>CM031243.1:147718427-148918427 GCA_018340775.1 Taxus wallichiana var. yunnanensis | reverse complement strand
AGATGATAGAATCTAGATATCATTGAGGTGATTGAAGAATCTGAGTGGGTGAGCCCGATGGTGATTAGTATCAAGAAGGATGGGAGGATAAGGATTTGTGTTGATTACAGAGATTTAAATGCTTCATGTGTGATAGATCCTTTTCCAACCCCATTTACTTGAGGAGATTTTGGAAGGTGTCGTAGGGTCGAGAGATCTATTCTTTCACAGATGGATTCTCTTGGATATCATCAAGTAAGAATTGTGAAGGAAGACCAGAGAAGACTACTTTCATGACAAGTGGGGAAGTTTTTTATACATGTTATGCCCTTTGGGCTTAAGAATGTGCCTGTTTGTTTTTTGTGCATCGTGGTATAGGAATTTCAAGACTTCATCCACAAATTTCTGCAAGTCTACCTGGATGACTTGGATGGTGTATGGGTTAGTAAGGGATCATTGTGACAATTTGAGGTTGATGTTTGAGAGATGCAGAAGTTAAGTATCTCCTAAACATTAAGAAATGTGTCTTTTACTCCATTTGGCACATTACTAGGTCACATTATATGCAAGGAAGGCTTATTGGTAGACCTTGCCAAAGTTGTTGTTATTTTAGGGTTGGAGGAGCCTACTAGTCAAAGCATGGTGCATGGATTCTTAGGGCACATGGGATATTATAGGAAATTCATCAAAGGCTATGCCAAGATTTCCACACATTGGAAGAGTTGTTAAAACATAAAAGTAAATTTCATTGGGGAGGCAACAGAATGTGGCTTTTGACACCTTGAAGGAGAAACTTACTATTGCGCCCATTTTTCTTTCCTCTTGGGATAAGCCATTTTCATGTACATGTTGATGCATCGGGTATGGCCATAGGAGTAGTGTTAGCACAACTTAGAGAGGGGATTGTTGATCACCCCTTGTGTTTTGTAAGTAGAAAGTTAACTCCAGATTGAAGAAAAATTATACAACAATGGAGTGTGAAGCATTTTCCATGATTTATGCACTGCATAAATTTAGGAAATACTTGTTGGCTACTCATTTACCTTTTATACAGATCATATGGTGCTCAAGTACTTGGTGAACAAGCCTTTTCTAAGGGCACATATGCTGGTGGATCTTATTGTTTCAAGAGTTTGACTTTTTGGTCATCATGAAACCAGGAAAGAGCAATTTAGGACCTACCATCTATCATAGATTAACTCAGGAGAGGATGCACAGCATTGAGGACACAATGTCCGGATGCACAATTGTTTAGATTATAGTGTGCACCCTTTGATTTGGAGGATATTGTTGTTTTCTTGCAAATGGGTGTGGCACCTAGAAGGAATGAAGGCCTTGGAGAAGAAGAAGTAGTTGGCCATATGCATCACACCCTATATGTTGATTAGTGAGACCTATACAAACTAGGCCGAGATGAGGTTTTGCGTCGATGTGTGTTAGAACATGAGCATACTTGCAATCATGGAAGAAGCTCATGGTGGCATTGCAGGAGGACACTATGTAGGGAATGTGACCACGCGTGAAGATCTATTGGTAGGCCTTTGGTGGGAGATGGTTTATAAGGATTGTATAGAGTATTGCAAGGCCTGTGACCATTTCCAGTGCCTTGGTAAGCTAGGGAAAGAGATGAAATTCATTAAGACCTATTGCTAGTGTAGAGCCATTTGAAAAATGGGTAATTGACTTTGTGGGCCCTATTTCCCACCATGCATGTAGGATAGTTCATGCTATATTATCACTTGCACAAATTATCTTACAAGATGGGTAAAAAGTGCACCTATGAAGGATTGCATATGGCTACAACAACTAGGTTTTATGGGAGAATATAATCAGCAGGTATGGATGCCCATTGAGTTTAACAAGTGATAGGGGTACTCACTTTTTGAATGAAACTATTAGAATCTTATTGGCAGAGTTTATGGTGGCCCATCACAAAACTACGCCTATCACCCTCAGGCTAATGGGACTACTGAGGCCTTTAACAAAATATTGAGCCACACATTAACTAAGATTTGTGATGTCGGAAGGAGGGACTGGATGACAAAGTCTCGCAGTGCTATGGGCATATCACATGACTTATAAATGTTTGAACAAGGCCACACCCTTTCAATTGGTGTTTGGCACATGGAAGTTGTTCTTCCCATTGAATTTATGTTACCATCCTGCATATTACATGCGCATGAGGAGGATTGGATGATGAGAAAAGCATTAGAAGAGCACATTGATAAAACTTATGATGCTAGATGAAAGGTGATCCATTTCTAGGTGGAGTCAAAGATGGAGAAAGCTAGATAAAAAGGCATGGCATGATCGATCATATTAGGAACAAGAAGTTTGAGGTTGGGTAGATGGTTCTTTTGTATGATTCAAAGTTTTTGTGCCATCTTGGGAAACTCAAAGTGCATTGGTTGGGACCGTATGTTATATATGTTATATCTTATATACTTGATTCAGGTGCTTTCCAGTTACAAGTGTTGGATGGGACACATGGTTTCCCGGTTATTTTAATGGGAGTAGGTTGAAGCCCTACTATAAATAAGTCTTATGTGTGTTTGTAAATAAGGTAGTGTTTCCATTAGCTTAGGATTTCCCTTAATGCATTTTCCTTTATATGTGTTTCCTTTCATCATCATTATGCTTTTTCTTTTCATTTTGTTTTTTGTGGGCACACTTGCACATCGATAGCTAATTACTATCTAAAGGGGTTTTATGTGTAGAGGACCACACATCTATTTAGTGTGGGGTGGAGAGTGTAAAGAAGAGTTTTAGTGAATAATGTGGTATGAAGCAAGTGTTGGGAGTGATGTTGATTGGCATGGCCCAAATGAGGAAGTCAAATATGCGTGGGGTTGAGGAGGAGCACATGTAGTAAAAGTGATTATGGGTGAAGATTGGTGTCAAAATATTTATAAAAACCACATACATGGATAAAAGTGCAGAAAAAACTGAGGTAGGTTGCAACAAGAACTTGGTATAAGATGTAGGGAAGATGTACTTTGGTGCTTGGAAGCACGCATAAGGAAGTCTGTGGTCGATGAAGTTTTGTGCACCAAAAGGTTGAGGAGGTTACGCGTAAGTTGGTGTGTGGAGGAAAAGCACTAGACACAACGTGTGTGGATGAAAAGCATTGGAAAAATCTGACTTTAATGTGGAAGTATGGTGGTAGGTGGCATGAGATTAATGTGGAAAAAAAAAAAAATCTATAAATAGAAGGTCATGGGGTAAGTTATTTATTTTACCTTGCATTTTTTTATTGAAGAGCTCTTGCGAACTAGGGCATCCTTGTGAGAAAATTTGTGGAAAATTATGTGTGAAGTGGAGAACTTGACAGATTTGTGAACCAGAGTGGAATGGAGTACATGGGCATGTGTGTGAAGGAGATTGTTTGGTGGATTCCCATGGGTATTTACATTGTCTTGTGGAAGGAGAGTTTTCCAGGTTAGGGTTTGCAGAGCTAGGGCATGGTTTTGAAGAAATTTCAAGGAGTGGAGCCGAGGGACTAGAAGTGTTGAAGCAAGATGCAAGGAAGAACTTACAAGGACTTGATGAGAAAAATGGCACCAAGGAAAGGAGTGAAACATTTCACCAAAGAAGGGAAAGGGCAAGGGAAAAGGAAAACCAACCGTATCAACCAATTTTAATGAGGAGTGGTACGCGGAGATGCAGTACCCAGATGGCATTTTAATGGGGATGGAATGGGTCTCTCATGTATATGAAAGATGGCTATAAGTGATTATAACCATAGGATGAGCACCACTAAGAAAGAGATGGCATTGGAGCTAGTTTTCCCTAGGAGAAAGGACACAGATGAAAAACCGGTGTATGATGACTCTGTGAAGACCACATTGGAGAAGGTTGGACTTTTGTAACTCTATGAGTTTCCATATTTTAGAAAACCCAAAAGGTTATACCAATGGCTGATGTCACATGTGCACAAAGATTATTTTTACTTCACAGGGAGGAGAATGTGCTTAACTACTCAGTTGATCTCCAAATACACTTGGGCTTATCTACACATGAGAATCAATGATGATGACTTGGATGACAAGGACATGTTGTCAAGGAAACAACCATGAAATATGAATATAAGAAGGGCTCACACTATTTTGATATCACCAAGATCACCAACCCAACCATGAAGATGGTCACACACCTACTCACCAAACTAAATGGACAAGAGTGATGGACACAAGTGAACAAGAGATGGTTGAACATTTGCAGGAAGATTTCAGAAGGAACAATCTACAACCTCTCGACCTTCATTGTGGAGGAGATCATAGATGTCACACATGATGGGGATAAAATCATGTATGGTAACATCCTTCTTACCATTGTATTTTCAGAGATTGGAGTGCCCGATGGGCCAAATAGCTACGTCTGGGAGTACCCTAAAGAGGACCCTTCCCCCGCTAAGAGGTTTGAATCATACACTTGTGATACAATGACTACTGCATATAAAGCATGCTTGGAGAAGTGGTATAAGTGAATGCGATGCATTTGGGGAAGAATGGAGAATCCTTGAACAACTTCCAAGCCTTGGTGGATGGTGAGGTGAGTTCATTGTATACCAACACTTCTGCATAGGAAGATTCACTTTGACAGATGGCATGAAAAATTCCATGGTGTAAACTACCTTTTTCCTTCACAATGCAATATTTTCAAAGCATGGTTAACAAGGTTCAAGGAGGCCAAGAAACTTAGATTTGATCTAAGTGAGGTAGATCAAGATCACCACACACTGTGCACGAACATTAGTGTATCCTAAGAAGCATGCATATGTGGAGAAGTATGTCTCTCATGACGTACATATGTTAAAATCATGTGTCAATACCTATTGCAGGAAAAAAAAAGAAGGGTATATATACACTGAGGCCCAAGTTTGAAAAGGGCACATACATTGAGGATGATGTATCCATCCCAGAAGACCCCACCAAGAAGAAAGAAGATAGTGCCAAAGAAGAGAGAAAGAGAGGAAACTCCAAAGCAAGTGGGTGCATGCACGCACATTTTAAAGACACGGGTAGGAGTCAGGCACATGCCCAAGTACTTACACTCAAAGGAAGAAATCCCATGAAGGAGAAGTCACTTAAGAAGGAAATGTCCCCTGTGATAGAGGAGTCACCAGAAAGAAGAAGAAAAATATGGCATAAAGTTCAGACTCTAAGGAGACAAAGAGAGCATGAAGGGTGATGAGTCGAGGAGGAGAATGAGGAGCATGAGGAAGGTGAGGATCCCCTATGTGTATGATGTACATGAATCTGATGAAGAGAAAATGATTTTTGAGGGAGGGCACTCGAAATGGGAGGAAGTGAAGAGGTGAATATGAATACACAAGAGACCCCACACTTGGCCGAGAGGCGGTTGGATGACACATATGGAAAGGAAGTAGGCAAATATCATCAAGATTGGTGGAGCATGAGGTGGAGCACAACACTGTGAAGAATATTGAGAGATGGAAGAGAGAGAGAGCAAGACAAGAAGAGTTTAGTAGTCATACTTCCCAAAAAGGTAGCATGCACACAGTGGTAAGGGCATGATGATGGTGCAAGGACACACATGATGACTTATGTCAATGACCCAAACAAGGTCCTATGCATGCATTTTCCAAAGCATGGTGCCTACAAACCAACTCTTTTGTTGGTCATCATTTGAGAAGGATAGTGCGTACACACACATGAGGAAGATGTTTTCATGGACCTTTGAGTCCCATGTTGATGAGCCCAAATTCAAAGTTGGTGTGGATGTAGTAATAGAAACAAATAGAACCCCAATGAGGTGAATCCTATTGTGGATACCCAGTGGCTAATGATGAGCAGGCTTGTAACATGCTCAACAAGGTATCGGTAGAAGTGGAGGCAAGGTTATTCGGGAGGAATAACAAAATCAGATCCTTGGAGGAGGAATTGGAGGAAAAGAATAAGGAGATAATAGAGAGAGAGATAATAGAGAGATACAGGAGATAAAAGGGAAGGAGTTCTATAATTGCACAGTTAAAGGATGAGTTGAGAGAGGAAAAGGTGAGGGTGTGAAGCCTACAAGAAAGTGGAGACTATCTCAGACTCCATTATTTTAGCATGCACCCAGACTTAGCCCCCCCTAACAGAAGTATGAGTCATCTTTCCACTTCTTGGAGGATTTGACATGCTTGATCACAATGGAGAAACAACCACTTGCATTGGAGTCGGAAGAAGATGTTTTGGCGTGACAAAGAGAGTAGAGAAGTTGAAAATTGAAGAGACCATAACTCGGTACTCCGAGCTCCTTGCCTCTCTATAAAACCACCACAATGCACATGGCCAAAGTTTCTATGACAACTGTGGAGACAGGGACAGGGTGGCAAGTGTATTGGTTACTACCCATGAGGTAGACCTAAAGGAGTTCCAGGAAAAGAACAAGAATAATAGGGTGGAATGGGACAAGATCATAGCAGAGGTCGAGAAGAAGTCTGAGGTGATCAAGACTTAAGGGTCTCGATTAAAAATAAAGTGAAGGAATTATATCCCCAGGTTACATGAAGGATGGATGTGTTGAGTGACCTTAGCAAGCAGATGGAAAATATTGTTGATACACTAAAGGCTAAAGGTGAAGAATTATCATTTGATGAAGTCAACGCATTGATAGGGGATTTATTTCAACAAGCATGCAAAGTGAGGTGGATGCTTGGAATAAAATTGAAGCATCCTTGAACAAAGACTTCCCAATCCTTTACAACAATAGAAAAAATTATTTTTCTTTGGCACAAGCCGTATAGGTTATTCTTTCCCTCCATTCTTTATTCTTTATTGAAGATCAGATTATTTTTTGAGGATGGACAACACGTTTAGTGTGGGGTGATGTTGAGCCCAAAAATGACTAAGTCCTAAAGCAGAAGATGAGCAGCGTGGAAGGCACTATGGAGAAAAGTGCGTAAGTGAATGCATGCGAGGAGAGATAGGTTTGTGCATGTGGAGAGGAAAAAGGGTTTAAGGGTTTAAGGACTTAGCCACATTTTGGTTAAAGGGTATCACATGCAAAACACGTGAAGTTGTGGATAAGCATAATGATGACAAGGTTGTTACATGGAGACTTGAGCTCAAGAAAAGAATATTCTAGGGAATCATTATGGTTATGGGTTGTAAAGTGGAGGTTGTTATGGCTAGTTGGCATCTGCATGGCTTGGACACTCGAGTATAACAGATATGATGACATTTGGCATGTGGATTGCTTCTATGGAATGATGATTAGGTGAGCTCCTATCCTATTTAAGGAGGCATTTGGATCTAGACAAAGGGTTAAGATTAGAGTATTAGGTTAGAGGTGTGGGTGCATATGGGGAAGTGTGCATATTATGCATATATGTGTAATGTATTTTTGCATAGGAATAATATGTAATGGTTCTAAGGAGGGGATATAATATAGGGTTTCTAATCAATATATGGGGGAAGGGTATATGCTAATGGTGAATGATGTATGTATTATTACTGTTGTTGAACCTTTTTTATGATGTAATATGGCTATCTATGCTAAAAACACTTGTTAATCAATATATGATGGGTTATTTTTTATATATTCCTGTTTATGGGTTCTCAAACCTAGTGTATTTTCATGTTACTCATGAGTACTAACTGGTTGGGTGATAGGACTTCTTTTTTAAAGTTTTTATTCATGGTGCATCTATGTTAGATCTAGTGTTTTTACTTATGTCTGTGTAGAATAAATGCTTGTGTTCATGTTTACTCGAGTAAACATTCCTCCATTAATGGGTAGTGACTATCTTAGGAATGGGCCTAGTATGTCACATCCGTCACCGTGTTTCCAATGAGGAAAGGCACAAGTAATGTAAGAGGACCAACTGTAACATGTAGTTTGACAACACCATAGGGTTTGTTGAAAGGATATTCAATTTACGATGGAGGGTAACTAATAGCCCGAAGAAGTGAAATAGAACATGCGCTAATGAGGCTAGGATGGGTCAACCTTAGTATTGTTGATGGGGGTGAACCAACAGATGCCTTGATATGTAAATGATTAGATGTAAAATTTGCATGATAATCGTGATCGAGAGAAGAAAATTATCGGTGACGAATAACAAATGCTTGTAGGACTTTGTCGCGAGGTGAATGGAAAATATTGAAGTAATAACGACTATGCGAAGCTACGAAAGGATGGATCTAGATTGAATCCCTAGGCTGGAGTGCATGGGAAGGGAGCTGGGGCACTGGGGTGCTCTGGTCTATAAAATGGGCACCTTGGTCTACGTAAAAGCTCACGAAATTGAATCTCACGGGGGCTTGGAGGTGATCTGAAACCCTCAATGTTTGTTACATTAACTTCACCGCATTGTTCCGGACGTCGCTGATATTCCAAGATGAAAGTAAGACCTGTAAAACCCTAAACAAACATCAATCCCTTAAAAAATAAATGCATATGAAAGGGTCATAATGACCTTAGTTGCCACAATAGTGGACTTACTAACTGAACTTTGCACTACATTCTAGACCCAAATGTAGTTATGTGTGTGTGTGTGATCATGCCCTAGGTTTCTCTTGTGAGTCGCACTTTGTGATGTAGTGAGCTAACTATGTGTAGAAAAATGTAATAAATGGTGCATGGAATAGAATAAATCCTCCCCTATGTTTTTATGTCATGCATATGACCCAAGATTTGTCCCTTATGATGGATCTATGTGGATGGAATGATCTCTAATGCAATAGATGGATGTAACTCTAGGTGGAATGATAGTAGTGATAGTGCTTGGTCCCTCATTATGGTCTCATAACTTTATATTTATAGGGTTCTCTTGATATAATTTCATAATTAACCTCGAAATGGCCAACCACTAAAAATATAAAGACCTCAAATGGCTAGAAAGAGCCCAAAAGTGGTGGGAAAGTTCAAAAAGGATCGGGATGCCCATGGTGGGACCGGGCGCCCATGGGTGCCCCAATACTAGCCTTGATGCCCCAGATTAAGGCTAAAATGATAGAAGATGACCGAAATGACCCGGGCATGTGTACGCTGGAGGTCGGGAATGACTATAGAAATCAATTAAAAATGGCGAGGGATGAGGCTTAATTAGTAATTTCCTCTCTAAAAACCCTCTAAATAGTAGTGTGATCTTTGGGACTAAATATGACCCAAAGTGCGTGATTTTATGTGTACAGTCATTTTGTGTCATTTTAGCCTTGATAGGGTGCCCAGAGACTAGTCTTGGGGCGCCCATAGGTGCCTAGTCCCGATTAGGGTGCCACTGGTCCTTTTCCATTTTACCTCCATCTTTTGGGCACTTTACAGCCATTTGAGCATTTTATATTTTTAGTGGTCGGCCTCTTTGGGGTTAATTATGAAATTAGATCAAGAGAACCTTATTAATATAAAGTTATGAGACCATAATGAGGGATGGAGCACTAGTCACTAATATCATCCACCCGAGTTGCATCCATCAAGGGCATCTAGAGCTCATTTGCATCCATCTAGCTCCATCACAAGGGATAAGGCTGGTTCATCTGCATCACACATCATAGGAGGGAAGTTTATTCTATTCCATCCACCACTTTATTACATTTTTCTACACATAGTTATTGCTCACTACTTTCACAAAGTGTGACTAGCACAAGAGCACCTAGGGCATGATCACACATACACATAAAACTACATCAAGTCTGAGATGTAATGCATTGCCCAATTAGTAAGTCCACCATTTTGGCCACTGAGGACAATTTGACCCCTTCATATGCATCTTTCTTTTTTAGGGATTTGATGCTCGTTTTGGGGTTTTGTAGGTGATTCCTTATTAAAGAAATTATAGTGATATCTCAAAAGCAGTTCAACGAAGTTGGTGCAGCAAAAGAGAGACACATGAAAACCTCCAAATGACACCTCATAGGAGGGTTTTAGGTTATTTACACAAACCGGGCGCCCAAAACTCGAAATAGGGAACCCACAGGTGCCTTGATCCTCTCGGGCACCCTTGTCCACTCGAATTGCTTAGATCTGCACTTTTTTTGGACCTCGGCACAATCATTTCCTCCTCTTATTTCTCCAACCATCTCTACAACAAAGTCCAACAAGTTCGTCGAATCAACTAAGCTCTTTCTAACCCTACTAGTTAATTAGGGTTTCACATTTCATTTACTTCTAAGTTGCTTAGGTAATTTTCCTTACTTAGTCTAGACATTTATTACACTCTTGTACTTTAGATTAGCTGATAAAAATCCACATTTTAGTTAATCAATATCCCAAGGGTAAGGTCTGGATTAGACATGAAGCATGATAATTTAATGCTTCTCAAATGTTTAATTTAAATAAGCATAGTCTTGTCCCAAAGCTTCAAAAAATGTTGTTAGAAGCCTTAAAATGAGAGCTCTTATGTCCTTGGCATACTTCTCGGTAACCTCTCTATGTAAAAATAATTAACAAAGTCATTTTCACTTCCTCTTTTGTAAATCCGCGTTGGAATTTACCTTTTACTTTTCATTTGGGTAGGGTTACTACCTGTAGGCTACATGTTTATAAAGCCACAAATGGATGGATTCCTTTAGAGGATGACATGGTTGTGTCAAAAGATCCATCCAGTTAAGGAATTTGTCTTTGGTGATATTAAAGCTTTACAAAGCCTTGACAACCTAGCTTAGGTTCTCTCAGTAGAAATAGGCTTTGTATTCCATGGGAATTTCAAATAACTATTTGGTAATGTCCATCATGCTTTTTAACACGATTTTGGCACCTCATGGTTCAAGATCTAAATAAATGATTCATAATATCGATTCTGAAATTGAAGTAAACCCAAATAAACCTGATGACATTGGGAAAAGAAGAAACAAATAAATATTTTACCTCAAAAACCATCCTCCTCACATGCACAGTTAATCTCAGTCACCATGACCTCATAAATTTGCAGGCGTTCATGATCAAGAAATATGCATATTTGTTCAACATAGATATAAGTTAATCCACCTGGACATGATATGGGTTTCAACTTGCCTTGTGCATGTGCTATGGATATCATCTTCTAAGGGGGAAAAAGGTGGAAAACCAATCAGTCAACTACCTAATCCAACCATGCAAAACCAACTAATTGTTCAAATAAAGAGACTCTCACGAATATGCATTAAAAAGAGCACAACATTAAATTAAGGAAAATGTTCTAATTAATGAACATACACAAGGGGCATCCACCACATGTAATGAAACATACACCAAATAACAACCATAAATACCATCAACTTTCTATATCCAACAAGAGAGATTGCCCTACCCAACTCAACATTATCAATGTCATGAAATTTTGCTCAAAGAACCATCCTACAAGTCATCATTTCTAGTATATGTGCATTATTTTATTCTATTTGACATTGTTAAATCATTGTCTAAGCCATTTATCATGGTGGAATTAATAGCCCAACCACTTCCAAGGAAAGAAAAAATTCCTTATAGGCCGAGGCCAACCAACCCAGACCATGAAATGACTTTGACGATGATCCTCCACATGATAAATCGACTAAAAATTTACATTTTCTCGTAATTTGTTAGATTTTTAATGTCAGTTTAGTTAAAAAAAAGTCATAGTCATCGTAAACTTGTCATAGTGATCTTGACAAAACTCATCTTAGACTCAACACTACATTTTCTTATCTTTGCAAAAGAATATAGAAAATATAACAATATTTCTCTCCATGCATTTCAATTTAGAATCATTTATCGAGGCATTTGGTGCCACCTTATTTATGTATCTTATTCTTGCATGTATAATGCTTATTTTCTTCCTGCCTAGGAAGAAAGATAAATCTCATTTGCAACCATGTCCTCTAGGATGGCTAATTATAATTTCTCTACTATGGATCAATTTCTACAACAAATATTTACGGGGAGTATGCATCTCAAATCCATCAAAAATGGCTTTATCGTAACCATCAAAATAGGGTCTTACCCATTTATCATGGTATCTAGCCACTAGGTCTCTCCAAAGCTCTAGTGTAAAAGGGCTCCATATTTTCCAGTAGAGTGCCTCCTCAAGGCCTCCTTAAGATGTTCTCCACCAATGAGACCATCATCCATGGAGCTCCTTATAGTACTTTGTGGTGAGACACACTGCACAAACAAATATGATGAAACAAATCCTCATCACCTCGCTAGTAAATTCTTTCTAAAAAGGAGAAAATGGGGAACATAGTTCTTAATGGATAATTTAATTTCATCGAGTAGGGCAAAAATGATAGCGGTGTGACATGATTGATGACGTTTGACATGTGATGGTTTGTATGATGACCTACATCATGTGTTTTAGAGTGAGATTGGAGGAGAATTCTCAAAAAAAAAAAAATGGGGCCTTCTACGGAGAACTACGACATAGTGGAGGGCTTTCCCTTAAGCGACCTCTTTCCCATTATCAAGTTATTTTATAGAAAAAAAGGTAAGCGTGTGTGGGAAATCATGAATGTCAATAGGAATTATTGGTTCTATTTATGCAATAGGGCCTTGGTGAAGGGGAATTTCTATAAAGATTATGTTGATATGTTACTTTTCTCGATAGTTAATGGCGTGAAAAGGGTGAGTGAGGAAGATATGGTGACACTGCTCTAAAATATTTATAATGGAAACTAATGACACCTCAATACAACATCTGCAAAAAATGACTTCTTCGCTATCTAGGGTTTTAGAGGGCCAATTAGTTGTTGTAGACACTAAATCACACACTTTGGGTATATTTCTAGGTCCTGATCACATACTACTATTCATATGATTCTTAAGTGAGAAAAGTACTAATTGATCACTGTCTTTGGCCTCTTTGCTTGCTTTATGGTTTTCTTCTTGGTCTTACACACCTTCTTGCCCAGTATGACCTTTAATACTTCAACCTTTATGAGTCTAGACACCAAACGACCCCCATCCCCTTTGGCGCCCCTCTTTGTATCCCCATTTTTGGGTCTTTTTAAGCTATTGCCCGCCTATTTGTTTTCTTAGTATTCAACCTTTTAGTGGTTAATTATGAAATTGACCAAGGAAATAAATACAAAGCTATGAGATCATAATAAAGGACCCAACAATAAGCATCTATTACTATCACCTAAGGTTGCATCCAAAGGCATCTCAAGAGCATCAATTTAGCATCCATTCAAGGGACAAGGGACTGCATTCTTCTACATACACTTCATAGGAGGGGAAGTTAATTTTTCCATGCACACATCTATCTACATTTTCTACATCTAGCTATTGTTCGTTATCAAGTGAAACTTACACAAGAGCCACATAGGGCACAATTTCTCACACACACATGCAAAACTACATGGAGTTTGAAATGTAGTGTAGTACCTAGATCATAAGTTCACTCAGTTAGGTGACCACCGAGGTCAATCCAACTCCCCATTTGCATCTTTTTCTTTTTAGGATTTGATGTGTTTTGGGGTTTTACAAGTGCTCTTTCTTTGGGTAGGTTGCGGGAGAACTCGACGATCTTACGGTGACTTACAAGGGACTAACAATGACATCATCGGTGAACATCTTGCGACCTTGTAAAAATCATATTTTGAGGTTTTGAGTAGTAATAGGCACCTGAAGGTCCTTGGTGCCTAAGTGCCCTTGACCCAGTCTAGGCACCCTAGTCCTAACATTTCCAACATTCACACAATTTTCTGGGCTTGGTTGCGACAGTCTGCTTTCTTGTTTCATAAATTTTCTAACTTGACAAAAATTCAGCATTATTACAAATCAACGAAGTACTTTATCCCTCCTCTTGCAATTAGGGTTTCAAAATTTATTAGCTTACTTGTTTGTGTCAAATTTGTACTTTATTTATCTATATCTACGTTGTTAATTAAGATTTGACATTTATATTCTATATTTACTTAATCATTTGGTGAACTTTGATGTTTTAAACCCTACCTTCTAAGTATGTTTTCTTCTTCTCAAGTCATAGATCAATATTCTTATCCTTATTTTTCCTCAACTAAGGTTTATGACATGGTTACTACTACTATTGATTTCGTGTAAGTTTGTACTCAACATCCTCTAGATTTTATTATGCTTAGGGCCGAATTTGACTATCAATGTAGTTACTACTCGCCACACTCGACCTCCCACGACTTAACCCATTTCTATCCCACCGCCTATCGCTTCCACGGCTCCTCCTACTATAGACACAAGTATTGCACATTAGATAATATTTAGCTTTGGTCTTATAGCACTATTTAAAAGGTTCTCAAGTATACAAAGTAGTAATTAATCCCACCTTTTGGCCACCTTTTTCTTATCTTTTATTTCATATTTCCTGTGTATTTCTTGATACCTATCAGCCCATTTCATGACCTTTTCGACATTCTAGCTTGAAATCAAGGCACCCCAGCCTATACTGGGGTGCCCTGAGGTGCCCTAGTCCCATTCCGGTGCCCCAGGTCTATACACAACCTCTTCCACTTCTTTTTGGGTCACTTCTAGCTATTGGTCATCCTTATCTTCTTCTCAGTCGGCCTTATCGAGATTAATTATGAAATTAAGCTTGAGAGCCCTATAAATATAAAGTTATAAGACCATAATAAGGGTCCTAGGTCATTGCATCTTATCACTACTATCACTCCATCTAGGGTTACATCCATTGCATCACTTGCATCCACATAGTGCCATGCATTCAAGCTAGGAGATCTACATCACACACACTTTATAGGGGGAGGGATTCTATTATATTCCATGCACACATTCTATTTACATTTTATAGCTATATTACTATTGCTCGATACTTCACAAAGTGTGACTAACACGAGAGCACCTAGGGCACGACACACACACACACACACACACCAGAACTACATCGGGTCCAAAATGTAGTGCAACGCTCAATGATAAGATAACAAGATTGTGTGTGAGGTCAGGTCATTCCAACCCACTAACATTTTGTCTTGTAGGTCATTATTCACCTCATCCAATGATCAAGTGTGACAAACAAACATGGTTTTAGACCAAGTTTCGACACTTTCTAACTTAGGTTTTGAGTATCTATGTTTCATAGAGCACCCATATTGCAGACCAGGGCACCCCAGGGTGCCCATACACTCCTAGGTGCCCTCAAACTCACTTCAGATCCTCTAGATCTATCCTTCATAGGGTCCCTGAGTATCCGTCTCCACTTCTAGATTACGTGTTCGGACTGCGACAACCTCGATGACAGTCTCTTCAAATCAGCTAAGCCATTTATATCCTTTTTCTTGCATATTAGGGTTTCATTTCACTTAGAGTAATTTATTTACATTTATTCTATATTGTTTTAGTCCTTTTATTACATCATTTTAGTCCTCGTAATTAGATTAACTAAGGTTACTAGTTTCCTACTCTTTAGTCTCATTTTTAGTTAATCATTTTGGTGAACCCAACGTCTTTCACACTTAGGATCCTTCTTTTCTTCTATCATGGGTCACATTTCTTTATCTGATTTACTTAAGAGACATCCCACTTGTCATGATTTTTTCAAAAATCCCTAGACACCACATATTTTGATGATAATATGCCACCACATGAATTAAGTTTTGTACTTCATAGTTTCTTTGTCGATCCTAGTCTTGATGAGCTCGTATCTAATCAACCACTATTAGACTCAATTCAAGCCTTACATACATCATTTCAAGATAAGTTTCAAGCCTTGCATACATTATTTCAAGATAAATCCGTAGCCTTGCATACATCCACCATTACATCCCTTATATGAAATTCAACAGCTTAAAGATGCTTCTCAATCGCATACATCCTCTATTCAATCTATGGAATCCACCATCACATCCCTTAGATCTGAAATTCAATAACTTAAGGATGCTTCACAATCGCATGTTTGTTCTCCTTCACCATCTCCTATTCAATCTATGTCCACTACATGTCATTTAGTTGAACCTCAAGATGTCTTGTTGCCCGAACCTCTCATATTTGAGAATAATACTAAGCAACATGACATTTTTATAGAGATTGTTCATCATCAATTGATCACTCTACCACCTACTCATTACTATTCACCTTGTTGATCAAAAAATATCCAGTCATCCATATTTCATTATCATCGAATCAATGGACATAATGCAAATGATTGCCACACTTTGTGTCACCTAATCCAAATTCTTATGCGTTAAGGTCTTATTTCATTCCATGCACAACATCCCCTTCTAAAGGTCACACCCACATGGAATCCTAAGTCTCTTTCTCCTTCGATTAGTCCAAATCCATCTAAACAAGCTCCCATGGTTACTAGTGACCTTCCTCCTGATCTTTCTAAGGAAGATTTGATTCTATTATTCATTACATAAGTGATATTGACAACCCCTCCCATATGCATAGTGATCCTTCTCCTAGTTCACCAAGTGCTTCTCCTATTTCTAATATTGTTTCTCCTCCACTTACTACACATCACGATACTACTTCTCATATACCTTCTTCGGTTAGTCAAGTGCCACCTAAGCCATCACCCATGGTTTCCCCAAGTCAACAATGTCCACCACCTATCAAAATTAGTTCACAAACCACTCCTGCTAGGTCATCTACTACATTATCAAACAAACCTAAGCAATCTCCCTTGAGACTCAATACAACATGGCCTCTTCCCAAATCTACACTCCAACCCATTAAGTTTTTCAAAGCAACTAATCCTCCTCCTGGTGCTCATGATACATTTTCACTTTCACTACCACCACCCAATTCTACTACAAAATTTGTCCAACAAGGTCACACCATTACGTAAACTTGGCCTTTGGTAGATGACTCTTGTTACTCTACCCTCTTGATGACACACTCATATTCTTGGGGTTCCTATATGACTGTTGAGGGGTATTTTACCATGAAGAACCTCATTTCATCTCACATTTCTCCATTACATCACCACCTCTACATACACACATCTATAATACTTTAACACTTCTTACGCATTATCAATTAAACAAAATCCATCATGTTTCATCACCCTATACATCATTTATTACATAGTACACATGTTATCATACACTTGGGGGCATAAAATTACACATTCCCCCTCCTCTTTTACCCTAGTTACATAGTCTTACATCACACATTACATATCTATTTATGTGTTCTTTCCTATCGGCATATCACATCACATCTCATATCACCCTTGTTACTCGATGACGCACCCTAGTGCTTTGGTTCACATTGGACTATTGAGGGATTACCATTACACTGAACCCGCCACACTACACTACATGACCTATACATTTACATTCTACATCATCCTACATTATATATCCATTGCATACACTACACTAGTCATCATTGTATATGAGCCTAGTTTTGCATTCCATCCTCTCATTCTACATTTACGCTAGGTCATGTTGTATATGAGTCTAGCTTTATCTTTTACCTTCACATATTATACCTACACACTATCACCATTCCATCCACCATTTCTATACATTACTATCATTACATTCACACATCTTACCTATTCTACATCATTTCTACACTATATCTCCTTATCCTTATACTTGGTCTAGTTTTACCTATCATCATTACACATTCTATTTCTATCTACCCACATATTACATTGCATTCCATACCAATTACCCACTCTACATCACATTGCCTACACTTCACATTCACATACTTTGGTCATTTACACTCATTGTCTTCTTCTACATTTGCACCACCACCCTATGACACATTTTAGTTCCTCGGTCCATACTCGACTTTTGCCAGGGTTTACCAATCAAATGGACCTTACCTACATGCACATATCATCATACCACATTCCTCGGACTAGTGACCACGCTCTAGGCTATATCGTCACCCACACACATCATCACATACCATAGTGGTATACACCTTAGGTTAAATCACCACTCTTTTCATCACTTCTACATCATCCTATTACATTTTATCATCTCTATTCTCTCTCTCCTCCTTATACGTTTTTCAATTCCAAATTATTCCATTACATTATCACACCTTCCATCATCATCATGTAGTGGTATACACCTTAGGTTAAATCACCACTCCCTTCATCCATTCTACATTATCCTCTTACATCCGATCATCACCTATTCTATTATCCTATTCTCATTCTATTACCTCATCATTTATCCTACTCATCACTTAGTGGTATACGCTTTAGGCTAAATCACCACCCTCACCTTATTCATCACATAGTGGTCTACGCTTAGTGCTAAAATCACCACCTTCCGTTATCTTCCACATACTCATATACACTTGATATGCCCTCATCACCCATCTCATAGTGACATATGTTATACGATACATTGTCATCTTCTTCTTCCATCATGTAGTGATATACGCTTAGGGTTAACTCATCACTTTCCCATTCAACAAGTTGTGGTATATGCTCACACCATAGGGTCCACGCGTATCTTTCCATATATCTCATTCACATACACTCATTCTATAGTGATATACACTTAGGTCTAAATCATCACTCAACCATTCGATAAGTCATGGTATACACTTAGGCTATAGGGTCCATGCACATATTTCCATATATCTCATTCCCATACACTTCTTCTATAGTGATATATGCTTAAGGATAAATAATCCCTCCTCTGATCAATAAAGTCATGATATACACTTTGGCTATAGGGTTCACACACATCTTCTCCCCATGTCACATTTCATCACCATTCCATACACATACTCATCACAATGCGCTTAGATACAACCAACACTACTCGACCATTTCTTGATGACACACTCTTGTTTATGGTTCATTCTTGACTATTGAGGGGAAAACAAAATGAACCTCACTACATACACATTCCATCCACTCGGGGGCATGTTGCTCCTATCATTCCATTTTGCATTCCATTCCATCCATCCACATACTACATTGTCTTGGTAGCATTTACTCTTGCTTACTAGTGTTTTGCATGCTCACTTTACTACACATGTTAGATTGCTTTCTTATATGTCATTATCATACACACATGCACGTTCATGCCTTTGTTTAGTGTGATTACGAGATACAAGAATCTACACGTGACATGGATGCTCACCTTCTACCCTTCCTATACTGGTCGCTGAGGGGCATCCACATTCATCTATCTAGGTGTTATTGTTTCATTTTATACTTAGCATATTTTACTACTTTCTTCTACATGCTTTGACATATTGGTTATCACTCTAACATGCTAATAGGTGTTCCATGTGCAACACTTGTTTTGCAGGACTACATGTTTCCATGACTACATGTTTGTTTTTACTTGTCTGCTTTGTTTTCCATTATATGCGGGATTTACCCTTTGCTTGTGTGCACACTTGACTATTTGTTTGTGCCATGATGGCCTTGTGTGTCTTGCGACATCATGTGAGTGATGTCCCATGTTTGAAACCCATTTTGTGTGGTCTACTTGGTTTTCTTACGTGTTTACACTACTTTTCTTGGTAGTTTTACATTGTCTTTATATTTTACACTTGTATATTTGTATGCATGTGTTCGGACTAACACTTGTATTGGCTAGCCATCCCCTTTTGTGCGTGCCTTGGTATCTACCAAGCATTCCCTTTCCCCTGCAGGGAAGAGTTCTTCAGGTCAGAGTTTAGTTGGTCCTCTTTTGGGGCCACATTCTCCTTCTAGGGTCATCACACATGCACCCCCAAAAAGGGGGCATCATTGAGGGTTTCTACTAACATAACGTATATACACTGGTTCACACATAGTGAGTGAGTTTAGACCAATCTACGAACTCCATACACAATGACCTCAATAGGACATGATGTCCTTCGAAATTATGTGGAGCGGTTATAGGCTTGGGGTTACAGTGGGTGTGCCTCTCTACACTTCTCCATCCAGTGGCATCGGATTGCCTAAAAAACTAGGACAATACAAAGATATCTTCCAACATTTCAGCAAAAGTGGTTAAAGGTTGGAGGATACAACATGGTTCCTCCCTATACTTCTTCAGCTAGGGTGGTGTGAGATCACCCAAAAAACTCGTGACACTACAGGATATCCTTCTACACCCTTTTTCTCGACATGGATTAGGTGCACATGTTCCATTTTTCCATTTACACTTTCTATTCTAGCATATTTTACATTTGTGTATTTTACACAACATTTTTACATACATACATATTTGACTACTTGATCATTTTCTCCTTGCAGATCCACCGTATGAGAAAAAAGTAGTCAAATTAGGGGAAACAACAACAACAACAATAACAACAAACACACACCACGGGCATTTTCCTTTACTAACCATGTAGGTACACTACACACAACAACAACTACACACATGTGTTCGCCCTAGGTTCACTCTCATCACTTTTAATACACATTTTTCATCTTTAGAATCCACACTCCTCCACATTTTTCTTTTTTCATTCCACACTTGAGTCTAGTCCATCGACACATCTTCTTCTACACTCTACATGGTTATCAGGTATGTATCTCTATCTACTTTATGTTACCGAGCTTTCCGCTCACCAACATAAAGTGGGGGCAAATGTAAACACAAATATTACACATTAGACAATATTTAGCTTAGGTTTTATACTACTATTTAGAAGGTTCTCAAGTGTACAAAGTACTAATTAATCCCACCTTTTGGCCCCCTTTTTTCATCTTTTATTTCATATTTCCCGATGCCTATCATAATCCATTTCATGACCTTTCGACATTGTATCCATAAATTAGGGCACCCCAGCCTGTACTGGGGCGCCTCAAAGCGCCTAGTCCCATTTCGGGTGCCCGGTCTATGCACAACCTCTTTCACTTCGTTTTGGGTCACTTCTAGTTGTTGGTCATCCTTATCTTCTTCTCAATCAACCTTGTCGGGATTAATTACGAAATTAATCTTGAGAGCCCTATAAATATAAAATTATAAGACCATAATAAAGTCCGAGGTCATTGTATCTTGTCGCTACTATCAACCCATCTAGGGTTGCATCCATTACATCACTTGCATCCACATATTGTCATGCATTCAAGCTAGGAGATCTATATCACACATACTTCATACGGGGAGGGATTCTATTCTATTCCGACACACATTCTATTTACGTTTTCTATAGTTATTATTGCTTGCTACTTCACAAAGTGCGACGTGGCATTAGAGCACCTAGGGCACAAGATGCACACACATACCAGAACTACATTCGAGTATGAAATGTAGTGCAACGCTCGATGATAAGACCACATTTTTGGTGGCCGAAGTCGAGGTCGATCCACATAGTAACTTTTTGTTTTAAAGGTCATTATTCATCTCATTTGACATATCTAACGTGATAAACAAACAAGGTTTTAGACCAAGTTGCGGCATTGCCGAACTTAGGTTTTACACATCTGATCTTGAGCACCCATATTATAGACCAGGGCACCTCAGGGTGCCCCAGTCACTCGAGATCCTCTAGATATGTCCTTCACGGGGTTCTTGAGTATTTGTCTCCACTTCCAGTTTTGTGTTTAGACTGTGACAACTCGCATGACAGTCTCTTCAAATCAGCTAAGCCATTTATCTCCTTTCTCTTGCATATTAGGGTTTATTCCACTTAGAGTAATTAATTACATTTATTCCATATTGTTTTAGTCCTCTAATTAGATTAACTAAGCTTACTATTTTCCTACTCTTTAGTCACATTTTAGTTAATCACCTACCACTTATAAAGGCTATGATATTATCAAACCATTTAAGAATACCTCGATTGAGATATCTCTCATGACTTATCGCATAATGCGCCTAATTGTCATCATACATTAGAGGAAGCCCATTGTTATATTCACATTGGAAGAAATAATTCTTCAATGGCCTTCACACACCTCATTTGGTCTCTAAAAAATATACCATGTGTTATATCATTTAGTGATGAGGACATATCACCATCTGGTGTTAACAAATCCATGCACACCTCTGCTTATCACTGCTATCATTGGCACTATTTGTATCAAACGTGTGCTCATTGACAATGGATCCACCGTTAATTTATGTGCCCATTCTCTTTTAAAGAAAATTAGCATTATAGATAATCGATTGCTAATAATTCCACTCTCATTCATGGTTACGATTCAACTACTCAAACATGCTTAGCACTATCACATTACTTATACAAGTCGGGCCTAAAAATGTCTCTCTTTGTGTTCTTCGTTATCAATGCCTCTTTTTAGTTTAATATTTTGATAGGTAGACCATGGATTTATGCACATACACAGTCCAATCCATTGTTCATTGATGCATCAAATTCTTACATGATGGCTATGAACATACTGTTATCCCATTTTACTCCCCTTGTGAAATCAGACAACGGGAAAGCTTGCATTACCACAATGACGAGGTTCCACTTGTAGAAGAAATGACAAGCTTTATGATTTGTCTAAGCGGTTCCCAACATCTTCATAGAGCCTGGTCCACCTAGAAATCTAAAAATCCCATAAAATATCTAGAGAGAATATAGATTTTGAATGAAAAACTTGAGATCTATGGATAGCTTATTAAGCTAATCGAGCCACCAATATGCTTTGAATAAATAATGAATAGGGAACTCATTGAGTTTTTTTGGGTTCAACCGAGATAATCATCTACATTGCTGAGTTGGTTTCTCCCTAGTGAGTTGTTATGTTGAGAGGCCAAGCTTAAGGTGAAGGAAAGAGCACCGAGCTCTGTAAACAACAATCCAATTGTTTACTCCACCAAACAATTACATTCCAAGGTCTCGAGCTTCCATGGTATTAATCAATGTTGGTCGAGCTATTCTTTACTTAATCGAGTTGCACTCTGAGGACCAAGTTGTGCATCATTGAATTTCTCTATGAAAGATTGTAACCGACCTTGTAGGGAGTTAAGATTTGGTGTAGAAAAGCGAGTTATTTTCAATGACCAAGCTCCATGGAGTTTGTATAGATAAGGTCCGATGCCGAGTGAGTTAGTACAAGCTGACTCAAAGAAATGGATGGTGATAAACCAAACCATGGGCTACCTCCACAAGCTATGTTGTGCAATTTGGGTGAGTTATGAATAGGTAACCCACTGCAATAAGGATGACTCAATGTAAATGAGTAATGGAGATCCGAGCTATCAAATGCCATTGAATGACTATCGGTGTGGGGTTCTGATGAATCACCGATTCGAGGAATGACAGTCGATGCGTGGGAAGCTCAACAAAAATGTGCAATGGTGTATTGGGCTCAATCCATCGAGCCAATGCACGAGCCACTCCAAGAAGGACTTAGCCAAAAATGATGAAGGGACGTGTGAAAACTCGATGGGTGAGTTGGGACATGGAGTGGCTATTTTGGTCGATGTGGAAGAAAATGCCACAGTGGCCTAAACAAGGTTTAGGTCATATGTGAACCAAAATCCTAAATTTTCCATGGGACTATGTTGTGTGGAGGAAAAGTGGTGTGGCAAACTCGATCACTCAATGCCTTTGTGGAGATAGCGAGAGAAATTCAGCCGGGTGGCCCGTGGGACTCACGGGACATAAAAGCCCGACTTTGCTGATGAAGTGGGATGTTGGCGAAGGACAAGTCAATGAGCGAGGTGGAATTCAAAGCCACAATGGTCTAAGCCATGGTGAGTGGAGTTCTTCACGGGAGGTCTTGATCCACAAAGTCTGTGCAGCAGAGGGTTCTCACCGAGTCGATGTGGCTCACGGTTTTGAAGGAGCTCGCCAATGTGGATTGACAAGTTGGCGGAAGATTCAATTTAGCACCCGAGTGGTCGGGAGACATAAGGCGGTCAAAAAAATGCCACTAAGGCCCATCATGTGGAACTAAGGGGTCAGCGCTAGGGTTAATAATGCAAGAAAAGTAGCCTCAGTGAGATGGCTTTGAAGTGTTTTAAAATATTAAAAGAACCCCTCCCATTTCAAAGCGAGGATAAATCAATGATCGAGGGCTCATTATTTTTAAAGAAAAATCATTTTTAAACCATACACAAAACTTTAGAAGAATGGGAGAAATATTTAAATGAGATTTCCAACGAAAATATTAATTGCCGGTCCGTGAGGCCAAGTAAACCTTGTAAACACCAAGTAGCTACTTGACACTCAGAAGCTCATATCTTGAGCAATTCTCAACAAAATCGTGCAAATGAATACTTGTTGGAATTGTGGCTCTAAGCCCGACACATAAAAACCAAGAAATTCTAGAATTGGTGAAGTTTTGGAGGAGAATTTCACTGAGAATGAACCCGGTTCAAGGAGGCGGTTGGATGGTGGTTGGAGGTGCATTAAGAAGCATGGTCATTATTATTTTCATGGGATAGTATGGGAGCCTTTTGAAAGAAAAATACCATCAATTGCATTCATTTATGGCACCTTGCAAGTGGTTGAAAAGATAAATTCGGGATTGCTTTCTCTCTCTCTTCTAATTTTCTATAAATTGTAATCATGGGCTCATTTGTAAAGGAGTTGGTCATTTTTTTCTTTCTTGCCCCTCTCTTCTTCTCTACTAGGGTTTAATTTGAAGCTTAAGCCTCCTTTCCAAGCTTTGTAATGGCATTTTATTACCTCTTGCCCACTTGATGTTGTACTGTGCAAAATTATTGGAGCAATAAAATGTGTTTTGTGATGCATTTTGTCCATCCTTTGCATGTGTTATTATCTCTACTTGCCTCTCTCCATTACAGGGTATATTGTGCATATTCTGATTTGTTTATTGCAGGTTTGTGGGAGTTGTGTTTGAAGTGAGTTTGAAGTTGTTACCATGTGAAATCTATCTCTGGTCTATGGTGCATCTTGTCCACCCTCTCCTTTGCTCACCTCTCTCCATTTCAGGAAGTTGGATTCTTGGCTAACACCTCCTTTTCTAGTGTATCACCACTTTTAGTGTAGGTTTACTTTTCATGCACTCTCTCTCCTTGGTCCCTTGGAAGGTTAGATTATGATTAGTTTGTTTACCTGCATTAGGAGTAGTTTATTGCAGGTAGTCTAGGAGTAGAAACCAACCTTCTTTGGAGGGTCATCTCAAGCCCACAAGTCCCATAGCTTGAGAGATGATCCAATGTTACAAAAATTACACCAAATGCCCCACTCCAAATTCAGGCCATTCGGGGGTGTTGTAATTTCGTGATAACACATACCATTACTTTGCGGACCACCAGATCCATTCAAGTTCTGTCACATAGATCCTATCCTTTCTTTATGCCTATTCCTCCATCAAACCTATTCCATATGGCAATAATGACACATATGGTATCAATCAATCTAGTGCTTCATAGCCTTCTTCCACCACTCTAAGAACTCGCCTTATTTCCACTCATATTATTGTTATCATTTCACCCATCATGTCTACTCCAATAAACATTACCGCTCCGCTCATCGAGGATCCTCTTGCTCTTGAATCTAGTAAACCTCCTACCAATATCGCTTGATCTGCTGCTTATCCAACATATAATGCCAACACCGATGATTCGATGATGAGATCGATACCGGGTTGAGCTCAGTGATGAAAAATTGTGCAATCTTAATTTTACTCCTATCGAGATAGATGATTCATATTTCAATGATACTTTTGTTGATATACCCATGCGGCCTTTTTCAAAATTTAATAATATATATGAGGTAATAGATTTATTTAGACTAGCTATATGTTGTGTAGTATCAATTACTTTGATAGAAGGTGGTAATATGATATCTTGAGTGGTTACTTTTTTTGGTCCAACGATATGGATAGACCCTTTGCGAATTCCGTAGGCATCACTTCTAAGTACAATTTCTTTCATATTCATCAAAATTTCATGCACCAATTCTTTAATACCTATTATCAAAGAATTTTCATGTGTTATGTTTTTAAATTTGGCGTGTGTGATGCACGTTCCTTCCAACTCTCCAAGTAAAACTCTTCTTATTGCACTACCTATTGTAATAGCTTAACCTTTGCGAATCGAAATAGAGTGAAATGTCCATAATGGAAACACTTACTTTATGTCTACTCTATATTCGATGCACTTGATTATGGTGTCTTAATAAAGACTAATATTTCATCTGAATCATAATTATTATATTGTATAGATAATTTCATCATTTCTTTCTCTTTAGATTAATTCAATTCTTACACACATCTCTTTTTGGGAGGTATACATCCATTATGTGGCATAGGAGTTATGTCACATATATAACTCGATGATACACCACTTCTAGTAATGGCTCATAATGTTGCATCTCTCCTCGGACCGGGACCACTTATCAAAACTTCTACCTTTTGAAGACCTTGATCCATTAATGTTAGAAGAACATTTTCATTTGTATTTTGAGCAACAAATGGTGAACATATTTTTGTGCCTTTGAATCCACAAGCATTGTGAGAAGACCAAGAAATTGCTTGTCCTTGTGTATCTATAACGATATGAACGATATTTCAAAAAAATTCTTGAACGTAAATAACTCCTTTTAGGATTCTATGTTTAATTCTATGAGGAACAAATCTTCTCAAAACTTCTGCATGTTTGAAGACCTTGATCCATTAATGTAAAAAGAACATTTTCTGCTGCAGTTTGAGCAGCAAATGGTGAACGTCTTTTTGTGCCTTTGAATCCACAAGCACCGGCAGAAGACCAAGAAACCGCTTGTCCTTGTGTATCTGTAACAGTAACAATGGTATTTCGAAAACTTGCTCGAACGTAAATAACTCCTTTTAGGATTCTATGTTTAGTTCTACGTGAAACAAATCTTCTTGTAGCTCTACGTAACACACATTTTCTTATAGTTTTTGGCATATTTATTATATTAAAATAGTGGGATATCTTATGTTAGGAAAATTAATATTTACATGATTATGGGTGATTTATCGAGAGGTAAATAGTAACAGGTTGATATTTACCGAAAGGTAAATAGTAATTAGTTAGTTGTTAACCATATGGTTAATACAATAAAATTGTTGATATTATATTGTTAGGAATAACAATATAATGGTGCATATAGTTTACTGGTTAGTATGAGATATTAGTTGTAACACCTCATTATTTGGTAGATTGTTTTGCTATGTAAGTGGCTATATAATAGCCATGATTTGTGGAAGTTGCATATAAAGAATAATAACATATTATATCCCGAATATATTATTTTTATTGTGTTCATTCAGCTCTCTGCTGCATAAACTCTGACCAAATTCATTATTTGGTATCAGAGCAAGTTCATCCTATTCATTTAATGGAGTTTTGAGCTTAACTTAGGGGCAATTATATTTATAGTTCTCCTTGTAGATGATAGTTGTGAGAAAGGAAGATAATTTGGATTACTTATTTACCAGTATATGCAATTCAATTTTTCTGTTGTGTTTTTGTGTGTCTTTGGTATCTGTTCAAGCCATGCAGACCTGCATTGAGAAGCATTGACATCGGTTTCAAAAGGAAAAGGCTCATCAAATTCTAATCGCAGTTACTATTCTGTCTTGCACTTATGGTCTGTGTAAACATTGAAGCATTACAGTTTTGTGGCATATAATAGCCATTTAAGATTCTATCAAAGAATAATGAGCCAAAATATATTTCCAAGGCAGACCTCGACAGTCTCATTCTCAGGATATCTCCTCAAATAAAGAATGATAAATTGAATCGACATTTCCTTCCGGTGAAAATCTCCCGAAGCGTGGAGTGTTTATAAGATATTTGGACGGCGCTATCTATATATTCATGCATGACTGATTCATAGCGCTACAGATCCGAAGGCACTGGATCTTCGAACGGTTTTTATTGGTGTATTGTGACGACTTCAACCTGGATTTGAAACGTTTTTAGGCGACTCAACATCGCGGGAACTTGCGTTGGATTTACCATTCTTTGCATCCAACAACAGAGAGATTTTAATTGCAACCAGTGGAGCTTCAACTATCAATGCGTTTTGGTTTAAAGACTCAGTAAATTGCATGCAGATTGGTCCATCCTTTGAAGTTTCTAGCTGCTTTGATTTATCTTAGTATTTATCCAGTTCTCATTTTTATGGTCGGTCAAAGCATTATTTGTTTTAGTCGGTCCAATCTTTTAGATAGTCAAATCCAAATCTTTGGATGTCCTTAAAAACATTAGTCTTGATAATTATTAATCTTTGGTGTTCAAAAGTATTGTCTTGGTCTTTTGTTATTTTTAATAGTGGTCCACATAATAGTTGAGTCTAATGGTTGAGTATGTAATTATTTCTCTAAAGTTAGTCATTTTAATTCTTTTGTCTTAAACCAAGTAAGAAATATATTTGTCAAAATAACCTACGTGGTATTTTAAAAGGTGTCATGTCTTGTTGACAAAGTCTTGAGTCAATGTTTTCAAGAGTTGAAAAATTAAAAAATGTTTGTCTTGTCAAGTAAATCAAATAGGCGATGTTAGGATATTTGTTTATTGTCATTTTTATTGTTTAGTCAAAATAGTCAAGTTGTCAAAATTGTAAAATAAAAAATAAAAAATACCTCACGGACGCATTTTCGGTGTTACTAGACGTCCGAACAAAAATAGAGAAGGGGCATTTTCAATTGAACCTCAAAGTCAATATCAGCTGAGCTAAGCAGTGACAAATGGAAGATGGAGGCATCGAAGGCTGAGGATAGCCAACGACATCTCGTCGATCACCGCAACGACGAGGCCGCTTGATGATTTGGTGGCACGTGTGTGCTTTTACTTTAGAGTGGTGTGCCTTATTTTAGCATGTAGTGTGTTTGATTTCAACATTTCAGTTTGGTGTGGATTTCAGCGTGGTGTGAAAAATAAGAACAAATGTGGTATGTTCCTGTTCACTTGTGTATGTGAGTATTCCTACATAATTCCCTAATGTAATAACATAGTGAAGAATAAATAGCACAGTGAAATGCAACATCATGAGTCTTGAAGAGGTTGAACAGTCATATGTGTTCCTATTCATACCTAGGTTTGTGGTTAGCCTCTGGAAAATCATTGAAGGTTGTTCAGATGTGTTCCTGCTTGAGTTCCCACACTGCTAGGTTAGATGTGTTCCCTAGAGTGACTAGTTGATAAGCAAATGATTCTTGAGCATGTTCCCATTCTCATTGGTCAGATGTGTTCCCAACAACACATGGTTGATAAGAAGTTGATGTGTTCCATCTTCTACTTTTAGTTCGGGTGTTGTACCAAGATCATGAGCAAGCACGAGTGGCAAGCTGCAAAAGATGCGTGACAATTATTTGATACCATGTAAACATTAAGGGGGGAATGTTAGGAAAATTAATATTTACATGGTTGTGGGTGATTTATCAAAAGGTAAATAGTAATTAGTTAGTTGTTAACCATATGGTTAATACGGTAAGATTGATGATATTGTATTGTTAGGAATAATAATATAATGTTGCATATAGTTTATTGGTTAGTATTATGGGATATTAGTTGTAACACCTCCCTATTATTTCAGAGGTTGTTTTTTATGTAAGTGGTTATATAATAGCCATGATTTGTGTAAGTTGCAGATAGAGAATAATGACCTATTATATCCTAAATATATTATTTTTATTGTGTTCATTTGGCTCTCTGCTATATACTCTAACCAAATTCATTATCTTATTCATGGATTTCTTAGATATAAAAAAGTATTATCCCTGTCTTTGTTTATGTCTCGGATTGTAACAAATGACCAGAAGGCGTTTTCCCCTACGAATTAGGCGGCACTTATCACAAAATTTACGAACAGAAGCACGGATTTTCATATTTGTGGTCTTTGAAGTTGTAATGGCTAGGATCATATTCAATTTTTTTTGCGAAAAACAGAGTTTTCTTTTTATCTAAGCCTAATCTAATATTCGTTCAATCAATAAGTAAGTAACATCATTCATCGATATCTATTCCCATCCCGCGATTTCTATAAATGATACGACCTCTATTCTTATCGTAAGGAGAGTATTCGACCTTGACTCTATCCCCTACATCGATTCGGATACGCCTATATCGAATCTTTCCTGAAACATACGTCAAAATGTCACGATCACTATCCAAATGGACCGTAAACATACCGTTACCCAATGCTTCAGTAACGACACCCTCTTCCGTAATATAGTTTGTATTTACCATAGTGATACTCCTTATGCAATGTACGATGTGTGTTATTATTCTTTATTCTATGTTGATAGGATCAAATTCTATGTTGATATGTTAAACTAATATCTGCATCATTGAATTTATAATTTATTTTTAAGAATAAGAATACAAAGATTATTTTTTGATTTTTGATGTGTAATATTTATATTTACATTACTTATATTTTAATAAGGAGTAATATAAATTGTATATTTATATTTTTTTTTATTACTAGAATGCAAATTCTATTTATAAAGAAAAATCATTATTCATAAAATTTAAGCTATTAAAGTTAGAAATTGATTAATAGCTAGGTATTCTAAATTATTAAAAAGAAAAATCATTTAAGAAACCCTCTTAGAAATTATATGAATTTCTAAGGGGTAATAACACACCACACACACACACATGTATGTATGTCTATATATATATAACTTTAATATCAGTGTTAAAGTTACTAATATAACTTTAATTAACTAATTAATATTTCTAGATATACCATTCTTCATCATCTTCACCATCTTCATAATATTTACCATTTTCACCTTCTTCACCATCTTCCGCAAAATGTACTCGGAGTTATGATTTTTACAGAACCCTCTAAGTAAAACTCTTCTTATTGCACTTGGATTTATGGGGAATCATTCAAAACCACCCTCGTACTAATGTTATGGTACTTTATCGAGGGCATATACATACCTTGGACGTCATTTCACCTTCTACACCCTCTCATGGGTAGTATGTATCAACACTCCCTCCTTTCACATGCACATTTTTCATGAATAACTCTTATTGGCATCATATTCCATTTGATCCCACTTGCTCTGACACTATTTGCACACATGATGGCTTGACTCGGCTTGGGTTTACACTCAATGATATCTTACCTCCGCCTCATTCACCTCATCTCTATCATGGATATTTTCATATTACAACTACTTATGGTCTTTAGGTCTTCTATCTATTAGTCTTTGTTGCATGCACTTCTCCACTCACACTTGGGCAATCTTGGCTTGACTACATTAGGGGCACTTTGGACCCTAATCATATTAGTATCACATTTCCTATGCCTTTCAACTATGTTTCTATATGTAATGATTCATTTATCTACTATTCACAAAACCTCACTTGTTGGTATGCACATGGATGTCCACCAACACCTTTCACTAATGAAGAATACACAATGGGAATGTACAATTTGCGTCGTAATGGCTCTTTATATGATCAACCTCATAAAATTATGTACCAAGTTTTAGATGCATTGAACCATTCGGTTTTGACCATGACAATGAAAATCTCTTAGATGATGTTACTTGATCATCCTCCTCTTCTTACACTTGGGGGCATCATGCTTACTTTCCCCCTCCTCTCTTCTCACATTATTAGGTGTTTCACATTCTTTCACACGTTGCTTACACATCTTGATACATTCATATTGTCATTACCTAATGACGCACTCTTGTGATATAATTCACACTTGACTGTTGAGGGCTTACTACATTCATGAACCTCACATCATACACACTACACATCTTACACTGGACACATTCACAACACACCTTTCTCACACGCATTCAAAACAACATATGTCCCTATGACACACTCTAGTTCCATGGTTCATACTTGAATGGTGAGGGTATAAATCTGAAATGAACCTCACCACACTCACTCTCTATGCTTTACGCTTTGACAATCATATCTTTCTAGCACACAATTCAAACCATTTCCCGATGATGCACTCTTGTTCTATGGTTCATTCTCAACTACTAAGGGGGCATTTATAAATGAACCTCATCTCATGCATACTCATTCACATTCACTTCGGGGCACACGACTCCTATCATATTCACTTTGCATTCCATTCCATCTCACCCATCCACAACATACTGCATATCTTGATTACTTGGGATTGTTTAAATGATAGGAACAAATTGGAATCCTACAAGAATTGTGAAGAAGTTTGAGTTAGTCACCCGTAGTATGGACTGTGTTAGCTACAAGTGTTGAGTAAATAAGTTTGGAAGATATCTTAAAGGAAGTAGATTTGTCATTGAAAAACATCTATCATTCATACTTTTTTATTATTCAGATAAAGGTTTTTGATTGGGGACCCTACCCGATTCTGAGAGAGGCAAAAGCCCGAGATAATACATTATAAAGCCCAAGAGTACAAAAATAAAACGTAGCAAGCTAACAGTCAACATGAAGCCAAAATACAACACAATGTAAGCATAAAGTAAACATAAAGTAAGTGAAAAGTCATGAAACATATCAAAAGGTCACCTATAATGCCACTAAAACACGAAAGAGTCTAGTGTTTAGAATAAGACCGCTAGAGAAGTTGTTACTTCATTAGCTTCTAAAAATTATTCTTGATGTAGGAAAGTCCCTTGTTGATCTCATTAAACCCTGCATCTCTCTTGAACTTCTCTTTCCCTTTGTGGTCTTCAAGGTGATTGGTGATGAGTGAAAGAGAGTCAATAATACACTTGAGGATTGACAATGCATTACAATGCTTGGATCTTATGGTTTCAAATTCCTTTTCAATCTTGGAAATACTCAAACTAATGTATTTGGCCAAGGTCTTTCCATATTTTTTTCTTCCCTTTATCGGTCTTTACAATTCTTTAGCATATCTTTGAGTTCCTTGATTTCCTCAATGATACAATTGAACTTGCTCTCTAAAACCTCAATCTTTGATAGCATGGGATATTTTATTTCCCACGAGATAAGAGCCCATTAACAGCTTCACCCCTCCTTCCGAATGGGGTGGGAATGGGGAACATGCTTCCCAATAAATGGGTTATCCCGAGAGAGTTCCCTAGATATCTTACGAGAAGGGGGATAGAGGAAGAAGGCACAAATGGACGTAGAAAGGATGAAGGGGTAGAAACAAGAGGCATGGAGAAATGAGAGAGGGGTTCAAAAGAGGTGGGGTTGGGAGGGTTGGAGACCGAGTGGAGGAATCTAGGGAGAAGGGTCGAAGGGCTTGGAAGAGGGGACAACATGGGAATCTGAAGGAGGAAGGGAAGAAGACTCGGGTTGGGAATGGAGATATTAAAACATATGTACGAGAAGAAGAATCATGGCATGGTGGAGTGAATACATTCTTTCCCCCTTAACAAGATTAATGGAGTGCTCAAGGGAGTGCAATATGAAAAATGAAAGACTGACAGGGTATTTCCTCCTGAAATGATTAAGGAAAACCAAATGGAAATATGACATTACCTAAAATCTCCCCTCAAGAGTAATGTATTTCATTACGAGCAAACCTATAGTGTTGTAAGGACGAGGGAGTGAGTCTCTGTAGAATCCACCCTTAGCATGTTTGATTGACTCATCTTTACCCAAAAATTTCTTCTCCTCCATCGTAGTATCAATATTGTTCTTATAGAACTTTAAACCCTTTCTATAAAGCTCAGTGACCCAAACAATGACATCCTCCATAATGTTAAATTCTCTTCCTTTGTATGTTACTTTCCAATCATTTCAGTTTTTGGTGAATTCCAGCGAAGGGTGGAGGTCACGACCCTTCACTCGCTCCATGAAAGTAGAAAATCTCCCTTTTCTCAATATACTCTAGAGCTCACTATTCGATTTCACTCTTCAAAGATAATAGGTTTGGCTCTACACCTTTCACCACCGATTAAGTGATATATATATAAAATAGACCTAATCTAAATGCTATTGTAATAATAAATGAATAACAATTAAGTACATAAATTACACCCAAGCAAACTAAGCAATAAATTATGAAACCCTAATTGCGAGGAGGAGAAAAAGGTACTTAGCTGATTTACAGTAAAATTTGGATTGTACTAAAGTGTTGACCAAGTGAACAAGAAGGAAGGAACGTCAGTACAAAGATATAAGAAAATGTAAATAAGGATGGATAGGCTAGATAGGGGCACCTAGAAAGGGGTAGGGGCACCCACGGGCACTACAAACTAGAAATAAGTTCTTGTGATCTTGAACATGTTCAGCAACTCATCTTCTCGGGGTCATAATTTGTTCATTGTCCTTCACTTTTTTCGCTACGAGATTACACCAAGATCACCGAGCTCGCTAGAAACCTATAATGAAGTATATACCTGCAAAATCCTCAAATAGGCATCAAATCCTAAAAAAGAAAGGTGCAAAATGAGGGGTCAAACTATCCTTAGCATTTGTCATAATGGTGATCTTATGACCGAGTCTTACCGCACTAATTTTCAGACCTAATGTAGTTTTGGTGTGTGTGTGGAATCATGCCCTAGGTGGCTCTTATACATGTCACACTTGATAACAAGCAAGTGGCTAGACGTAAGAAAATGTAATAAATGTGTGCATGGAATATAATAAAATCCCCTCCTATGAAGTGTATGTAGAATAATGCAGTCCCTTTCCCTTGAATGGATGTTAGAATGGATGCTTTGATGCTCTTTGATAGCCTTTAGATGCAACCTTAGGTGGTGATAGATAATGTTTAGTGTTTGGTCCCTTATTATGATCACATAACTTTATATTTATATGATTCCCTTTCTTGAATTTCGTAATTAACCTTGAAAAGGCTAACTACTAAAAATATAAGATGCTCAAATGACTAGAAATGACCCAAAAGATGTGAGTAAAGTACAAATAGGTTAGGGGCACCCAGAGGTGACAGAAGCGCTGACACTTGCCATCCTCATTGGGTGCTTTAGTGTCTTAGATGAGAAATGTCGAGGTATGAAAATATAGACTGAGCAAAAAAGAGTGAAAGACCAAAAGTAACAATAGAAAGAAAGAAAATATGGCCAAAGACATGGGTTAATTAGTACTTTTCTTACTTAGGAATCATATGAATAGTAATATGTAATCATGACTAGATAATTACCCAAAGTGCGTGATTTTGTGTCTACATTTGCCCCCAATTTATGTTGTTGAGTGAAAGCTTGATAACATAAAGTAGATAGAGATGCATACTTAATAACCATGTAGATCAATGGCAAGAAATGTGTTGAGAGATAAGGAAAAGCGTGGAGTGATAAAAAGATGGAGCGTGGAGACTAAAGATGAGAAAGTGCAAAAAGTGATGAGATGATGAACCTAGGGTGGAAACACATGCTATATATGTCTCGAATGTGCTTATTGTTGATGTCGATGTTGATGTGGGTGATATTGTTGATGTTGAATGATGTTGACTACCGCTTCCCATACAGACGGACCTACAAAAGAGAATAACAAATAAGTAGTCAAATATGCATGTATATGTATAAAAATAATGTAAAGAATTATGTAAAACACTTAAAATGTGAAAAAGGAACATGTGCACCTGATCTGTGATGAGGAAAGAGTGTAGAAAGGATCATGTAAATGTTGTTGATGACTAAGTTTTTGGGCAATCTCACACCAATGAACTGGAATATGTGTAGGAGGATATTTTGGTTTCATTCTCTAACCTTTAATTGCTTCCACGGTGCGGAACACCAATGTAGATGGTGTGTAAAAATTTAATCCGTTTGAAATAATTTCGATCCTATACAAAAGTAAAAGTGTTGTGTAGTACATGCATGTTGAGTCTTGGACTTGTGCCTGTAAAAGTTGATGTGTAAAGCTGTCAAAAAACTTTAACTCGAGAAATGTTTTGTAACTACCCCTTGGTCATAGGCATCTAGGAAGGGTCAGGGGCACCCATGTGCTACTATCCGGTCACAGGGCCCCTAGTGTCTGTGATGTGTCAAGGACCCAAGTCAGATCTGAGCCTGTCTAACATTGATAACCATGTTGTACCCGATCTGTGTTTTGTTGAACTGTGACTTTAGACCACTTTGTATGGGGTGGTGACTCACCAATGATGCTCCCCTTCATTTGGGGTGTATGCGACGTCGCTAAGGAGTATGCGGCCTAAAGGAGGACCAAGCATTGTCTTTGAAACTCTACCCTATAGGGTGAGGGGTGTTCTTGGTAGAAACCAAGGCACACGAAAACAAGTGGCTAGGAGACAAGTGTTAGTACAAGTAAACATGCATGTAAAATGTAAGCTAGTAGTCAATGTGTAAGCTAAGATGTAAGAAGACAACACACAAGAAGATAATGTAGACCGTAAAAAGTAGGTTACAAACATGGGACACCACTCACAATGTTGTAAGACAATTAAGGATGAATAAACCAAAAGTATACAAATATGCACATAAGATAAAGGGAAAATCCCACAAATAGTGGAAAACTGTGAAAGACAAGAGCAAACAATGTAACCAAAACTATGGTGACAAATAGGCCTACAAAACAAATGCTGCACATAAAACACCCATTAGCATGTTAGAAATATAAAAATTATGTCGAGCGTGTATAATCTGATATAATAGTGTGCTATGGAACAAAATGAAACAATAATACATGTAGTTTACAAAAGTAAATGCCCCCAAGAGCTACTATGGGATTGGTAATAGGTATGATGCCAAACATTCATGTCACGTGTATGGATCTATAGAATTTGTGATCATAACTAAAAAGCAAGTGAATGTGCATGTGTCTATGGAAGAAGATAATGACATACAAGATATCTATCTAACATGTGTAAGAAGATGTGCATGTAACAAGTAAATGTAACCAAGACTAAGTGCAACCAAGATATGTAGCATGTTGTGGATGGATAAGATGGAATGAAATGCAAAGTGAGTGTGATAGGGGTCGTGTGCCCCCAAGTGAGTGTGAATGGATTTGTATGCATGAAATTAGGTTCATTTATATATGCCCTCTCAGTAGTCAAGAATGAATCATAAATGAGAGTGTGTCATCAAGAAATGGTTTGAATAGTATGCGGTAGAAAGATGTTATTATAAAAGTGTAAAATGTAGAGCATAAACGCACGAGTTAATGAATGAGTGTTTAAAAATGTGAGTGTGATGAGGTCTATTTGAGATGTAGACCCTTGATAGTCGAGTATGGACCGTGGAACTAGAGCGTGTCACCGGGTAATGAATGCAACATTTAAGAGTGGATGTTAGAAAGATATGTCGTGAATGTGTAGAGTAGATCTTTGTGGAAAAGGAGATGAATATGTGAGATGCATAGTGTGTAATGTAATATGTAGTGTGCGAGGTTCATGTGTATAGGATGCTTTCAACAATTAGGTGTGAACCAAAGTATGAGAATGCATCATCGGGTAATGACAATATGATTGTGTATCAAGATGTATATGGTGTATGTGATATACTAGATGCGAGGTGATGAGAATATAGTATGTGTGTTGATGATAGAGGGGGTGAAAATAAACGTGATGACCCTTGAGCGTATGATGGTAAGTGCACTATCTAATAAATTAAAAGATGAAGGACCTCCACCCAATGCTTTGGTGGAGATGAAAGTGTGTGAACATGCCCTAAGGCCCGGTGGTGTATGAGATAGATGTTTTGCAAGTGCATGGAGCCTATATGCATGTGACCGATGAGTATACTTCGGAGGCGATGGGTGTTTACGTGAAACACAATGTGGAGGTTGGAAAACCTATGTGTGGAGTGAAACAGGGTGGTGAAATATGCCGAGATGAAGGAGGTGTCTTAGTAATGGACCAAGACTGATGTACTAGACTAGCGAGAATGATGAGAATGCACAGGTCATTTGCAAAAATGTGAGCTAGGAGTATATTTTACTTTAGGTTCGATGGGTGGTGGGGAACTAAATGGTTAAGGTGATGTAATGACAACCTCAAGAGGGAGTTATGACCATGGAGTAGATGGAGGCACACCATTGATAGAAATGAATTGATTGTTATGAATGAGCTTCAAACACAAGTGATTCATGGAGATGATGCATTGAGATCTATGAATCCAATTGATACCTAAGAGCATGTCACACCCTTTGATTTTTGGTGCTACTGAAAGGGCACAAACACGGTGAAAGTACCGATGACTTGAATCTTGAAAACCCCATATGAGTTAGGCATTGGATATTACATTTACGATAGTGGATAGATGATAACAATAAGAAGTGGAATAGAACATGTGTTGATGTTCCAAGATGGATCAAATTTAGTATTATTGATATATATGGATCGATAGAAGTACCAATGTGTAAGTGATTAGAAGAGAATGTAGCATGCTAATCATGATAAGAGAAATAAATTATTGGTGGAGATATCTCCATGTTAGCGACTAAGAAATCAAGAATCCCCGATGTAGGAGGAGGCATTGTGTGATATGTCACTTTCTTGTCATGTTTTGGAAGTGTATTATTAAATATCTTGAGCTTATGATTTTCATTAACATGTGCGAGAACCCATAGGATTTGGAAGCTCAATTGCACTATTGTTGATCAAATATTGAATGAGATTAAGAAGTTTGAAACAACGATATGTAAAATGTCCAACGCATTGATGATATTGACATCTAAATTTTTCATCATAATGAAGACCTTTAGGATGATATGGATCTAAAATGAGTGGAGGAGGAAGCATGATAAGATTAGTTTCGACAAGTTGTGGAAGTAAAATATGTGGATCAACAGTCAATTTTGTGTATGCACACCTAAGCGGTTGTGATTGAAGCTCTTTGGTGTTAGATACACCATTGACAGTGATTTTTGCTTCAATAGGTTTGGTTGTTGATGGCTTAAATGTTGATTTCCTTTGAAAGCACGTAGAAGATGATGCTTGCTCTTGATATTTAAGCTTGTATATAAATATGAGTTTAATTTCACGTAGCTTAAGAGTATGACATAGTTGGTCAAATGAAAGAGATGTCTCAAGAGAACACTCTCTAGAGGGGTGACAATAAACTCTGAATGAATAAATCTTGAAGGTCAAAGTCTGCAAGCACATTAGCTATCTTAGCTAGGTTGTTCTTGTATCATAAGATATAATCTGCTAGATTTTCATTAGATCCTTGTTTAAGTTGTGCAAGTTGAGCGTATGATATCTTAGAGCCGATATTGATAGAGAAATGAGTGAGAAAATCATTGGCCGGATGTGCAAAAGATGTTACCGAGTGGACATGCACGCCATAAAACCAACACATCACATAGTAGTGAAGAATACGAGGAAAGAGCTTAGCTAAGAGAATATGATCATCCGTAAAATCTAGACATGTCACATGAAATGCTCATAAGTGCTCTTGTGGGTCACCATGCCCATTGAATATGGGAATCTTAGGGGTGAAAAAATTAGGAGGAAGCGGGTAATTGGAGATGGTGGGTACGAATGGAGTGTGAAGTAATAAAGTGGAATCCAAAGATGGAGAAGCATGAGAAGTAGCTTACTACAATTGACATATTTGAACTTGAATATCTTGGTAAAGAGAAGCCAAATCTTGATTACTAGTGGAAGATACTTGGCGTGTATGAGAAACAAGAGGTGGAGTGGAATGATTAGTGGGAGTGGGAATTGAAATGGTAATGTAAGAAATATGCGGAAGATTAGAGACAGTTGGTTGAGTGGCAATGGAAGTGGAGATAGTGGCAGGAGCATTAAGTTCCGTGAGATTGGTGGCTTCCTCATGAGCAATGAATAAAATCAAGTCTAAATCCTGCGGATGCTCAGCAATATGATCATTAATTTATTTGAGATGTGTCATTGTAAATTTGCCATAAGATTGATCCATAGTGATAAGAAAAGAAAATCCTTAGCGGGAAACGAGATGCAAGCATTAGGTTCAAGACAAAATGATTAAGCGATATATATATATATATATATATATATATATATATATATATATATATATAGGCCTAATCTAAATGCTATTGTAGTAGTAAATGAACAAAAAGTAAGTACAAAAATTAACCCAAACAAACTAAGCAATAAAATATGAAACCCTAATTACAAGGAGGAGAAAAAGGTACTTAGATTCACAATAAAATCGGGATCATACCAAATGTGTTTGACCAGTGAATAGGAAGGAAGGAAAATTGCATAGAGATCCAAAATAATGTAGACTTGGAGGAACAAGTTAGAAAAGAGCATCTAGAAAGGGGCAGGGGCACCCATAGGTGTTACATACTAGAAATAGGTTCTTGTGTGACTGCTAAAATGTTCAACAACTCATCTTCTCGGGGTTACAATTTGTTCGCCGTCCTTCACTTTTGGTCGCTATGAGATTGCACCAAGATCGTCGAGCTCACTAGAAACCTACAATGAAGTATAGACCTGCAAAACCCTCAAATATACATCAAATCCTAAAAAATGAAATGTGCAAAATGAGGGGTTAGAATGTCATTAGCTATCATAAAGTGGTGATATTATGACCGAGCACTACACTACATTTCAGACCCAATGTAATTCTGTGTGTGTGTAGAATCATGCCCTAGGTGGCTCTTGTGCATGTCACACTTGATAGCGAGCAAGTAGTTAGATGTAAGTGAATGTAGTATATATGTGCATGGAATAGAATAGAATCCCCTCATATGATGTGTATGCAAAATAATGGAGTCCTTGCCCTTGAATGGATGTCAAAATGGATGCTTTGAAGCTCTTTAATAGCCTTTGGATGCAACCTTAGATGGTGATAGATAATGCTTAGTTCTTGGTCCCTTATTATGATCACATAACTTTATATTTATATGATTCCCTTGTTTGAATTTTGTAATTAACCCCAAAAAGGCCAACTACCAAAAAGATAAGATACTTAAACATCTAGAAAAGACCCAAAAGATGTGAGTAAAGTATAAATAGGCCGGGGGTGCCCGGAGGGGGCGAGAGTGCCTAACGCTACCATCCTCATTTGGGAGTTGGTGTCTAGGATGAGAAATGTCAAGGTATGAAAATATAGACTAAGCAAAAAGGAGTGAATGACCAGAAGTAATAATAAAATAAAGCAAATATGGCCAAAGACATGGGTTAATTAGTAATTTTCTTAGGAATCATATGAATAGCAAGATGTAATCGGGACTAGATAATTACCCAAAGCACGTGATTTTGTGTCTATAACCCCTATGAAACACAAAAAGATCTCACTTCTATTGTTATAGCTTCCAAAAATGGTGAGGATGAAGAAGTGGAGATGAGGGTTAAAAGCCTAAAAAAATTATTAACATGAAGGAGATTAGGATCACATGATAATTAAATGAATTGTTAATTCCGTACCATAACCTCAATATTAGGTGGAAGGCTATCATCAACTTCCCATACTTGATAATATTTAAGATTGACACCTATATTTTCCATCAAATCCACCACTTTATTTCCTTCATGAAATGTGTGTTGAATTACCTTATTGGAAAAAGTGTTAAGGATCTGAATAACTTCCTCTATAATATGTCTAATTCTCCAATTGACATGATTATTGCCATTGAGACAATTAATTATGTTTAAAGAGTCTCCTTCAATGATTAGATTATTGGCATTAATGCCTCTAGCCAAACTTAGGCCCCAAAGGGTAGCAAGAGCCTCTGAATAATGGTTAACATTAATTCCCATGTGTCCAGTGTAAAGCATGATGATTTGTCCCTTTTCATTTCTGATGCATCCTCCACCACTGGACCTACCAGGATTTCCCTTTGATACACCATCATAATTGATCTTAATCCATCCTAAAGGAAGGGGGTGCCATTTTACATGCTCTCTACTAGGAACATCCTCATGTTAAGTAGAAGTTGAGAAAATATTTAGTTTCCATTTTTCTAAAATTTTACAATCATTCTTGCTTTGAGACATCTTTGTAGGGGGTTTGTAAGAAGTGGCATTCTATCTTATATTATCAACAAGATCATTCAAGATTCAGGGAAGAGATGGATTTTTGTCCTAAAAGATGGTAGAATTATGAGCATTCCAAATGGACCAAATGTGGGGAAGGAAATGTTCCAAAATTTCTTGATCACCAAACTTTTGGATGGAAAAAACCATTTGGTTCTAAGAACAAATTAAAGAATCATGGAAGACCCAAAAGATGTCTATGTAGCTAAATAAAAAAATTCCAAACCAAGGAAGCAAACAGGAATGCAAGAAGAGGTGGTTATCCTTTTCTTCTGATTTTTTTGCATAGAATGCACCTGCTAGGGAAGTGATGGCCCCTTTTACTCGCTTATCAATTTTAGCATCTTGTTATGAATCACAATCCAAAAAAATGATTTACCTTGAGCATTAATTCCTTAATCCATATTATGTTCCAATCAAACTGAGGGAGTTACATTTCGAGAGGATGAGGTAGCTAGAACTTACCAAGTATAAGCCACGAAAAGGTGTTTTCCCAAATAAATTCATCCTAATTCTCCACCTTGGAAGGAAGTTAGTTGATTAGAAGAATTTGTATCTCCCTTACATATTGGAATTTTTGCCATGAGGGGCAATTATTATGAAGTTGAACCCATAAGTTGTTTCTGATGTAATCACAAACTTTTTCCCCAATTTGAACTTTAAAATAATCATACATCCGTTAACCACCATCTAATTCACATAGAGGAAGATGGGATAGCCATTTATCTTTCCAAAAGAGAATGTCTTTGCCATTCCTAAGATTCCAATTGCTGCCTTTGAGAAGAAGATGTTTATAATTTAAAATAGCATTCCAGAATGTTGATCCATAGGGCAGTCTTCTTTAGAAATCCATTTGAGATCATTGGAAGCACTAAGGTACTTTTTTTTAATGATAGAGGTCCAAGGAAGGTCCTCTTTGATCAGCCTCCATCCCATCTTTTCTATCATAACATTTTTCATCCACCTTAAGTTCTTAATTCCAAGCCCCCACTTTTTTTGGAAGACATACCTTTTCCCAAGCAACAAGTGGGATCCTGTTATTCTCCTCCACTCCCATCCAAAGAAATATTTTTGGATTCGTTCAATTTTATCAATAACTATACTAGGAATCCTAAGAAAGAGACATAAGATAAATAAGAAGGTTTTGAAGTGTACTCTTGATGAGTAAATTTTTTTGGCTTGAGAAAGAACAACACCCTTCCATCTAGAAGTTTTCTTTGGAATCTCTCAATTAGTGAGTTCTATGCCTCCATGGGAACTTTACCAGTGAAGAGGGGCATGCCAAGATAGGATGAGGGAATTTTTTTAATGTTGCACCCAAGAATTTTTGAAATCTTGATTTTCCTATGGATAGGAGTGTTTAGGAAAATAATTGAACTTTAATCAAAATTAATCAACTATCCCGAAACTTCCTCATATTTTATGAGAAGGTATTCGAGTCTTCTATGTTCCAACACCAAGGCTAGCATTATGAAGATCATGTCACCAACAAAGTGCTGATTGAAAACCTTTAACTCATCTAAAGATGGCTTGAAACCTTTAAGGTACCCGGAATCAACAAAAACAATAGTTTTTCATTAAGGATTTCTGCCATTAGAATAAACAAGAGTGGAGAAAGAGGATCTCCTTGTTAAATACCTCTGTTGCTGCTAAAAAAACTTGTGGGGTCCCATTTATAATGAAAAAAAACTTTGGAGTAGATATGTAGGTCTTTAGAATTTTCTAAAGTGACCTTCAAAACCAAACTTCTTGAGAACTTTGTCTAAAAATTCCAAGAAACTCTATCAAAAGCCTTGTTCATGTCTAGCTTAACAATCATACCATTTTTTTACTCTTATCCATAGAGTGGATTGCTTCGTGCACCAATATAATACCATCTTGAGTAATCCTTCCTTCCATGAATCCCCCTTATTGGTTGGATATGAGTTGAGGAAGAAGAGCCTAAATCCTAGAAGCAATGGTCTTTGTGAAGATCTTGTAGAGGACATTTGAAAGACTTATGGGTCTGTAGTCTTTGAAGTCTTTAACTCCCTTCTTCTTGGGTATCAATACAATAAATGTGTTGTTTATTTATTTAAGAAGATTACTAGTACACAAAAAATCATTTATTGCACACATAAGATCTTCCTTGTAGATTTCCTAATACCTTTAAAAGAAGCTTGCTGAAACCATATGGGCCCAAGATTTGTCTCCGTCCATCGAGAAGACCATTCTATGTAGTTCTTCAATTGTGGCTTTTACATTTACTTTCTTAAAGGTTATTTCCTTAAATAAATTAGAGGGGATGTTTGAAATAAAACTATCATAAAGTGCTTCATCCTATGTGGAATCCCCACTAAGAAAGTCCTTGTAATAGGAAAATACCTCTTTCTTGATGATAAAAGCAAAATATAGAATAATTGACACCCCCGAGGATGAAGAAATTTCAGTATTCTCCACCCCCAAAAAGGAAGGGAAAGGGAAGTGTGGGGGTGAATGTGGGGATTCAAGATCTAGACCCCCTACCGAATGTAGGGGCATAATGGACATGGGGAAATAAAAGGTAGGACGACAAATGTTGGGTGACCATAGGAGAAATACTACTAAAAAGGAAATCGTTGATGGAACCCAACTAACATTGGACTCAAAGGGAAATAGAAATCCCTTTACCAAACATTCCAAATGAAGATCATATCATGGAATATAAGATGTATGAATAGTTTTAATAAACAGAGAATCTTAAAATATCTAAGAGCTAACAACAAACCTTAATTCTTGGCAATACAAGAGACTAATATGCAAGGCACTTCTCTTGGTAAGACTAAGAACTACTTCGGAAAAACGTTGAGATGGGAAGCATTGTTTCCTCGGGAGCTTTAGGAGGTTTAGATACCATCCGGGACAACAATTGGGATAAAAGGATGGTGATTTTTAAATTCTCTAATCATTTGGCTATTCTCTTCACCTCAATCAAATACAACAAGGATTCATGGATTTTATTCAAAATTTATGCCTCGAATAACCTATTTGGTAGGAAATAACTTTGGATGGAACTCATGAAATTTAGGAAACATTATAATAATTATAAATGGATAATCATGGGAGACTTCAACACTCCACTGAATCCTAGTGAGAAGAAAGGGGGAAAATAATAATTCACTCTAAGTATGGAAAACTTGTAGATATGATAATAGATAAAAATATCATAGATATTGAGCTTGGAGGTATCAAATACACTTGGGCAACAAAAGACTGGAAGTGAGCTAATCCAAGCTCATCTTGACGGGGCATTGGTCTTAGTTGATTGGACCCTCTCGATAGGATTTCAATCTTTTTCTCTCCCCGAGTTGGATCCAATCATAATCCAATTGTGCTCAACCTTCTTAGTAAAGAGGTAAAAATCACCCCCTTTCAAATTTGAAAAATGTGGATGTCACATCTAGATTTATATGATAGAATAAAATATTGGTGGAACATCAACATAAGGGGATCTGTGATGTTTATCCTTGTTCAAAAATTGAAAAATGTCAAGAGAAATTTGAGGAAATGGAACAAGGACGTCTTCGGAAATATTTTTGAAAAAAAGATGATAAAAGAGGAGCTTGCTGCGCTTGAAAAAAGGGTAGTGGACAAGGGCATGGGCATGGATCATTATTATCTTGAAAAATAAATCCTTTCAGATCTTCATATAGTCAACTCTAGAGAAAATTACTACTGGAGGCAAAAATCACGAGCCCTTTGGATTAAACAAGGTGATACAAACACTATTTTTTTCCACATGGTCCAACCTTACATCATAGAAGTAGCAATAAAATTTTGGAAATCACTACGAAAGAGGGAAAAATTAGCAAATATCTATTGTGCATACTCACTTTCAAAGTGGAAATAGATAAAAATGTAGGGAGTGTAATAATAATGGTTTTTTGAGTCTAAAATATAGAGTAATTTTTAGAGTCTAAATCGAAGAAGATAAACACAAGTACAAAGTAAGGCTAATGCAATTACTTGGTGTGAGTACCAACCAAAAAAAGTGCGTAATCGAATCTAAATTTAACTAGTATCTCAATTCACAATATTGTACAAAGTTAGCCAAGGAGTCTACGAAGGAACAAGAGGTAATATGACACACTATCCTAACCCTTATGCTACTCCATAACCTTATGATGGTTCTATGGATCCAGAGCTTTACTTATTTCCTTGCAAAATGTGATGGCAAGAAAAAGGAGTAACAAACGATAACAAGAAATACAATCTTATTGGATCATTGCATGAAAGGGAATTTGAGTTTATATACTCTATGAACTTGAGCATAAAGACTCTAAAATAAGTGCATGATGCCCTTGCACAAGAATTCAAAAGAAATAAGTGTGTAGGAAAAATAATACAAGATTTGAAATAAATCATGTAAAAGTCATGAGAATTTGTTCTAGAGTATGAAATTTGGTTATGAAACGTCATGAAAAAAACCAAATTTTACTTTGAGGACCTAACAAAACAACCTAGTTTGTAGAGGGATTATAAAGTAAAATATGTTTTTCAATTGCACACAAAAATTATTACACCAAAGTAGAGGCAATTGAAGTTATTGTTAGAGTATAAACGATTGAAGACTATGAAGATAGTGGCATGGGAAGTCAAAAGAAAAGAAAAATTACAACACAATAATGCACATTTTGGAAAAATTTCAAGAAGGAAAGAAACCCGAGCTAAGTATATGGTGCATCAAGTGTGGGGATGAAGGTTATCAAAAGAACGGTTGCACTAAAACACGAGACATGGTGATGAGGGAATATTGCGAAGTATGCAAAGATTGGGGATACCCACTCAAGAAATGTCATTTATTACAAAATTATGTTTGATAGCCTTATAATTTAGTTTGTACTTTTTGTAAAGTAACTACGCATAACACTAAATATTGTAGAGCGTTGATCCACTTAAAAGTGGATGTTACAAGGAATGTATTTGATGTCCAAACACAACTAGTTGCTAAAGAAAAACTAGTTGTATAAGAAATAGAAATGGTTACAACTCCTCGACTAAGTGTGTAATGGGATTCTCTATTAGCTTAATCAAGTATGGAGTAGACCCCACGATCTCCACAACCCAACCCAAGTTGGGATCCACCTTCTCCATAAAGTTGCATGGGTTCAACACCTCTTTCACTTCAATAATTGCCCATGTGGAACACAATCCATTGTAAGCTTCCTATGGAGAATATTAGAGTCGAATCACGAGTGGAATACACCATAGAGACCATATGGTTTGTAGAGGAGGATACCAAGGTAGTTATCAAAAATGGGGATGTGACCCCAACCTAAAATACAAGGGTAATATGTTACCTTTAAATAACCAAATCACATTTCACAAAACTATCCTTCAAAGTGAAAGTGAGAAGTATTTTACACATATTGTAGGGTACATGTGCAACATAATATAAAAAGTTTCCACTCATTGGAAAAGATAAGAAACCAAAAATAATTATGCAATGTTAAAAATATTAATGCGGTGCTCAAAGATATTGTGAGTCTCCAAGCTATCACCTAATCTTAGATAAAAGAGAAAGGATTGGAGCTGTAGACACTAAATCACACACTTGGGTACATTTCTTCCTAATCACATACCACTATTCATATGATTCTTAAGCAAGAAAACTAGTAATTGACATCTATCTTTGGTCTATTTTTTGTCTTTCTACTTTTCTTTCTAGTCTTACACACCCCACAACCCAATCTGATCTTCATTGCTTTATCTTTCTTGGCTTTGGACACCAACGCCCAACCAAGACTCCAACACCCAGGTGCCCTCATCCCCTCCTCGGGTGCCCCCGACCTCTGTTTATCTTACTTGCCTCTTTTGGGCCTCTTTCATATTTTGGGCATCTTGTTTTCTTATGGTTGGCCTTTTAGATGTTAATTACGAAATTCAAATAAGGGAATCATATAAATACAAAGCTATGTGACCATAATAAATTACCAAGCTCTAAACATCTACTATCACCACCTAAAGTTTCATCCAAAGAAATTCTAACAACATCAAAGCATCCATCTAACACCCCTCATGGGACAAGGGACTACATTTTATGCATACAGGCATATGAGATGAAGTTAATTTTGCCATCTCGCACATCTACTTACATTGTTACATATAGCTATTGCTCACTATCAAGTCTATCTTGGACAAGAGCTTCCTATGGCATTATTTCACATACATTCGCAAGAAGAGCTACATGGAGTCTCAAATGTAGTGTAGCTCTCGGTTGTAAGCTCACTCGGTCGGGTGACTTCCGAGGCTAGTATGACTCCTAATTTACATCCTTTTATTTTTAGGATTTGATGTGTTTTGGGGTTTTACAGGTTATCTCTCTCTTTGCAGGCTACAGGAAAAACTCAAAGATCAACCAACGACTTATAAGAAATCAATAATGAAGGTGAGCGATTATCTTGTGACATGGGAAAAATTATTTTTGAGGTCTTTGCAATCACATATGCCCATAAGTAGCCTCCAACACCTAGGTGCCCCTAATCTAGTCTAGGCACCCCGGTCTAGGTAGATCCGACATATCCGAATTTACTGGTATAGTTGAAATAGTTTTCTCCTCCTGTTTATGAGTTATCTAGTCCAACATACTTGAGATTCATTACAAAATCAGCTAAGTTTTTATTCCCTCTCTTGCACTTAGGGTTTTATTTTTCATTAGCTTATTGCTTGCGTCAATTATGTACTATAGCGTTTATTTATCATATGTGACTCTGAAATATCTTAGGGTTTAGCATTAATTCAATATTTGTTAAATCATTTGGTGAACCCATCTCATTCGAATGCTCTTGGGTCCTCATTTCATCACTTATTTCATTTTTCCTAGGATCCTCTCATCATGGATATTTCCATTCATGATTTCTTGCTAGCCAATCTTGATTGTAGAGCTAAAATCATTTCTCTCTTGGCTAATACTTGCATTCCTTCTACTACTCATCCGGACATAGTATATCAGACATTTGTAGATGCATTTTCTCAAAAAATCACTTTTTCACTGATATAGATGCCGATCTTTATGTTTATGACAATGATCCTCCCCTATATATACCGCAGATCACATTCATAACATGTGCATCAACTAAAATATAATCAATAATGGACCTTAGCTTAATCTTTGTACTCTATCACTTGTTTGGGACATCAGTTTTTCCTCCACCTTTGTTAACCTAACATCCATTTCTCTCCATGCGTATGATTCTTCTACATGTCCGTGCATAGGCACTATCACCTTTCCACTCAAAGTTGGGCCAAAAACTATCCTGGTTGTATTTTTTGTTATTGATTTCCTAGTTCAATACAATTGCTTACTTGGTAGGCCATGACTTCACGTTATGTAGGTAGTGATTTTTACAGTTCATCTGGTGTGTTAAATTATTACATGAAGGATTTGAATATACAATCATCATTGATTGTGACCCATTCAAATATTGTCACCTGCATCCAACCACTGTGTTACCTACTCCAACTTCTGCTACTATTATGCATCCCATTGATGATCAACAACCCGCATACTATTCTGACCACTTGCCTCCACTCGAAGAAACTATTTGTGCATTGGACACCGTCATTAGCATCATTGCACCCCCTCCTACTAATGCTATGGTACTTTATCAGGGGTATGTCCATACATTGGATGTCCTGCCATCTTCCTCACCCTCTCATGAGTAACCTGTAGTGGTGCTTCCACCTTTCTCATGCCCTTTTTCATTAATAATTCTTATTGGCCACACATTCCATTTAATCCTACTAGTTTTGATACTATTTGCACACATGATGGATTGACTCATCTTGTGTTCACACTTGATGATCTCCTACCTCCACCTCATTTTCCTCATCTCTATCATGGATATGTTCATATTTTTTCCGCTTATGGTCTCCGTGTTTTCCATCTATCATTGAGCATTCAAGCACTGAGAGGGGGAGGGGGTGAATCAGTGCCTTCTAAAACTTGTAAATTTGAACTTAGCAATCAGTACACCATTCATTTATTATCCTCTTAAACAATGAACTAATCAAAACAAGCCATCATGGAAGAAGAAACAACAAACACAAGAGAACACAATATTTAAGGTGGGAAACCCAATAAGGAGAAAACCCACTAAAAACATAAATAAGAGAGATATCAGGATACATTTCCTATAATGCAATTACAATGATCTCACCATGTGGTGAGAACACACTCACCCTTAAAGAACTAACTCTAGTTTTGAAGCACCTACTTCAATTCTATGCCAAACACCCACTTAATCTGTTGTTTTGTAAGCACCTACTTGCAAGGAAGCTCACTCCCAAATCGATGCTATAACTCGAGTCTTTCATGAACATGAATCTGATAACCTTCACCACATTTTCTCACATCAACATCTTGTGATCATAGTTTTATCTCTTCTTCATCACCTTTCACTAATTAACACGCACATCTTCGTATGATTTGCAACAAGCATGATTTAAAAACATGGAGAGTATTTGTACACATGAATACCTCTCTTTCTTGACTCTTACACTTCACATTCTCACCTTTGAGTCTTTCTTCTCTTTTCAACTCAAACTAACAAGATCAAGCGATAAGTCACAAAGTGCCAATGTGAGAAAATATTACCTTTACTAGATTAGTTTTATATTGTTAGGATTAATAGTGTTTCAAATTATTAATCATATATTATTATATGTAAATGTAATATTTATAATTATGAGGATGTAAATGAGTTGTTATAAACAACTCATATATTAGAGTTTGCATATAGTTTTGTTATACTCGTGAATATTATTCCAGGATATTTGTTATAACACCTCCCTAAATAATCGAGGTTGTTTTCCTATCTATATGGCTATATAATACCATGTGTAATGTTTTCATATTATGCTGAATAGAATATCTTTTGTTGTGTTAAATCTGGTTCTCTTCTCACACATATTCCTTTTATATCTTCAACTATCATAACTTCTCATGAACTAATAAGAGATAAAAATAAGCTTCATCCATCTCACGATCGAGTCAGTTATAAACTAAAAAAATATGAGTTAGACCCCAAAAATTCTCTTCTCCAACTATTACACAAACTTTGTCTTCTAGCCAATCGAATATGAGTTTGCCTTGTACAACTTTGACCATGTTCCAAGAGTCTTGTGCATGCAACCATGTTATTCGAGACTCTTAGGATGCTTGTAGACACCTAAAATTGACACTTGCTAATTCCAATATCGGCGTCCACCAAGCCCCATTCATTATCACATTACACCCCTCATATTTATATCAACATCAACATCATCACCATACTCACATAAATCCACATCCATCATTAATTAACATATTAACATATTCTTCATCTTAGGTTATATGCTTATAAACCTATACCCTCCATCAAATTAATTAAACTCACCGTTGCACCATTTAAACGACATCCCTAAACCTAGGTCATTACCCCTACACCCCTTAAATTAATTAATTAATCCCTCACCTCACATTACCTAGGTCATATTTCCCCTCCCATGGCTAAAATAATTAATTAATTAGTTAAATTAATTAATTTATCTCACCCTCACACCTCACCCTCACACCTCACCATGTTAACTTAGCCACACTCACTAGTCATAACTAGTTACTTGATCAACCTTCCATAAATACCACCTAACCACCTCTAACTTATCCCTACACCTCACTCATCCTAACTCACTAGTTATGACTAGTTTAACTAAACCTTCTAAATATATTATCCTAACCACCTCTAACTTATCCCTACACCTCACTCATCCTAACTCACTAGTTACGACTAGTTTAACTAAACCTTCTAAATATATTTTAACCACCTACTAATTTATCCCTACTCTATCCTAACTACCCCATCCACCTCTAAACCTCCCACTCGACCTCTCTAACTTATCTAGATATGATTCCCCTAAATATTCAACCACCTAAGATCAAAATAGCAATTTTATCCTCCCAAACTCAAACTGCCTGCAATCATCAGTGATTCCCCTAATCGCCGACGATTCTCTCCTATTAACTCTATAAATACCAACTCCAAGCCTCCATTTTAAAAGAAGATGGCAGGTGGACATGACTCTAAGACTTCATATTGTATTCTTCTTACATCATAGACCTCTCATAGAGCCAAATATCATCAACAATAGTCAAAGCATCTTCAAACATCATTCATATGTCTAGAATCACATCAACAGTCTTCTTGCATCAACAATCTTTCTCTCTCGGGTAATATCACCTTCATTCCCATTTTCTCAAAATTATGCAAGGTAAGTGGTTTCCCTTACTTCATTACATTATTATGCATCATTTCTAAGCTTAAATCAACATTTCTAACATTCCTTTCGAGTCCCATACTCGTCCATTATCAGCCTATACATTTTTACAACAATCACTAACGATTTCCAAAATCACCAAAGATTGGCTCAATCTCTAGCTATTCAACCCCAATCACCATAAATTTTATGCATCACTAGAAATATCTTGAAATCAGCTTTCCAATGCATTTTTTTGGTTTGTAAAACGCAGCTACGGTTCTCAAGTTATTGTCAAAACATCAGAGGTTGGTTTTTTGTCAGATCTAGAGCTTCACCATCAACAAAATCATCATCCACAACCTTCTCATATCTGGTAATGTCATATTTTCAATAATTATTCATTTAATAACTTAAATCATTTCTTTTTATTCATCTGTTTATCATCATTGACAGATTAATTTCTTGAACGTGGATTGACATCCTTTTGAGGAAGTCCACTGACTTTCGGGGACTAGCCCTTGCTAGGCAATCCGCCATAAATTTTACTAATTCCATTTTGTGTAGTGTTTTTGATTTGCAGGCTTACTTACAGGGAAAATAAGTCTAGTTCATTCTTCATGGAGTGCAAAACATCCATCACATCTCATGGGTATCTTGAAAACCCCGCCATGCGAGGTTGAGCTATTTTTACCCCCTCAACACATCAAGCAAACCCCTAAGGTAAAACCGTGCTCGAAAGATGCTCTAATAGATTCCCATGTTCTCCATTTTCCACCATTCTCCTTAAAAATTTCATTTCTTAACTTGTGAGAAGAAAAAATATTAGAATAAGAAAAACAAGTATGAGTTTGAGAAAAATTGCACTTGTGGACTGTTATCAAACATTCATGCAAGATTTTCTAATTGTAGGGTATATTTCTCAAGGTTTGAAGACCACTTGGATGGAGTATACAGGTCATTGTCTTATCTTCTCAATAAGGATTATGCATTCACACAGATCCAATGAAACTTGAACCAATTAAGAACAATATTTCCAAGGCATGAAGAACACACATTCCACTATTTTCATGGCATGAAGATGATGGTTTATGAGTACATAATCATTCACCAGGCTTAATAGCCCAAGTCATCAAAAACTTCTTCATTTCACAAGCTCTAAGATAGTGCATTCATTATTTTCTCCACAGACTACAAAAATGAGGAATTTGAAGAATTCACGAACATATTAGTCACCTATGTCTATAGTGACATCTTGCGAAGGCTCTTTACAACTTCTCGTGTCCATAATTTTGACTAATGGCAAGCCAACAAGCTCAAATGAGCTAGTTTTCTCATAACTGTGTAGAGTGAGGGTTTTGACACACCAAACCCTAGCTAGATGTTTAGAGGCTTAAATCACTTTTTCCTTCACTTCCATGTTACTGTGAGTGTGTGGTGACTTCACTGAGAGCTTGTAACCCATTACTAAGGACTTGTATGCATGAGTTCTCAAGAAATAATTACCAGTTCAACTCAAGTTATCAACCTTCTTGAACATACCAATGATACAGGTTGGAAATAAACAAGTTTTAACCCTCAAATCACTTCATAGAAGCATGCATGTGACTCAATAAAGTCATCATGGGCTTGTATCAAGTGTTCATAACCTTATTATGCTTCAATATTAGGTTTACACATGAACACTTCCTCAAAACACCATGTCAAGGTTACACCATGCACATACTTCTAGCGGTAGGAAAAATAAACTCACATGTACCTTTAAGAATCTCCACACAACTTGTCCAAGTATTTTCATGACCACTAAGTAGACATAATAAGATCTTTTAGATACTAAAGTTTTCATTATGAAGCCTTTAATTCTTACACTGTACCTATAAATTTCATTAAAACACGAGATTTTATTTTCCGTGCAGTCCCACTTGTACCTAGACAATCAGTTTTTCATGATCCTTGGTGAGTCCTTTACGTGTAAAAACATAAAATTCATTTTTCCAATGCACATTATGTCCATACTTTGCATATTTCTTCTATCAATCAAAGAGAGAGTAAAGGATGACATGAAACCAACATAGAAAAATAGATACAACTTTTCAATTTGATCATCTTGCAACATCAAACCTTTTGCATTAGATTTTATCCCAATTTACTCAAAAAATTCTATTATGACTTATCTTTAGAGTCCTTTTCAATTTAGCACAACTGTTAAGAAGTTGAGGTGCTCATTTTGTCCTTCTCAAAAACCTGGTCTTGGAGAATTTGGCTCTACAACCTTGATTTTCACTTTCTGACCCTAAATTTTTGCTCACACCATCAAGAATCACTCCTCTAACATCTCCCATGGTTTTTTTGTCATGAGGCCCTCTAAATTTTCTTGTCCCATCTCATTTGCCTATGACTACTAGGCATGTTCTCAAGCCTTCATTTTCACTAGGTCTCCTACAAGCTTCAAAACCATGATTTATAATTTTTGCACCTTCATATGCCTTGTACAAGGCTTCTCCATCCTTCAAAACTTGGAACATCCATATCATACCTGCAAGACATCATACACCATGACCTACTAGGAATAGGCCTTTGTACTAGGCCTAGTTTAGCTTGTTTTCCACTTTGAACACAAAATGTGACTTGATGAGCACTAAGTGACCACTCTCACACCTATGAGACACCTTAAAGGAAAATTTGGACACATTTTTCCTCCATACCAAACACCAAGAAGTTTTACAATCTCACTTTACATTGGGACTTTGAGACACACCTAAGTAATGCATCAACATACTCCTAAACCAATCACTACTTGACCCTTGGAGACACCTAAAGAGCACCGCGACACATATTTATGACTTCAAGAGCATGGTAGACATTGATATAGACTTAAGGAAAACTTATTGACCATGCTTGACTCCTTGAGACACACACTATGTTACTGATGAACTCATGACTCCATGTTAGGACCTTGAATTAATAATAAGACCTTGAAACAAAGTAACACCACTACAATGCAAGACACAAGATAATATAACACACTTAAACAAGAACTCATGAAGAGTGACATACCTGCTCAAGCCCATGCTCAAGCCTATTTGACATCAATGACAACTTTTTCAACAAACTCCCCTTTGTCATTGATGGAAAACAACTCCCTCACCTTGTCATTCTCCCCCTTTTTCCATGAATGACAAAGGCATATGTTTAAGGACCATGCTATCCAAATGTCCATACATGTTCTTCTCATTTCTTCTAGCTAATTTATTTTGATTAGATCCCCCTTGTTGGATTATCTTCGATGACATTTAGGAGCATGACACTCAATTTCTATCTCAAATGTTCAAATGCTGCTCTTGGTAATGGTTTTTTCAAAAGATCTACTAGCTACTCTTTGGTAGGCACATATTCAAGTTTGATTTTGTACTCATTGAATTTTTCTACAAGTAGATAATGCTATTGAGGATTACTTCTTACTCATCCAGACACAAGACACTCACCTAGAAAAAAACCCCCACCATTAGTGTTATTTCTACATCATAAAAATTACCTTCCCACTCAACATATGTGTATGATTTTAGATCTGAAGTCTCTTCTCCTTAGGTACCATAGACCATAAGTAAGAGTGTCTTTGAGGTATCTAAATATTCTTTAGACAACATGTGTTCTCATTCACCTAAAAATATGTATAATTTTTAATTTTTAATTTTTGGGTAAAATGACTCCTATGATGTCTTTGTTTACCTTTATGAAGTGTTGTGGAAAAGGAAATGATTCCAATAGTTTGTCATTTTCAAGAAATTTGAATTTTGAGTATTTTTCTTTATATTACGGAAATTTTGGCTTTTGGGAGTACTCATGTCCCAAGTTCTTATGGGCCTTCTGTTCCCGCATCCTCGCCTTTGCCGCATTTTCCTTGTTTCAACAAACTTTGTTATCTTCCTTTATATTACAGGTGTTTTGGATTTTAGAGAACCCATGACCCTTGTGCTTCCTAGGCGTTAGTTCTCTGCATCTCTGCATTCTCCACATTCATTGCCGACCCGCAAAATGTCTCTACAAAATTTTCTAAGTCCCCTTTGTACTGCGGACATTGCGGGTTCGCGGAGAACCTATGTCCCCATGTTCCACGGGCCTTGTGTTCGTTGCCCGACCCGACTTATCCGCATTTGTTTAAACTCCAATATATTGCGGGGTTTTAGCTTTTCAAGGAACCTATGTCCCGTGTGCATCTTTGACCTCTGTTCACCTCAAGCCCGTTTTGCACAATACTATAAGCTTTCTTTATATTAAAAATATTTTGGTGTTACTGTGTCCCTAATGTCCCTTGTTGCTTTAGGCCTTCATGTTTTATATCTCCATCATAACTAGACTTCAAAGGAATAAAATTGGCAAGTTGTGACATGAGCCATTCCCTTCTCCAATGCACTAGATCCCTTATTTAATGCGTCGAACCCAAATTTACTTTGAACGAATCATTATAAAAGGAAAAAGGCTTTCAATTTAACCATCATAGTCAAGAATTCTCCCATTGAAGCTACGTTTTCCATTCCCGTGCCACAATAACCATTTCCAACCATATCTGAAACATTTCTTGGCCATTTTCAAAATTTTAAACTACATTTTGGTCTTGAGAATAGTGCCATTCTTTTCGCAATCTATGTTAATTATTCTAAAGCTTCTGTGAGGGTTTTGAGGTCAAAATAATTCAGTGCCCTAATTTACTAGCTTCCTTCAGAGTTGTTATTGAATTTCCATTCTCTCGAGTGTTTTCCTCTTAACTGGCCATCATGAAGTATCACTATAGTGGTTATGAGCATATTTCATCCCTTGAGACCTCAGTGCCAAACATAGGAGACAATGACATCTGACATCTTGATTTCAATGAGTTCTGGGCTTGAATTTCTGATGTAAATCCTAATCCTATTTCCCAATGCATCAAAGATTGTGGAATTTCTCATGTCGGTGGTTTTCCTACTTCAGTTCAATGTGTAGATACCATTCTAGCTTGTGCATCTTATTTTGATCCTGACTCAAAAGAAATTAGAGATCCTCAGGGACAAGCAATTGCTAAATTGGATATTGGTTACATAAATGTTGCTCTCGGAATCCCTATTGTTGCAGATTCAAACACTCTCACCATGGCACAAAGCTCGGGCATGTTTGAATAAGACAAAGAGAAATACAAATCAATGATAGCTAAGTCTTGGTTTAAGATCCCAAAGAAAGGGACATCTAGATTGCCTAAGACTATGTACAGAACTGAATTCAAAGAAGAATTTAGATATCATCACTCTATTATCTAGAATCATGGGCCTTCCTTCAACTAATGAGTTTCACTTTTGGATGTGCCCTTATATAAATATCATTTGTGAAGGAAAAAAGAGTCTGAACTGGGGAGAAATCATTTGTGAGAACCTTAGTGAGAAATTAATCAATGTGCAACAGACCCAATATTTCTATGACCTCATACTTAATGTATACTATTGCAACATATAGGGTCTAGCTTAGGAATTTCTCCCATAGACGACAAGAAGAATGCCCTAGTGTATGAGTATTACCCCCAATTGACTCTTGAAAACAATAAGCATCATTTTAGAAGAGTCAATGATGCTTTTATAATGTACATTGTCAGAATCCTAGAAGGTAACACAACTGAGAGGTTTTCTGTTGAGGCAAAACAATTGATTTCCACTTATGGCAGCTATTTCATCCAATTCATGAGGTTCTCTTACATTAGATTAGCAGGTTTTGAAGGAGCACCCCACAAACTTCCCATGTATTACAATGACAAGATAGCTCTTGTAGAAGTTTGTAGGCAACTAGACATGTTGCATAGAACATGCAGAGATAAGAAAATATTTGGCATTCAATTCCCAATTACTTTGGGAAATTACACTATAGGACTGCACTTGATGCACAGAATGTGGAAAGGACCATTTTGCATTCAAATTTTATTCTTATCAGAAGAGGACTTGTTTTGACCTCAAGGGGTTCATTTCCAACAATCTCAGAATGGGTTTCTATCACTTGTCTGCTCTAGAAGATTATTGGGTAGATTTCTCAGATGATTATGAAGCAAGAAGGAGATACTATGGCAGACTTTCCTTGTAACAAATCAAGATTTTAGAGTTTACATATTGATTGAAGAATTGCTAGATGATGATGACAACTTGCAATCCCTTGAATACAATAAATCTATTTGGCATACACCCCTTCCTACCATCAACTAGTTCCAAAAGGAAAAGGATGATCTACAAGAGATAATAAATCCAGTTATGGTAAGGACTAAAGTCTGGTTCGATAGGAAGATGAAAGTGTACAAGATAGGTATGATTCAATCCTCTTCTCAAGAAGCATCTACATCTCAAAGGGAGATTCCTACTTCAGTGCTAGAGGTCCATACTCAATCAGCTCCTTCTCCTCTAGAATCTTCAACTTTGGTATACACTAAGAAAGGGAAAGTGGAGAGAGGTGAAAAGGTATAAGAAATGGTTGAAGAAAAAAAAAAACAACCTCCCTCCCCAAGCAAACAAAAAAAATTCCTCAAAGGATTGAGAAAATTATTGATCTTTTAGAAGAAGAGGAGAAGGGGACATAAGAACATGAAGAGAGAAATTATGAGGGGGAATACTGAAAAAGAAGAAGAAGTAAAGGATAAATAAAAAAATGTAAAAATAGGGGCTGAAGTAGTGAGCATTCCGAACCACCTGCTAAGGAGATACCTTCTTCTAGTATTGAAACACCTACCATGGAAGTATCTACTGCCCAAACTCTTGGCTCCATGAGTATACTTTCCTTGGGTCCTCTTGTTACTCCACCTTCCAGTAGCACCTTCACATGGGTTCAGCCTTTCATTGATAACAGGAAGAGGAAGTCTCCTTCTTAGATCACTACTCCAAATTTGATGTTGTGGCTTCTCTCTTGGCATAAAACTTCAACACCCAAAAAGGAAAATATTACTTCAAGGTTAGTATCTAAATCAAAGGGCCAACAATATTTAGAAGTTGCTAAACCAAGGACAAAGAAGGATGAAAGGGATTTGAATTTGGCTAACCTGGAGCTGACAAGGATTCCACTGGGTGAATCCACTCCTGAGAGTGAGGTTCACAATCTGAAAGAAATTGTATCCAAATTTATTGAGAGAGTTGAGAAGGGGAAAAAAACACAAGAACAACTTGAGGAACAAGTGCAACCCCTCTCGATTTCATCAAATCTCTGCTAGCAAGTGATAAGGTATTGGACCCGCCCCTCTAGCCTCAATGCCTCCTCCTACTGTCCTGTCTGATGAAGAAGTACAAACTATCAAGGACATTCATAAGCATGTTGCTTATGGAAAGGAAATAGAGGCTATGGTTGATGGGATGTTATTGTCTGTTTGAATTTCATTGAGGAAGCACACAAAACATATGACAACATCTCTATGATACAAAAAAATTTGATTCAACCATCATTGGCTCTAAGAAAAAACTCAAACTATGGACTGAATGTATACAAGATCTCAGGCTTATGAGTGATACAGATGAACAATTTCTTCTTGCAAGTAAGGTTTTTGATGATTCCAAGAACAATATCTCCAAGAAATGGGTATTCAGTGTGGAATGGAAGATGAAAGTGCTGGAGGAAGCAATATATGAACTAAAAAATATGGTACAAAAGGAAAAGGCTTCAAAGCTGTAATATTGACTGAGTTTCAAGATCTTTGATGCCAATTTTTCAAGGAAAATTCTACAGAAAGAAATACAGTGCAGGATATCAAGGCAAAATTCAAGGCACTTATTAAGGAAGATCTACTCAAACCTGAAACTGTAACAAGAGAGAAAATGGAGAGATCAATGCACTAAGATTGTGATCATTGAAGCAAACAAAGGCTTGTTGCAGAATGCAGACATTGGAAAAGAAATGGAAGATTGTTTGAGCAGTTGGAAAAATGCAATTGCAAACACAACCATTCCTAAGGGCATGGAAATTGTTGGAGCACTCATGAAATTCAGAATCAGATTCTCAAAGTAAAGACTGTAGCAACATCCTCCTCAAGTGTTCCTTCATCTAGTTCATAGGCCCTTTCTTTTAGTTAATATATTTCAAAGTTGGATTTATTATTAATGAAAGTGTAATTTGTAATTAAGGCCAACTAAAAGTTATAATACATTTGATTAAGTGATAATGCTTAATTAAAAGAAAGGGAAACTAAAAATACTTCAGTTGTAACCACCCTTGTGGCTATATAAGGCACCTTTGTATCATTGAAAAGGGTTGGATTTTGATGATTGGAATGTAGATACACAATTTTGTTTTGATCAATATAGAAGTTATTTCCTCTTGTCTTTTGTTTTCTTTCTCATTTCTACTTTTAATCATATATGTGTTTTTGATATATTCAAATAAGAAACTTTGTGTTCAATTCATTGGATGTAGTGAAATAAATTTGTGTCTAAAACATCTATGTCTTATGGGTTATTTGAATGTATGCAAATTCATATAATTCTTAAAGCCTCATGCAAGCATTAGTATGACATTTCTCTGCAATCTATATGTCTGAAAGTGTTTCCTTCTTATTTTCCTTCCATTGCAATAGTGAGTGATCTTGGATAACCAAGGAGAACACTTGTGTTCTTGATAGGTGAAAAGTGAACTCAAGATTTCCTTTCAACCAGTCTTGCTCATTTAAGATATTGTTTCCTTTGATAGATTCTTACATTCTCCATGTCTTCTGTATTGAGAATATTATTGAATATGGGAACATTTTCAACATAAAAATCCTCATTCAAAAGACAAGAGGAGGGACATTTGAATGTGTGTGTGTGTTTGAATAGGGGAACCTCTCCCACAAAGAGGAGGGATTGTTGTCCCCTGAACTATTGGTTGCATTAAAGTACAAATTTTCCAACCAAATTTTTTTAACCCACCGTGGGGCACATACAATTCTTTCCACTAAAACAATCTTCAAAATATACCAACAATAACAACACACTGATAGAGAGAAGATATACACAAGGACAAAGAGCCTAAGGTATTGAGGATCTTGATTTTCAGTTCTTTGGAACAACAAGGCTTTCAACTAACTCCAGAAAGAAAAGCTAGGGAAAAATATCTATAAGTACTCCTCCTACAAAGGATAGAACTGGTTCATCTTCTCAAGTAGACATTTATATTCGGACACGGTCAAGTCCTAGTATGCAAGCTTTGGTATTAGCAGGAGTTGTAGTCCCATTGTAAATTATCTTTCCTATAATGGTGATGCGCCTTTGCCTTGGGGTCAATGGGTTGGGCCTTTGGCTCTTCCTCAACCATTGCATGATTTTCCAAAAGGAAATAGAAAGAATTTTCCCAAATTCAAAGGTGATGGAAAGGTACATCTAGATGAGCATATTACTTGCTTTTATTGTTGCTTGTGGAGTGCTCGAGTTGAGCACGAGGATGTTTTGGTCAAACTATTTGTGGAGACATTGCAGGATAATGGTATAATTTAGTTTTATCATCTCCCGGCTGGTGTTATCACTAATTGGAAAACCATGAAAAACCAGTTTGTGAATCAATTTAAGCCTCGTGGAGGATGTGCATGCTCTTCTCACTCAACTCTCTCAAGAAGGAATGTTATCCAAAATAAGCCCCTTGCTTATTTTGACTAACTTTCTTTCATTCCTTCCTTCCTTGTGTCTCAGTCAATTTTTTTCACTTTTCAAGCACTCAAAATTATCTGGAAATGGCTTCATTAGATAGAGAATTTTCTCACCTTTCTAGAAAGGTAAAATTTTCCTCCTAACTCCTTGTATTTTGCAAGTTATGGCTCAGCAGAGTTTTTGAGGGAAATTTTCCTAGGAAGGCCCGCAACCAATAGGAATATGCCACATGGTGGTAGAATGGTAGGTCAGCGAGAGGTGAGATAGAAAAATTTCCAAAGGGCTTGGCGGGGGCATAAAGAAATTTTTTGGCCTAAAGCCCCATAAACCAATAAGAAGATGCCATGTGTCCATAAGGCCGGCGGGAGTCGGAGGGGCGGAGTGATTTTGGATTTTTGCAAAAATAGTAAAAGGTGTAAAGAAAAAATCTTGGCCTCGAAAGCCCATGCAGAGTGTCAGGAGAGGAAAATTGCCACGAGGAAAACAAATTTTGCAAAGGACCATGGACCAACCGAAAAATGCCACGTGTCCTATTCGCGATGGAGCGGCGGGGGGCGAAGTGATTTTGGAATTTTTTTCCAAAATTCAAAAAAGTGTGAAATGGCCATTTGAACCTGGACCAATAATGGGAATGTGCCACATGGCATCGGAGTGGTGGGGGGGTGGAGATTTTTGGGGATTTTTCCCAAATTCAAAAAAGGGGAAAATTTTGGGTTTCGCCCATGACCCGATTTTTGCCCCTGTTTTGCCCTAAATCTTTAGGGGTATATCTTTTGATCCAAAGCTCAGTTTTCTTGATTTTTGTGTCATTGGAAAGATATTGAAGTCCTCTACATGATGGAATCTTAAATTTTGTTTTTTGGTGGAGTTTAGTGAGAGAAAAATGAGAAAAACACCTTTGGCATGGGGAAAAGAGCAGAACCGACATTCAACCACCATTTTTAATGTAGTATGGCTTCCATTCTTCTCCAGCATAGTCAAAAAATCTTGGGAATGAAAATTTAAGGGTACCCATGCTATTTTGATGGATTTAGTTAGTGGTTGAATGATTCCTTTCATTTTTCCCATGTTTCTCCTTCTTGGCTCGGGTTTTCATTGTTAAAAGCCATTTGGCTCATTTGTAAAGGGTTGGACATTTTTATGATCTGCAGGCTCCCTCCTTCACCCTGGCAAGTGAATTTGTGGAATATCAGACCTCTTTTAGGATTGTAACATGTTTTCTACCTCTTTTTGTTGTAATGCACTGTATTTAAAAATGGAAATGATAATGCAAGCTCTGTGAATGAATTTTAATCCTTTCTTGTGTTGTTTTCTCTATCCTGATCCTTCATTACAATTTTAGCAATTTGTGCATGATTTGTGTTGCATTTTTATAATCTGTGTCAATTTTAGAAGTAGATGTTCACCACTCCTTTGGTGTATCACCTTGTTAGTTTAGTTTTATCTTATTTTCTCTCTTCTATCCTTGTCTCCTTGGTAGAATTAGAGTAGGATTTTGAGTTAAACCTCTACAAATTTTAGGTATACATCTGATCAGAGGAGTAGAGGAACCAAACTTTAATCTAGAGAGTTTTTTCCCATTTTTTCAAGTCCCACACTTGGGGAAAATATTCAATGTTGTGCAATCACACTAAATGACCCATTTCTCACTTGTAGATCTGAAGGTCATTTAGGGGTGCTGCTGATTTACACTAACAATTTTGGCACACCCGGTGGGACCTTAGAGGTCTTCATCTTCATTACAAAAAAGTTGATGTTCATTTTTGTAAGTTTCTTGCTTAAAAAGAGCCTCATTTGCACATCTGGTGACTCCAAAGGGATAAAATCAACTGGTTTCCAGTGATCAAGTCTAAAGATTCATGAGAAGGATCCAAACAAGGTTAAGGGCCAGAGAAGAGGGATTGTCTAAGTATCTACAGTTATCCCTAGGAAGAAGAGAGAGGGGAAGAAGAATTCAAAGGTCTCCATCTCCACCAAACAAAACTCTATCAACTCCTCCACCTGGTAGACCTTTCACCCAATCAACAAGGGTTCTCAGGCCAATCAGAATGGCACAACACAACCCTTATGTCAACTTCACTGGTAGCAGCCACTTGCTCTCAATGCACAAAATCTAGTTCCAGTTGCAGCATTGAAGAACATCCCATACTTTACTTGGGAAAAATCAGACCACTCCTGGTGATCATGTCAAAGACATTGCTAATGTTTGTGTAATCCATGAGATTGTTGAGATGCAAATTGTTATCAAATTGTTGGCATCTTCATTCAAAGGGAAAGCCTTGTAATGGTTCAGGAGTCTTGGGGCAGGCTCTATCCAAAATTGGAACCAGTTGTGCATAGCTCTCCATGAGTAGTTTGGAGAAAAGGGAGATAATTTGTCTCTATTGGAACAACTGACAACTATCAAGAGAGCTCCCAATGAGTAGCTAATAGACTTCAATTTTAGATTTCAAAGGACATGGGATAGAATCCCAGTGACAGTAAGGCCAACAACTGAAGGTGCTTTCTTATACTATCTCAAAGCTTTAAATTCTAATATTTCTATGTTAATCCAATCCATGGGAGGTGTAAATATACCTGCAGCTTATAGCATTGCCATTAGGGCTGAGAATTGTTTGATCCAAGCTGGTAAACTAGCTCCTAGGCCTCCCATGCCCTTATATCCAAACTTGGAAAGCCCAAGCACTAGTCAAGCACCTACTTTAGCTCCTATTCCCACTCCTAGAAATTAGAGTTCAAATGAAACTTCTACTTCATCCTCTAGTGCCTCAAATGAACTTCAAGAAGTCATGAAACAATTACAAAATTTAGGCAATGAGCTGGTTACACTCAAGAGGCAGCAAGCCCAAAGTTTTAGACCTTCTTATCAGTCTCAAACTTAGCCTAATAGGCAACCATATCAGCCTAATAGGCCACCCAATCTAGCTGCAAATCAAAATCAAGTAAGGCCTCCTACCAATAGACCATTTCAGCCCTATAACCCCAATGTTGCATCTACCTCTAAAGCCTTAGTGCCAAGAAAATAATATAGCTCAAGAGTATGATTGGTGTTTCCCATGCAATGAACCCCACAACCAATCTATGTGCTTCAATGGTGCTTTGAACCAAGCTTTGATGGTGACAACAACTAGCATAGAGAGTGAGGTGAGTCAAGAAACAAACCAACAATAAGGAACATCTCAGCAAAATACAACTCCAAATGAGACTACACTTGTGAACTGGCAGGCTGAAGATTTTTGTGGTATGAATCAAACAATTTCTCAAAATGTAGTAGCTAACACATGGTCAAAGAAGAGGAATATTGGTGAAGGGAAGTCATTAGCTCCAGGTGATCCACAACCTTCCATCACTCCACAAAGTGTTGGCAAGCAAAATGCAGTTCCAAATGTGCAAGGACAGCCCAAGCCACCTTCTAGACCAGTTCAAATGCCAGCTATTGCAACCCATGTACAAGAAAAGAGTGTGTAGGATAAGGGGCAGCAAAGAGATGTTTCATCCCCATTTAGCATCATTGAACAAATGAAGAAGACAAATGTGAATATATCTATGTGGGAATCACTATCCATCCCAGGCCAAAGGGATCTACTACAAGCTGCCATGAAGAATTGGTCAACTTCAAATCAGCAAGCTCATATGCAAGAGAAGGTACTCATAAATGCTGCTTAGCCTAAGGGGAAGCTTGGAGGACAACAAGGTAAATTTTTGAAGCCCCTCCATTCTATGTTTCATTGATCATTGGGGATAAACTAGTACACAATTGTATGATTGATTAAGGGCAAGTAGTTTGTGATGCCCAAGCAAATAGCTGATCAATTGGGCCTCCAATATGAAATCATATCCAAAGGGTGGTGCAACTGGATGGGACAACAGTAAAAATAGTAGGGGGTAATTAAAGATTTGAGCCTCACTTTGCATGCATGCCCCAATGTCACTTTGTTTTTTGCAAGATGTCTTAGTGATAGATTTACCACCACTTTTTGCCCTATGTTTGTCAAGGGATTTCACAGCTATAATTGGAGGCTATTTATCTGCTTGATTGGTCACACATGTTGTTTTGGACCAGATATGGAACTAAGGCCACAATCAGGTCTAAACCTATTGCAAAATTTCACATTGAGCCTCATACTCCAAGCCCAATCAATGCCAACTATTCAACATTTGATCAAGAGGATTATCTAGGCACAGATGAAGCTGACACCAAAGTTGGAAGCATCCTAGATTTGACTCTTGATGAATGGGAAAGCAAGGTACATGCTTTTGATCCCTACAAGGAAATAGAGGAATATGAACTAGGAGTTTATTACATGCATGAAGAAAATCAGCCTATTCCTAGCATCACCAAGCCAAACCATAAAGATGACAATGAGGTATGGCAGTTGTTCTTTGATGGATCAAGAAGTAGACAAGGTGTAGGGGGAGCTATGCTTGTTTCACCTCAAGGCATTAAGTATTATTCAACTTTTAGATTTCATTTTGCATGTTCTAACAACACTGCTGAATATGAAGCTTTGATACAAGGATTGCATTGGTCAAGAAAGAGAGGTATCAAAAAATTACAAGTCTTTGGTGACAGTGAGCTGATTGTTAATCAAGTTAAAGGACAACATGCTACCAAAAATGACCTGCTCAAGTGTTATAAGAATAGGGTGTGGGACCTCATTGAGGATTTTGAAGGCTTTGGCATCAACTCCATCCCTAGGAAAGAAAACCAAGCTGTTGATAGGCTTGCAGCAGTTGGGCAGCCTTTGATGTTGTGGAAGTATCAAGGAAGATAAAGTGCAGCCAAACATTCATGTGATTGTAAGGCCATCAGTGCTAGACAATAATGTAAGTTGGCAAGTGTTTGAAAGTGACCAACAAATCATCAATTTCTTGTAAGAAGAAGCTGAGTTCTCAGCCAAAAATCAAGAAAAGTTAGAACAACAGTATGGTGATCAAGTGGTACAACTGAGAACCAACAAATTACCAAAAGGACTTGTCACTTTAGAGTCCATCTTTAATCCTAATGATCAATTTAGGAAAGAGAAAGCAAACATCCAAGTCAAGGGAGAAGATTTAGTGCCCATCTCGGTGGGAGAAGGAAAATCACTTCAAATTGGTAAAGTGGCAACCAAGCAAGAAAGGTATGAGTTCATGCAACTTTTCCAAGAGTTCCTAGATATATTTTCTTGGAGCTATGAAGACTTGAGAGGTTTCAATCCCAAGCTAGCTCAACACACAATTGAATTAGATCTAAGTGCTAAACCCATCAGGCAAAAACAAAGACCGGTCAATCCACACATGGAGCCTCTCATGAAGAAGGAATTGAATAAGTTAATAGAGGAAAGTATCATATTTCCCATCAAGCATTCAATTGGGTTACAAACTTGGTTCCAGTTAGAAAGAAGAGTGGAGAAATCAGATTGTGTGTAGACTTTAGAGATTTGAATAGAGCATCCCTCAAGGATCATTACCCACTTCCTTCTATGGAGCAGATTTTGTAAGTTGTTGCTGGAACTATGAGAGGTTTTCATTGCTAGATGGTTATTCAGGGTATAATCAGATCATGGTAAAGGAGGATGATCAGTTCAAAACAACCTTCACCACCAAATGGGGAACCTATGCATATAGGAAAATGCCATTTGGGTTGTCTAACATCGGAGCTACCTTCCAAAGGGCAATGGATATGGCATTCAAGGGATTGATCAAAAAATAGTGCTGATATACCTAGATGATATTACTTATATTTTCTAAAAGTGTAGCAGATCATCTCTTTCATTTGAGACAAGTGTTCCAAAGATGTAGAAGATTTGGGGTATCCTTGAATCCCAAAAAATGTATTTTCCTAGCTCATGAAGGAAAGCTCCTAGGCCACATTGTTTCCAAAGAGGATTAGCAATTGATCCATAGAGAGGGTTGAAGCAATAAAAGCACTACCATTACCAAGTCACAAGAAGGCCCTTCAAAGTTTCTTGGGAAGAATCAATTTTGTTCGAAGGTTTGTTCCAAACTTTGTAGCCCTTGTCAAGCCAATAACTATGATGTTGAAGAAAAGTATGGCTTTCAAATGGAAAGTTGAAGGTAAGGCAAGTTTTGAGGCAATCAAAGAGGCTATCTCACAAGCTCCAACTCTCATTAACCCAGATTTCTCTAAAGATTTTATCCTTTATGCATTTAGGTGATGATACAATTTCTGCAATTTAAGTACAATATAAAAAAGAAAATGTAGAGCAGTCAATTGCCTTCTTTAGCCAAATATTGGAGGAATATGAGGTGAGGTATTCCTTCATTGAGAAGCATGTTCTTGCAATGATTAGGAGCTTGAAGAAATTTAAGCATCTAGTTTCAAACAACAAGGTTCAACTTCTGGTTTCTCATGTGGGAGTTAAGGACTTCCTCCTCAACAAATACCTAAATGAAAAATGTGCAGGGTGGATTACTCATGTCATGGAGTATGACATTGAGATCAAAGTCACCAAGATGTTCGAGGAAAGGGATTGTGTGAGCTGTGGTCTTGGAAAATCAATGGAAGCAAGTAATGGGAAGGATGTTGTTTTGGCATTGCAAGACAAACAAGAAAAAGAGGTGTTCAAGAAGAGAATGGTGGTATGCTCACTCCTTGTTGGACCCAAGACATATCACACTTCTTACAAATATGCCTATGCCCTCTGAGATGAACAAAACTAAGAGAAGACACTTCATTATTGCAGGCTATTCCATATGCACTTGTTGATGGTGTCTTGTTCAAAAAGGATATAAATGGAGTGCTGCTGAGATGCATTAGGAAAAATCAAATTAAGAGAATGTTAGAAGAGTTCCATGGTGGATCAGTTGGGGGTCATTTTTCTCCAAGAGTGATAGCCCTCAAGATTATGAAGGCTGGCTATTATTGGCCCAAGGTGTTTAGTGATTGTTATGCATGGATCAAGAGGTGCAAAAATTGTGCATTCTTCACAGGCAAGAAAGATTAGCAGCCCTTCCATTGCACCCAATTTCAGTTGACCAACCATTCATGCAATGGGGTTTGGACTTCATTGGAGTCATTAACCCAAACTCAAGCCAAGGACACAAGTGGATTCTAACAACAACAGACTACTTCACCAAATGGACTAAGGCGGTGGCACTCAAAGAGGCAAATGAATCTAGCATTCTAGACTTCTATGAGGGGATAGTAACCAGATTTGGTATACCTACCACTATAATATCAGATAATGCATTGGCATTCATAGGATCAAAGGTAACTGAATGGGCTGTTAAGAATGGGATCTATCTGAGCACTTCATCAAATTATTACCCTCAAGGTAATGGCCAAGCTGAGTCTACCAACAAGAACCTATTAAAGATCATCAAGAGGACTCTTGATGAAAATCAGAGGACTTGGCACACTAAACTTAAATCAGCCTTATGGGTTGATAGGATAACTCCCAAGAGATCCACTGGTAACTCTCCATTCAGACTTGTTTATGGAAGAGAGGAAATCTTGCCTATGTCACTTGAGTTGCCAATGTTGGAACTCATGAAGTAATTGGAATTGTTGGAGTTTGAACCCATGGAGGTTAGATATGTAGAATTGATGGAACTCCAAGAAATTAGAGCATGCAGCCCAAACAATGGAGAAGGACCAAGCCTTGATCAAGAGAACCTTTGATAGGAAAGCTAAGGCTAGAACCTTCCAAGTTGGAGATTTAGTGTTGAAATGGGATGCAGACCAAGAAAAGCCAGGAAGACATTCAAAGTTTGATGCCATTTGGAGTGGCCCCTACATGGTCACAAAATGTAAGAACAACAATGCCTTCCAATTGTCTACATTGGATGGTGAAGAACTGCAGACTCCAGTTAATGGAATCCATCTAAAGCATTTCTACTAGAAGGGAAACTCCTCACCTTGTACATATTAGCTTATATTTTCATTCCTCTAAGTGCTTGTGCACATTGTTTTGTTGTAGCTTAGTTTTACATTTCCCTAAGTGCTTTGGCACAAGCTTTGCTATCCCAAGGATGCATCTTTGTAGGCCATGTTCCAGATCAAGTGATGTTCTACTCTCACAATCTCCTTTCTAGAAATTTTCTAATGAGTTGAGAGTACCAAGTAGTTAAGTTGATGACTCCATTGCCCAATGGATTGCTTCAGTAGCTGGTCACTTCATCCAATAGGTAGATGACCCCTCTGAGTCACCAAAATTGTTATCCAAAATAAGCCCCTTGCTTATTTTGACTAAATTTCTTTCATTCCTTCCTTCCTTGTGTCTCAGTAAAATTTTTTCACTTTTCAGGCACTCAAAATTATCTGAAATGGCTTCATCAGATAGAGAATTTTCTCACCTTTCTAGAAAGGTAAAATTTTCCTTCTAACTCCTTGTATTTTGCAAGTTATGGCTTGTGAGTTTTGAGGAAATTTTCCTGGAAGGCCCATGACCCATAGGAACATACCATGTGGCGGTGGAATGGCGGGTTGGTGGAGGTAAGTTAGAAAAATTTCCAAAGGGCTCGGTGGGGGTGCAAAGAAAATTTTGGCCCGAAGCCCCATGCAAACCAATAAGAAGATGCCACGTGTCCATAAGGTGGAGTCGAAGGGGCAAAGTGATTTTTGGCTTTTCATCAAAATAGTAAAGGGTGCAAAGAAAAATCTTGGCCTGAAAGTCCATGCGAGAGGAGAAAATTTTTTTACCAAAGGACCCGCGGACAAGTGGAAGATGCCACGTGTCTGTTCGCGGGCAATAAGAGGATGACACATGGCGTGTGAGGTGGATTTTTGAATTTTTCCAAAATTCAAAAAAAAGTGTAAAATGGCCATTTGAACCTGCGGACCAATGGGAATGCACCACATGGCAGTGGAGTGGTGGGGGCAGAGATTTTTGGGGAATTTTTCCCAAATTCAAAAAAGGGGAAAATTTTTGGGTTTCGGCCCACCGACCTGATTTTTGCCCTTGTTTTGCCCTAAATCTTCAGAGGGGCATATCTTTCGATCCAAAGCTCAGTTTTTCTCAATTTTGGTGTCATTGGAAAGCTATTGAAGTCCTCTACATGATGGAATCTTCAAATTTTGTTTTTGGTGGATTTTAGTGAGAGAAAATGAGAAAAACGCCTTTGGCATGGGGAAAAGAGCAAAACCGACATTCAACCACCATTTTTAATGCAGTATGGCTTCCATTCTTCTCCAGCATGGTCGAAAATATTGGGAATGAACTTTTAAGGGTACCCATGCTATTTTTATGGATTTGGTTAATGGTTGAATGATTCCTTTCATTTTTCCCATGTTTCTCCTTCCTGAACTCAGGGTTTTCATTGTTAAAAGCTAGATTTGGCTCATTTGTAAAGGGTTGGACATTTTTATGATCTGTAGGCTCCCTCCTTCACCTTGACAAGTGAATTTGTGGAATGTTAGACCTCTTTTAGGACTGCAACATGTTTTCTACCTCCTTTTTGTTGTAATGCACTATATTTAAAAATGGAAATGACAATGCAAGCTCTGTGAATGAATTTTCAATCCTTTCTTGTGTTGTTTGCTCTATCCTGATCCTTCATTACAATTTTAGAAATTTGTGCATGATTTGTGTTACATTTTACAATCTGTGTCAATTTGCAGAAGTAGATGTTCACCACTCCTTTGGTGTATCACCTTGTTAGTTTAGTTTTATCTTCTTTTCTCTCTTCTATCCTTGTCTCCTTGGCAGAATTAGAGTAGGATTTTGAGTTAAACCTCTAAAAATTTCATGTATACATCTGATCAGAGGAGTAGAGGAACCAACCTTTAATCTAGAGAGTTTTTCCCCATTTTTTCAAGTCCCACACTTGGGGAAAAGATTCAATGTTGTGCAATCACACTAAATGACCCATTTCTCACTTGTAGATCTGAAGGTCATTTAGGGGGTGTTGCTGATTTGCACTAACAGAACCATATGAACATATGTGGGAGTTTTTGGAAAGGTTTAATAAGATGGTAAATAAAATTCCAATAAACACTCATCTTGTTGATCAAATTTGAAAGTGTTTCTTTATAAATGCTCAATTTCTAGAAGTAATTTTTTCCTTGAGAAGAACCAATCTTGCGATCCGGATCTTGCTCAACGATTGGCCACAAGCATCACAAATGATTTGATAATGTCGAGGTAAATTGAGGAAAGAACCACCCAAAGCTAAGGCCTCTACTTCAAGTACTACAAAATCTGACCAATTGGTTCAAAATCTGGCAAATGATTTGATTGCAATCAAGAAGCTGACTTGCCCAAATGTACCTTAAAAACATTCGAGAAGGAATTTTTAGCCTCAAAACCATCTACCTCCTACTCAGCCTAAGCTACAATTTGAGGCTCCACATGTCAAAGTTCTAGTGAAGTCATAAATCCTAAAGATGAATTAGAAGCTAAGGAGTTCAAGGAACCTAAAGAAGAACTTGAAGAGGTGTAAGAAGATGCAGATGATTCCCAAGTCAACTTTATGACTACTGAAGGAGTTGTTGATGATGATGAATATGATGAAGTGTTAGCGAGACATGAAAAATGAATCATATGTTGTCATGACAAGGGATCAATTGAATAAGAAGAAGGAGGTGGTTTAACCTTCAAAGAAAGATAAGTCTAAGGAATCTCTAGTTACCATTCCAGTTGTTGCGAGGAGAGGAGCCCCTATCCCTACCACTACCACCAAAAAGGTAAGTACTACTTCTCCTTCTACTTCAACTTCTGCACCTAAGGCTAATACACCATCTAATCTTATATCCGAAGCACCCCGACTACAAAATTTGATAAGCCTAAGACTTCGATACTTCAAGTCAGGACACCCCATCCACCTCAGGGTCTTTTGATATTATTGATCATATCAAAAAGACCAAAATTCAGATTTTTGAGGCTGAATTCTATCAAACCCATCCTAAGGCCTTTGCTCAAGTGGTCAAGTTTGTCAAATCCAAGCCTAGTCAACCATCCACCACTTCTAAAGGTCTTTTGCCTACTCCTAGTTCCCCTTCCCCACAAAATTTGATGGCCTTTGCACCTTCCACATCTGAGAAAATTGAGCCCTTCTATGTCACACTACTCATAGCTGGTCATAGGCTCAGTAATTGTGTAATTGACTCAGGTGCATAAGATAATGTAATGCTTGCCAAATTTTCCCATGCCCTTGGCCTTACCTTAACTCAAACCTTTGGTTCTTGTTATTCCATGGAAACTAAAGAGGTACCTTTGGTTGGAAGGATTAAAGATGCACAAGTAGCTTTTCTTTGCATTCCCTGAAAAGAGAGTCAAAGCCACAATTTTGGTTGTAGACATTCCACCATCATATGACATGCTTTTAAGTAGGAATTTCTGCAGAGAAGTGGGAGGAGAAATTCAAATGGACTGGTCTCATGCCCTCATCCCAATCAATGGACATATGAAGAAATTGTTTCTAGAAAGACAAGCAAAATATATTGTGTAGAAGACTGACGTGATCCCAAAGCACAAATCCTCTATGAAGATATTGGCCATGACAACTATATGATCATGTTTGGAGATGAAGTTAAGGCTCCTAAGGTGGTGATTGATGATCCCAATGGTGTTTGGATCCAATTTTGATGGAATATGTTCTTCATCTAGTTACGGAGCTGGTGTTGTTCGACTTCTCCTGAAGGAAAATCACACTATAGACACCTAAATTCATTATCTATGCTTTCATTCACCCGCATTCACATATTAAATCATCCTCCTTAATTAAATGCCCTCCCAATCCTTATTAATTAATTAATCATTTAAATATTTCACATGCCTAATTATCCCATCCACATTAATCCTTATTAATTAATTAATTCATATTAATTAATTAATCATTTTTATCATTTCCCTAATCAACCTTCTAATTAGGATGATTTTATCCTACCCATAAATCCCTATGCTTTTTCTACCCAATCCTATCTTCTAACTACCTTAGATTTATCCCCAAGTAACCTAATCCCACTCATATGCTTTAAAGCACTTGCCCAAGCCTTAAAAGCAGATACAAAAATCCCACCTTAAATAAAAATCATGCCCATTGGGGAAACTTTCCCCATAGTCGTGTGCGACCAGCTGATCACCATCGAATCTCTTTAAAATGAGTATTTTCTTTCCTATATTAGAGGGAGGCAATCGAAAATCAATCAATCAAGAAAATCGGATGATGCATGCAACCTTGCTCATGCACGAGAAGTTATGAGACATCCACAAACCTCTTAGACATCCCTTCACTTGCTTGCATTGCTCACAATCATCGTTCGTGAGATATTCTTATCGTTATCACATTATCTTAATCATATTATCATATATGCTTCACTTCTAACATCTTATAGGTACATAAAAACTTCAAACACTCAAAAACCTTCTCCCACAACTCTTTTTACTTGTAGGTTTCCATTTTCATCTTTTCATCCTTAGCTTTACATTTTTCTCGATATAGTCATTGCTTATCCTCCCTAGTCAACATCGAGTAGGGTCCTGTCTATCCAAAACTAGTATGAATCCTTCTTTCTGTCATTTATCCTACTTCTCTTCTTCTGGTTCACTCCACCTCAGACCCTTTTACAACAACTACAGTCCTCATCATCTTTATATCACTCTCAGACCTTGCAGTCTGCATATTTCATCTACACTCCATGCCCATCCTCCCGTGTCACCATCGACCTACATGTACATGCTGGTCGTTGTCGACCCGCACTTCAGATAACACATACTTTGCAGTTATTTTCATCTAAATAGCTTTAGACCAATTTCTACCATTTTTTAGATTTAGTGATAGCTCTATTTCTGCATGCTTTTTCTTTTACATCCTTTTATTTAACAAACGGGGCTAACATCCACCGAGGAAGTTAATGCTTCTCGGGTCCACTTTTTTGGGAAGCCCCCGCCCCTATCTATCTAATCAAATCTTGTTTTAGTCTTATTTATAGGTTTGGCAGTAGCAACAATCCATCATTTAATGCCCGTATCAAGCATCACACATCCAAGGTAACATAAACCCTCTAACATTTTTGAGTTGCTAGTTTCTTTAGTAGCTAGTGCATTAACTTCATAACGAATGAGAAATTTGGACAACATTCTTAGCACGCCTGATGGGACCCCTTTAGGTGGTTTCTTTCTTTTCTATATTTTTATTTTTCCTATTTCACACCAACACCTTTGCAACATGAGGCTTCACTTTATTAATTGTTCTTGTTGGGTTTGTGGCTTGGATCGCTCATCACTCGAGAAGTGTAGATAAATAGGAAAAGCATTATCCAGGTATTCCTCTTTTCCCTATTTACTCTTTTTGCATTGTACTTTCCATCCCTATTTGTGTACTCATCGAACATCACATTTCATTTTGGGCTTAAAAATAACCTTTCCTTTTGCATCCTTCTTGCTCATATAGTTTAAGTAGGGGTTCAATCTTTTGCATCACACGTCTTATCACACATAACCTAAAACTTCACAAATCAATTAACACATCAAAACATTCCTTTCACCTGGTTCACTGATTGGGATTTGATCACCCAACAGAGACTATTTTAGACATCTCCCGACCACAAATTACCTACGAGACTAAACATAGTTTTCCATATCCTAGGTCCTTTCACATCCATCCTCTTCACACTTTCTTAATCAGAACATAAAAAGGAATTATTTGTTTGCTTTCCTATTTAAAAATGGAACCAAAATTTTCCTCGAGCAGTTCTCAACTGTTCTCTATGATCCCATGTAGACCACTGTTGCCTCTAGGGATTCCCTAGCCTTATCTATGACTATCTTTATCGTAGACCTCCCACCTCTCACCCATATCAATCCATAGACCATGCTTCATCCTCATTTCCTTATACATCATCCCATTTATCTCCATCACCTTATACTCCATTGCCTTATATCTCATCACCTTTATCCTTATCATCTTTAGCCTCATCCCCATGCACCATTCTTTCTTCTGCCCCATCATCTTTGACCTCATTACCTCATGTCCTTCCTGTGTCACCTGAAATCACCATACCCACTTCCCTTATGGATATTCCTCATGAGAACCCCATCCATGACTTCCTTCTCCGTAGGTATCAATCAACAGATCTTACTCCATCATATGATATCTCTCTTCTCGTCTCACCGAGGATACCTCTAATGTGTTTTTCGTATTATATTTCCCCATTCTTTCCCCATCTCCATCATCTCATTATGATCCCACTTATCACCATGCTCCTACATCCCCCCAATCAATCCAATCCTCATCACATGACATCTTTAGACAACCATTTCCTAATCCTCCACCAGCCAATTCATCTTCACCTTCTACATCACACCTATTTAATCCATTCTCAATCAATACCATACATCAGACACCTCTTTCCACATCAGTTTCACCCATTTCCTCATCTAATTCCATCCTAAGTATTGTGCCCTTGGCCCCTTCTAACATTATTCCTACATCTATCACATCTACAGTCACCTTACCTACCTCCCTTACTTCTACCACTTCTCTTACAACCACATCCAGTCCTACTCTCACTACATCTGCATCAGCCTTGGCCGCACCTATCTCTTCATTCACACCAATTGATGCGATTACATCCTTATCACACATTTATATGACTATGACCACATCATCTGATACTATATCTACCCTAACATCCCTACCACCTATCTCATCACTTATGACCACCCCACTTACCTCATCTTCCATATCCACATCTATTGCCACACCTGTCACACCTCCCCAATCCACTCATGTGCATTTTGACACTCATACCTCTTCCACCCCTATCCTAGCTTATCCACCATCTTCCCCATCTCACATAGATATCATTAACTACATCATCTAGATGCCTCTCATCATTTCTACACCCCCACCTATTGTAGACCCCACACCTACATCCCGCTTATATACTTCAAATGATTCTACACTCCATCCCCATCTATTCTAGAAGATCCTATTTCTCTATACACATCTATTCCACCCTTACTTGCCCTACCTTCCATGTAGAGTCAGCATCTGGTTTCTCTTTACGTACTTTTAACTACACCTAATGCATCTACCATTATCACCATATCCCCATTATCTCCCTCTTCCTCCACACCGCCTTCGTCATTTAAATAATATTGGAAGGCACTTCAACTTGTAGTGGCTATAGGTGACCCTCTTGTCTCATCCACACAACCAAACATTCCCACATCTAGCCAATATTTACCCTCCCTAGAATCCTTCATGCAAAAGCTACTTCGCCATTAGCCACTATGCCATCACCAAATCCCCCAGTTGAAATCATTGTTATCCCTACCAAGGGCACTCCTCAACAATCCAAATCCAAAAACCTTGACATCCTTCCATAATGATCCTTGAACGCCCTCACAAGAAAATTGACATCCCTCCAATCAAGACCAAATCCCCATCCTCCATCTTGGGGCCACATCCATCCATCTTAGGCCCCCTCCTTCATCATGATCCAAAACATCCGATTCTCTCCTAGGACCAACTCCTTCCTCTAGAGCACCTTCATCTACCTAGTCATCCAAGCCTAAATTATCCACCACTGCTTCTTCTTCTAGACCACCTAGACCCCGACGTAATCCACCTTCATCCTTGCCATCTATATCATCCCGCAGGACCCCTCCTAGTGTATACATTGAATCCTATGCTGAGGTCCTCCAACATTTACTACAAACTTCTACCATTACGCTTCCTCCCATCAGACCCTTTGATCCGAGCCAACCAAAGCCATCATGGTTCAATTATCATCACATCTGTGCCTTTCACCGCACTCAGGGTCACGACACATGAGCAACCTTTGTAGGGCTCTTAATGCTATTGTTCATGATCTTATCGAGTAAGAGGACCTCCTCGATGAGTCTCCTTCATCTATCACTTCATCCATATCTCACCAAGATTATTTTTCCTCCTCTCCATTCGAAGTCCTCAACCTCATGGGTCATCTCGATCGTCCACACTATTCCCCATTGCTCCTTCTCTCAAGGGTCATCCCTTGTTTATTGATACTATTCGCCTTGATACATCCATATACTTTGACATCCACCATCTTATCCACATTCATTTCATTGGGGGAACATCTTTCCTCCACTGTTATTGATATTTTAGAATCCTTCTTCTCGTCTTTATCGGTTCATCCTCTTGTGCTAGGGGACTTCTTTCTAGGACTTGTTTGTTCACAGATTAGTCCCTCTCCACATTTGACATCATCTTATCTCATCCACCTCGGTTCATCCGATCATGCCTTTCATCCTTTCTTCCTACGACCACTCTTGTGGCCATATCTATGCCTCCCTTTGGAAGCACCATGAATCTCATTTAAGAACTTGCTGTCATGGCGCATATTTTATGATCTTTATTTGAATCATCTCATATTATCTTGATTTATATTATTTCTCTAGGGGGACAATTTTTTCATGTTAAACACATATTATTTACTTTCTTGATAGGCAGCACTTACTTTCTCTTGTCCCATTTTCCAAAACATGATGCTAATCTCTTAACTTTACCAGAACGTTACTACTCTAGAAAGGAGCTGTTATCAAATTTCTTCCACCGCCTGCTGAAATTAGATAACAAGAAAATTTTTGCTGGTTAATCAAGATAGCTCGAGAGTCTCGGACTAATGAGAGACGAGTCAAGTGCTCAAGCATATAAGAGAAAACTTAGCCAAATCAAGGTGAAAAGTGAAGCCCGGAGTGAGTCAACTTAGGAAAAGTAGAAGAGTCGTGGAAGGCGCCATGTGTTAGCTCGACGTAATTCCAAAAGTGAGAGGGAAAATTAAAACTCCAAACCTCACGGGACTTCCATGTGGAGTCAATAATAAGGTTCTCACCAAGAGAGGGTCCTCATATTAATGTGCAATGAGTCTCATTACGAGCTCGTGAAAAATAAAAAAGGGTGCCACATGTCACTTGCGCACTTTTAAAAGGTGCATGAAGAAAAGCAAAGACCCTATAGATGTGCTTGGCCTCTCTGTGGAGCTCAACACGGATAGACTCCGAACCCAAATCAGTCACAAAAAGATTGGTGGTAGGTCAATTCAATGTAGGATTAATCATGTAGCCCACCAAAAATTTTAAATGCTTAGATCTTTCAAAATATTGTGAGAGCCCGCGTGAAATGTGTGACCTCGAGGTTCAAATGAGCATAACTTTTGAACCATAACTTTGATTTTCACAAAATTGGACTTTTCAGAAAGCTCTCGACATCCTCTACGCCTTTAAAAGTGTATTTTTATTTTTATTAAGGGTAGGTGGGTGAAAGTAAAAGAAACATCTCCAGATCTAATAAACTAAGCACGACGCACAAAAATCAAGAAATGCAGGAATTGATGAAGCTTTAATGGTGATTTTTAAGGAAAATGAGCCCGATTCAAAGAGACAGTTGGAAAGTGGTTGGAAATGCATTCGATGAGTATGGCCATCATTTTCTCTACTACAGTCATGAGACATAAGGAAGAGTTTCTTACAAGCAAGGCACCATTGATTGCATCTTACAAGTGGTTTAAAAAGTAATTTTGGGATTGGAATATTCTCTGTTTCTCACTCTATATATTGTAATCTAGGTATCATAAAGAAAGGAGTTAGTCATTGTTTCCTCTCTCGCCCTTTGTTTCTTCCCTACTAGGGGATGATTTGGAAGCCCAAGCCTTCTTCTTGAAGCTTTGTAAATGGCATTCTTACCTCTTACTTGCTAATTGTTATATTGTGCACAATTTTAAAGTAATATAATATGTCATGTGATGCATTTTGTCCATCCTTTGCATGTTTTTAAATGTCTATAATAGCCTTTATTTTGTTGTTGGTATACTCGTGCATATTTCTAATGTTTACTACAAGTTTTAGAAGTTGTGATTAATGGGTTTGAAGTGGTGTTCTATGTGAATCTATCTCGCTTTGTGGTGCATTCTTGATTAACTTCTTCTATTTTGCGCATCGTTTCTATTAGTTTTGTGCTAGGTTTTATTTTTTTCTAACCCTCATCTCACCCTATAAAGAAGAGCCAACTTCTTTAAAATCTAGAGGTTACCTTAGGGCACATGTCCCACTAACCTAAGGTTTCCTACGACTCTAACGGTTCATCTGTAAGGAAAGCCATCAACAAGAGCCAACGTAGAAAGTTTGCCTCTAAATAGATCGAGGACCATACGGTAAATCGGAAGTGGAACCATTTAATGCATTACACTTGCGATCATTCTATTGTTAGCACATTTACCAATGTGCCCTTAGTCCCATTCTTGGATCATTCCTCCATCTTAGCCCTTTCCATTTCTCATCATGATGATTTGGAACTATGTGGTCTTCCGTCACTTCCTAGATGTGACCTTAAATATGGGCACTACGGCTCGCCCATAGCATTTTCCTTATGGATAGGTTCCCCCTTTGGTAGGAACCCCACAATCATCACATCCATTTCCCTCTTATTCACCTATTGGAACCATGAAAAGGGTCCAGGGATGTCTCTTGCACATTCTTTATCCCCTCTAAGTGGTCTACTTAGCTAGTCTCGCTCTCCCCCATGCAAAATAAAAAATCTTGGATGCTTAAATAAAAATCAAAGTTATAAAAAATAGGCTGATCCCTCAAAGGAAAACTATTCATGCAAAAAATAAAATCAAAAACATTAAATCAAAATCAAAATTAAAAATAAAATAAAATAGATCGATTCCTCAAAGGATGGCTACCATATTTTATTCTTTCCATCTATATATTGTAAAAAGTAGACCATACCCTTGAAGGATGGCTACTCCTTATGACATTTGAAGGTTTCTGCATTGATCAACCTTCCATTTTATCAACATCCTAAGAAATCTTCCCACATTGATCAACTTTATCTTTCCCCTTCCTAGAGCTGGGGCATAGTTTTAGGGAACACCACTTTTGGAGAACCCTCTTTCCTCAATACAAGTTTCGATTAACTAAAAATAGATAAATAGAAACTTTTCTTATTTTATGAGTTAATCTAAATAGAAGAAAAATGCTATATCTAGGTATTTTATTTGATTATTTAAATGTATTGAAATAATAGGAAATAAGATGGATATGGTACTAACCTTAATTTAACTTACCTCGTCGTGTGTTGGACTGAAGCAAACTATTGTGCGCTTGGAAAGTTGTGACTAAGTGGTTTCAAGGGAAAGAATTGAAGATCCGACGCATCGGGGCACTGGGAGGATACTTGGGGTGCCTTGGGGCACCTTGGTATGTGATGTGGGGTTGTAGATTACTGAAAGCTCGGGACCTGATTTTGGCAAAGTCATCGAATGTCTTTGTAATACCTTCATCTCTATCACACGAGTGTCATAGTCTTTGTTACCTATGTCATTTGTAAATGCAATTTGAAGATCCATAAAAAACCCTATTCAAAGCATCAATTCCTAAAAATAAAAATGCATATATATAGGTCGATTGACCTTAGCTGCCATAATGGTGGACTTACAACTAAGTGTTGCACTACATTCCAAACCCATGTAGTTACGTGTGCGTGTGCTTGTAATTTTGTTCCTAGGGTGCCCTAGTGCCAATGGCGTAGAAGTAAGGGGCAATAACTAGATGTAAAAATGCAAATGGTGGATGAAATAGAAAGAATAAAACCCTTTCCCCCTATGCTTGTGTGATGCAGATGCCCAAATGTAGTCCTCAGCATTAGTAGATAGCTACCCTTGATAGTAAGATGTCCTCCCACAATGTAGTGAGTACGCTATGTTTATATAGGGATCTCTTGATCAAATTTTGACATAGTGACCCGAAACTACCGACTATAAACCTAGGGAATGCACGGGTAACAACAAAGACTAACCTCGAACAAATAAATTAGGACCAAAAATTATGAAAACAAGGGCACCTAAAATCATGTATTGGGGCACCCAGTCCCAACCCTAGGTGCCCAGGTGTAGGACTGGAGATGACAACTGAGAAAATTACGACACTTGATACCCTCTAAAAGATGCCTAAAAATCTATGGACATGTGATGGCTGAACCAAATAAATAACAAAGTGATGACTGACAATTAACCGACAATAAGACCAAAGTATGGGTCACTAGTGAATACTTTTACTATGCAAGATCTATATATAAAATAACATACCCGGTGGTACAAATGTAATAGTAAGTACGTGATTTTGTGACTACATTTTCCCCACTTTATGTTGGTGAGCGAAAAGCTCGGTAACATAAAGTAGAAAGAGATGTGTACTTGGGAAAGAGTCGGAGAAGCCCATCTATATAGAAGAATGTGCAAATGTGTAGTAGAAATATTCCGATAAAACTATAAAAAGCGTGCAAACCATGGATTAACGAGTTGATCCATGTAACGTGTAATGTAAAAGCGTAAATGTCATGATGAAGTGTGGTAAATGAAATTGATGGCTAGAATGTGTGATGATTTTGAACACGGTTTAATGATGAATATGCGGGTAGGGAGTGATCAGTTCCCAACCAAAATGCTGGTATATGAATGGAATAATCGGAGGATTTGGGTGTCCTACCACCATAGGAAGAGTGTAGGGAGAAAATTGTGTTATTCTCCAAACTTTAACTACATCCTCAAGATCTAGCCACTGCAGACGGACTCAAATCAAATTCAGTGATTTTTGGATCCAAACGATTTTGATTAAAAAATTGACCCATATAGGAGTGATAGATGAAATACACTCTTGTCCCAACTCCATGAGTGTCGTCGTAATGTAAAAGCTTCCAAGTTGGGTCATCTGGAAGTGAATGCAATATGAAAGAGGTAGCTTCCAAGTTAGGTCATCTAGAAGTGAACATGATATGAAAGAGATAGCTTCAAGTTACATCATCCGAAGTGAACACGAAATGAAAGAGATGGCCTCCAAGTTAGGTAATCTTAAAGCAATCATGGTATGAAAGAGATAAGTTCTAAGTTAGGTCATCTAGAAGTGAATGTGAAATGAAATAGATGGATTCCAAGTTAGGTTATCTCGAAACAAGCACACAATATAGAATAAGTTCCCAAGTTATGTCATCTCAAAAAATTGGTGAATGTAACTCCCAAGTTAGGTCATCTGGGAGACCACTTTTAGATTTGAATGATATGATTTTTTATTTGAATGTATTGATTTTGATTGGATGATTAATTTTTTTAATTGGCTACTTGTTGAGAGGTTTTGCGCTAATTGCCCTAGGTTAGGTCATTAGGGGAGCTGATAGAAAATTGAAGAAATGTTGCTTGAAAATATTTTTAATCATTTATTGCCCTATATTAGGTCATTATGGGGGAATCGATAGAAAGTAATGTGTGATAATGTTTAGGATTTTTAAACACCTCCAGTTAATTCATTAGGGGGATCGATGGTGAAATACTACACTATTTATTGGTAAGTATTGGGTTTGCAATGTTTGATCATATGGTGACATAAAGGGGATTATAGAGGGACCCCCATAATATTCCCCCTTTCAAAGTGAAAGGGGGAGTAAAGGGAAAGAATAGACTCTAAGCCAAAAGTAATGGAAAGAGGTAAAAAATATGTGTATATTAAATGGAAGACAATGGTGAAGAGATATAGTATGTGCGAAACATGTACAATGTGGTGGTAGGAAAAATTCTAAAAAGAATGCCACAAAAATGGGGTGTAAATCGAGAGCAAGAACGCTCAATATATGAGTGAAACAATGTAGTGTGTATTAGTTGTGGTAACAAGCGTGAAACTAGGACCACAATCAAGGTAATAATGAAGAGTAATTATAAATAGTAAAGTGAAAAAGTATTTTATCACTTCATTTGTCTTTGTGCGAGTGTGAGAGTGAGTGAAGATGGCTCAAGTGAGACCAGTTGTGTCCTAGATGGTTTGAGAGAATGGTGACCGCCGTAGTGTCACGTATGACTTGCGGAGTTGGTAAGTGCATTATTTTTTCAAGAATGTATGGTGTAATAGGTGTATTATTGAATTTTGAAAATTTTGGGTTTTTGATTTTCTCGGGATTTGGGACCTGAACAAGAGCGGTGAGGGCACTAGTGACCCTTAGGACTAGAGCACCCAGAACCGGGTGCTAGTGTCCTACTCTGGGGTGCCCTAGCCTTGCATCTGGGTGCCTTGGTCCAAAATTTGTTGATTTTGTAGATAATGGTAGAAAACATGTTTCTATTATGTTGAACAAGTGTGTTGGGTTATGTAAGGTGTTCTAACACTTGCGTTTGTTGTTGTTTGGTGTTTGTGCAAAGGGATATCCACTCGAGGGAGTTCCATGATGGCCATCACTTGAGTACATTACTAGGATTGGGGTTGTTAGATGATGAGTGGGATGTGATGGACTATGTCAATTTGTGACATATAGCACGAGATGGAGGATGTACCCCATAATATGCCCATGTCGATTGCTTTTTGCTAGGGATATTGTGCGAGACACATGCACATTTTGGTTAACTATAGGGGAGATGATAAGTGACACTTGAGGATGTATATCGTATACTACAATGACCAATTATTGGGGATAGGGTATGAGTGATGGAAGTAGTGGATAAGGAGTGACATATGCACTCGTCTAGATAATATTTTTAGGGGATTAGGTACCAAATGAGGAACATATCAACATGGATGTGATACTACTACAGTCTAGGGTTCCGTGCTTATGGAAATTTATCGCAGTGGTGATTACATCTTACATAGATGTGGAGGACGGAGGTGTCAAAATCTTATATAGGATGCATGACATATATCAATGGATAGAGGGGGAGGGGATGATATATGCATAGGCACAAAGCAGTGTGTTAGTCGATTTATAAAAATACTTGTATCGATTTATGCAGGATGAGCATGGTGGAGGTATAGAAGCCACCACATTGTTGCACTTGTGGGAATATGAGAAGATAACTATATTGAGACCAGTTATAGGGCCATGAGGAGAGTGGGCTCGACTTGAGATATATGATTGACGCTGGGTGAATATTCATAGTAGGAAGATGGATACCCACACCTTTAGAGAACCGATAGATAGGATGGGGTTTGAGTCGGTTATTTAGAGACCATACCACGATTATGGGGGGATGACCTAAGGACGCGAGCGAGTTGAGATGCATTTAGAGGACTATGTGGCTAGAGGATTGCTATCCAGGAGGGCGAGCTTTTTTCGGGTGGAGAGGGTGTCACGACGGTTTGGTATGGCACAAGATGGGCCCCTAAAGCCATATATATGGTGGAGATCCATTAGAGCCCCTAGGAGGGCAAGGGTTAGGCCGGGGCCCATAACAGAGCAGCTTGATCTGATACAACTAGGGATGGATTAGAGGGACCCAACAATAACTAATGTGAAGGGAGATAAGGTGAGGTGTACCAAGGAGTATCAAGCATGGTGGGTAGTGCATCGGTGGGTACTTCTATACCAAATATTCATGGGTGCTATGGAGTTTCCACTTTGGGAGGAGGAGGAGAGGAGGTGTGTCTCGACCCTATAGTAGTGGCGGTGGCAGTGTAAGTATTCATGTATTCCTATATTATATTTAATGCATTCTCTATGTTGTGTTTTATGCGTATAACTAACATGGGGTTTTATGTTGTGTGCGTAGGAGATGCTTATTGGTTATTGATAGTAGACACATCGATCCACACATTGAGGTGGAATGTGTGAATGATGTGTTAGGTGGAGGGATGCTTTAGAGTGTTTTGATGACATCAGTAGGTGAGCATGCCCATCTTTTTGAGCCATGGCTATATCAAAGTGGTGATATATACAAAGTGATGCTAAGTGAAAGGGATGAGGTACGTGAGGAGACTCGATGCACCCACGAGGCAATAGGTGGTGGTCCCTTGGTCCAGGATGTGTTTTCGTGATATGTAGATTTCCAACGTCATTTTTCGAGAGTAGAGTAACAAGATTACTATGTTGCATAGGCAGATGGAGAATTTTGGGGCTACAAAATGTGGCATTGCATTGGTGGAGAGGCATCAAGTTCGAGGGATCTTGTAGTACATGAGAGTGATAGTGACAATGAGGTGTGATGATGATTATTGTATATGATGCGAGGCTTTTCCCCGCTTATAAAACATGTTTTTTGCGATGATGATTGTATTAACAATATATGTATGGGCACCTATTTTTGATATATGATAGATAGATATTGGAATGTTTTGTCATTGTGATGAAGTGGATATTGTATATTTATATGGTTACTTATCCTAGCATGTGATTTATTTGTATGTGATAATATTGGTAGACAAAATGTGTATGGTGAATGATGTTGATATATAGATTGATGAAATATTGGATGAATAAAATATGTAACGCATAGGTAATGAAATGATTATAGTAAGATAGATGTGAGAATAGAAGGAATGTATGATAGTGAAATAAATGTACCGTAATGAATGTGTGAGAATGTAATGTAGTCGCAATAGTATAGGGTGATGAAAATAAGGGGGAGAATTAATGATGCCCCCATGTGTGAACGAATAGGATCATGTAAGTAAAACCCTCAATAGTCAAGTATGAGCTGCATAAGAAAGAGTGTGTCATCGAAATTGATTGAGTGTGATAAATGAGTGATGAAGCATATGATGAAAGGTTCTTAGAACTAATCCCTTGACTATCATGTAAGAACTGTAAGAACACAAGTGCATCATCGGGGGTAAGGTGACAAAAATCACCTACCAAAGACCAAAATGATGGGTGGTGGAGGAGACATGTGGAATGGATGAAGTGTGGGTATATGAACCAAATGGAATGTCATGTGTAGTAGCAATGAGATATGCAGAGAATGGAAAACAAAACATGAGATGCAACAACATGAAGTGGTGGATAGTGTGGATGAAGCGAGATGTAATGAATGTGGAGGTGGAAATTATGGATGAGGTGGAGGACGAGGGTATAACAAAGGGAGTTTGATGAATGAACCAGGCACCGATGGAGAAGACTAAAATGGAGTATGCCTATGTTGACGAGGTGAGGGGATAATGACTACTCAAGAGGGGAAAATGAGATGATGTTAGAATCCACTAATTTTTATATCCTCTCACATAGGGCAAGGAAATCATTGTACCGATGGCCAGTGATGCGGTGATAGTTACAATAGTGTTGATCACATTGATGTTGAAAATGGTGTGGGGGATGATGTTGATTAGAAGGTAATCAAATTAAGCACAGATTGAGTAATGTGTAGAAAACATCATGTGGGTGAGCGTGAGGAGAGAAAGAAAAATCTCTTATGATAGAGGTGGAGTAGTGGAAGTACTAACTTGCTATGGAACCAGAGAAGAATTGGTGGGTGGTGAAGAAGTGGGTTGAGAGTTTTGGAATGCACTTTAGGCAAAGATGGATATTGCTTTGGATTCTCAACTGGAGGTGGTAGTGGAGGAGGAGGGGATTGAACTGTCGGAGGAACATGTGCTTTGGATCAACAAGATGTGAGGATAGAAGGTATTTTTCTAGATTGATAACTTTATAGCACAAGAGAATGAATGACTCACAAGTGTCATATTGTAACCTTTGCTTAAGTGGAGGAATGAGACCATGACAAAATATGAATTTTTTTCTAAGTCACTAGGTTGGAAGATGAGTTGGTGTATACATGCATTGAATCATAAGATATAGTCCTAGATAGGTTCAGAGGAACCTTGATGTAAAGTAGGAATGCGGTCATAAGTAACTCTAGGGCCATTATTGAGAATGAAACCGATGAGGCTAAAATATGCCTCATCAATGTGCAATGAATACTCTCATTTTACTTCCCTTTTAATCAAGTTTGTCTGCATTTCATAACTTTTGTTTGATCTAAATATAAGTTAGGATGTAATTGTCCATCTTTTGTTTGATTTAGTTCAAATGTCTAAAAACTCTATAATTCCTAACAAATTGTGTGGAAATTTAGTTTTTGGAATAAACAGTCATATTTGGTCAGGATAAGTGAATTGTGAAGTAACCAACACCTTTTTGAGGAAGTTGGATAAAATGCGGCTTAGCTTTGAAACTCCATCACTTAGCTCTGAAATCCATCACTTAGCTCCAAAACTTTAGCAGTTAGTTCTCGGAAGGTTTCCCTTTGGTTCCGGAACTTCTCCAAAGTTCTGGAATCAATGGGAATCTCCTTATTCTATCAAAATTTGGTTATGGAGCAAATAATGGGCCTTCCAATCAGAAATAGACCAACAATTTTCCGGTTCTTCATACTCCAAATATACATATGTAAGACCAACAACTGTATATCCAACTAGTTTTCTAAATTTCATATCTACTTTGGGCACTATTCGGTTTCACTAGAATCTGTAGGTGGAAAGACAACTATTGAACACTCATGATTGTAAATGCATCTTCAGATGGAAAATATATATAGAGAACTGAAGATAGATGTGGGATTCTCGAGTTAAGTTTTGTAAGACTGAATAATTCAATAATAAGAATAGCCATTTAATTTTGAGAGCAACATATTGTGTTAACTCCTGATTCAAGGTGGAGCAAGGGCCCACTCCTCCAAGAAAAAGGATCTTCTCTTTCATTGGTATTTATATTTTCAAGTAATTTGTATAAATATGTTATTTAGCAATTCTGTAAGTACTTTTGATTCATCAATTAAAATCTGATTACATGGAGTTATCTATTGTCCCTATAAGTGTTATAGTTTACATTATTATTTCCTTAAAATAATTTTAAACAACATTTTCAAAGTGTGTTTATTTCTAGCAATGTGTTCAATTCTGTAAAGTGTGTTTATTTCTAACAGTGTGTTCAATTCTGCAAGATTTGTTCATTTTAAGTAATGTGTGTTTATTTCAAAAGTTTCTTATAGTTTAGCTTTAATAAGGCTTTGGCCAAGAAATCTTAAGACACTTAAAAACCCCCAGAAAAATAAAAATAATAAGTATCTACAATCAATTACTAGTTCACCTGAGACTTCACTTGTTGCATATAGCTTCAGACACACCCCTGGTTTTAATATGACATCAACCATGAGTTGATTAAATGAAGAGAGTAACAACAATCATTAGAAATGACGAAGGAAATCAACCTCCATATCATAGAAAGTGATAATGGACCCAAAGGGTAAGTGGGTGTACCACTGTAGTGCCTCATCAGTAAGACTATAACGAAAGGCCTTAAGAAACAAATGATCATTAGAGTAATTGGCCATAAGCATGCGGTAGTGTAGGATATGAGCATGGGGATTGCCAGTGCCATCAAAACATGTGAAAGTAGGCATGGTAAAGTCTCTAGGGAAGGCAGAATTATGAATATTTTTAGGAACATGATTGCCATGCAAAGAATTGTTGTCAATAGAGGCATAATAGGATCTACTTTCTAAAGTAAGAGTATGAACTTGAGATTGGAGTTGTCCTACAACATGCATGAGAGATAGAATATCTTATGATGACATGGTAGAGGATGGAAATAATGTATTAAGTGGTTGATGTTTTTCATTATGAGTGATCATAGGGATATCAATAGGTAATATAACAAATTTAGATGCTAAAGGAGCTATGCTAGATGATGATTTAGGAGTTATAGTATGACTAGTATCAACACAAACCTTAGTAGGTGCAATGATTAAGGAGGAAACCTTTATAGGTAAAGATGTAATAAGAGCAGGAGGATGTAGGAATAGAAGGAGAAGAAGAAATAGTGGGAGGTGACTCATGAACTATGGCAGATGTAACCTCTGGAGAGGACATGAATGTGGTAGGATAGACACACACTCACCAAGATTAAAAGAAGGAGACCCATGATGATCACTAGTAGAAGATAGGGTCTCGAAAGTACTGATGTTTCCATCAAGAGGATCAATAGGATCATCAACGTAATATGAAAGAGAATGCCTGCTAGAATGAAATGTGTGAGGATGACTATCAAAAGTAGTAGAAGACATATGAGTAGCTATAGTAGTAGTTGGAGTAGAGGGAGAAGAGGTATGAGGTGCACCTGAGTGTGGATCAATGCCTAATAAGTAATCAATGATAGAATCATCTAAAGCATCAGGTGGCATATCAAAAGAAGGACCACATGTAACCAGATGACATGGTGTATAATGAGTGAAAGCAATAAGATCATCAACAAGAATAATACCTATAGAAAAATCAACAAGACTAGTTGACACATATTGTTTGCCTTCTAAGAGGGCTTATTGAGTATTGTTGGCAAAATCATAGGGGTACTATATAAGGCCTTAAGCTCAGCTATGACAACCTCATTATAGATATGATTGATGCTAAAATGAGACATGATGGGAGAAAAAAATAATGGTGCTTATTCATGAAAGTATTAAAAAGGACCCAAAAGAAAAATATTCGACAAGTAGGGTTTACCAAATGATTAACTAAAAATAGAGAAATATAAACTTTTCTTATTTTATGAGTTAATCTAAATAGAAACAAAATGCTATATCAAAATGCTAGATCTAGATATTTTATTTGATTATTTAAATGTATTGAAATAATAGGAAATAAGAGGGATATGATACTAACCTTAATTTAACTTACCTCGTTGCGTCTTTGGATTGAAGCGGTATGCATCACAGTGACCGGGCAAGATGTGACTAAGTGGCTTCAAGAAGGGCAGAACATAAGATCTAACTATAATAGGGCACTGGGAGAATACTAGGTGCCTTGGTCTATGATCTAGGTGTTGTAGAATATAGAAAAGATCGAGACCTGAGTTCGGTAGTGTCACAATGTCTATGTAATACCTTCATCTCTGCGCATAAGTGTCACAATACTATCACTTATGTCGATGTAAATGCAATATGAAGATCCACCTACAAAACCCTATTCAAAGAATCAATTTCTAAAAATAAAAATGCATATGAATAGGTCAGATCGACCTTAGCTACCACAACAATGGACTTATGACTAAGCACTGCACTACATCCCAAACCCCATGTAGTTTTGTGTGTGTGTAATTTTGTGCCTAGGGTGCCCTAGCAGACTAATGACATATAAGTAGGGGAAATAGCTAGATGTAAAAATGTAAATGGTCGATGGAATAAAAATAATACAACCCTTTCCCCCTATGCTTGTGTGATGCAGATGTAGAAGATTCCTAAATGTAGTCCCTTACCTTAGTAGATAGCTGCCCTTGATAGTAAGATGTCCACCCATAATGTAGTGAGTATATTATGTTTATATAGGGATCTCTTGTTCAAATTTTGACACTAGTGACCCAAAACTGCCAACTATAACCTAGGGGAATGCATGGGGTAACAATAAAGACCGACCTCAAACAAATAAATTAGGACCACAAATTATGAAAACTAGGGTTCCCGAGTGGTGCGCCCAATACAACTCTAGGTGCCCCAATGTAGGAATGGAGATAACAACCGAGCAAATTACAACACTTGAGACCCTCTAAAAGACACCCAAAATTTTATAGACACTGTGACGACTGAACTAGACAAATAGCATTGACACGACTCAACCAACTGACAACAAGACCAAAGGATGGGTCACTAGTGAATACTTTTATTACGTAAGATCCATATATAAAATAACATACCCGATGGTATAAATGTAATAGTAAGTGCATGATTTTGTGACTACAATTTCATCTCAAACCCCTTTTTTCATGTCAACATTAGGTTTATGAGATCATCTCATCCATTGTTTCCTTATGATCTTTGAAATGACTAACTATCATTGGTTATTTGCTAACATCTGCTTTGGTCGCATGTGCCTTGCGTTACCTGGATCCCTTTTTGTTTACCTCCAATGTGGTTGGAGACATATTTTCCTCATATGTTCCTCATTATAATGTAGTGTTGTTTGTACCTATAGGTCACCACCATTGCGAGGCATATTTTCCTAAATCCTATCACATCTATCTTTCAACACATCTTTCTTCATCTCAATCACCTATATGCTATCTATCTATCTTACAACACATCCATCATTCATCACATCTTATCCATATACATTTTAATCATCATGATCAAATTTAAACACAAAACACATGGTCCTAATCATCACATCACACATCTATATCATCATTCTATTCATACACATACCAATTTAAAAATAACCATCTAATCATACATATTATTTCACCATCATCATCAAATGAAAAACAAACATGCATCCCAAAAGTAACCATCATTATCACATCTAATCTAAAAGCCATCACCATGACATATAAAATCATCACATCAAATTAAAATTCATCACATCACATAATGAACACATGATAATCCATGACAAAACCATATATCATATATCAAAATATTTATCAATACATCATGGCCTCTGGGGGTCCCTCAAAGCAGAAATACTATCAAAATCTATAAAATGAATATCTGAGGCTCTCAAGTCCTCATCTCCTGGGGTAGGCACAACACCTGATCCCTACACATCTCTCGCCACCCTCATGGCCTCCCTCTACTCACCGTGGTTGTGCCACAATATCCGTAATCCTAGATGACCCAATTCCTCCAGGACATCCTCTCGAAGATTATCCCAATAGTGTAGGGTCTTCGGAAACTTCTTGAACAAAATCCCTCATAATATCTAGCCTCTATGGCTAGCAATCAGTATATTTCCATCAAAATCATCCTGTGGGTGCCATCTATCAGATCCCTATGGTGTTTCCTAAACACCGCTAGTTGACTCTGTCACTATAATAGTAGCCAAATCTCCAAAACAAGTGATGTAGGCCTCCTTCTACTAGTGATAATGCTCTATCTCTTGGATGACTTGGTATCTCTCATGAGTGACCGCATCCCTATGCCGCAAGTCCATATCCCTCTTTAATCTCTTATGATATAACTCGATACACAAGAGTATCACCTTCACAGCCTCTCATGCTCACTCTCCACTATCTCCTAGAGCCGCAGTGACCTCAACCTCCATCTACTATATCTCCCGCTGCTCGCTCTCTCCTTAACCACTCGAGCTGCCCATGCTGCCATGTGCCAATTGGAGTATCTTTCTCCTACTCCCACATCATTGTCATCATCCCATAGTACAAACTTCTCCTCCAGTGGGTCTGCCATAGCAGAGACTCCTGTAACTCTCTTTCCACTCCTCCCTCCCGTACAAAAATTAGATCATGAGGCACTGACTGGATGAATCCAAACTGTCATCTCACCCTATCAAATGAATAACCTCTATCATCTCCGACCATCTCCTCTACACCCATCTCGTCCTCCTCATCCCCACTAAATTCTTATTTCACTAAATTGGGACTTATTCCATCCCAAACAAAAAAATATACTCAATATAAAAATATTGCTATTTTCAGATTTCAAAATGTCAAATATTGGAATTATCTCGCACCCCAAAATTACAAATATTAGTTTCCAAAATTGCACATATTGGATTCTAAAATCACATATATCGAAATCAAGAATCACATATATTAGAATCCAAAATCACCTATATTGGAATTATATGTACTCCAAAGTCCTATATATCGGAATCTAGAAAATCAAATATTGGAATCCATTATATGGGCTAGCATCTACTAGGCATTATTTATGCTATGTTATAAGGGCTAGTGTTCGTTGGGTATTATTTATGCTATGTTATAAGGGATAACATCCGCTGGGCATTATTTATGCTATGTTATAAGGGCTAGAGTCAACTGGGCATTATTTATCCTATGTTATAAGGGCTACCATCTGCTTGGGCATTATTTATGCTATGTTGTAAGGGATAACATCCATTGGGCATTATTTATGCTATGTTATAAGGGCTAGCATCTGTTGGGCATTATTTATGCTATGTTATAAGGGCTAACAGACGCCAACCATTATTTATGCTATGTTATAAGGGCTATGGCTGCTAACCATTATTTATGCTATGTTATAAGGGCTAGCGGCCACCAACCATTATTTATGCTATGTTATAAGGGCTAGTGGCCGCTAGCCATTATTTATGCTATGTTATATGGTCTAGCTGATGCTAGGCATTATTTATGACATGTTATGTATAAAACATGTTTATGATTTATACAGGATAACGAACATATTCTCTTGTCCTTCAATGGTTGCAACAAAGGCCACAATGTTGTGTTAAATTTGATACTGCTGTTTAGACGCGTCATATCATTTTCTACAAAGCAATGACCACTAGGCTAATGAATTTCAAGAGATGTGAGACACTTCTAGGTTAATTTACTATGATGTTATTGAACCTCACTATAACTAGAGAATGATTGAAGATATTATGAAGAAACTAGCAGAGGGCGTCGATCCAGACTATGAGAATATAATTAAATGTATGTATCTGCTACATATTTTGGTACGTCTTAATTATATCTGTTGCATATTTTGGTACAACTTAATTTTAAAAGCTAGTTCTTTTATTATGGCATCATTATTATTAGGGGAACCATAATATAACTCATAGAATAGGTAAATATCCTTTCATGTCACAGTCCTCCAAGAATCATATATCTAAAACCTGCACTGCTCACCATAGAGAGAAAATAAAATAATAATTGACTTTATAATACTTGCGCTTTCACATGATTTGATAAGAAGCATGTTAGAGCCAAAGTGAGTTTGGTCTACATTGAAGAAATATTGAACTAAATGTGAGATAAAATCTTTATGTTAAGTGGAAATAAGTAAAATAATCCATAGAAAGAAGGAAATATGCCTACTTTTAAGTCTGCTTTGCTTCAATTTTAAATTTTTTTGGCTAAGAGTGGATAATTTTACTCGAGAGTAAGATTTTTTTGACATTAGGTAAAAGAGGGTTGAGGGGACCCTACCCCATACATAAAAAATCTCCCAAATAGATCGATATTCAATACCAAACCATACAAAAATATAGTCTGACCCAAAAATAATCAAAACTAACAACTAAGTACAGTAAACAAATGGAAATAAAAACACAGAACTAACAACACTAAACAACAACCTAACAACAACCACTACTTTTTCATTTTCTCCAAGTTGTCCACCAGAGTGGCCCATTCCTTAGCCAGTGATTCAATGTTAGTGCCCATAGTGGTTACATCAGCTTTAGATAGTTCCATTTTCCTCTTCTTCGATGTCCCCTGCTCTTCATATTTCATGTAGGAATTAACCAGCTATCCAAGAGTTTGAAGGTGTTGTAACATGCACTTGGTAGTGAGAATACTCCACTCAGTGAAGTTCTGAAGCATATCCTTAAGCTGATCCACATCATTGTTTAAACTCTTACATTTTTCTTGCAAACCTCCATAGTGCCACATCCTCAACTTTCATCTTCATTGCATTTCATTCGTTGAGGATAAAATGGATAGTGATTTTAGTAAGCCGAGTGTCACATTTCACATTTTCAAGGTCTGTAACCAATTTAGCAAGATCAACTCCCTCTTCCACACCACCTTTTCCAAGCACTTCCATTTGGGTCTTTCCCGGTGTCAAATCAAACTCCGCCTCCTCTATTGACTCGGTTCCCCTTTTCAGCCTTCTTAACAACCACCACCTTCACATCATCTTGTTTTAGGTCTTGAAGGCCCTATAATGCTTCAAATTCAACCACATTTTGATCATCCCCTTCACTCGACTCAGGGTATTCACTAGAATCCTCATTCTCAGAATTAGTTTCATCTTCCACAACATAATCTTCAAGGGCTTTTGACAGACACTATCCCCATTAACCATTTTATCCATATGATCTCTTCACAATGGCCATAATAAAACCCTAATGTAGGGGAATACTAATTTTTCCTTTTTTGTAGTGGTCCAAGGTAACACATAGAGAACAAAGTATATAGTATGGAAAACTAAAACTATGCCCATGTATGAGGAAATTGAGCATGGGAATATGGTAAGCATAAATACATTTTTGGCATCCCTCAAGAGTGAAAAACTGGATTAGGTTAAGGGCCACTTCATTGAATGGGGGAGGTAAGGAATTCCTAAGAAAGCCCACAAAATGAGGGGTGAGTTTTTCCTTACCTCATAGAAATAGCTTCATTTCATCCGCTATATCATTTTTAGGTTTGTAGACTTCACTTTCCTTTCGTGGGCATGCCCATAACATAAGCCACCATGTTGATTGATAATTCAATATTTACTCCCCACAGCACCACATTGCCCCCATCCATTTCCTGGCCGGTTGTCATGCCGATCCAAAATCCTTATTGAGCTGCTTTCATTGTACCCCTCAAAAATATTTAAGAAAGGGGAGAATCCCATTCGGTCAAACACATCCATAGCCTCATATTTAACATCATTGAGATCCCAAGGATTATTGTGAACCAAATCTCCCCCATATTCCTATTAATAGCCAAGCTATCATGAAGAAAAAATCACTGTTCAATGCTACACAGACCTAACCACACAACTGCAATACCAAATACACCAAGTAGTAACATAAATCCCAGATTCCTAGAGAGGAGTAAATGTGCATTAACATCCCCTTAATAGTTATAAACCCCGATGATACTAGCATTACATGAACATTAACCTCCCCTTAATAGTTATAAACCCCGAAGCACTCGCATTACAAGAACATTAACATCCCCTAAACCCGGATTCCAATAGAGGAATAAACTTGGATTACGAGAACATTAACATCCCTTAATAGTAATAAATGTGTGATGTCATTCATCATCAAACCCCCGCATCACCTTCTACCATCCTTGCGTACCTCGAAAGAAGGGACATGAAATCACTGCAGACATTTTCCTCACACACTTGACACTTTAAATGACAATTAAAGTTATCCTACTCCTCCTTGTAAAGAGGATATCTTTAAATAATTAAATATATATATGAAATAAATTAAAACTCCTTTTCTAAAGGTAGAATTATGGTAAATCATTTTAAGAAGAATTTTAATTTCTTTGTAATACTATTAGTCACACTGGAATCCCAAATCCACAGAATAATTCATTGCAAATTAAAAATGTTTTCATGATATCTATGAACACACTGATTGTTGAAGTGCCTGACAATTTTTAAATTCTTTATATACCTTAAATTGATGTGAACAATTTTTCATCGTGACAGTTTGAAGTTGAGAGGATAATATGACCTTAAAAATCAAAGTAAGAGAGTTAATACTAAACGCTCGCTAGGTAATTCCAGTGTAGCTTATCGAGATACATTAAGATTTATCAAATAAGAATTCACCGTAAATAAAAATGTTATGTACACTTTTTTATAGATTAATATATTTATTATCATTTAAATCCTTTATTATTTTATAAATTGAACCTATAGATAATCACACATATTATACATATAAACATTATTAAGATAGTCGTGCACATTATTTAGAAACTTGTTATCAAATAAAATTAGGGACAAATTACATAATTTTCCTTTTAAGAAAGTAAAATGCTTTTGACTGAGCTATGAACTAGAGCGTTGATGGGTCCCCACCCTATAAGTATCCCATGTTTTGATTGATGAAAGGCTACATACAAAACTAAAAATGAGTATGAAATATAACGAGGCCAACATGTAACATGAATAATCAAGCCTACAAAAAACATAGATCCATGAATACAAAAATAAGATTGTGAATGATAGAGAAACCCTAGGGTTCCACCCAACCAAGTGTTGCAATCATCTTGAGAAAGGAAAAGGACATGCCAAAAACAGACTTTAAGTACACCACATGATTAGGAAGGGGTGGGGTTGGTTTTGTGAGTACGACCAGGTCCAGGGATGACACGCTGGAGATAGACACCCCATCTGATTGACATATGCTTTGAAAAATGTCGATAAATTAAAGTAGGACCTAAATTTTCAATTCCAATGAATCAAACATCCTCATTGTCAACCCAATAAGGTGATGAACAAGGAAGGAATACTTTTTCCATAGCTTCAACCAAACCCACATGATGATCTAGGTAAATGAAATGGGATGTGACTACCATGAACACTACTTTATCTACACACAACACTAGGAAATTGAACATGAAGATGCCTGCAATCTTAGAGTTTACACGAGCTCTCCCAAGTGCCACTCGAGATATTGCTCACCCAAGATGTTCATAATTGTAGTCATAACATATGTGGAGTCTATGTGGAATACATTACAAACATGACTATCAGGTAACATCCACTTTTGTTACTTCACATCCAGGAGATTTTTTTTTTTATAATAGTCTTACTTTATGCTTCTTGATTTAAATACCCATATATTTAAATCCAACATAAACCTTAATGCAATCCATTTCGATAACTGTCATAAATCATGTGCAACTGCATGAGGGAATATTGAACCTATTCAATCTCCCTCATCACTCTATATGAGCCAATACATCAAATGTATCCTTTGGTTTTCCTTTAGTAGGATATGTTAATTAAGTGAAGATACCTAAGTGTCTACTTGGGATCCACCTAGGAATTCCATAGGAATCTCACAACTTAGATCTATCTAAGTGTCTACCTAGGTTCTGCCATAGAATTCCCATCTGACATCTCATAACTTAGATCATAGTGAAATCATGACAGTGTAATCAATGGCTTACACTACTTTGCACAAAGTTTCTGAGTCATGTATGCCATGCTCAATTCCATGACGACACATTCGTCTTTAGGAATTTGTCATCTCACCTTAATCACTTATTCAGTTATATGGAACTAAATCATCATGTCTTTAAACACTATCAGCCTTGTAAAAGGTACAATTTTGGATTAATCTTACAAGAAGACGTACCTCCATGTCATCTTATGATGTCTATGGAAAAGTAAGTGTCTCCGTAATGATTCACTTCATTACTAGACCACTTCCATCCCGTATTCATCATAAATTGATATCGGGTGCGTATTCGTGAGATTCAATCTGACTTTGTAACTCTAACAAGGTTTGTACTTATTGCAATACCTTGCCACAATCTAGACTCTTGATGAGGCAACTCGGTACAACTACTCAAAGAAAGGTATCCAAATGATGAAAACTATCTTTATAGTGATACAACTATGTAGTGATGTAGTGAGTTAGCTCGCTAAACATTCTGTATTGGAGCAAGGTATCTTATTGTTTTTAAGGTAATTAAAAATCATGACAGGATAGCCTAGGTTGTGCAAAAATTCCTCCTCGAATGAGTCACATCTAAGGTCTTATCTCTATTAGATACAAGGATATTTAATTTCTCCAAATACACTTAATTACCTCATTAGATCGCAAGTCAATGATAACCATAAATGGAAATTGAAACAATCTTTGTTTAAGATCAACATTGCAGATTTAATATTCTGTCTTAGCTTAATCAATTAAGCCTATGTTTCTTACCAACGTAGTTTTACTTTATGCCACTGATATAACTATATCACTATAGGGCAACATTGGTACCATATATCTATATTACTTATAAATAATGGTGGTGCAATCTCATATTGCTAAAAGGTGTGAGTACATTTCATTCCTTTATCGAATTTCTCATGCTCTTGAGGTTAACCAACATTTCATCTTAAGTATACCATCTTTCTTATTTTATGCTTAATTGAGAATATTCAATTGAGCATACTTATAATAGGTCATTTATTGATACCTACCATAAGCTCATAGTATGTAAGTATTTCCTTAGGTTTCATCACTTAAAGACTTACTCAACCCTAAAGGTGTACTTCCTTTCTTTTCAATTTGGATCATATAATTTTATCAAAAAGATCATAATGATTCATTTTAGTGTTTTCCCTTATAAATAACCTAATATCATTAAATCCTTGAATAGTATCCACTGGTTGGTTAGGTAACCTTGCATTCCCAAGTTACCCATACATGTTGACTTGTAACATTCTCAGAAGTCAAATGCCCAATATAAAGGAGGCTTAAGGAAAATGTGATTCTTATGATTCTTAGTACATAACAATGTCCTTCCAGGGAAATTTGAAAGGGTCAACAAATACTAGATTGATATCCCCATAATCGTATTGGAAATATTTTTCCTTTGTTCATTAACTGATCAATTTAATTATAGTACTACTACATTAATCAGTAAATCATACCAATGAAGTAAAATTCAGCCTATATTGTACTTTTAGCTCATGGATGTTTATTCACATCATGTCTTTATGTTAATCCTTTAGTATGATATAATTTATATCTCAAAAAATATACCAACTTCCTCATCACCGTTATAATATTACATTTGAAAAAGGGAGACAATTTTTCCCATTAATGGACTGCTATGGTGCATAAGATCATTATGCCCCTATGAGACCCTTTTAAAAAATAATAAATAATGCCATATTGGTCAATTAATTGATTTAATTGCTTAATTTGGAAATATATATCATAATACAAATATTCTTAAGTTATGTCCTTAATTATTACATCATACTATTTTATAGACAAATGTATAGTCATGAAATAGTCTAATTAGCACTGTCACATTTGTATACTAATTTATTCACTATAAGCTCAACGTATTGATAGTAATACAAGATCAAGGTCACCACACAATCCTTTGAATTAATTTCATTAACTGATAAATTTTTATTTCATTCATTTACACAGCTAAACAATAAAGACTTTGTAGAGATCAAAATACTCTTCTTTCATTGTTTTGTTTATGTAAAAATACATCAAAGTATCTAATTTTTTCCCTTTGCAATAACATGAAAAAATAGTGGTAATTCAATAATTTACAATTCTAGAAGCAGTATAATCATTATTAATCAATCATAATGAACAATAAAATTTTCAACTTTGATCTTCCTTCCATCCTGAAGAGCTTCATTTGCAAAACATGTTAGCACCTGTCAGTTCATATGAACTGAGCATGACAAACCTTTTTCCCATGCCTAAAGGTTTATGCCATTGATCATTTAAGTAAATGAAATGCTGCATTGCATTGATTCATATAATTCACTTAAGAAGACAAGTCAGTAATAACAACATAAAAATTAATTATATTTCCATCAAAAACTAATAACTTATTTTGAAATTTAACTACTTGAGGATAAGACACAAAATCCATTCATCTTACATCTTCCATACATTATTAGCTTAGATCTTGAGGTTACTATTTATATCTTTCTATACTGTCTAAGTAACTCATACATGTATGTACATATTTACTTATTCTAACCATCACTAGCCATAATGGTAATTAATGGCACTTTACATACAATTAACCAATAACAGACAAATCACTAAAATATTAGTCCATTTTAGGGAGTTTTGTGAACTAAGTTAATTAGATTTAGGAAATTTACTTATACATATTGTTAGCTAAAAGTAGCTCCCTTAATTTTAGCCACGAAAATCTATACAACTGACCGTTTGGTAACTACTATTACATTTAATATCATAGTAAGTATATCATATAAGTATTTAAAGATAAACACTGTATTAGGGACTAGCTTCCCATAGCAATAATACACATTCTCATAGCTAAGAAAGATATTACAAAAGAACATGGATTGATTTAGTTTCCCATTATCCCTGAGAATTCCATATACTTTCTCTACCAAGGGAGGGCATAATAATCAATATCCCCTAAGTTTTATTTAAACCCAATTAAAATTATGAGAGCACATTCCCCAACATGACTCTTGTCATACCGAATGGTGAGTAGGTACTTTTACATTCTATCCTACTTCCCACCGATAGAGATAATTATCTCTGTGACCTGTTATTGACATCAAAATCTCAAAGTCACAAAACAAGGCTCAAGATGACAAGCTCCTAATTCATTTGCATCTGAATCATGGATTCAGTTCATTATATATTTATCTTCATCATTAAACACTCAAACCTCAATAAAAAGTAGCCATAATTCCAATGGTATATCATTTTAGGGGTTTCATTTTCCATAAAACATTTATCAACTAATAACGATAAAACACAGGATCAGGCATTCAATATTCCCCCTAAAGGGTTATATTAACCATAAAAATGTATATTACCTACACACCCATTTAGTGGGTATTAAATTACTTACAACTACTGAAAAATCAAGAGTTCTCATAACCAATGGTGCATTCGCAGAGAAAATATGTATAGCTACAACTCATTTATTATTATCTTGTAACTCTATTTCATACTCTGTCATATTTATTTGCATGAAATTAACAACCCAAACCCCAATTCATTTTAACATCTCAAAATATATTTTAAGGAATTTCATTTACATAAAAGTGCAATGGGATAAACTTCTAGAAAAATGAATAAGGTTTATCATGCTTGGAAAGCGTTAGCAATCTCCTCTCCAAATCATTCTAGGCTTGAGTAACACCTTCAATGAATCCTCTCCCAAGTTCTTCCCTAAAATGGTGACCAAAACCTTTTCCCAACACCCCAAAATAATCCCATAATGCTTATTTATCACAAGTCGAAGATCTCTTAGTAGATTTTAAACTTGCATGCAAAAGATCGGAGCTGGAGCTCGAGTTTCTTCTAAAAAATTCACAGAGTTTAACTACAACTAACCTCATCTCCACTTAAATCTTCAAGCCAAAACCAAAATGATCAAAATGGTATGCATGCGGTTAGCTTCTCTAAGAGGCTTCATTGTTCCCAAGGGGCTTTAATGCGCACTTAATACATTTAAGAATTACATATGCCTCGTTGGTAGTTTTGAAACTACCCCACCACCACAATATTACCCTCTAACTTAGCATGGGTTTTAAATATAAAATACTTCCTCAAATTTCATGATGGAATCAAATAATAATCCAATGTTTAGTTAAACATTCTGCATGGAGCTTAAAGAGTATAAGTCAACTATGTTTGCATGATGACTATGTCTCCACCTTATCGTTTACCTTTCCACCAATTATGGCATGTATGGAGTCTTTGTTAGGTCAAGACTGATTTTACACAAGAGTCTTCATAGTGCATGGGTCTCAATGATCCATTTTTACCTTTACATTAATCAATCAAACCTTACCCAAAACTTGCATGTCTTAATACACCAATTAAAGTTCAAGTCTCCATTTGGAGATTGAAATAATTAAAGAATAAGAAATTGACTTATTGGTCTTAGTTGAATGAAAAATTAAATAAGGTTAAAATGTTTCCATTTTAGGCTTAGCAATATTTAAGCTAACACTATTGATTGCCAACCCAAACTTTTACACAACAGTTATGAAATACCATAGTCTTCATTTACAAATTCATCTTTTCAAAACTAATCGGTATCAAATGGTATGTAAATATCACTCGAACCACTAGGAAATAATGGTGATCAAAGAAAAGCTGAAAACACATAGTATTTTTATACATGATGACCAAATCAATCATGTAGCATTATCATACAAGGTTTATAAATTTCATTACGAGAGAGGGTAATTCATTTTGCAATAAACCTTATTTCATGCTGAAATAATACTTTGTAACCATGAGTAATTCCTTTCATCCTTAGCAAGTCACTATTCAATATAGAATATAAATTTATCAAATTCAATCATCATGAAAAATAATCAAGAAAGGTATCAGTTTGCATCAAATTTTCATTTTTGACAAGGCAGGTGGCCATTAGTCAAGTCACTCTAGTTAATGTTTACATGATGAAAATATATATAATGTTTACATATATATTAATTAAGTTCAACAATGAAATGACAACAATGCACTACCAACTTCATATATTCATCAACGTAAGTATTCTTTACTTCCATACCAGAAATAAAGGTAAGATGAGAATGTTAAGTTTATTACGGATTCTAGGCAATAAGCGATGTCATGTGGTTGCATGTATAATTACATGTATGTGTGCATATCCTTCTCAGGACATACATCCATGCATGCAACTGTACACATAGCTACACAATGAGAGCTCAAGATTCAAAAATGGAGTGGAATGGAATGCTCTTAGATTGCCATGGACAAAAAAGAGGAGTAAAATAGGGAGTAAATGTGTAACTCCCATGTAAGAGAAGATTCCTCCATAATGGAGAAGAGGAGTTACTTTCCCAAATGGGAATGTAACTCCTATGACACACTTACACATATGATAGATTCTATAAGAGAATCTATGTCATAACTAAGATGACACCTAGATCCATGTCCACCTAAGTGAGATGACTCACCTGGTGAGGTGGAATAACACTAAATAATTAAATAAAGTGATAAAAACACCTACACCAACACCCCCCCTTCATCGAAACTAGGATGGGGCTAGGTAAGTCAGCAAAACACACAAGAAATGGGTCCCAGCTATAAGCCTGATGAGGTACCCATGCACAAAAGGTCTCAAGTAGTGAGGGAAAACCCAGTGGGAAAAACCTCAACTTACAAGAGATAGCAAAAAAACTCTCCTAAACTACTAAGAAGAAGGAGAGAAGAAGAAGTCTATCCAGCCTCCCAAGAAGATGATCCAGTCACGAGCCACCCTGTGCTAAGTGAAGAGGAGGAAGAAGACCCCCGAAGTGCCAAGGTGTTGTTCCAATCAAGGGAACAATGCTCCATATGTGAGGTGGAAAATCCAACTTGCTCCATGAAGAAGTGTAGATCCTGAAGTAGTGGCAATGAAGGAAGGTGGAATGCCCTGAACCTGTGAAGAAGTGTACCCAATGCCTGATGAGTCTTGAATCATAGTGCCTACTCCCTGAAGTGTCTGAAGTGGACCAGAAGTGGGTAGATCAAGAGACAACTCCTCAAGATGTGGCAAGTGATAAGTGGATGGTGGAGGTGGGTCCCCATCATCATGGAAATCAACTATGCTAGAAGAGATGTCCAAAACATCATAAATGGGCTCAGAAGTATCCTCAAGTCCAGCTGAGTCGGATGAAGAATCTGAAGGAGGAGCAAAGTGAGAGAATGAGTACAACTAAGTGTGATGGTCAGCTATACCAACTACAACAATAGTATCATTATGAAGCTCCCTAACATAAACTGAGTCAGAGTGAACTCAACTCGCATGCCCTATCCAAGATGAGTGATCTGATAGACTGAAAGAAGGTTTGTTGAAAGTAAAGGGATACTTAAAACATTATTGAAAGTACCACCACTTACTTCAACTGATCCTCTTCCAAAAACCTGTGTAGTGGTGTTGTCACCAAGCTGAATAGAGGACATGTCACATGGCTCAAGTGAATCAAACTCAATGTCTGATGATGCCATGTGATGAGTTGCACCCGAATCAATGATCCATGTAGGGGTAGGTGGCACAACTATCACTAGAGCTCTTCCCTTTGGTTTCTCCTTGTTGGATTCTTTTACTTTTTCTTTCTCTTGTACTTTCTCTTTTTCACTCTCTTTTTCCTTAGAACTGTCGTGGGATGATGAAGGTGTTTTGAGAGAATCTGAACTCCAATATTGTGCTTCTCAAGTAGATTAGTGAGGAGAGAAATCTTTTTCTTCAAGCACTTTTCTTCATCATGCATGCCATGGCAGTATCCACATTTGATTCGTTCTTTGGAATTTTGGGAGGTGGAAGAGTTGTTTTGGGGTTTGTCCTTCTTTTCATGATCCTGTTTCTTCTCCTTAGAAGCTCTCTGTTTTCCTTTCCAGCAATGAGAGCATGGGATTTTGTGGATTTCAAGGTGCCCATTTGAATCAATTTATTTTGTTCCCTGATCAAATCTACAATAAACTCATCAAGAGAGGGCATAGACCAACTTTTTCCAAGTGCCCTTTTTGTTGCATGGAAGGTGGAGACAAATACAGAGTATTCGGGACCAAGTTTGGTAAGGACGGATAAAATGAGTTGAGATTCCTTTTTCTTTATTCCACAATCTTCTAACTACAATCTGAGTGATATGAATTTGGAGAAGAAGTCTTGAAGGGTGTCAAAATCATTGGGACTAAGGCTTATTAGGTTATTCTCAAGTTCATGTCCTCGCATTTCATCCTGTTTCCCAAAAAGTTCTTGGAGAGTCTCCAGAACTTCTTTGGGTGTGGTGGAAGAGGAAATGTGAAAACGCAGCTCTGGAGATACACACATGGTCATGAACCCAATGGCTTCATCACACTTATCAAGCCACTTTTCTCTTTCTCTTTCATCATCAGGTTCAACTTGCAGACTAGTGGCAATGCGAACAATTTCTTTCCTTTTAAGGTAGTGTTCATAGCATTCAACCATTCTTGATAGTTGAATGGGGTGAGCAAAGGAACACCATGATTATCCATGACAAAAAAGAAATGTGTGAAAAAGGAAAGATACCCCCAAAAGTGCACTTTATAACATAGTGTGTTTTACAAAACTAATATTCCCATCATGTAGATTGTAGAAAAACATCCAATTTTGACTAAAGAAGTGCTAAAAATGAGCAACGAGTCAAAAGTTATGGCTTTAAAAATTCCCACAACTGATAAGAAAAGCTAGTAAGCCCTACAAAATATTAAAAAAGCCCCAAACACATCCAAAAGGTATCGTGTTTGTGCCCGTTGGAAACGACATCAAATTTTAGAAGGGGTTTGTTTTGACTACGCGAGGGGGATTAGCCTCCTGCCAACCCCGGACCTCACCCTCCGTCTTTGACACTTGAAAAAAAGGAAACCCAAGCTTATTTAAAGCCAAAATGAATGTTTTTTTACCTTAAAACATAAAAAGGAAACATTAAGACCTCGAGGTGAGCACGAGCACCAGTAGTAGAGGGTGGGTCTCATATCAAGTAGGTTTAGTGGTTGACCACCAATCGCGACTTTGCATAAAGATTTCACCACCAGATTGTCTTGTCACAAGTCATCCTTGAGCTATCCAAACCATGAAGGAGTGATGGTAGGTAGTTTGAAATCACTCAAATTTTTGTGAATACGTCCAACATAGGACCCAAAGAGAGTAGTGTGCAGTCAGAGAACTCCAACGCAGGTCGTAGGGTAGTGAAGCTACGTGGAGTTAGAGCCACGTGTTGATGATGAGCAGAGAGAAAAAAAACATTGACTAGGGAATATTGTAGTATGCACAGGTCACGAGGTAGAGGAAAAAGACATGGGGCAAAGTAGTTTGATATAACGATGGGTAGTTACATGTGACACCAAGTGTCTAGATGTAATGAGCAAGACAATCACGACCATACACAAGCCAAATGAAAACTGCGAGGAAGAAGCCCGAGTTTGGAGTCTACCACGATCATGCAAGTTGGGAGGACGGTGGAAGATAAGTCTAATCAATACGGTGTAGTGCCAGTAGAAGAGATTATGCAACAATGGATAAAACCCACCAACGTACACAGAAAGAAGAAGCCTCAACGCATGTAGAGTGCAAAGGTGCAGCCTTCTCTAGGCCAAAGGAGATCAAAATCTTTGCAGAAGTAAAACTCAAGCTGACACTCAACACTTCAAGTAAAACATTAGCACGTTGGAACCTATAATTTTCGACACTCAACAAACGTAATACAAGCAAGGAGCATAAAAAAAAACACTGGAAAATAACCACAAGAATCTTGAAATATGCAAGTAAAGCACATGCAAAAGGTAAAACTTGCACAAGCAACTACATAGTGGAACAACAATGGCAACGTGATTCCAGTCCCTAGCTCTGATACCATGAAGGAGTGTAAGACAAGGGTCTGGAAGGAATACATGTGCATCAAATAGTTGCACTTCACCAAGAAGGAGTTGCAAGATAAAGCAAGCAAAATTTTGAGAAACAATGTGCATGCATATGAGAGCTCAAGATTCAAAAATGGAGTGGAATGGAATGCTCTTAGATTTCCATGGACCAAAATAAGAGGAGTACAAATAGGGGAGTAAATGTGTAACTCCCATGTAAGAGAAGATTCCTCCATAATGGAGAAGAGGAGTTACTTTCCCAAATGGGAATGTAACTCCTATGACACACTTACACATATGATAGATTCTATAAGAGAATCTGTCATAACTAAGATGACACCTAGATCCATGTCCACCTAAGTGAGATGACTCACCCGGTGAGGTGGAATAACACTAAATAATTAAATAAAGTGATAAAAAACACCTACACCAACATCATCGTCACGATGATTTCGCCTCAATAGTCAAAATCAAAACAATCATATACATGCTATTTTAATAATATTTTGAAGAAGCAATCATCATTTTCCATGTAAGTTTTTTTTTTCTAGATATGAAATCCATATTTATTGGCTATTAGTAGCCTAACAAACAGAAAAAATGTCGTTTGGTTAGAAATACAATCATGATCTTAATCCTTACAACCATTCATATCATTCAATAATTGTAATAAACACATAAGAAACAATCGAAAATAATTAAAAAAAAGTTTTATAAAACTGAAACAAACAACGAACCACTAATTTTCTATTTTCCTAGGTCTTCCATTTGTTTTGTTTCGTTACTTACTTGTTTTTCTAGTTTTTAATCCATCTGCTTCAAATTTAATGGGTGTATTAGCCATCCAATGACAAAAATGTCACATAATATCCACACACACACTATATATATTTTTTCATTACAGTCCATCCCCATATGCAATATTATTTAATATATATACAATAGTTATTCAAATCAAGCTATATAAGGAAAACTTATTCTAGGAAAACATTGTCCTTTTTCGATGTTCCTTTTCCTTGTGCAAATTTTATTTGCTTGAGTTGCTTTGAGCAATGTCTCATAAAACTAGTTTTGTCCTTTTTTTAAAAAAATTTACAACATTTCTAATGTAGCTGCTAATAAGATATCAGGGTTATACAATTGTCCTTTACTCACAAAAGAAGCTCCTAATAATTTTTCCATTTCCAATTCCTTCCCAATTTACCTAGGCATAGACTTTCAGTGCCTATTTTTCCTTAATATCAGTCAAGAGTCCACTCTACTCAACAAGAAGAGTCTTTTCTCATCATATCCAATTAAGAGGGTGTATGGAAAGCATTACAATAGTTTTACAATGTATTCATTGGACTATATAATAGGGAATAACCATTAAATCCATTCAATCATAACTAACTACCATCAACTCAAGAAGAGTCAAAACTATAAAAATAATGTTATAGCCTTATAAGCCCATACTTATATCACTTGTAACATTATATCCAGTCCATAGAAGTTCATAAACATAACTTCTCCAATCAAGTATATTTCTTGTTAGTCCATTAATACCTTAACAAGGTATATACCTTTTCATCATATATCTCAAGTTATATATACTATAATAACTTATAAGAATTAAGGAAAATTATACTTCATAACTTAGTATATAGTCTTGTATAATCTTTAATACAACCCATCAAATTGAGTTACTTCCTATTACACTCAGTCGTAATAAGATCCAAATTCAAGTAAGGTCACAACCGAAACTTGATCATACTTATATATATATATAAGTCCAGACTTCCTTAGCCTTTCATTGCAACTGGTATAAACTAAGCATCCATTATGATATAAGTCATACTTAATTATATCTTCAGAGAGAGGATACCTACTTAACCCAACAATCACCTCATAAGGAAGTTATGAGTTCTTAAATTTAATCGGACATCAGTAGCACAAAGGAATAAGTGTCTACTTCTCAGTCACACATTTGGATTTGATCATCCGATACTTAAACAATATTTTTAAAATGTGCCTACCCACCAAATAATTCCTATTATAAGGTCAAGACTTTGTAGTCTTTAATCTGTAAGTAAGATACAATCAATCATTCATTCAATTATAACTTAGATATTTCATATATCAGCTATCTACACTTGACATATCTTACTCATTTTACTCAAAGATCCTATTTTGATCAAAGAACACTTTGTTAACTTGGTTACCCAAGCATAATGAGCCATCAAAAAGTTTATTAAGGAAATCTTAACAAGCATTGACTCAAAAATGAGTACTAATAGTTTATTTATCTATCCTCAAGCAAGAGGTCTGCAGGATTTGTAGAAGACCGATACAAATTTCTTACCTTAAATCTTACGAAGTGTCAAATAATAAAGTTACTTTATATTCTATAGAATTTTCCATCAACAATGTTTTCAACAAAGGAAATTTTATTTAAAGATGATTTTAGTGGATGCAAATCCACATTCAACAATAGAAAGACTAAGTTATGGATTAAATAAGACTTATTCCTATCTGTGCCTGAGATCATGCACAAATCCACTAATAATGAATGTTATTCATTTCAACCAGATTTTTACCTCCAAACAATCACTTAAAGGAGCAATAAATCAGTCATTGTTATCTATTCTATCCACATGAACTAATATTCACGATAGAGGATCAAGATGAATAACTCATAACATGTGCTTATATACATATAAATCACCATGATTACCCAAATAATGGTGAGGCTACTATTTCTACAAGTCTCGAGATATAACGAAAATGAATCCAAACTTTTACATGGTAAAATGTTATATTTTTTAAGTACATACTAAGATAATACAACAAATTTATGTGGTTTTTCCAAGGACCCATTTACCATAATCTTAATTGTTAAAAAGACCCCTATTGTGATAAATTCATCCTTTTCATAAAAAACCCATTTATGATAGTTCGAATCATGAAAAAAAAATCATTTGCAAAATATATGCACATTTTATCAACTAACTCCAAATCCCCAATGAAAAAATCAAACAATCATTCATCCAAAATGAATTCCAAATACAACCCTATTATAAAAAGGAAAGAAATGAATCTCATAAGTCCTCAACCAAAATTCCTACATAAATCTCAGATTTAATAAAAAATATCACTAAGTTGAGATATTACCCACCGTAGATATCTCACAATAATCTCAAATACAAATGGGTTAAATTAATAAGAGATGGTATAAAAAATTCATGCCTTAACATATGAAGCACTTCTCATAAAGTTTACAGTCAAGATCGATCATCATAATCAATCTTTTCCATGTACATACCCTTCCACAAAAAGTTCAATATTCAAACATTTCACCCATGTAAATAACTTAGATGCTCTGATTTAAGACTTTAAGTTCATAAATAAAAACCTGTGATTTTAGTTCACAAATACAAAAGAATAAGTAGCAACACCATGAACGCTTCTTAGATCATATGATTTTCAACCTGTAACTCATGATCATCAAGAATTGGAAGATAAAACTAAACATACTTAAATATGTCAAGTATTCACATGAAATGGTCTCAACTCCACCTTATGCCTAAGAGTACAAATTTTACTCTCGGTATCCATTTCTTCTTTTCTTATCTCCCTCAAGGCACACAAAGTGCATGAAAATACTATAATAAACTTGATTATCTTTCCCATCCATAGTAGATAATGTCCTTGAGTTGGTGATCATGACTTGAATCTTTTAATTTCCCTAAGCATTCATTGTTCACTTCCCAAGTAGGACACCTTGAATATTTCTCTCCTAGAAACATATTCAAGGCTCTAGAATCCTTCTTATGCTTAAATCACCATTAATTTTCTTACAAAACATTGGAAATCTAGTGAAAATTTCAAGATTCTCAGGCCATAATGATCAATAATTCCATATATTATAGGATCATTCAAACAAATAGTCTGTTTAAGTGCATATTTCATTTAAGAAGGTTTTCCCTTTTTGTTTACTACTACTTCTGTAGATAGTTATTTCTATCTACTTCATCTACCCTATGTGGGTTTATAAGTCATTTTGGACTTAAGTTCCAAATTTGTCATTAAGACAATTCATTCAATCTAGTAACCCTCTGCTTGATTGTTATCATTCAGCCTAATTTGTTTATCTTAGCTGATCCAATTCACACTTACCAGCTGCTCCACGCATCTATCTAGTTTAGTGTGTCATGAAGGATTGTTAGTTTTTTTTAAAAAAACTAACCTACCATCAAACCTGAAACATTGCTTGGTCTGGTTCATTATCCATGGTATATCCTTTTATCATTCATTTTATTTTACTAATAAAAATAATGAATTTAGTAAGTATAAGGACTAATAGGTCCAAGAGCTGCAACCTTTAGCTTTGATACCAAAATGTAACATCCACTTTTGTTACTTCACATCCGGATTTTTTTTTATAATAGTCTTACTTTATGCTTCTTTAATTTAAATACCCATATATTTAAATCCAACATAAACCTTAATGCAATCCATTTCGATAACTATCATAAACCATGTGTAATTGTGCATGAGGGAATACTGAACCTATTCAATCTCCCTCATCACTCTATATGAGCCAATACATCAAATGTATCCTTTGGTTTTCCTTTAGCAGGATATGATAATTAAGTGAAGATACCTAAGTGTCTACCTGGTTCCACCTAGGAATTCCATAGGAATCTCACAACTTAGATCTATCTAAGTGTCTACCTGGGTTCTTTCATAGAATTCCCATCTGGGCATCTCACAACTTAGATCATAGTGAAATCATGATAGTGTAATCAATGGCTTACACTACTTTGCGCAAAGTTTCAGAGTCATGTATGCCATGCTCAATTCCATGACAGACACACTCATCATTAGGAATTTTTCATCTCACCTTAATCACTTATTCAGTTATATGGATCTACAATCATTGATGTCTTTAAGTAATAGCCACCACCTTAGAAAAGGTACAATTCCAGATTAACCTACAAGAAGATGTACCTCCATGTCATCCTATGATGTCTATGGGAAAGTAAGTGTCTCTGTAATGATTCAATTCATTACTAGACCACTTCCCATCCCGTAGCCATCATAAATTGATATTGGGGTGAGTATTCATGAGGTTCATCTATTATTTGTAACTCTAACAAGGTTTGTACTTATTGCAATACCTTGCCACAATCTAGACTCTTGATGAGGAACTCATAAACTATATTCAGCAAGTGGTATCCAAATGATGAAAACCATCTTTATAGGGATACAAATGTGTAGTGGATGTAGTGAGTTAGCTCGCTAAGCATTTTGTATTAGAACAAGGTATCTTATTTGTTTTTAAGGTAATTATAAATCATGACAGGATAGCCTAGGTCTCGTGACAATTCCTCCTTGAATGAGTCATACCTAAGGTCTTATCTCTATTAGATCCAAGGATATTTAATTTCTCCAATTAAACTTAATTACCTCATTATATCTCATGTCAATGATAACCATAAATGGAAATCAAACAATCTTTGTTTAAGATCAGATTTATATTTAATATTGTCTTAGCTTAATCAATTAAGCCTATGTTTTTCTTACCAATGTAGTTTTATTTTATGCCACTGATATAACTATATCACTATAGGGAAACATTGGTACCATATATCTATATTTCTTATAAATAGATATTGTGCAATCTCACATTGCTAAAAGGTGTGAGTACATAACATTCCTTTATCAATTTCATCATGCTCTTAATGTTAACAACATTTCATCTTAAGCATACCATTTTTCTTATTTTATGCCTAATTGAAAATCTTCAAATAGAGCATGCTTACAATAGGTCATTTATTATATACCTACCATAAGCTCATAACAAGTATTTCCTTAGGTTTCATCACTTAAAAACTTACTCAACCTTAAAGGTGTGCTTCCTTTCTTTCCAATTTTGACCATATAATTTTATCAAAAAGGTCATAATGATTCATTTTCAGTATTTTCCTTATAAAACCTTCCCTAATATCATTAAATCCTTGTATAGTATCCACTGTTGGTTAGGTAACCTTGCATTCCCAAGTTACCTATACATGTTGACTTATAACATTCCCAAAAGTCAAATGCCCAATATAAAGGAGGCTTAAGGAAAATGTGATTCTTATAATTTTTAGTACATAACTATGTCCTGCTAGGAAATTTGAAAGGGTCAACATATATTAGATTGATAGTCCCATAATCTTATCGGAAATATTTTTCCTTCATTCATTAACTGATTAATTTAATTATAGTACTACTAATACCGCTTAATCAGTAAATCATATCAATTAAGTAAACTTCAGCCTATATTAACTTAGCTCATGGATGTTTAATCACATCATGTCTTTATGTTAATCCTTTAGTACGATATAATTTCTATCTCAGCAATATACCAACTTCCTCATCACAAGTTATAATATTACATTTGTAAAATGGAGAGAATTTTTCCCTATAAATGGTCTATTATGGTACATAAGATCATTATGCCCCTTGAGACACCTTTTAAAAAAACACAATTCCATATTGGTCAATTCACTGCTTAATTTGGTAATATATATCGTAATACAAATATTCTTAAGTTATGTCCTTAATTATTACATCATACTATTTTATAGACAGATGTATAGTCATGAAGTAGTCTAATTAACACTTGCCACATTTGTATACAATTTATTCACTATAACCTCAACTTACTGACAATAATACAAGATCAAGGTCACCACACAATCCTTTGAATTACTTTCATTAACTGATAACTTTTTATTTTCATACATATACACAGCTAAACAACAAGACTTTATAGAGATCAAAATACTCTTCTTTCATTATTTTGTTTATGTACAATTACAACAGAGTATCTAATTTTTTCCCTTTACAATAATATGACAAAATAGTGGTAATTCAATAATTTACAATTCTAGAAGTAGTATAATCATCCTTTATCAATCATAATGAACAATAAACTTTTTCAACTTTGATTCTTCCTTCCATCCTACAGAGCTCATCTACAAAACATGTTAGCACCTGTCAGTTCATACGAACTGAGCATGAAAATCCTTTTCCCTTGCCTAAAGGTTTATGCCATTGATCATTTAAGTAAATGAAATGTTGCATTGCATTGATTCATATAATTCACTTAAGAAGACAAGTCAATAATAACAACATAACAAATTAATTATATTTCCATCAAACAACTACTAACTTCCTTTGAAATTTAACTACTTGAGGATAAGACACAAAATCCATTCAACTTACATCTTCCATTCATTATTAGCTTAGATCTTAAGGTTATTATTTATATCTTTCTATACTGTCTAAGTAACTTATACAGTATGTACAAATTTACTTATTCCAACCATCACTAGCCATAATGGTATTTATCACCACTTTACATACAATTAACCAATAGTGGAAAATCACTAAAATATTTGTCAATTTTAGGGAGTTTTTGTGAACTAAGTTAATTAGATTTAGGAAAGGTACTTATACACCTTGTTAGATGAAAGTAGCTCCCTTACTTTTAGCAATGAAACTCTATACGACCAGTTTGGTAACTACTATTAGTTTTAACATCATGGTAAGTATATCATAGAAGTATTTAAAGATAAACATTGTATCAGGGACTAGCTTCCCATAGCAATAATACACATTCTCGTAGCTAAGAAAGATATTACAGAAGAACAAGGATTGATTTAGTTTCCCATTATCCCTAAGAAGTCCATATACTTTCTCTACTAAGGAGGGCATAATAATCTATATCCCCTAAGTTTTCTTTAAGCCCAATTAAAATTACAAGAGCACATTCCCCCAACATGGCTCTTATCATACTGAATGGTGAGTAGGTACTTTTACATTCTATCCTACTTCCCACTGACAGAGATAATTATCTCTGTGACTGTTAATGACATCAAAATCTCAAAGTCACAAAATAAGGCTTAAGATGTCAAGCTCCTAATTTATTTACATCTCAATCATGGATTCATATTTCATTATATATTTAACTTCATCATTAAACACTCAAACCTCGATATATAGTAGCCATGATTCCAATGGTATATCATTTCAGGGGTTTCATTTTCCACAAAACATTTATCAACTAATAACGATAATAACAAAGGATCAGGAATTCAACATATTCCCCCAAGGGTTCTATTAACCATAAAAATGTATATTACCTACACACCCATTTACTGGGTATTAAATTACTTACAACTACTAAAATCAAGAGTTCTCATAACCAATGGTGCATTCGTAGGAGAAAATTTATATATAGCTACAACTCATTTATTATTATCTTGTAACTCTATTTCATACCCCGTCATATTTATTTGCATGAAATAAACAACCCAGAACCCCAATTCATTATAACATCTCAAAATTTATTTCAAAGAATTTCATTTACATAAATGTGCAATGGGATAAACTGCTAGAAAAAGGAATAAGGTTTATCATGCCTGAAAGCGTTATAAATCTCTCTCCAAATCATTTCTAGGCTTGAGCAACACCTTCAAAAATTCCTCTCCCAAGTTCTTCCTAAAATGGTGACCACAACCTTTTCCAACACCCCAAAAACAATCCCAAAATGTTTATTTATCACAAGTCAAGATCTCTCAATAGATTTTAAACTTGCATGCAAAAGACCGAGTTGGAGTTCGAGTTTCTTCTCAAAATTCACAAGTTTAACTAAAGCTAACCTCATCTCCACTTAACTCTTCAAGCCAAAACCATAATGATCAAAATGGTATGCATGCGGTTAGCTTCTCTAAGAAGCTTCATCATTCCCAAGGGGCTTGAATGCACACTTAATGCATTTAAGAATTACAGTGCCTCACTGGCAGTTTTGGAACTACCCACCACCACCAATATCACCCTCTAACTTAGTAGGGGTTTTAAATATAAAATACTTCCTCAAATTTCATGGTGGAATCAAATAATAATCCAATGTTTGGTCAAACATTCTGCATGGAGCTTAAGAGTCTAAGTCAACTATGTTTGCATGATGACTATGTCTCCACCTTATCATTTACCTTTCCACCAATTATGACATGTATGGATTCTTTGTTAGATCAAGGCTTATTTTACACAAGAGTCTTCATAGTGCATGGGTCTACAATGACCCATTTTACCTTTACATTAATCAATCAAACCTTACCCAAAAATTACATGTCTTAATACACAAGTCTCCAAGAGATTAAATAATTCAAGTCTCCAATTGACTTATCGGTCTTGGTTGATAAATTAAATAAGGTTAAAATGTTTCCATTTTAGGCTTAGCAATATTTAAGATAACACTATTGATTTCCAACCCAAAATTTACACAACAGCTTATGAAATACTATATTATCATTTACAAATTCATCTTTTCACAACTAATCGATAGTTGAATGGTATGTAAATATCATTCGAACCACTAGGAAATAATGGTGATCAAAGAACAACTGAACAACACATAGTATTTTTATACATGATGAACCAGATCAATCATGTAGCATTCTCATACAAGGTTTACAAATTTCATTCTTGAGAGAGGGTCATTCATTTTGCAATAAACCTTATTTCATGCTGAAATAATACTTTATAACCATGAGTAATTCCAGTCATCCTTAACAAGTCACTATTCAATACATAATAGAAAGTTATCAAATTCAATCATCATGAACACAATCAAGAAAGGTATCAATTTGCATCAAATTGTCATTTTTGGCAAGGTAGGTGGCCATTAGTACTCGAGTCGAAATGATGTAAAACAATGTTTACATACATACATATATATATATATATTAAGTTCAGCAATGAAATAACAACAATGCACTACCAACATCATATATTCATCAACGTAAGTATTCTTTACTTCCATACCAAAAACAAGGGTAAGATGAGAATGTTAAGTTTATTACAAATTCTAGGCAATAAGAGATGCGTCGTGTGGTTGTGTGTATAATTACGTTAATGTGTGCATATCCTTCTTAGGACATACATACATATATGCAACTATACACATAGCTACATAACAAAAGGCTTATTGTCTCACCCTCAAAATTCATTCAATATTTACTGTGAGGAAGGTCGATGCAATAAAAAATAGATAACGTCATTAACATTTTCACATGCATTGGCTATATTTTATAATGAAAAGGATCTTATATTATATTAAATGCAACATGATACAATATTCTCTCAAAAAAATAAGTGGGTGATATGAGAGAAATCCCCAAAGCCACATGCACACTAGGCCAAGCCTAGCAAAACAACAAAGAAACAACTATAAGGGAGTATGAGGAACACCAAAAACAAAGGCTAGATTATGAATAAAGGCTACCCTTGATTGATAAACACACATTATACAAAATTGCATTACTAGAGATAGTCACACACATTATACGAAAGGTGTTATCAATTAAATCTACCACACCACCTTTAGATCCAACGGGATGGAATGCATCTACACCAGATTTTGAAATCATTGACCTTGAATCCCAGCGGGTGGGGGTGCTACAACATGATTTATTCTAAGGAGATGCCTAGAAATTCACTTAGGGTTCTTGGTTGGAAGCAACACTGAGCTTGCACCACCCGTGGTGCTATAGAGATCATGCTTGTTAAGGCGTGCTTTGGCCACTTTGTGGATGTGCATGGTAGTGGTGTGAACCACCTTTTGGTCATGCTCATTGAACTTATATTCCATGATCTTCTTCATGCCATTTTCATCTGGCCCAATGATATTCGATGGTGGCTGATGAAAATCTAGGTGTTTGTTATCCTCCTCTTTAAGCTCCCCCATCACACTCTATCGAGGCCATCAATGTTTCTGTTTTATACTTGCTAGTGGCCGTTATGCTCTATTTGTTGCCTTGGAATAACATTTATAATTGTTTTACTAGAAAATGCATCCATAGGTGCATGTGAAAGGACGATAGGCATATAAAAAGATATGTTGAAATGAATATATTGTAAATACATGGAAGATGAAAAATGTTGAGAAATAGATTGTGACATAGGCGGTAGAATTACAAAACTACCAAAAGTGTAGACTTTCATTATCAAATATATCGGATTCCCTATGCCCTTAATACCGGATGAGTGTCATAGCTTTCAAGTCTAGTATTTGATAGTATCAATCATCCATAATTAGGTTTTATATGTGGATGAAAAAATATAATATGTCCATCAACAAAAATACTTTCCTTAAGTGAAGTTGGTTGAATGCTTGAAAATGAGAATGCAAATTTTTCTATAAATAATTAAAAGTTTATGTATTTTTTTGTTGCCAAATTATGGAACTCAATTTGTTTGCTTATTTTCAAATTTGGGCATCAAAATAAACTATATTTTATTTATATTTCAATTTTTATTGATGTCAAGAATCCCACAATATGCAATAATATATATATATATATAATATATATATATATATATATATATATATAAAGTATTGAAATTTAAATACTTGTTTAACCAATACTAAGATATATGTCTTAGAAGTTCTCCCACACTACATTACAAATGACGCAAGTATGGATTTTTGAGTCATTGTCTTGTTTTTTTATGGAAATATATGTTTAACTCTTGTAAAGTTGGCACCACCATCTCAGCCATTTTCCAAAAACGTTTCCTCTAACCAATACTTAATAACAAATAAATCACAACACAATGAAGTTTATATATGTCCCAAAATGCCACCTGCAACTTTTTAGACCAAATTTCTTTTAAATGCCAACAATTGTAGCCCACGTTTTCCCTTAAATTTTATCTTCTCTAATTCTAAATACACCAGTAGAAGAGTGCAAGTGTTAGGCCAGAAGTGGCACAATCAAAATTCTTCTAGTTTGTTATCATTTTTACAAGTGTAGTAGTTTGCATTGGAAGCATTAGGCCCCTCTAGTTTTGACCCCAAACTCTATGTTGATTTGCATCTAAGCTACAATTTTTCTATCACTAAACATGCCTTCCAAGACTTGCCTTGGCCTCTACTAGAAAAAGTGTTCTCTGATTTTCTTAGAAAGTATTTTGGGAGGCAAGAGATGACGTGGGAGTTTATTCTCTACCAATTTTTTTTCACATAGCTAGAATTTGTATGGGTGAAGTAGATTGCATGGCATCATGGAAGCTTATGTTAAAGTAGTGTTATACATACACTTTGCTAGAGGCCATCAATGTTTTTATTTTATACTTGTTTTATGTTAATGTTTCTAGTAAAAATCATTTTATGATTTCAGGGAAGCCTCCATGGATCTGCAAATCAATAAGCATAACATGTTTCTATTTTATATGGTCTAGTGGCCGCTAGGATTATTTATTTCTTGCGAATAAGGTTCCTATCAATTTCAAAATGTCTTTAAGATTAAACCATGCATAATTGGGAAAAATATTTTTTTTTTTTTTTTATTTCAAAGAAGCCAACATCGATGTGTGAAACAAAAGTTTAAGAACCTTAAGGTAGTTACTTTATTCCATAAAAATGCACAATACATTGTTGGATTTGGAAGCAAAGTATATAATTCAAATGCCAATTGTGCATTTGAATGTTTTCAATGATCTACACATGTTTTTGTTCTCTCCTGCAAGTTTCAACCATGTACATAATTCAATATAGATTTTGAATCAGTCTTATAGTTTCCATCAAATCTCCAATATGTTGGGGTTTTGAGAGTAATTTCTTCTTTGACCTCGTGTGAAAAGAATCTCACGTCATCAATCAAAAGTATATTGTTTTCACCATAGACATTACCATAAATGTCTAGTATCTGTTGGCTTGTTTTTTTTTGAGCTTACATTCTTGGCATCCCTAAATGAACCTGAAGTTGGTTTCTCATAACCAACTAATTTTTTTGATGAACATGTATTTCACCATTGTTGAATCCATAAATGAAGACCATAAGCAATGTCAAAATATTTTGATGCAATACTTATCAAGTCAGCACTAAACTCTCGTTCAAAGTATTTAATATTCCCAGATCTAAAATATGGAACCATATTACGAGGTATTTTGTCACCAATACCAGAAATTCCAAACAACAAACCTTCAACTCCCAAAACTAGTAATTTTGAGGCTTCCCAATAGGATCTATAAAAACAACTCAGAATCAATGTAAGCTTCCAAAAGTGATTAAAAACAAGGCATCAAAGTATTTAATCACAACTCAAAAACAACTTATAAAACTATAATATCATCTCAATCACAATGAAGATATAAATACTTGCCTACTTGTAAATTTGTAATCTCAACATGTAAAATAAAGAGTGACCATATGACTGTATGAATGAATATCATTGTAAAAAACATTTTCAAATAATTAATAGTTATATATTTTATGTTTGCTACAAATTTTGAATGCCCTCCACAACACTCAAACCATGACACAATATCTGTGATATGTTTATGTAAAAATTGGTCATCAACCACATATCTTTGAAACAATTTTCTTCATTGGATTTCTTCCCACCATAAAATTTTCTGGAGGGTTTCCTTTGGGCCCATTGTAATACACAATGTGTTTCTAAGGCCAAAAAAATACCATCTCTACTCCAAATATTTTGGAGATCTTTTTCTACAATTTCATCTTCTACACAACAATGTTCTTTACCCAAAATAATAAATGGTTTGAATTCAAATGCTATTTTTTTATCAAATCCTTAATCAATTTTCAACTTTGATGCAAAGAGAGATAGCTAGACCAAAATCCCACTTCACATTTTCTGCGATATCTTTAAAAATTCCTTGATCCCACCTCACAAGTTGAGAGTCTCCTTACCAAACTTGATTGTCAAGTCTTTGTGGGATTGGTTTTCTCATAGAGAAAACCCTCCAAATCTAAAATAATTAAATAATCTGTTTGGCCAACTACATAGAAGTAATTTTTTCTCAATTGTCCACAATTTGATATTAACCAATTCAAATAATCAAAATTTCAAATGTTAACACTTACTTGATTGAGACTTTGTCTTGGATTTCCTCACAATCCCCTCTACAAGTTCTTGTGATGCTCATTCTATTTTAAAAAAATCAATTCAAATAAATTTAAATTGTAAAAAATAATAAACTCCACTTTAATCAAACATGTAAAAATACGTGAAACAACTCACTTTTTATACATATATTTACATATGATGTAGTTGTGATTATTAACAAAGATTCCATATTCCACAACATGACACAACCCAATTTAATAAATAGTAAATTAAAACTAACAAATTAATACAAATATATTTAGAAATAATACATATTACAAATTTTTTTTCCTTTAACTATAATAAATGGTTATAATAATTAATATTATAGTTCTAAATAAACCAAAAATTTACTCAATTCAAAATAAATCTAATTAAAAGATGCATGTTAGTATTAAAAATAGGGTAATACATATTACAAATAAACTACTTCAATATAGGTTCCTTCAATTATGAGGGTCTTATAAATGGTTTTCTTTATAATTGTATATGACTATCATACCATTTTCCATCATATCCTTTGTGAGTTCATGTGCGTGACATGACGTGCCAACAACCTCCCATTTGAATCAAATATGAAAAAAATTGAAGTTATTATTAAAAATATGTAAACAATGACAATCGAAAACATCTTGTAGCGATAAATTTATAAAATGAGTATTTCCCACTCACCTTTTATAGATTCATTGGATGGATGGTCAATGAAATATGGGGACAACAAGTTGAATTGGTTGTGACATACTAAGATCAACATCGTCTCCTCTGTTTTGTATGTGGAGAGGAAGAGATGGTGTCTTCCTCTATTATTTGGTTTCTTTACATAAATATTGTATGTATCATATTCAAATGCATTAAACTAATAGAATTATTTAAAGTGATCTTAATCAATGTACCTTTTTTAAAATGACAATAGTAATGTTTTAAAAACATTTCTTGATCATGCGATTCAACAATAAAAACTACATATAGACCTGAGTCAACCAAATCTTGCACTTACAAACACTACCACCATATAACACTATAACCGAGAATTATCAAGTGAGTGAGTTGAGTGAACATATGAGACCAAAACCCATAAGATCTCTCATAAAGAAAAGGATGTGTCTTTCCTCATAGGCCAATTTCTCTTGTAGTCACAATTTTTTATGGAAGATGATCCATCCAATCCATTGTGATTTTTTTATATCCCCATCATGAACATCACAATTGTGCACATCAGTTATTGTGTACATAAGACACAAGCTCTTAAATTTTCCATTGTTGTCATAAAATCTGTAACAACCTTCCACAACTGATTCCCCCTTGTTTTTGAATTTTTGCATGTATTTTTTAATGTCTCTCTTAACATTTTTTAAGAAGCAATAGGTATGAGAGACAATAATTACACAATTTAGCATACTAGATCCGACAACTGTAAGCAGGTCCATTATTGCATCAGAAGTGAGTACACTAGAAAAATTACATAAATTTGTGATCACACATTCTACATTGAATGGATTAGTTGATGAAATAGAACATATTGTTGACTGGAGATGGAAGGGATATGCACATTGATAGGTAAAGTCTTTGATGTCTTCCATCCTTACTGAATATTTTCTTCCATTGCAATCACGTAGTTGTCTATAATTGTTTGAGTTTCATTTGGGAGAACCTCTACCACTTCATCATCAAATTTTATTTTTGCTCCATTTTTCACTTCCTCCGGAATCAACTTTTCTTTTTCCTTTAGTCTCTTCTCCCAAGAGTACACACAACTTGGTGGTAGTGAGAATTATGCACACCGATATTTTTCAACAATATTTTTTTAGTGCATTCTTCCAATACATGATTACCTGGATATTTACTTTTAACATATTTTAGAAATTTTCTCTCATCCTTCTGTCATCTTTTACTCTTTTGCAGTAAGTATATCTAAAGTCTTTGCTATGATGCTTCTTCAATAGAGTGAGTTAGCCATACTTTCCCTTCTTGCACTTTATCTAGTAGAATTGATATCTCCTCATCGGTCATTCCTCTTATAGGCTTGAAGTAATTCACCATGAACCTTGCCAATGAATTTGGTTGAAATTTAGGTTGGTTATCCTTAAAAGGAGAACAAGCCAGCCCACCAAATTTAAATAACTCAATGGTTGTTGTCAATTTTGTCCATATGTCCTCAGGTAAATATAGAAATGTCATTTTTTCATGAAGGGTCTCTGTCTTAGACACTTTGAAAATAGCAAGACATTGCATCTCGAAACACTACATTGAAATATGAAATAGTATATTTATTTTCTACATATTACAAAATTAAATTTTAAGAACAAATGCACTAAAATTAAGTTTCATTACCTTCAAATTGTCTGACTTTGTGTTTCCCACTTAGGCCTCCGAGGACATCCTAGGGATCTCCAAATCATTCAAGCCTTGTAGAGTACATCAATAAAATTGGTATCAATCCAATTTTTGTTTACATCATTTTGCTACTGGAAAATTTTAACAATGTCTTCGCAAGGAGCATGTGAAGACATAATGCAGCCTTTCTAAACTACATCTTAGTATGTAATGACTTGTATTTTCTTTCACCAAAAAAATTTTTTTGGGCACAAATGGTATGTTGACCATCAAGAATGTAGAACTGCACTTCATCCCTTTTCAGGTCATCTAGATCCTCGAGTTGCACAAGTTCCTTTGTAGAAGGTAAAAAGGGAAGAAGAAGTACATCCCTCAGTGTAGGAATAACATTAATCAACATTGAATAGAAAATAAGGTCAACATTCTCATCATGCACAACATGTAATTGATATTGTGGAGGTGTCAAATGGAACCTAGAAACTTCAATTGGAAAAGCATCACCATTGAACAAAAATAATTTTAATTGTTCAACATTTAAAGTTTTATTTTCTCAAATATACTAGTCACTTTCTTCAACATCAAATCTGATTTGTTATTATTTTTAAGCCCTTGCAACTTTGACTTAGATGGATCTATCTCTAATTTAGACAAATAAGATCTCCTCAGCGAGGTAAATAGCTTTGCATGTTTCGGTGGAGAAAGAAAATATTTTCTATTCAAATAATGACAAATAGAAGAGGTATCCTCGGTTCTATACAATTTTTTTGAATACCAAATTCATGTTATTATGAAATTCAAGGGCATTTCCACAACCTATTTTTTTTGACTGCATGAAATTCCCAAATTCCAACCATATTTAAGACAAGAGCACACCTTATTTTCTCTAGAAGCCTTCATTTCCAGTTTCTTGAATAATGAAACTTCCAACTCCATGTCAATAATAAGGCACTTATTCATTTCAACATCAATGTGTTCAACCTAATATACAATGTTTTCTCATCAATAACTTTTGAATTTAGTACCATACCGACTTCATTTGACAATGTCCTCATTAAAAAAAATAACCACAGATCACCATGGTAATTTTTCGGGGAATGCATTTCTACAAACCAGTCATCGTCTCTCTTTTTCATATCCTCTGCTCCTTCAATCAAAGGAATTTGAATGAAGTGTGGCCAATGGAAGAAATATTACCTTGAAAAAAGGAATTAAACAAATTAATATTTCATAAGTAATTGGAAAGGACAAATATTGTTTCTCAATAGTGCAATAACAATGAGATGTCATATCTTAATGTCATTATTTTCATAGAGTAAAATTCAATAGGAATAAATATTTATAGCATAATAGGTCACTAGGCATATACTTCAACCCTCCTTTAGTTATAAAAAAACAAGAAATCATTAATAAAAATTTTGTTATGTTGCACTAAGAAATTTAAACAATTAGTCGCTATTAAATTTGGTTTGTTTCAAGTAGTGAATTTTTTTTCTAGAAGTGTAGACTAGTGGCCACTAGCATCTATATATTCCCATCACTATAAAAAATATTTGAGTTACACTACATCATTGTGAAAACCTAGAAACCAACATGGGTGATAAGGGTTGAGAATTGAATATTTAATAATAACAAATCTTACATGTCATGATGTGTTTGGGTGTTGTAATTAGGTGCCTTTTATAGTTTTCTCATAAGATATATCATGTATATCACATAATTGAAATCGACTAGTATATAGGAAAATGTATAGCAACCGCTAGGTTCAATTAGTAATCGAAAGTTATGGTTTCTTGGTATCAAGCCTTAATAGTTTCTTATTTTAGAATTAGTGATCGAATAACAAAAAATCATGGAAAACCCTGACGTCTGCTAGGATCCTTGTGGTGATAATCTACCTAATGGGTGCTAGGCTTAAGATTACGTGTTTGACTACGTGTATTGTATTCTCTTGAATCTACATGTGTATTATATTCTCTTGAATATTCTTGTGTTAATTACGTGTATTCAAAAAAGTGGTAAATATTTTTAATTACGTGTATTCAGAAAGTGTTAAATATCTATCTTGTCTTTGAATATTAGTTGTCTTCTCTTGTCTTGGAACATCAAAGAAATGAAAATTCTTGGCGACCGCTAAGGTATCAATGAAAAATTTTTAGCGACCGCTAAGTATTTAATCAATGAAAAATTCATTGTCTACATTATCGACAAATATTAGTGTTGGAGCATAATAATAGAAGTACATATTTTAAACTTGAAGATGTATCCTATTCATCTTGGCCCTACATATTTTCAGAAATTACCCGTTAAACAAAATAGTTTGTAACAATTTACTAAACATCAAAGGTGAAAGATGTACATGAACCTTGCACAGAATAAAGGATCAGAGGCCGTGAAGAGAAATGCTTATTTTATGTTTGCCAATTATTCGTTGATGAGAAGGCTAGTGGCCACTAGCCTCTATAATATCGGAAATCCATTTTAACGATGCAAAAAAATCTCAACAATTTTTTTTCATTGTTTGTAATTATTTTATATTAGTTGGACTATCCCTAATAGAGCCAAGTCCTTGAATACATACCTTCGAGAAGGATGAACGCCTTATGTAGTTCTCATTTGATATTTTGTGTATAAAATGTAATCCATATATTTTCATATAAACAAAAATTCTTTACAACTGGTAAGCACCTTTATTTAATGAAAGGTAAGCATCGTTAGTTAAGGCTGGTAATAAAGATAGACACATAGTTAGGCAAGTTTAGATCATAGTAGAGGAAATGAGCCAGTTATCATGAATCCTAATGTAAGAGGTTGCTAGAGCCACTTAATAATCATAATATTTTAAAAACAAAATACCCTTTAGGGGAGAGGGCTAATAGTGGTACACCCTAAGTTAAGAGGTCCACAAAATCAATTGTTTATCATATAGGATTGTGATTTTTTCACTAATATGTAGTTCATATTTGTGTTAGCTTATATTTTTCTTTGGAATGTTCAATTGGAGGGAAATCCATATTTTGAATTGATTTAAAATAATAAATTTGAGTTACACTATAACCATGGTGGAAACCAATACTTGAATATGGGTGAAAATGCTTGAACATTGAATTTTTATACTTGTACATGGGTAAGAGGTCTTACATGTCATGATGTAATTGGCTACTCTACATAATTATTATGTCAAAAATAACTAAATACTACATAGTACTATGACAACATATTTTTAAGGGATTTAAAATAAGTACTTTTGAATACAAAGGAATTTAAGGCAACCCATTACTTGAGAATAAAATCACCTTTTATGGGTTGTCTATGTGTCACCATTTCATTGGATAATTTATTGATGAGACTTGATGTGACTTACTTTATTGGCTAGTTTTTATTTAATTTTTAACTTGAATTCAAGAAACTAATGGTAGTTTATTTCACATACCCACTCATGGTCATTGACCCATGCATGGTCATTTCCTTTCCCCTAGCACAAGTAGATCATAGTAGAAGAAGTATCCTCGAAGCTTGTATGGTGTGGTAGCCATGAAAAAATAATGGGTGACTAATGAATAGAAATTTAGTAAAATATTAAATGTATAAATTAGTAAGTTTAAGTGTTGGACATATTTTTCCCTGACTAATGAATCAAATAGTAATGAATTAATTATTAGAGGTGAATCCATGATATTATTTTTAATGCCATCATTAAAAATGCAATAACCTTATCAGGGAAAATCAATCTTGTGTGATTAAAATTCCCTTTGTATGCTCTCATTAACTCTAGATTGGACCTTAAATCTTATCTATTAAAATAACTACTAAATAGGAAGATATTTTCTGATAAGATTTAATAAATATGTTGATTGGCCAAACTCATCACCTTTTCCAATACTCATCACTAATGGTCATTGGCTCCTTTTCCCTAACATACCCACTAATGGTCATTGGCTCATTTTCCTAGCACAAGTAGATCATAATAGAAAAATTATTTTCCCTAGCTAATGACTCAAATACTAATGAATTAATTATTGGAGGTGACTCCCATATTATTGCTAATGTCATCATTTTTAAAAAGACCTTGTCAGGGATAATCAATCTTGTGTGATTAAAATTCCCTTTGTATGCTCTCATTAACTCCAGATTGGACCTTAAATCTTATCTATTAAGATAACTACTAAATAGGAAGGTTTTGTGAAAAATCAAGGGACTCACCAACCATTTTGTGATAAGATTTGTAATAAATATGTTGATTGGCTAGGACTCATCACCTTTTCCAATAAAGGTTGATATTAAATCCATGGCAAGCTTGTCTTAATTTCAAGCATGTGATGGCATATTCACTCCATATATTTATCTAAATGATTCCCCTTATTTCCACACCTTTGGGTTTTTTCATGAGATTTCATTTATTCTGTCATGGCTGGACCAATGTTTCCTTTCATGCAATTTTCCACAGCTATGGGTGAAATAGGATTCTATACCAAAATATCACTGTCACCATTTGAAATCCATTTTTGGTTTGAATATGAGAAAGACCTGGTTGCAATTGAGGGAGTTCTTGGAGATGATTATCTTTCTATAGAGGACGTCCAAGGGTAAATGTGGAAGTTTCTTCGATGTTCATTTTTTCATCTTCTTATCATTCATCTAGCGAAGGATTGGGATTTGGAGATGGGTCATCACTGGATCAAGAAAACTATATAGGGTTGGCATGGAAGAAGAAATGGAAAAAACCTTGAGTGTGTCATGGTCCTTTCTTTCTGATGCTCATTATAAATAGGAAGGTTTGGTGCATGCATAACATTTTTTTAGAGAGTTTTTCAAATGGTTTAATGTCCTAAATCATTTCTTGTGTGAAGTGGATGAATTGGGCAGACATCATCAATGAGGTAGGTCACTCCACTTTCACTTTTTGATGATGTTATGTCTTCCCCACTACAACAAGAACCGACACATTGGGATGTTCTTCATAGAAAGGTCATGAGGCATATGATTGGTTAAAGATTCGAGTTACTCTTGGAAAAGAGCATATTTTTCTAGAACCACCAATGGAAACCATTTTCATGCCCATTAAGTTTGAGGTTACAGAGATGTCATCTAATTCAATATAATAAGTGTTTCTAAAATCCATTGTCACGTTGTATCTTTGTTTTGGTTGTTATATAGCATTTTGTCAGTTCCATTGTTATCTATTCATATTATCTGGCTTACTAGTTTGGGTTTTTTTGTATTCCCAACCACTTGTGTTTTTGGCATTTTCCCTTGCATTTTTTACCAAGTTATTACATCTCATTGTATCTATAATGTAAAGGGAAAGGGACCCTTCAACCCTCCTTTAACTATAAAATACAAGAAATCATTAGTAGAAGTTTATGTTGTGTGTTGCACTAAGCAATTTAAACAATTACTCGCTATTAAATTTGGTTTGTTTCAAGTTTTCAATTTTTGGTAGAAGTGAAGACTAGTGGCCACTAGCATCTATATATTCTAGGATATCTTTTCGTTAATGTAAAAAAATCCTTTATAGCTTTAGGTTTGAGGGGCCTTAATGCAAGTGAAGAATTATCCTAGTAGCCTCCACTAATCTCAAGATTGTGTTATGTTACACCAACACCACGAACATCAAACAAAGAAAGTAAACATCCACCCTAGTAGTCACTAGTCTTAGAAGGTAGTATTGTAACATCCAAATATAATAAAGGAGCTTAGTTAGTTTTTAGTTGGGTCATTATAAATTGTCCTTTATGTAAAATGAAAAAAAATATCCTAGCAGCCTACTAATCTCAAGACTTTGTTATGTTGCACCAATGTTATTTAATAATATTTGACATTAGTAGTCACTAGGCTTTGAATATCATGGTAGGATTCTGATAAATTAATATGGAAATATAAATATAATGGTAGGAGTACTTTCTCTAAGCGGGACATGGAGGTGGACCTAGGTCCTTAATGTCCTTCGAACTATGATCCACATTTGAAGCACCCCACTATGTTCCACTTGGTCCATATGGAGAAGTTTGACCCCTACCTCAAGGTGTCCCCATGACCACTTATTGAAAGCATCCAATGAACTCAATGGGAATGGAACTTGGGTTGATGATTACAAACTACTTGTAAATTTTGGATGGTAAATGCTTTTATTATACAAGAGCTATGAACTGAGTGGTGGAGGAGCACTTTCTCTAAGCGAGACATGGAGGTGGGCTTGGGTCCTTAATGTCCATTGAGTGATCTACATTCAAAGCACCCCTATGTCCCACTTGGTCCATATGAAGAAGTTTGACCCCTACCTCAAGGTGTCCCCATGGCCACTTATTGAAAGCATACAATGAACTCAATAGGAATGGAACTTGGGTTGATGATTACAAACTACCCTTTAATAGTTCATGATTTTTTAATATGTAGATTTTCTTTTAGACATTTAAATTATGTGGAGAACATATTTTTAAGGGATTTAAAATAAGTACTTTTGAGTACAAAATAAATTTAAGGAAACCCATTACTTTAATATAAAATCACCTTTTATGGGTTGTTCTACATGGCACCATTTCATTGGATAATTTATTGATGAGACTTGATGTGACTTACTTTATTGGCTAGTTTTTATTTAATTTTTAACTTGAATTCAAGCAACTAATGGTAGCTTAAAAAAATAATGGGTGACTAATGACTAGAAATTTAGTAAAATTTTAAATGTATAAATCAATAAGTTTAAGCGTTGGAACATTATTTGTCCTGACTAATGACTCGAATAGTAATGAATTAATTATTGGAATCAACTCCCATATTAAAATGAACATCATTAAAATGAGACCTTGTTAGGGAAAATCAATCTTGTGTGATTAAAATTCCCTTTGTATCCTCTCATTAACTCTAGATTGGACCTTAAATCTTACCTATTAAGATAGGTACTAAATAGGTAGATTTTGTGATAAGATTTACAATAAATATCTTGATTGGATGGAAATCATCACCTTTTCCAATAAACCTTGATATTAAATCCACTATCACACTTGTATTAATTTCAAGCATGTGATGTGATATGGAAAACTATTGAGAATTATCCTAACAACCGCTAATCTAATAACATATTGAAATCAAATAATCTAATAACATATAATAATAGCTAGCGCTCTTCTTCTTTCCAATGTGGCCATCGATGGTCCCATGTTGCATTGATTTTTGTAATTATAAAGATTAGAATGGTCTGGTAGATATCATTTCACATGAAGGGAGGCATGGAACTTCTGCATCCATCATTAATGGTGGCTTGTGTCTTTTCATTTTTAGCTGGGTGTTGGCTCCTCTTTCCTCACTATTCTCTCTTCCCATTTTTGAGTAGGAGAATTATGGTTTTCCTGGGATTTCCTTTTATTTCTCTACATGACAAGTGAGTAGTGGGAATCAGCCTTCTCATCGGCCATCTCCCTATAGGTATCTTTATGATGTCTTTTTTTATGAATCTATTCATGAAGTGAAGTTGAAAGCGATCAAATGTGTGTTGGTGAACTCATATATGAAGGCTTCTTAGGGGCATGGGAGCATTCTAATATATCCAAAATTTTTGTTTCCAATTTTCTTTTCTTCACCAAAAAGGTGGATGTCATGGTTTAGAAGAGTACTTCATTTATCTAGTTCACAGAGGTGGCTTGCATGATGAATTGGATGATTTTCACATCCCAACCCCTTGATTTGGGTGGAAGAGGTTGAAAAACATGTTATCGGTCTCGGGCATGGGGTTCATTGGCTTGGGAGCAATACAAGAACTATTCATTCATTCATGCTGAGAACATGCATGCTTCCCCTTGGCATGACATCTTGGATCTCAATAGTCTTCCCCCTTGGATCTACCTACTACTTGTTTCCTATTGATTTTTATCAATCACCTTAATGAGTTTCATGCCCTAGCTAGGGAGAAATTTATTCTCTTGCTTGGAAAGGATTCTTAGTAGGAAGTGGGTGGTGTGGGCGGTAGTTTTTTGTGCCACTCTTTTGGTTCATGTTCATGCTTGTTTTGTTTCTTCCTGGTTTGTTTGGTTCTTTGGTTTGTTCTCTTGGTTTATCTCCCCTTCATGGTGTTCCTTGTTGTGGGGACTTGGGTTTTTTTGCATCACTTGGTTTTCGTATTGGTTCTATATTGTATGGGTGGGGTCTCATGTAACCCCCATTTTTAAAGCTCTAGTCAAAAGCAATTAAAAAAAAAAAAAATATATTAAACTCACCAATGCTAGGATGAAAATTTCTTTTTGGAATATGTGTAATCATGAAATTCATTAAAATTTGTTATGTTACATGAAGGGAGTATAATAAGCTTTGATCTTAGGGGATACATGTAATCTTGGAAAATCATTTATATTTGTCCTGTCTTCAATATTTTTTTAGATGATTCAACACTTTTGACAGAGCTTAGAACTTGGGGATTGATGGATCCCACCCAATTACAAACGTGAAAGATAATCAATAAACCACATGACCTCCTAGCAAAAAAAACACAAAAACTAACTAGGCTACAAGATGAGAAAACCCAACATGAACAAAAAATAAAATACCCAACCACTGACAACCAAGGATAGGAACTAGAAATTACACCTAAGAGGCCAAGTTGTTTTGGCTGAGAGACATTCTCCCACCCACTAAGACATCCTCCCAAGCCCCTCAGAATAAGAAACATGAATTCCCAAAGCAAACCACATCAAAACCAATGCAAAATTTTGGTGATATAATAATCCAACTTCTAGGACAAAGATTTTCCCTTTCAAACATCATTTATTACCACCTAGGAATCACCTTCAATTTCCAAAGCTTCACAGCCAATGCTACTACTAGTTTGAGACCTACCAAAAAATCTTGAGCCTCTGCCTCATTACACATGCCATATTTTAAAGGAAAGGACCCAACTATTACTAAACTTCCATCCACATCTCTAATTAAACACCCCACTTCTTGATAGGCCCAGGTTTCCTTTCAAGGCTCCATTAAAGGTAAGTTCTTAAAAAGTGGGAGGGGTGGAAAATTTTGGATGGTAAACACTTTTATTATACTAGAGCTATGAACTAGAGTGGTGGAGGAGCACTTTATCTAAGTGGGACATGGGGGTGGGCTTGGGTCCTTAATGTCCACCGAGATGATCCACATTCAAAGTGCCCATATGTTCCACTTGGTCCATATGGAGAAGTTTGACCCCTACCCCAAGGTGTCCCCATGGCCACTTATTGAAAGCATCTAATGAACTCAATGGGAATGGAATTTGGGTTGATGATTAAAACTACTTATAACTCACCAATAGCCCAAGAACTTGAGTTCATCTTGTCTTCAAATATTTTTTGTCTAGTCATGTATTTGAATATCCATCGGTCATTACTAATTGTCCTGCATGCAAGACAATAACTATCATATTGAATGCTAACCTCAAGCATCTATGATGTTGTAACAACAATGATGATTCGAATAACATAATGAACCCAACGACCACTAGGCTTAAAATTGAACACAAAATATTGAAAGCTTAGGCTTTAAATTTTCATTTGGAATTCATGCAATAGGATTCAAATATACTAGTGATATACTATTGAGCTCATCATGATAGGCTTAATTTTCATTTTTTTTGGAATCATGAGTATTCATGAAAGAAATGTAGTGAGAACCACCCTAAATGGCCACCGTCATTAAAAATAGTCTTTTTAAAATTGAAATATAATTATGGGAGCATTCAAAGTGACTATGTTCTGCTTGGTCCATATGGAGAAGTTTGATCCCTACCTCAAGGTTTCCCATGGCCACTTATTGAAAGCATCCAATGAACTCAATGGGAATGTAACTTGGGTTGATGATTACAAACTACTTGTAAATTTTGTAGGGTAAACACTTTTATTATACTTGATATACCCAGAGAACTTTCTCTAAGTTCATCTTGTCCTTAATGTCTAAATGATCCACATTCAAAGTGCCCCGCTATGTTCTCGCTTTGTCCATATGGAGAATTTAACCCCTAAAGGTGTCCCTAGGGCACTTATTTCAAAGCATTAATCAACTCAATGGGAATCAATTTGGGTTGATTTAATCATGAACTCACCAATAGCCCAAAAATTGAATATCTTCCAATATTAGTCGTGTATTTGATGGAGGTCATTACACTTTTCAAGCTAACTATGATGTTGCTAACCTCAACCTTTGATGTTTCAAATAAAGCAAATAACATATTGAACCCAATGGGCTAGGATTAAAATTGAACACAAATCAATGTAGGCTTGAATTTTTGTTTGGAATTCATGTGATAGACATGGAATATACTATTGAGCTTAGTGGCTGTAAGGATTAAATTTTTGTTTGAATCATGAGTATTCATGAAAGAAATGTAGTGAGTAAACCACCCTAGCAATGGTCCTATTTGTTAAAAATAGTCTTTTAAAATTGAAATATAATTGTGGGGAGCATTCGAAGTGCACCCACTATGTTCCACTTGGTCCATATGGAGAAGTTTGATCCCTACCCAAAGGTGTCCCCATGGCCACTTATTGAAAGCATCCAATGAACTCAATGGGAATGTAACTTGGGTTGATGATTATTAAAAACTACTTGTAAATTTTGGATGGTAAATGCTTTTATTATACTAGAGCTATGAACTGGAGTGGTGGAGGAGCACTTTCTCTAAGTGGGACATGGGGGTGGGCTTGGGTCCTTAATGTCTCATCGAGTGATCCATTCAAAGTGCCCCTATGTTTCTCTTGGTCATATGGAGAAGTTTGAACCCTACCCCAAGGTGTCCCCATGGCCACTTATTGAAAGCATCCAATGAACTCAATGGGAATGGAATTTGGGTTGATGATTACAAACTACTTATAACTCACCAATAGCCCAAGAACTTGAGTTCATCTTATCTTCAATATTTGTTTTCTAGTCATGTATTTGAATATCCATCAAGTCATTACTAATCATGTCCCGTATGAGAATAACAACTATCCTAGTGGCTGCTAACCTCAAGCCTTTGTGATGTTACAAAAATGTTGATTCGAATAACATAATGAACCTAGTGGCCACTAGGCTTAAAATTGAACACAACACCACTAGGCTTAAAATTGAACACAACAACCACTAGGCTTAAATTTTCATTTGGAATTCATGTGATAGGATTCAATATACTAGTGAGCTCAATGGAAAAAACTAGGCTTAAATTTTTGTTTGGAATCATGAGTATTCATGAAATAAATGTAGTAACCACCAACTACCTAGTCACCTTTCATTAAAAATAGTCTTTTAAAATTGAAATATAATTGTGGGAGAATTCAAAGCACCCCGCTATGTTCTTCCTCTTAGTCCATATGGAGAAGTTCTACCCCTACCTCAAGGTGTCCCCATGGCCACTTATTAAAAGCATCCAATGAACTTAATGGGAATGGAACTTGGGTTGATGATTACAAACTATTTGTAAATTTTGGATGGTAAACACTTTTATTATACCATATCTATGAACTAGAGTGGTGGAGGAGAACTTTCTCTAAGTGGGACATGGAGGTGGGCTTGGGTCCTTAATGTCCACCAAGTGATCCACATTCAAAGCACCCCACTATGTTCCTCTTGGTCCATATGGAGAAGTTCAACCCCTACCTCAAGGTGTCCCATGGCCACTTATTGAAAACATCTAATGAACTCAATGGGAATGGAACTTGGGTTGATGATTAAAAATATTTGTAAATTTTGGATGGTAAATGCTTTTATTATACCAGATCTATGAACTAGAGTGGTGGAGGAGCACTTTCTCTAAGCGGGACATGGAGGTGGGCTTGGGTCCTTAATGTCCACCAAGTGATCCACATTTGAAGCACCCTACTATGTTCCACTTGGTCCATATGGATAAGTTTGACCCCTACCTCAAGGTGTCCCCATGGCCACTTATTGAAAGCATCCAATGAACTCAATGGGAATGGAACTTAGGTTGATGATTACAAACTATTTGTAAATTTTGGATGGTAAACATTTTTATTATACCATATATATGTCTTGAAGTGGTGGAGGAGCAATTTATCTAAGTGGGACATGGAGGTGGGCTTGGGTCCTAATAATGTCCATGTATGAGAGATCCACATTAAAAGTGCCCCACTATGTTCAAATTGGTCCATATGGATAAGTTCAACCCTAACTCAAGGTGTTCCCATGGCCACTTATTGAAAGCATCTAATGAAATCAATGGGAATAGAACTTGGGTTGATGATTACAAACTATTTGTAAATTTTAGATGGTAAACGCTTTTATTATACCATTTGATCTATGAATCACAGGATTTGAGGAGCACTTTCTCTAAGTGGGACATGGAGGTGGGCTTGAGTCCTTAATGTTTCTTTAAAATTGAGTATCTACATTCGAAGCACCCCGCTATGTTCTCCTTGGTCCATATGGAGAAGTTTGACCCCTACCTCAAGGTGTCCCCATGGCCACTTATTGAAAGCATCTAGTGAACTCAATGAGAATGGAACTTAGGTTGATGATTACAAACTATTTGTAAATTTTGGATGGTAAACACTTTTATTAAACCGGATCTATGAACTAGAGTGGTGAAGGATAAAAATTCTCTAAGCGAGACATGGAGGTGGGCTTGGGTCCTTAATGTCTTCCAAGCGATCCACATTCAAAGTGCCCCACTATGTTCCACTTGGTCCATATGGATAAGTTCAACCCCTACCTCAAGGTGTCCCCATGGCCACTTATAAAAGCATCTAGTGAACTCAATGGAAATGGAATTTGGGTTGATGATTACAAACTATTTGTAAATTTTGGATGGTAAACACTTTTATTATACCATATCTATGAACTGGAGTGGTGGAGGAGAACTTTCTCTAAGCGGGACATGGAGGTGGGATTGGGTCCTTAATGTCCTAAGAGATCCACATTCGAAGCACCCTGCTATGTTCTCGCTTGGTCCATATGGAAAAGTTTTACCCCTACCTCAAGGTGTCCCCATGACCACTTATTGAAAGCATCCAATGAACTCAATAGGAATGAAACTTGGGTTGATGATTACAAACTACTTGTATTTCACCAATAGCCCAAGAACTTGAGTTCATCTTGTCTTTGAATATTTGTTGTCTAGTCATGAATTTGAATATCCACCGTGGCCATTACTAATTTTCATGTATGCAAGACAATAACTATCCTAGTGGTCGCTAACCTCAAGCCTTTGTGATGTTACAACAACACTTGATTTGAATAACATATTGAACCCAACAGCCACTAGGATTAAAATTGAACACAGCGGTTGCTAGGCTTAAATTTTTGTTTGGAATTCATGTGATAGAATTCAAATATACTAGTGAGCTCAGTGGACCGCTAGGCTTAAATTTTCATTTGTAATCATGAGTATTCAGGAAAGAAATGTAGTAACAACACCCTAACAATCGCCAGTCGTTAAAAATAGTCTTTTAAAATTGAAATATAATTACGGGGAGCATTCAAAGCACCCCACTATGTTCCGCTAGGTCCATATGGAGAAGTTTGAACCCTACCTCAAGGTGTCCCCATGGCCACTTATTGAAATCATCTAGTGAAATCAATGGGAATGGAACTTGGGTTGATGATTACAAACTACTTGTAACTCACTAATAGCCCAAGACCTTGAGTTCATCTTGTCTTCAAATATTTGTTGTCTAGTCATGTATTTGAGTAACATGTTGAACCCAATGGCCACTAGGCTTAAATTTTAGTTTGGAATTCATGTGATACACTTTGAATATACTATTGAGCTTAGTAATTGATAGGCTTAAATTTCCATTTAGAATCACTAGTATTTAGGAAAGAAATGTAGTGAGCAACCACCCTAACAATCGTCATTCGTTGAAAATAGTATTTTAAAATTTAAATATAATAACAGGGAACATAATTATATTTTCAATCGATTGGTTACAAATTGTCCTGAATGTAAGAAACATGTATCCTAATGGCCGCTAACCTAAAGTATTTGTGATTTTCCTAGAGTGCCATGTAATTATCTTTGACCATAGCAGATGCTAGGAATATCATGTAATAAACTTTGAATAGCATTTTGTACTCAGAGGCCACCTGGATAAACTATTGGTGTTGGAGTTTAGTTTAGTATTGATTTTTTAGTCGGGTCGTTAATCAATATCTTGAATGCAAGATAAGAATTATCCTAGTGGCCGCTAATCTTAAGTCTTTATTATGTTACACCAACACAGTGGAATAATCTACAACCTTAGCGGCCACTAGGCTTCGAATATCATGTGATAGACTTCGGATAACATATTGAACTCAAGTGGCCACAATGCAAAAAATATCATGTGAAGACAACAAATATTCAAAGAAAGAAAGTAAACATCCACCCGGTCGCTAGTCTTAGAAGGTAGTATTGTAACATCCAAATATAATAAAGAATCTTAGTTAGTTTTTCAATCGGTCATTATTAATTGTCCTGTATGCAAGGAAAAAATATCCTAGTGGCCATTAATCTCAAGTATTTGTTATGTTGCATTATGACGTACCAAAAATTGTATGTACTCTTGTACTACCGGAAAGAGGTTACGAAACCACGATAACGATTCGATCTCTTCGCAAGGTGTTCGAATCCAAAAATCATGTTAAGTATACATTTACATCTTGAAATGCCTTATCCAAATCTAATTGCTTTGGTTTGACCCGTTACTGCTCTTTTCTTGCATTTTGGTCTTTAGTTGCATGACCGCCGCCGCCTAGGCGGCACTCCCGTGACCACTACCTAGGGCGGGGTGGTGGTCATGTGTACATTTTCTAGAACTTTTTGATGCTTTCGTCAACATAAAAATCAAGTGGTGCTCACATTTCTCAACCACTCTTGCTTGCATTTAAGTTTTAGCCACCTGGTAAATAGTAATTTCTCTTTGTTTATAATAGAAGAGTTCAATTCAAACTTACCCTCTGGTAAATCCAAATGCTATAAATACCAAGCTTGTTTACAAGCAAATGGCCCCTCTCCCTCTATGAATTATTATTTAGTGTGTTTTGAAATTTCTCCAATAAGTCTCAATAAGTTTAGATTTTGTAAAGCTTTCAGCCTCTCAGTTCAAGGCTCCATAGTTCTAGTTCTAGATCATGTCCATTTGAATCTTGATTCTCGCTTTAGAATTATAGGTTGTTGTTTTATCACAAGAAGCATAAGTCTTATAGATTTCGGTATGCTTGCATTATATCCTGTAACAATCCCACTAGGAATTGAATAGTCAAGCTCTGTTCTCTTGCACTATCCCTCTCCTACTTGCATTCTGTTCAGCTTACGTCCAAGCTGCCACTGTTTGAACATCTTCTCCTGCTACCACTGTCACATTCCCACTCTTCTAGATTCACGAGAACACGAAGGAACAAAGAGATCACACTGAGGGGACAAGTCACGATACGACTAGATTTTCCACTTTGTTCTGTAAATTCTAGGTTTGAATTGTCAAAGTTGTAGTTATGATATATCAAATAGAATAGCAAAACATTTTATTTTTGTTAAAATTGCTTTCGGTATTATTGGGGAAGGCGTGGGGAATGATAACTTTCGTGAAACGTGATTTATTCCTCACTTCTGAGGTAAGATTGAAGGTCTTTCAATTAAATTAGTTAGTTATTTAATATTTAGGATAAGTTCACAAGTGCACATGGCAAATAGCTACACCAAGCTACCTTGCTTGTTTTAATTTTGTTACTAGATTAATTGTTCATTATCTAAATATATTAGAATAGTTGCTCTTTAAATTTCATTCAAATTCACATCCTTGAAAATACAAAAAAAGAATATAAGCATAGTGTAGATTTATTTTCATAATTAGTTTACTTATTTTAGTTAAAGTTTGATCATCTCTTGCATGACAATTACGGGACCTAGAGAGCCCAGGGATTACGTATTTGAACCGTAATACCTCAGCCAAATCTCTTCGCAACATTAACGGATATAGATCAAGGCCTTAGGATTCACGTCTTTCAAATGACAATAAACCCACAAGCAGTTAGTGAACAATTGAGAGAATTGAATATTGAAGATGACAAAGCATACACATTCTAGTCAAGTCAACCCAACTATAGATTGCATTGATAGGATATCCGCATGACCATACAGAACCTCGAAAGAAAACAAATATTTGGTTGTGATCCATTAGTTTCATAGCCAAAGGTAGGAGACCTTGTCATCGAAATAGACACCACTTACATATAAAAGTTTCCAGATAACCCGTAAGGTATTCTAAGATGATCGCATAACTCTGGTATTAAACATAGAAGCTGAAAAGGCTTATGACCATTGGATAATCAAGAAGAGATTGATTCTTCACATGACCATAATAGGTCCACAATAACCATGAACTCATGGTTGTGATCCCCAAGTCCCACATCCCAACGGGCCTATAAGTCGATTAAACATTGACACCGGTTTACGTACGCTAGTATTTAGATCCTCACCACTCCCATTGGATATCATAGCATATATTTCTGCATTAAACATAGAAGCTAATCAAGCTAATATTTTTGGGCTAGACCAGAAAACCACCCATAGTCTCCTACAAATCCACTACACCTCTCACTACCATTTTCCATGACCTTGTCTGAAATATACATGAAGCACCTACAAGTCACTTTCCACGCATCCAACAGCCAATAGATAGGATCTCGATAGAGCTTGACATTGATTGGAGCCTCTAAGCAGCTATTATATCTAAACGATCCATTACACCAATTCAAGTTAGGAGAGCTTTCTTTGCCTTAGACTCGTAGATCCCATTATTGCGTGTTGAGGATATAAGATTTCCCAACTAGTTTGTCTATACCCACATATATTTCATTTCCACCAGCTATCTCGACATGACCTCGGGAGGTCGGGTATGAAGAAAGGCTACTTGTAGATTCTCATGCTCACATGTCACTTTTCTATCGTACATGCATGTTGTCCACTCAAAATTTCCCTACTTTTGAGAAGTTGAAAATTAAAATTTTTGAAGTTAAATGTCTTTTCTGTTATCCTGGTAATGTGAAAAGTCAAGAAATTGGAAAAATCTACATTTTTTGGGTCATTTTGTGTGATTTTCGGGCCTGTCGGACATTTTTGTCCCAAGTGTCCTAGGTTCATTCGGGCTCTCTATTCCCGATCGACAGTGTTTACCGAAGTCCATTCTTTTCGGCCCATTGGAACTTTTTGTCCCAAATGTCCCAAGTTCACCCGGACCCGTTGTTCCCTTTTCATCCGATTCGCCGAATCGCGTATTCCATGTACTTTCATCCCGCATGTCCCAAGAACATTTGTGCGTCTTTTCCCCGCATCGCCCGAATCGGCCGAACCGCGTACTTCGCGCTTTCGCATCCCTCGTGTCCCAAATGAACCAAGTGCCATTTGTGCTAATTTTTCCCACTCTACCTGAATATCTTACTTTTCAATTTGGTAGATGTGTATTTAATATGCATTTATTATCTTTCTCTCTCTAAACGGCTATATAATAAGTCCCCTATGTAATTCCATCCCAAGTCCACTGCTGACTTTGCTCTCCAAGTTACTATCAACATGAAGATTAAATTCCAGGGGCAGGAACAAATTTCACCACTCGAGCCTTCCGTTCCTGATATCGGGGACAATGAGGTTCGCCACCTTGACTTTGGAGATTTTTGGGCAAGAATGATAGATGCGAACCCTTCACCTATGGCACAGATGATTCATGACATAAAGGTATGGCTTTCACTTTGGTGGTTTCCCTATCTCGGTCTGCAATGCGTAGACACGTGCTCTCTGCGGGCTCATTTAAACCTTGACTCGAGTGAGTTGACAAACGTGCATGGGGAGCTCATCACCAAACTTGACACTTCCGCCATTGGCACTGCACTAAGGATTCCAAAGCAGAATGCTATAGTTATTTCTCAGAATCAGGCACAGGCCCTTTTCGATCAAGACAGTGAGAAATATAAGGCGCGGGTGGCGAAGTCCTGGCTAAAAAACCCTAAGAAGGGGGCATCTCATCTGTCCAAGACTCTTTTCCGTGTAGATTTCAATGAAGAATTGTTAGATTTTATAATCCTACTGGCTCGGGTCATGGGTTTACCCTCTACAAATGAGTTCCATTTCTAGATGTGCCCGCTTATCAATATGGTGTGCGAAGGAACTCAGAATATCAATTGGGCAGAGATCATTAGTATGCTTATCAAGATGGTGTGCGAAGGAACTCGGAATATCAATTGGGCGAGAGATCATTAGTATGAAAGTAGCTGATTAGTTGTCCAATGTACGAGACCAATAAATTCTATATGACTTCATACTTTGATGTATACCCTAACAAATCGAGGCAATGGTTTGGGTTCTCATACATTGATGCTCATAAGGGTGACCACGTGTATGCCTACTGCCCTAAATTCACCTTGGAAACTAGCAATCGCAATTTCAGGAGGGTGAACGATGCTTTCACCATGTACATTGTCAGGCTCCTAGAAAGCGACACGGTGAGGAGATTTTCCGAAGCTATGAATTTGATAGCGCATTATGGTGCCTACTTCATCCAATTTAGGAAATTTTCCTATATAAGGCTTGCAGGCTATGAGAGCACTCCTCTCAAGCTTCCTATGTTCTGCAATGACAAAATGGCCTTAATAGAAGTATGCAGGTAGCTAGATAAGTTGCACAGAACCTACAGGGATAAGAAAATCACTGGCCTACACTTCCCTATCATCTTGGGAAACTACACCTACAAAACAGCCCTGGATGCACAAAATATAGAAAGAGCCCTAGCTCCCATTACTGTCCATTTCTTCAAGCCAAGAACTTGTTTTGACTTGAAGAAGTTTATTGAGCAGAACATCAAGATCACTTACCATCATAGGGCAGACACAGAGGACTATTGGGCTGACTGTGCTGATGATTTTGAAGCAAGGAGAAGACATTATGGCAGGTTTTCCCTTCAATTAATCCAAGAGCTTAACCTGTACCAAGTTCCTGAAGGGCTCCAGGATGATAATTCTGACCTGTACTCATATGAGTATGACAATGTGGTCAAACACACTCCCTTGGAGGACTTGGATTGGTTCAAAAAGGAGAAGGATGATTTGGCTGAAATCCTAGCTCCGGTCTTAGTCAGGACCAAGATCTGGTTTGATAAGAAAGTCCATGAATTTAGAAGGCATTCAGGGGAATCCTCCTCCAAGGATGCTTCAACACCAAGGAGGGAAGCATTAACACCCAGATCGGAAGCACCTGTGCAGACCCCTCCTGCCTCGTCAACTCAAGGACCTACAGTCTCCACTCCTTCCTCGTCCACCCAGGTATATCAAAAGAAAATCAGAGAAGTCAAGAAGGAGCCTGTGGAGGAAGATCTCCTAAGGAAGCATACTGAGTTGTCCTCAGGCCCAGAGAACATCATTGTTCTCAGTGAAAGTGAAGAGAGTGAAGTGCCTGTATCTACAAGCGCTCCAGAAGCCCCCATGGATAAAGAAAATATCGGTGTGGTCTTGAACAAAAAAAAACTCATTACTTAAAATTTAATGAAAATAGTCTAAAACTTCCATACTTCATCTTGTTTCATGATACAAATCATATAGTTGGGTAATACAAACCACTATATTGGGAAAAAATTGATCGATATAATATTGTATCGACATGGTTGGTTAAATACAATTCCTTCTACACAAATTATACACAACATGCTTTCCACTAACATTCTTTTCTTAATACCCTCTTCAAATTATCTCGTAATAACACCTTCTCGCATTTTTGAATCGACTTCACGAAATTGACTACATATCTTCATAAACACACTATTTAATGCTGCTTATCGGTTGCAAAAATTCTAGTGATTAGTCATCCTTCTCGAAGGTTTGTATTCAAGGACTTGGCTCTGTCAAGGATAGTTCATCGAATATAATATAATTTCAAATAATGACTTCAAACCTGTTGAGATTTTTTTGCATTTGTTAAAATAGATTCATCAACAATATATAGGATAGTGGCCGATATCCTTGTCATCAAAAATAATTGGCAATCATAAAACACGCTTTGTTCTTCATGGTCTCGGATCATTCATTCTTGAGCAAGACCCGTGTTCATATTTTCCCTCCATTTTTAGTAAAACATTTAGGACTATTTTGTTTAACGGGTTATTTATGGAAATATGCAAGGCCAAGATGATCAGGATACATCTTCACATTTAAAATATGTACTTCTATTATTATGCTCTAACAAGTGGGACAAACAGATAATGATTTTTATTTGGTCGATATTTAAAAAATAGAAATAGTATAGCCAAGTGAGCGCCAAGCCACTCCTTTTAGTAAGTAATGTAGCTTAGTGGTCACTATGCATTTTCTTTGATACGAACCGACATAAAAAATGTCTTGCAATGTCATTTCATCCATTCATATGATTTGTTATCTAAGCGTTATGTTCTGTAAGTATCGTAGCTTAGTGGTTGCTAAGCATTTTTGTAATATGAACTTTTTTTTATTTCTATTTTCTTAATTAAGAAATAGTTTAGCCTAGAGGCCGCTAATCTATTCCTTTCTCATTTATCAATAAACAATAATTATAGAGCACTATGTTTTGTAAGCATTCGAGCTTAGCGGTCGCTAGGCATTTCTTTTATATGAACTATTTTTGAAATTAATAAACAGTTTAGCCTTGAGGCCGCTAATCTATTACTTTCTCAAAAGACCTCCTAGCTTTTGATAGTAAACAATTTTATATCTCACAAATTTTGCATCTAAAAATTTCACAAAAAATGCCTAGCACCTAATAATATCTATTACTATGATCTGTTATTAGAGTGCTATGTTCAAAATAAGATATTGTTTAGCCTAGTCTGCCAAATCATTCCTTTTTGTAAGTAATCAAGCTTAGCGGTTGCTAAGAATTTTCTTTAATATGAACTATTGTTTGATCTCTATATTCAAAATAAAAAATTAGTTGAGCCTAGTGGTCACTAATCTACTCCTCCTGACAAGTAGCAGAGCTTAGCGGTCACTAATCATTTTCATTGATGCACACCAATGTGTAAAAAGGAAAAGATACAAAGGTGTGTGCCTAAGCATCCCTATGGTGTTATATAAGCACTCTGAAAACAATTTTATTAATCATCTTTCTTCCCAACTCTACAAAGACCTCCATAGCTTTCGAGAATAAAATTTTTCCACATCTCACCTATCTGCCATGAAAATATATTATGGAAAATGCCTAACGACCGCTTATATCTATTATTATTTGTTCATAAAACATTTATGTTATCAAGAAATTGTTTAGCCTATTTTCCACATAATCATTCCTTCTAGTGAGTTTTGAATCTTAGCGGTCACTAAGCATTTTCTTTCACAACCACTATTTGATTGATCTTGTTCAAGTAATGGAGCTTAGCGATGGTAATTATTTTACTTGATGTGAACCGATATAAATTATGTGTTAGACACAAAAGAACTTATGAGTAATATATAGAAGTTGATAAATATTTATATGGTATGTAGTGCCACACACAGTTGTGGAAGGAATGTATAGTCAATAAGATAAGATTACAAAGTTAATGAAAATACCGGTGATCACAAAAACTATAAAGATATTTATTTACATTATCTTTGGAAATGAAACCTATGAGTTGTCAGAGGCTAGTGACCACTAGGCTTCTACTCATCAAATATAAAGACAACATATGACATGCAGAGTTGTTCATTAACACGTACTGAAGAGAATACCCTAATCCCCTATAGAATCTAAGTATTTATTATTTTGAATTTGGTGTTGCAAAAATATATACTAATGGAGCATAGCGTTCGTTATTTTCTTTCCAATCTATAAGGTACTCTTAAATTCGGGTGTAAGGTAAAATTATGTTTTAATTTTTCAAATGCATAAATAACTCCAAAATATTGACGATCAAGAGATAAATTAGAAATTCCATGCCACGTGGCAACATTTTAATGGATTACAGTTACACCATAATAATGCGGATTTTTATAGGTTAATTTTTTTTTTTAATTCTATCGCTAATTAAAAATTTCTTAATAAATGTGTCAATTATATAATTGTGTAATTAACTGGTTCAAACTTTCAAGATGCCATATTTTATTGGATTTTTTTGAATTAACGCAAATGATAGCTAAAAAATATCGAATTTGCACTTGATAAAAATTAATTATAAACGAGGCGTATATCGCTCTCTTAATTTTTTTTTTTGTTTCATAACATTCACTTCTATTTTTTAAATGATTTTTTATTATGCTTAAATTAATATTTTTCATTTTCCCGCGAGTTCACAAAGAAACTTTTGACGTTGTCCCAACAGTTTCTAAAGTAGGTAGTATTAATAAATTTTAATTCCCCGTATCCCATGTTATTCCCCTGAATTAACGCAAATTATATTTATAAAATACTGAATTCACACTAGATAAAAATTAATAATTAACGAGGCATATATTGCTCCTTAAAATTTAAATTTTTTATTTCCTAATGTTCAATTCTAGCTTTCTAAATGGTTTTTTATTATGTCGAAATTAACAATTGTCGTTTTACCGCGAATCCAAAGAAACTTTTGTCGATGTCCCACTTGTTTCTAAAGTAGGTAGTATTAATAAATTTGATTTCCTCGAATCCCACGCTATCCCCCAAATTAACACGTAATATATTTTAAAAATATCAAAGTCGCACTCGATAAAAATTAATAATTAACTAGGCATATATCACTCTATAAAATTTATTTTTTTTTGTTTCCTAATGTTCACTTTTATTTTCTAAATGGTTTTTTATTATGCTTAAATTAATATTTGTGGTTTTCCTGAGTGTTCACAAAGAAAATTTTGTCGTTGTCCCACTTGTTTCTAAAGTAGGTAAAATTAATCAATTTGATTTCCTTGTATCCCGCCATATGCCTCGGAATTAAATGAAAATATTAATGAGGGTTTAATTTAAGGTACAATATGCGGAATCCCCACATTGAATGACAATATTTAAAATATCAAAATCCCGCACTTTTTCTTTAAGAAGGGGAAATTAAAAATTTGAAATTTCCTATTCCCACTTTTTTCAGTTTTCATAATTTCTTTCGTTGAATGCATTTGGAAAAAACTAAATAAATATATATTAGGGTTTCTATTTTATTTTGTAAGTGTAGAAAAGGAGCTCTTGAAATCAGAATACAACACACGTAGGCACTAATTTACTAGTCTGAGTGCTCGATTCCTAGAGATTTTTTTGAATGGTAAGTTGAGGCAAGCGATTGTAATCGCGTTTGGGGGCACACAAACAAGATAGAAAATAGTGATAGTGGATAGATCATGGGTGCGAGTGTAGATAAGGAGGTCGACAAAGGATGGAATCAAAAGAGACAAGCAAAATAGGTTACAGATAAGAATCTCGCTGATACTGTGTTTTAGAGAGAATATGGAGCTTAAATAGACATTATCAAGCACGTCAAAATATCAGATACAACTAAAATAGGTATTTATCAAAAGCATCTATGTTATTGTATGTGTATTGTAGTTGATGGTGGGCACTTTAAACTTCTTTATATTCACCCAGCTTCTTGTGTTTTACATCATAGTTCGTCCTTGCCTTTCCCTTTGGTGCCTTGGCAGTTCCGTTCCATCTTCTTGTGAAAACCACATTTTATCTCGCCATGATCAAGATTTTTTTCCACCCATGACCGAAGATTTTTCCGCCCATGACCGAAGATTTTGTAATCCCTTTTAAAATATTTACTCCTTCCGAAAAGCCCATTTTTATGTTTAGTCATCACTCAAGTATTCGTGTCTCATTAAACATTTTCCTTTTTTAGCCCTTTTATTTATTTATCTGTTTTTTTATTTTATTTTTTGTTCTTCTTCGTCCATTTTTTTCTCATAAGCAAGAGCATCTATCTCTAAAGAACCAAAAGCAGTCGCATATTATTTTTATAAATCGTAATGGTTTGCTTTTGTATATTTTAGGTAATCATTTTGACTTCCTTTAATGATTTTTTTAATATGAAAGAAATAGTCGTGACTAATTCTTCAATATTTGATTCTAAATTGATTGTGGTGTTGTTATACATATATTTTTATATTTGTTTTCCCATGTAGAAATAATTAAATGCATTGTCTTTACAAAAAAATTATGTTTAGTAAAAGGTAAGCACATTATATGTACTCGTAAATATTATTAAATATAAATGTTAATCATTCTATTTACAAACATATATATTCCATTTACAGTTAGTAACGAATTACATGATAAATGAGCCAATCTAAAGTAACAATTTTAAAATAACATTTTCCAAGACTAGAGGTCGTTAAGCTCGATGTTTATGACATTGCCTAGCTATTACAAAACAACACAAGGCAACAAATATTCCAAGACAAGACAAATATTAAAGAGTTTCCTAAATACATTTTTCAAACAAGAAGGGAGACTAATGGCCGCTAAGATTTTGGTTGACTCACATACGATACAACTAGGATGACTCACCTGAAAACCGAGCTAAGCACCATTATTATATTTAGATTTCTATATTAATTTATCGAATCCTACCATGATATTTGAAGCCCAGCGGTGCTAATGTTGAATATTATTAAATAGCATTAGTACATTGTTGGTCGTCAAAAGGAACTTCAAGAAGAGCAACAGTCAGGGGACAAGAAGTCCCTCCTCTTTAATGGGAGAGGTTCCCTTATTCAGAAACGAACCTATTTACACATATACAAAGCATGGTTTTACTTGTGGAACTTGGATATTATGAAAGTGTTTCCTAACAGGTCATCAATTACAAAAGGACTGAGGAATGAAAATGTGAGAATGAGCGGAAAGGCACCATTCAGAATTATAGATGACAGAGTAATTCCTTATGCATGCGAGGGTACAACAAATTGGAATAAGATCATTTGTATCACATTAATAAGATGAAATTTGAAAAGACACAAAGTTCTATAAATAACATCTGCAAGAATACAAAGCTTCTCAGCATAATACAGACAAATGATCTAACAAGATAAAATGAATAGCTTGAGAATAAAGGAAACCAGATAGACAAAGAATGAAAAATCCTTCTGTATTGATTTATTTACACTTTCAAAAATAAGCCCAGCTTCTTCCTTTTTTGAAAATGGCGAGGAGAGCCATTATATAGTTTACAAATTAGTTACTCTTGGTAACTACTTTTAACTAATGTTTAGTTAAAGGGCTGCTAATTACAATACCCCAACTAATTACAACAAATCCAAGAGGAAAAGGTGGAAGAAAAGGCTCTAAAATATTTACTACAAAGTTGTATGTACTTTAGTTGTTTCACTTGGCACATCTCTTTGGCTGCGCCTTACGCACCTTGCTCGCTTTACTTCCACACTTCTCTTCATTTGATTTTCCCCTCATGTGCACCTTATGTGCACCCGCCCTCTTCTAGCGCTTTAAGCACCACGTGCATGTGCCTTACACTTGCTTCCAAAATTAGTTAAGTCCTTGGAACTCTCACATGCCCTTTCTCCTTCTTTCATCACGCATTATTTTGTAATAATTGTGCCTCTCCCTTACATTTATTCCTTGGGTATTTCTCTCATTTATTACTTGTGTGGGTTACCTTCATGCACACATTCCCTTTGTTATCTTTATGTGCCTCATCATTCCATGTGCATGCCTTTGCACCTTCTTATGTGTTTTCTATGCCAAATTGGAAAAGATGTTAGACCTTGAATATATCACATGCAACATATCAAAGCGCACCATGAGGGCACCTAATCCCTTCTCGCAACAAACCAACATGTGACATGTGGAAGAAAAGATAAAATAAATGAATAGTTGGCCATTTCCTTAATCAATCAACACACGCCACATGTCCTGCATGCCCATTAGCACCGTAGATCTTTTGACAGTCATAAATTTTGCTCTAGTGCTCAAATCCTTGTGTTCCTAGACTTTTCGGAAAGATGCTGACATGGGCTACATGCTAGGCCATTCAAATTCAAATTTTAGAAAGATTTGGTAGGTGAGGAGTTGAAAATGTCTTTCACGCCATTAATATGTGATCTGATTACTTCAACCACCCAGATTTGATCCGATTTGCCTTCCTTCCTTCTCCAACATGCCAAATAGACATGGAGAACCACACTTGATAGATTTATAGGTGGATTTGTAGGCATTGATGGTGGTAGTTGAGTTTTTAAAATGGATTTCCCTCCTTCTCCTCTTTTCTCTCATGAATCGATCTATAAATGTAAGAGCTCTGCTCATTGTAAAGGGTTGGACATTTTACATCCTTTAGTGTTTGCTAAGGATCATATATCTTTGCATTTTGAGTCACAGACCTCTAGATCTGGTTCATGCATGTGAATATCGACCTTCAAATGCCATTGTAATCAACTGTGCATACTTAGAAGTAATAGAAGAATTATTTTGTGGTCATCTTATGCCTTAACATGTTTTATTTCTTCTTTCTTGCCTCCTTTTACATTACATGCTTATTGTGTCATTCCTAATTCTTTGCAGCTCTATTTTCTGGTTGTGTTTCATGAAATTGATGGTGTAAATGATTGTTGGTCTGTGCTACATGTGCCTAGCCTCCCCACATGATTTATCTTTGTTTTCACTTAGAATAGATAATGTTCATCCCACTTTTCCGGTGCTATCGCCTCCCTTAGATTAGTTTTCCTTTCTCATATCCTTTTATCCTCGGTCCCTTAGCATTGTTAGATTAGTTTTCCTCCCACCATTAGGTGTAGTGGTAGCAGAGAAATATGTAAAGGAACATGCCTTCTCCATAGATCTGTCTCAAGTGCGCAATGTCCCACAACTTGGAGACAATTCCATTATTGTCTCAAACAACTTGGTTCTTCCAGATTCAAGACATGGGTGTAAGTTTGACAACCAACAGCTTCTAACATGCTCGATGGGACCAAAATTGAAATCTCAAATTTCATAGTGCTAAGTTTTGGTGTGTAACTTAGTCTTTCTAGCCTTTTGAGGCTCATTTCAACACATCTGGCGACTCCTAACACCTTCGTATACATGTTTTCACCAAGATCTTGAGTTCCTTTCATGAGAAGAGTGCACACAAGAGAAATAACAAAAGATGAAGATTCTTTTAAGTACCTCATGCTTTCCCTAAGGAAAATACATTCCAGAGATTTGTGCACACATCTCCATCTCTAGCGCACCATGCTCATTCAACTCCTCACAACAGAAACCTACGCACCCTATCATGACACTCCAAATACCTCCTCCTTCGAGGAAATTTCCCATTTTAATCGGTGGAAGCCCTCTCAATCTCAATGCACAACATGATATACCAAAACCATGCTCAAGAGAATTCCATACTTCACAAGAGATAATCATTTCACCCCTGTTGAACACATTCAAGATGTGGCTAATGTATGCTCTGTTTATCTGATCACTCATGATGATGTAGCTTTTAGGCTACTTGCAACCTCATTCAAGGGAAAAGTGCTCCAATGGTACCATGACATGAGACCTCGAATCTATTACTACACCTGGGATGAGCTTGGAATGGCCCTATGTAACTACTTTGAAGATAAATCAGACCATATTTCATTAGTAGAGCAAGCGACTACAACGAAGCGCACGCCCAATGAGCAGATGCATGATTTCAATAATTCCAAAAGACTTGGGACAAAATTCCTCAAGTGGTAAGGCCTACAACCCAACATGCCTTCTTGTATTATCTAAGGGATTTGAATAGTGACATTTCAGTAATAATTGAATCCATGGGCGGAAGCACCTTACATGCTACATACAACATTTCCATAAGGGCAGAAATAGTCTCATCCAAGTGGAAAGTTGGCTACTAGACCTCCCGTGGCTTTGTTTCCCGTGAGATGTCTCTAGTGTCCCAACCTTATATAGCCCATGTTCTAAGTGCAGACATGTAACCAAGAACATCCACGTCCTACTCTCCCATGCAATATAAGGAAGATAAAGAATTGAAGACCATGATTAGAAACTTGTCCAATAAGGTCATATCCTTAGAAAAGTAGAAGGCACAATCATATCAAAGAAATTCTAATCGGTGCAAATCCAAAGCAACCAAATTTGGTGGAATTAGTATAGAAACTAGAGGTATGCAAAGAACTAGCAAAATGATATATGACATGCTAATGTGCACTTGCCTTTGTAAGTTATCCCTCTAGAACAACCTCTTACAACACCTAACAAGTCAAACACTTGTTTATGTTCATAATAACATGGAGCGGGAGTTAGAATGGTTCTTCCCTTGCAACATGCCTCAAAACCAATATCACTATGCCAATGATGCACTCACCCGGACCTATAGGTCTGGAATTATTCTAACTATGAGCCTTCTATCAATGCAATCAAGCCTAAGAAACAAGAAAATTAAGAAGTTCCTACCAATCCAATTTGATATTATTTGCACCGAGGAATTCTATGTAATTAATCAAGCTGCAGATGATACAAACAGACCACATTCCCAGTGTTTCTAATAACACAAGATACAAGAAGAGAATGCTTGAATCTAGCACACAAGTCTCTATTCATGTAACATAAGTAGATCCCCAAAATAAAAAGGAAGTGCTCAAGTTCCTACACATGAAGCTCCATGTAAAGATCCTTCTAAAGTAGCATGCATCCCTCTTTCGGTAGGTCAAGCCTCTCTGTGCCATCTAAGGCCCCTACCTCTATGCATGAACAAAAGAAGAAAGATGCTACTGTACCTTAAATGCATAAATCCCTTGGCCTTCCATTTAAAATTGTGGGCCAAATGAAGAAGACAAACATTAATGTCATAATGTAGGATGCCCTAACCATTCCATCTCGGTGTGACGTATTGCATGAAGATCTAGCTTAACTTCCACATGCCGACCCAACTAATCAAAGGTTTTGTGCCACTATCAACATTTTCCAAGAAGAGGAAAATAAGTAAGGTAAGGTTGTCAAAACCCCACCCTTTTATATTTCCTTGATCATAGGAAAACATCTTCTCCATAATTACATGATTACTCAGTGCTACTTCGTCATGACTAAGAAAATTGCTGATGTCTTAGGTCTTAAGTATAACCCTCGATAAAATGAATCCTAAAACTTGATGGTTCCACTATTGCATACCCTAGGAATCATCAAGGATCTTGAGTTAACCCTTCATGTATGTCCAAGCCTCACGATAACTCAAGATGTTTCAATCATTGACCTACCTCCTTTGTTTTCCTTGTGTTTGTCAAGATATTTTATTGCTAAAGTGGGTGGTTACTTGTCTTCTGACTAGTCTCATATGTTACTCAAGACAAGGTATGGTACCTAGTTTACCATACAAGATGAGCCAATATTTTCCTATCATGTAGAGTCATATGACCCATCCCCTCTCCAAGCCAATTTCCTAATCCAAGAAGAACAAGTTTTAGTCTTTGAAGAACATCCTGTCGCGCCTCCTATTCCTGACTTAGTGCTGGATGAGTGGGCAGAGAGGCACCAAAAATTTGATCCATATGCTGAGGAGCTGGAAGATTATGAAATAGGGTTTTCACCTATTATATCCTTAAAGAAGAAGTTGTGTTTCCGCGTGAACTAAAGTAAAGTGAAGAAAATTATGGTCTATGGAAGTTATACTTTGATGGATCTAGAAGTAGAAATGGTGTGAGCATAGGAGTTGTTCTCATATTCTAAGGATGAGAAATTATTCTTCACACATAGGTTACATTTACATGATCCAACAATATGGTAGAGTATGAGGCACCGGTGCATGGTCTCGCTTATCGTTGAAAAGAATAAGATTAAGGCACTGCAGATCTTTGAGGACACAAAATTGGTTATCCATCAGTCACCAACAAGTGTGATTCAAAGAATAAAATTCTCAAAGCTTATAAAAATAGATTCTTGGGATCTTCTTGAGAGATTTGATGCTCTAAATATACAAGTGGTGCCACATAATATGAATAAAGAAGATCGATCGATGGCCACGCTTGGTTCACGCAGTTCTCTCTCTTGCTGAGGACTTTATACAAGGGAATTATGAAACATATCAAGATGGTGATTTGGACATATATTATAAACAACAAAATCAACTAGAAAGCATTTGAAAATGACAAACAAATTGTCTAGTTCATACAGAATGAATCGAGTTCTCATTAAGCATGCAAGTTGACTTGCATGACAACTATGGTGACTAAGTATACAGTGAAGAAAATCAAGTGTCCTAAAGGGATGGTCACCTAGAACATATATTTATCCATATTGATGAGTTCAAGGGTGAAGAAAATAATATGTGTGCCACGTAAGAAGAATGTTCCCTAGTTCTTGTTGTGCGTGGAAAGGAGTTACTTCTCAATAAAAGCTTGTGTGCATGAAAAAACAAAGGCCTTCATCTCTCTCTCGAAAATACAATGATATATTTTCAAGGGAGTATGAATACCTTAAAGGGTTTGATCTAAGTTTTTATCAACACTCCATTGACCTTGATCCTAGTATCAAGTCTATCTTACTAAAGTAGAGGCCAAAATCCAAGGATAGAGCCCCTCATGATGAAAGAGCTATCTAAAATCATTGAGGAAAATATCATTTCCTATCAAGTATTCTACTTGGGTACTTAATCTAGTTCCTGGTGCACAAGAAAGAATGGTGAAATCAGACTCTATGTTGATTTCAAAGATTTAAACAAGGCATCTCTAAAGGATCATTATCCTTTACCTTCTATGGAGCAGATTCTATAGACTATGGTTGGTGCAAAAAGGTTCTATATGTTGGAAGAATACTATGGCTTCAATCGGATCCTGGTCAAGAAGGGGATCAATTCAAAACAAAATTTACAACCAAGTGGGGAACATATGCATATCGAAAGATGCCCTTCGATTTTTCAAATGCAGCATGACCTTTCAAAGCACCATGGATATTGCATTCAAAGGATACATTAATGATTTCATCTTGGTTTACCTTGATGACATTACAATCTTCTCAAAGAAGAGTGTAGATCACATGACGCACTTGGAGAAAGTATTTGAGAGATGTAAAGAGTTTGGGGTGTCTCTTAACCCCAAGAAATGTAATTTTTTGTGGTGTAGGAAAGATTTTGGGCCATGTGGTTTCAAAGGATGGCATCACAATTGACCTTGAATGCATTTCAGCCATCCTGGATCTTTCCTTGCGATGCACAAGAAAGCCTTGTAGTCCTTCCTCAGACAAATCTACTTTGTTAGGTGCTTCATTCCTAATTTTACAGGATTGGTAAGGCCCATCACCCTCATGCTTAAGAGGGATGTAACTTTCGTGTGGAAAATAGAGGAAGGGAAAGCTTAAAAAAATCAAGCAAGAAATTACTTGTGCACCAACACTCATCAATATGAATTACTCAAATAATTTCACCCTTTATGCTTACGGTCTGATGTGAGTGTCACCGCTGTCTGACACAAGAAAATGAAAAAGGGATGGAGCAGCCTATGCATTTCATTATCCAAACAATGAAATATTATGATATGAGATACATTCACCCAAAGAAATAGGTCTACGCCATCAAGATCATGCTCAATAAATTTAAGAGCATGCTCTCCATAAATCACATCAAGGAACTAGTTTCACACGCAAGTGTAAGATACTTCATCATGGGAGCATATATCAATGAGAAGAGAGCACAATGGGTGACCAAAATAATGGAGTATGGTGTGACTATCAAAGACACAAAAATGGTTAGAGGTAGCGCACTCTATAAGTAGGTTGTGAAGACACAAATAATGAATATGAGAATTCCTTATTTCTTGGATGAAGTGCTCTCAGTGCATAGTAACCTAAATAAAATGCAGACCTTAGCATGTGTGATCAAATAAAGGAGATAATTAGATTACTTTTCGAGGGTACCTACCCTCCTGTTTGAACAAAGAAAAGAGAAGACATCTAAGGTTATAATATATTATGTATGTGTTTGATTGATGGTCTTCTCTTCAAGAAGAATCTTGATGGCGTGTTTGTTAAGTGTATTGAAAAAGGTAGACTAAAAAGTGTTAGCATAATTTCATGATGGATTCTCTGGCAAACACTTATGTTCCAAGAATACAAAAATTAAGATCATAATGGCAGGACTATTTTGGCCTACCCTATTCGTAGACACACACAAAAATGGGTCATAAAATGTAAAGAATGCACTTTTTTTGTAGGAAGAAAATATTGGAAGTGCTTCCCCTTTGACCAATCCAAACAGATCAAACTTTTTGCACAATGGGGTCTTGAATTCATAGGCATGATCAATCTTCCTCAAGTGCTAGGAATAAGTGGGTGTTGATAGCTACATATTACTTCACAAGATGGACAGAAGTTGTCGCACTCAAAGAATCAATCGAGTCATCAATCTTGAATTTCTTAAGGAAATTGTAACAAGGTTTGGTGTTCCTCAAACCATTATCTCTGATAATGCAAAAGCCTTCCTTGGTTCCAAAATTATTGATTGGGCACTAAGTCTTGGAATATATTTTAAGAGTTCTTCCAACTATTACCCTAAGGGAAATGGTCTTGCAGAATCAACAAACAAGAACTTAATCGTAATCATGAAGTGCACAATGAATATGAACCAAATAAAGTGGCATAAAAAGGTATCATGTGCACTCTAGGAGACATAATCACAATGAAGAAGGCAATTAGAACTTCACCTTATAAGATCGCCTATGGAAAGAGTCTAAAATTCCTTTGATACTTGAGTTTAATTCATTAACACTTTCCCAAAAGCTAGAATTCAAGGTGCAAACGAAAGGAAATCAAAATGGAAAAGCTAGTTTAACTTGAAGAATCAAGAAACTCTGCCATGATCAAGCTAGAATAACATCAAAAACAATAAAGAAATGGTTTGACAAAAAGGCTAGGCCTCAAGCTTTCAAAGTTAGGGACTTAGTCTTAAAATGGGATCCTAACAGAGATAAACTAGGGCACCATTCAAAGTTTGATGCACTTTGGAGTGTCCCATACATCATCAATTCATGCAAGGAGGCTAACTATTTTGAGTTGTCTCATCTTAATGGAGGAGCGCTACAAATCCCAATTAATGGGATTTATCTTAAACCATTCCATTAAGCTTGCTACATCATTTTGTATATATTAGAGTATTTTCATTCCTCCAAGTGCACCACGTGCACATTTTCTTGTTTGTACATAGTTCTTTATTCTTGCATGCTTCTTACACATGTCCCTCTTTTATTTTAGGATGTCGATTATCGTCTAGTGGTTTTAGAAGTTTCCAAGATTCAAAACATAGTTTATAATTTTTCAACATGTAACTTCAAGGGGCAGTTTTTCAAGGTTTCGATTAGAGATTCACATAAGTATCGGACTCCATGCCCAATGGATGCTACATGATAGTGATCTCCTTCATCTAAGTAGGTAGATGGCCCAAAATTTTTCCAAAATAGTTATCCAAATAACTTCCTAGTTATTTGGACAACTTATACTTCATATCCTAGCTCTCGAAATCTTCACTATAGGTTGTGCGTATTTCAATTGTTTCACTTGGCATATCTCTTTGGCTATAGTTCCTCACGCGCCTTATATGTTATGCTTATACAATTCTCTTCCTTCGATTTTCCTTTTCCTCTTTATTCCATTTTCCTCTCACACGCACCTTATGCATACCCACCCAAATCCAGCCTTCATACAGATCTGCGTGCATTCCTTGTACTTGTTTCTAAAATTAGGTAAGTCCTCGGCACTCTCTCACACCCTTTCTCCTTGATGTTGCACATTATTTTGTAATAATTGCACCTCTCTCATACATTTATTCCTTGGGTATTTATCCCATTTCCTCCTGTGTGCATTACCTTCATACACGCCTTCCCTCTTATTTTTTTCCGTGCCTCATCATTATGTGTGCATGCCTTTGTGCCTTCTTCTCGTGTTTTTGTGCCATGTGGAAAAGTTGTCGACCTTGAATGTATCACACAACCTATCAAAGAACGCCACTAGGGCACCAAATCCTCGCAACAAACCAAAGGTGTGTGACACATGGTAGAAAAGACAAATAAAATGAATAGTTGTCCATTTCTTTAACTAATCCGCATGTGCCACATGTCTTATGTGCCCATTAGTATTGCAGATATTCTAATAGTCATAACTTTTTCTCTAGTGCTCGATACTTGTGTGCTTGGAATTTTTGGAAAGCTGCTGATGTGGGCTACATGCTAGGCCATTTAAATTCAAATTTTAGTAAGATTTGGTAGGTGAGGTGTTGGAAAACATCTTTCATGCCATTAATATGTGATCCAATTACTTTAACCACCCATTGATACGATACCGATCTCCTTCCTTCCTTCTCCAATAAAAAAATAGACATGTAGAACTACACTTGATAGATTTACAGGTGGATTTGTAGGCATTGATGGCTGGTGGTTGAGTTTTCAAATTTTTTTCCCTCCTTCTCCTCTTTTTCTCTCATCAATGGATCTATAAATGTAGGAGATCTACTCATTGTAGAAGGGTCAAAAATTTTACATCCTTTAGTATTTGCTAAGGATCCTATATCTTTGCATTTTGAGTCATAGACCTCTAGATCTGGTTCATGCATGTGAATATCAACCTTCAAATGCCATTATAATCAACTGTGCATACCTAGAAGTAATAGAAGCACTATTTTGTGGCTATCTTCTGCCTTAACATGTTTTATTTCTTTTTTCTTGCCTCCTTTTATGTCAGTGCTGTCTTGTGTCATTCCAAATTACTTCGCAACTCCATTTTCTAGTTGTGTTTCATGAAATTGATGGTGTAAATGATTTTTGGTTTGTACTACACGTGCCTAGCCTCTCCGCATGCTTTATAATTTGTTTTGAATCAAAACAAATAGTGCTCATCCCACTTTTTCTAGTGTTATCACCTCTCTTAGATTAGTTTTCCTTTCTGTTATCCTTCTATTCCTAGTCCTCTTAGGGCATTGTTAGCTTAGTTTTACCTCCCAACATTAGGTGTATTAGTAGCAATAGAAATAGGTAGAGGAAATGACCTTCTTCGGAGATCCATATCAAGCACACAAGGTCCCACAACTTGGAGACGATTTCATTGTTGACTCAAATAACTCGTTCTTCCGTATCCGTGATACAAAACATGCATGTTTGAAAACTAAAAATAACCATATGAAAGTTTGGACTCATTCAACATTGTCCTAGCCATCTCTTGGACTATCCTATTCTTTCTCTCAACCACCCCATTTTGTTGAGGTGTCCTTACTGATGAAAATTTCCTTCTTATTCCATTTTCTTCACGAAGACATCAAACTCATTGGACCAAAACTCACCACCTCTGTCTAACCTCAAGCATTTGATTTTTTACATTCTTTTCATTTTCCACTAAGGATTTGAATTCCTTAAACCTTTCTAATGCCTCTAATTTTTCTTTCAAACATGCAACCCAAGTCATCCTAGTATAGTCATCAATCAACAACATAAAATACTCATCTCCTTAAATGTTTTATAGTTCTTGTGGGTCCAACTAGATCAGTGTGTATCAGTTTTAATGGACTTGATGTAGAATATTATTTTGACTTGAATCTTCTCCTAGTTTGTTTCCCATGTAGGAAATATCTAAAAAGTGTTTTAGATGGTTTGGTTATTCTTGGCATGTTTCTAACACATCCTTTTGAGCTTATTTTGACAAGGTTATCAAAATTCAAGTGCCCAAGCCTTTTGTGTCAAATCCAACTATAGTATTCTTGAGTGGTAAAGCACTTTTCTTTGTAGACTTCCTTTAGCACATACATATTATTCTTTGTTCTCTTTAGATTTTCCAATATTCTTGCCTGACTTGTTTTCTTTGATGTCACATCTTTTTCATGGAAAACTAATGTGTATCCTTTCTTACACATCTAGCTGACACTTAGGAGATTATGCTTGAGACCTTCCACATATAACACATTTTCAATAATTGATTTTCTATTATCAAGGATTAAAGATCCTTTACCAACAATATTAGTTGAGTTGTTGTCTCCAAATCTAATAGCTCCTGAGGCATTCATAGTCAGAGAGATGAACTTGTTCTTATCACCTATCATGTGACTAGAGAAGCCACTATCAAGATACCATATTCTTCCCTCATCTTGAACATGAAATTTTGTTTGGGATATCATAGTTTTTTCTTTCTTCTTTGTAGGATCTGAATTTACTACATATACCTTTCCATCTTTTCTCATATGATTCTGACTACATGTCTTTGCAATATGTCCAAATTTTAATCAGCTATAATAGATTACACCCTTATCTCTTCTCATCTTTTGTGAGTTATAATGCCTACCATTTTTTTAAATCATTTTTCTTACATTTAATAGCTTTATGACCAAACATGTTGCATGAAAATATATAACCATAAAAGGAGTGGGAGTACTTGATAGCATGGGAGTGTCTGAAGTGCTTGTTCCATCTCTTGGATTCATTTTTTATCTTCTTGTTTGTAGTGTGAGATGATTTTGGAGCACTCTTTCCATATTTCTTATCACATGTTCCATCATCTTCGTATTTTAATCCAGTATTTGTCACTTGATCTCTTTTGGCTACTTAGAGATCAACTAAATTAATCGTGTCTCATGTCAAACTTCTCCAAAACTCTACTTTGTTTTTCATTTGGTCCAAAATAGTATTTAGATGCTATACTTATGATTTAAGTTTTACACACTCTTCTTCTTTAGATGTTAATGATAGTGACATTATTTCTAGTTGAGCTTCTAGTTCCTTGAACTCATATTCCTCTTCTCTTTCCTTCATACTAAGTATCCTTTCATAAATACTGATTTTATCCTCATAATATTTCAACTTTAATCTTAGTTTGTGGTACTTCCTTCTAGACAAATACAACTCTTCAAGATCACTCACCAATTCAGCTTCAATATCTACCACAACACCTTCTTCAGAGTCTTCAACTTCAACATGATTTTTTCCTTTAGAGTTGCATTCATGTGATGTTTCAAAATCCATGAAAAAGGTTTCATTACAGGATTCATCCTTCTTACTCTCAGAACTATTTGTATTACTTGATTCATTTGAACTTGAATCCTCCTTGGTGTAGAGGTTTCTTTTACTTTTTAAAACATTCCTCTTTCCTTATTTCTTGAAGTTCTTTTTGTGCTTGATATGTCTCTTACCTTTTTATTCATGTTCATACTTCTCCTCTTTGTTCTTGTGAGGGAAATTTGATGCAAAGTGTCCTACTTGGCCACAATTGAATCATTTAAAGGAAAATTTCCTTTATATTTACCTAAACCTTTTCTAAGTTTTCTCACAAACAAGGCCTATATATTCTCATCATCAATTTCCATATCAAATTCCTCTTTATCTTTGTTTTTCTTTGGATTTGGTTCTTTTCAACTTTGAAAGTAGCTTATTTCTTACCTAATTTTTGTCTTAAGGTTTATAATTCATATGCACTTAAGATACCATGGAGCTCATCCAATTTGAGCTTGGTTATATCTTTGGATTCCTCCACAGCTTATACTTTTGCATCATATTTGGGAGTTCGGGACCTTAGTACTTTCTGGACAATTAAATATTCCTCTTGATTTTCACCTAGTCCTTGATTATGCTAAAATGGAAATATATGTTTCTATTATAGCCTAATATAATGCCATAGAGCATAAATAAATGAATAATAAAATATTGAAATATACCCAAACAATTAAGTTATGAAAATGTGAAACCATAATGTGTAAACAGGGTTAATAAATCCTTAAATGATTCATCGAGGTCATTGATTGTGTCATAGTGGAGACTAGTGGACAGAGGAGAAAACCGTCACATAAGAGCTTAAGAAAATGTAGATTTGATATTTTTGGCTAGACTAGGGAACTAGAAAAGGGATGGGGTTCTTGGGCACCTCCTGGTCTACAATGATGGGAGCCAGGTCTATGCCGTGTGAGGTCTATAAGACAATTTTATAGAGTCGTCGATGATGTGAAGCTTCACTAATTCTATCACGTGTATGTTGTACTTAGCTCATTGCTAATATCGCCATAAGCCTATAATAAAGTAAAGAATAAAACCCCGTAAAAGCATCAAAACCTTAAAAAAAGAAAGATGCATATGAAGGGGTTAGACTATCCTCAACAACCACAATGGTGGACTTACTAACTAAGCACTGCACTACATCTCAGACCCAATGTAGTTATGTGTGTGTGTGTGGAATTTTGTCCTAGGTTCTCTTGTGCATGTCTCACACTTTGTGAGTAGCTGAGAATAGCTAGATGTAGAATGTAAGTAAATGGTGCATGGAATATAATAGACTCCCTCCTATGAAGTGTATGAAGAAAACCAACCTTGTGTCCCTTATGATGGAGCTAGATGGATGCAAATGGATCTCTAGATGCCTTTGATGGATGCAACCTTAGGTGGAGATAGTAATGCTTAGTGCTTGGTCCCTCATTATGATCACATAACTTTATATTTATATGATTCCTTGTTTGAATTTTGTAATTAACCCTAAAAATACCAACTAACAAAAAGATAAATTTCTCAAATGGCTAGAAAGGACCCAAAAAGTGTAAGTAAGTAAAGAGAGGACAAGGGCACCCAAAGAGGGGACAAGAGTTCTTGGTGCTCTTGTCTTGGCTAGGCACCCTAGTCTAGAATGATAAATGACAAAATTTGAAAATACATATTGAGAAAATATTAAGTAAGACTAAAAGAAGAATAAAAACAAAAGAAAAGTGGCCAAAGACATGGGTTAATTATTACTTTACATACTTAAGAATCATATGAATAGTAGTATGTAACCAAGAATAAATAATTACCCAAAGTGCATGATTTTGTCTACACTTTCCCCACTTTATGTTGGTGAGAAAAATGCTTAGTAACATAAAGTAGATAGAGATGTGTATCTGATAAAACATGTAGAGTGATGTAGAGGCAGTGTTGAAGGACTAGACAAAACATAGAATGAGAAAAATAAAGGGTGGAGACTAAAGATGAAAAAGTGTAAAAAGTGATGAAAATGAACCTAGGGAAAAAATGTGTGTATATATTCCGATGTGTGTGATGTACCTACATGTTAGTTTCGATGTTGTATCATTTGTTGGTGTTGAATTCTTTCTTCCCATACGATACAAACCTACAAAAGAGAAGATGATTAAGTAGTCAAATATACATGTATATGTAAAAATGTGTGTAAAGATGCACATGTGTGTATGTAAAAAGCATGTAATGGAAAAGTATGAAATGAAAAAGGAACATGTGCACCTGATCCATGATGAGAAAATAGGGTGTAGAAAGGATCTTGTCAATGTCATGTGAGTTGGGTGATCTCACACCTAGGATGAAGAATTATAGGGAGAAAATTTGATTTATCCTCTAACCTTTAACCGCTTCCTAATAATGTAAGAGATCTTTGTCTTGTTGAGGTTTTTTTAGGTAATGCGATGCATATAGTAGTATAGAGAGGAAGGTCCATTTATCCTCTAACCTTTAACTGCTCCCTAGAATGCTAAGGACAAACTACCATGTAAAAGTTGTTGTGTATGGAGTTCTGTAAACTATGTTAAACCCACTCACTATGTAACTTCCCCATGGTTATAGGTGTTCCAGGTAAGGCATCACTGTACTAAGGACCCAAGTCTAATTTTGAGCCCTAAACCGTACTAATATTGTGATTGTGTATACTATGTAATGATGCCCCCCTCTTTGGGGGCATATGTGACGTCACTGTAGGAGTGTGTGGCCCAAAAGAGGACCAACCTCTGAAACTATGCCCTATAGAGGGGGATGTGCTTGGTAAAGACCAAGGCACACAAACAAGTGGCTAGAAAACAAGTGTTATTACAAATAAAGACATACATGTATGTATACAACAAAGTGTAAGCTAAAAAGACAATGTGTAAGCTATAACACATAAAAAGATAAATGTAGACTACAAAAAGTGGGTTACAAACATGGGACATCACTCACGATGTCACAAGACACTCAAGGCCATAGTGGTTGTATACAAATAAACAAGTGTACACAAAACAAAGGGAAAGGCCCACATACAATAGAAAATAGAGACAAAAAGTACAAACAATGTAACAAGATAACCATGGTGGTAAATAGTCATGCAAAAAAATGTTACACATGAAGCACCCATTAGCATGTTAGAAAGATAAAATGTATGTCAAAAGCATGTATAATCCAATAAAGTAAAGTTATAAGTACAAAATGAAACAATAACACATGTAGTGTATGAAAGTGGATGCCCTTAGAACCATCATTGTGGACTAGTAATGCACAAAATATATATATGTAGGCTCAATCACTGCTCCATAGCCCCACATCTGCTACATGTAATAATTCTAGATATTAATGTGATCATGATATAGAAACAACTAAAGTGAATGCACATGTGTGTATGGTAATGATAATGACATATAAGATATTTATCTAGCATGTGTAATAAAATGAACCTGTAAAAGCATAAGTTAAGAAAGAGTACATGAAACCAAGATATGTAATATGATATGGATGGATGTAATGGAATGAAAAGTAGATGATAGGAGCCACGTGCCCCTAAGTGAATGGTGTTGTATGTAGTGAGGTTCATTTATTTATGCCCCTCAACAGTAAAAAAACCGTAAACAAGAGTGTGTCATTGGGAAATGGTCAAACTAAGTTAGTGTAGACTAGTGTGGTGAATGTGTGGTGATGAAATGAGACATAGAAATGATGTATGAAGACACATGATGATGTAGCCTAAATGTATATCATGAGAAGATGATAGAAGAAGTGATGATTTATCCTATAGTGTATGTCATGAAAAGGATGCTAGAAGAAGTGATGATGTAGCCTATGACGTATACCACTACAAGATGATAGAGAAGATGAAAATTGAGCCTATAACATATGTCACTACGAAATGGTAACAAGAGTGATGATTTAGCCTACGATGTATATCACTAATCTAGGAATGTCGCATGATAGAATCTTGTATGCAAATGTGAATATGATGAGGTCCATTGGTGATGTATACCCTCAATAGTCTAGTATGGACCACGAGACTAGAGTGCATCATAGGGTAATGAGTACAATGCATGGAAGGAAATGGAATATAATGGTAGTGTGTGTAATATATGAATTATGAGAAAATACTATGTAGTGTATAGAGTATGTAGTATATGTGATGATGAGAAAATGTTATGTGATTATATCGAATGTGTAAAGTGTGTGTGTATGATTTAAGATGTGTAGATGACATGAGATAAGCAAGTGTGAAGTGCACACTATGCAGTGTAAAAATGTAAAGTACTAATGTGTATTTAAAGTGTGAATGTAAGGATTGAAGATGATGTGTGTGTATGATGTGTGAATATGAATGATGTAGAGTAAATGTAAGATTTAGTTTACATGATGTAAGATGTATGATGTAAAATGTGTAAATAGACATAATGTCATAGTTCCTACTATGCAATGTGTGGGTTCATGTGTATGGGATGCCCTCAAAATGAGTGTGAAATGAATCACACGAGTGTGTCATCGGGTAATGTCGATGTTAGTGCATGTCGTATATGTGTAGTGGGTGAGTGTTGATTGTTAGGCGGTGAAGATGTAATATGCGTGTTCAGTGACTAAAGGAGGATTGGGGGTAATAATCTCATGCCCCTAATTTTGAGAGAATGGAAATGATCGAGTGATGTCATCAAAGAGATCGTTAGTTTTTGGGTTAAGCCAAAAGGTGTCTGTATCTCGAAACCTAATAACAATAGTGTTGGGTTGATCACATAAGGAGCCATTAAGGTGTAAGTTGTACATGCCCATAACATACTCCTCATAAGTGAATGGAGGGAGTGGACAATTATGTGCATACCAATGAGTGATATTTTTTGTATAGTTGAGGAAAGAACTGTTGCAAATGAAAACACGACCAAAGGGCATAGGAAATGAGATTTCTATATGGTCAGGATCTAACATGCCCCCAATGTAATCGAGCCAAGACTATCCTAGCGTAAGTGGAGAAGTGGAAGGGGCATGTGCAAGAAAAACTAAAAGATGAAATGCTTAAAGACCATAAGCGGTGGTGATACGATGAACCCATGATATAGATGAGGATCATATGGTGGAGGAAGAATGTCATCACGTGTAAAGCCTAATCGAGTTAATCCATCATGTGTGCATATAGATTCAGGTAAAGTAGGATCAAATGGAATATGTTCCCAAAATGAGTCATTCATGAAAAGTGTACATGTGAATGGTGGTCGCACTAATGGAGGTGGCATTTGTGAAGGTGTTGGGGATATAACAACATCCGTGAATGGAAAAACTCTCATAAAAGATAAAATAATAGTAATAGTAATCGAGGGAGGTTAAAGTGGTGAAGGAATAACATCTATCACAAAAATAACACCTTCAAGCAGTGGTAAATGAGGTGGTTCATCCATAGGTTGAGGATCATCGTAGTATCATCTCATGCAAATTAAAGAGTGGTATTAGGATCACAACCAAAATATTTGTAGGGATGATCACAAAAATAGATATTCAATGCCTTTATGTAATAATTTAACACAATGATGTAAATGTAGAAGCAACGATACTACATGGCATGGAGCCATGGTCTACCAAGTAAACAATTATATGAGACTAGAAAGTCAATGAAAAAGAATACAATGTTAAGGGTTTTTGGTCCCTACAGTGATAGGTAAAGTAATGTGACCTATGCATGGATAAATAAAACCATCATATACATGAAGAGAAAGACATGATGGACTAATGTGAGTAATGGAAAGACCTATTTTTAAAGGAATGACATGGGACATAAGTTGAGCTTAGATCAATTGTCATTAGAGTATGCTTGATACCGACATTATAAATGTGAATCATAATATGCAAGGGTGGATCATTTAAAAATATATTAAGATCAATAGGAGGATTAAATTTGAATTTAATATGTTTGGAAAATACATCTACAAATGTTTGATAGACTCTACTAAGTAGATGCATATTAACATGAATATGAGTAGTAGCAAGAAGATGTTGGACCTATGCCTTAAATCATGATTTGCAAGCAAGTAATCATTAATTGAGATACTCATGATGACTAGAATCTAGGGTGATAAACAAATAATGAGGATCCTAAGAGCGTGAAGATCGAGTTCGGGTTCACCAAAATGATTATGCTAAAATGGAAATATATAATTCTATTCTAGACTAATCTAATGCATTATAAGAGTAGTAAATAAATGAATAATAAAGTATTGAAATATATCCAAACAACTAAGCTATGAAAATATGAAACCCTAATATGAATAGATGGTTAGAAAATCCTTAGTTGATTCGAAGAGGTTCTTGAACTATGTTCAAGTGGGAGACCAAGCCGACATAGAGGAGGAAAACCATCACACATGAGCCTGAGAAAATGTAGATATGAGTTTTATGGATGGAATGGGCCCCTAGAAAAGGGATGGGGGTGCCTAGGGGTGCCTGGTCTACAATATGGGTGCCTTAGTCTATTCTAGAAGTCTAGAAGCCAATTTTACAGAGTCAATAGAGGATGTAAAACCTTCACTTGCTTCTTCACATGTATGTTTTACTTAGCTTGTTGATATCACGAGAACTGTAATAAAGAATCACCTACAAAATAACAAAGAATCAAACCCTAAAAAATAAATATGCATATGAAGGGTTTATTTTCCTCGCAGGACCATATGGTGGAGTTACTAATTAAACAGTGCACTACATCTCAAACCCAATGTAGTTCTATGTGTGTGTGTAGAATTGTGCCCTAGGTGCTCTTGTGCATGTCGCACTTTGTGAGTAGTGAGAAATAGCTAGATGTAGAATGTAAATAAATGGTACATGGAATAGAATAAATCCCATCTTATGAAGTGTATGAAGAAAACCAACCTTATGTCCCTTATGATGGAGCTAGATGGATGCAAATGGATCTCTAGATGCCTTTGATGGATGCAACCTTAGGTGGAGATAGTAATGCTTAGTGTTTGGTCCTTATTATGATCATATAAATTTATATTTATATTATTCCCTTGTTTGAATTTTGTAATTAACCCCAAAAATGCCTTCTTCCAAAAAGATAAGATGCTTAAATGAATAGAAAGGACATGAAAAGTACACGTAAGTAAAGAGAGGAAAGGGATCCCAGAGGGGAACATGAGCACTGGTGCTCTTGTCCTAACTAGGTACTCTAATCCAAAATTATAAATGAGGAAAGGTGAAAATAAAAACCGAGAAAGTATAAATGCAAGACTCAAAAGAAGAAGCATAAAGAAAAGAAAAGTTTCCAAAGACATCGGTTAATTATTACTTTTCATACTTAGGAATCTTAATGAATAGTAGTATGTAACTCATGACTAAATAATTACCCAAATTGTGTGATTTAGTGTCTACAATCCTCTTATCATGTTTGTCACTTCATTCACTCTTTGCAGATATGAAGCAATGCTCTCATCCTCCTTCATTTTTAGGTCTTTAAATCAGTGTTCTATAGGTCCTGTAATTTCACAAGTTTTACTTTTTCATCTCCTCATACATATTATTTAGTTTGTCCCATATTTATTTTGTAATTTTATAATGTATGACCATTACCAACTCTATCTCCTGATATCCCACAAAGGATGGAATTCATATCTCTTGAGTTGTTCTCATGAGCTTGTTTGTCACCTGAAGTGATGGATGTGTTAGAAATATTGTGCCATTCTTAATCGCATCCCATATATCATGTCTAAGAGACTCAAGGTATACCTTCATCCTGACACTCCATAAGGCATAATTAGTTCCACTTAAAAGAGGTGATCTGGTCATGGAGAGACCTTGACTACTATCTATATTTTGTAAGATGGATCTCCTTGAAGTGGTTAGACTTTCTCCTAATGGTACCTACTTTGATATTAGTTTTTGAACATTCAAGAACTAAGAGGGGGAGGGGGTGAATTAGAGCCTACTAAAACTTGTAAATTCAAACTTAACAATCAATACACCATTCATTTATTATCCTCTTGAAAAATGAGCTAGTTAAAGCTAACCATAATGGAGGAAGAAACAATAAACACAAGAGAACACAAGATTTAAGGCAGAAACTCAATAATGGAGAAACCCACTAAAAAGAGAAATCGAGCAATATGTACAGATTTTTTTCTTTCCAACTTTAACTTAATGAAGTGAAACAACAAAAATATACTTGAACTCATAATATGATGGGGTTTACCAATACCAAAGTGTGATGGTGGATGATGTAACTTGATGGATGAGATCTCCTTCCTTCTTTCACCAATGAATGAACCGGCAGATCGAGACATTGAACAAAAATAGATTAGATAAATGGGTAAACGAGCTTCTTAGTAAAGGCTGATTCTAGGAATCCAAAGGGACTTCCTTGGAGGATTTCAACTTGATTTATAACAATTAAGTGAATTGATAAAGATAATGATAAATATATGTAATAGAAAATGATAGATGGATAATAGATGAGAAGCTCTAGAACTCAAGGTTGAAGGGTAAGTCATGTGTAGCTTCAAAGGTGGCCCAAGAAAATGTGGATGCAATCTGAATGAACTCAAAGTAATCATACAAAAATTCCTCGCCTTACTCGATCTCGTGAAGGAATTCGAACTGATCTTTGATGTATTCCTCATCAATGACAAATTTTATTGCACATAGTGTCAATTCATAGAGGATGTTGTATTGTTCCACAAGAATGGTTACTAAACTATAGGAAGGTCATAAATGCTTACAATTGGATGTGAGCGGACAAGAAATTCCATATAAGAGAAAGCCATGCTTGTAAAGAACAAGTTAAAGATAAAATATTGACAAAAATTGAGATAAAAATGGTAAATTGATAAAGAGATATGTCTTGATAGGGATCACTGGTGATTATGGCCGATACACCGTGATTCGTAATCACTAGCGAGCAATCGTTAAAAGAGATAGTTCAGATAAAAATGATAATCAAGGATCTAAAAGTGATGTTTTTGATTTTTTTCGATGTTTATATGAAGTCTAAAAATCAAGGCTCTAAAATTCATAATCGTAGTTGGTTAAAGGAGAATGACGATATGAAATTGATTTTAGTGCCATCATCAATCATGACGCTTTTACAAGAGCATAATTTATTTGGGTGGTGATAAAAATGGGAAGATCATGGTCTGCTGGATGTAATGATGGTATTTAATATGTGTTAAAGGAGATATCAATAGATGTCCTTAGGTTCCTACTAAGTTTGTGAAGAGTTGTGGATCATCTGAAGGAACTGTTATGGACTGGAGATCTTCAATCATGGCTCATTTGTGTGAAGGAGAGGTTTTAATCAATTCATAAAGGGACATTTTGACTGAAACTTGATGTAGTTACTTGATGAAATTTTTTTCACATTATAGTAGTGAGATGAGTAGAAGGAGAAATACGGATGGTAACTTTGGATTTGGTGGGTGGTACTTGATTATATGATTCAGGGGCATGAGGAATGGAAACCTTGGTCACATTTTGTTCCAAAGAGTTAGGTTTATGGGTACATGCCAGGGTAGTAATATGAATTGCTTCAATTTGATGAGGACATGCTTCGATAGGAAACTCCTTAGTCGATGTGGATAATGATGTAGACATAGTGATTTTTTTGTTTCATGAGACGTTTTTGGTTTTTGCATGTTAATAGGAAGAAGACCTTTGTTTGTGAGATATTTGATGGAAGCGAGAAGGGCTTTACAATATTTCACAAAGTGTCCAAGTGTGCAATGATAGTCGTAAAAGGCTTCATAGTTATACTAGCGGGATTCAAACCTTGAGTGTTGGATGGCTTCAACGGAGGTAGTGTTATGAGTGACTATTGAAGAAACCTTTTAAGGGTTAATGTGTAATAACCTTTTGAGTTAGATGTCAAGGGAAGTGACGTTTCATTTGATTTGATGAGTGCAAATGTATTTGGTATAGTTTTTTTGATAGTGTTCTAGGGAATTATTTTTGGTTGTGTGAGGGTGATTGGTAATTTGGATGAGGGATGTGGCCCCAGATGGAAGGAAAAAGTTTAGGTTTTTGTGTCAAGGAGTAGAATGGTCACACAATATGATTATAACTTTTTTAGATGGAGGTGTGATGGAATTTTAAAGGTTACTAGTGTAATGTTAAGCTATAAAATCATCATATGAGCTTTTCAAAATTTTTAGGATAGGTTATTTTGTGACATTCGTGAAGATATTATGGACAGATGGATGAGACCAAAATGGGGATGAAGAATATTTATTTTCAATGATAGGTTCTGTGGATGCTACCGATTCAATATTTGTTGCTCTTACAGTGGCACTACTAAAAATAGGCACATGTGTGGATTTTGTGGTAGAAGTTATGGATGCTAGAAGTGGTCTCTCACTAATTATGTTTATGGTATGATGGGATTGGATATGATTAGTTTGTGGTTGAATAATTGATGGAGAATGATCAAGAAATGGTTACTTGAAGACATCAAAGTTTTGATTTTGAAGTGCATTAGGATTATCCAAATGTAAGTCACCTTTGTTGATCAAATCTCAAAGGAAATTTCAGAATGAAATAGATATTTCAATATCATGAACTTTGACCATGTGGTATTTGCAATAGTCATTATCTTTGTACTAAGAGGGTTTTGAAACAGATGTGTTGATAAAACACATAGGTGAAAGAGAGATCATATTAGCAGCAATATGTTTATCAAACACTACAATATATGATTTAATGATAGGGGTATATCTACATTGAGGTCAAGAGCATTTAGTGGTTGAGTGATATTTTGAGGTAGATTTGACAAACACTACATTAGCTGATGATTTGGATTTATTTTGACTAGAGGATGGTTTTGATGAGAACTCATATTTTGGTTTGTGTTGTATAAGTTTCCCTCTACCTTCTTTAAGAGCTTGAAGCTCAAGTTTTCTCGCCATTGTAAAGGCTTCATCAAACATATAAAAGGATTGGATTTGAAGTGTAGATGAGATATGTTTGGTGTAAGAACGAGAAAATAATTTGATCAACTTGGTTTTTCGAGGAAAATAATAATTTATTAATGATTCTCCTCCAATGGGTGACGAAGTCTATAATGGACTCATCTTCAAATTGTTTGATTGCATATAGGTCGGTGATGGTGATTTTACAGGTGATATTGATTGAAAAGTGTTCGTGGAAAATTTGGGTGAGATGAGAAAACAAGAAGAGTGAATACTGCAAAGATGTCTTTCGCTATACCAATCTAAGGTAGGGCTTGCCATAAACATGGGAAATTTCCTAAGCATTAATTCTTGCTCATGGGCTATAAGGTAATAGGCATGACGAAAGGTCTGTATATATGTTGCTTTGGGGTCCTCCTTGCTATATAATTTAAAGAACTTAGGAAGCTCCCAATGAGGAGGATAGGCTTTATATGGCACTGACGGATGGATAGGTTCATTGCATATTTGTTCATGTGATAATGTATTCTTAGGATCCATATAAGTGGATTCAAGGCTTGATATTATGTTCATTAAAGCTACAAGGGGTCTATTTATGGTTTTTTCTGTAGTGGATGAGGATGAACTAGGCTGATTATACAAGAGTTGGCTAGGTTGTTGATATGGTTGATATTGTTGGGGGATATTATATTGAAATAAAATGTTCTGCTTTGAGGAATGCTTAAAGGGATATTATAAGTGGGTTATGAAACTAACGGTTGTGAAGGTTGAATATATTGATATTGGGTGGGCATGGATATGTTAAGGAGGGGTTCTGATTGTTTTGGTACATGTTGAAAGGGAACAAATGTATGAATGAGAGGTTGTGATTGCTTTTGGATATGTTAAAGGGAATGGAAGAATGAATGAGGGTTTGAGATTGTTGAGGTATGTGTTCAAAGGGAATCAAGGTGTGGATGAGAGGTTGAGATTTTTTTAGTATAGATTGTGAAGAAATGGGAATAGTGGATGATTGTTAAGAGGATGGAAGAATGATAGAAATAAATATGGTATTAATAAGTGGGGTTGATGTTGGGATGGACATAACTATGTTTTGGACAACAAATGTAGGTTTTGATATGGGGTAGGTTGAGCTACATTTTATGGGATAGCTATGGAGTTCACGTGAGGATTTTAGATGGTAGAGGAGACTAAAGAGGTTGATGTAGGTGATGAGGGATTAGTATTGTTCTAAGGCGGGGTGGATCTAGATTAGAGGTCATCTATGGATGTGGATTTTGATTACTGGAATCTTGAGAGAAAACTACATTGAAGTCACAAGCAATGATGGGGGTTGAGACACAAAAATGAATGTTTTTATTGAATATTGATGGAATAAAGATGTATCTATTGAATGAATGGTTCATGATTGGGATCGATAAGATAGGAGTAAACACATGAGGGGTCAGGTACATAAGGTCGTGGTTTAGGTGTGAATGGTTAGAGGTGAACACCCCAAGAAATAATATATGCATTGAGAGAAACGAGGTTTAAATCTAAGATATCGAGAAGATGAGATCCCCACTATCAAATAAATGGGGACCGCAGGATCGTGTACTTTAGACAAAGCAAATTGACTACTAGAAGAATGTGGTTATTCTTGATCTTATGGTTGGGATGCTAAAGTAACTCATTGTTCTAGTAAATGTGAGGCATCTTTGATGCATGTTTGATGATTTTAAATAGATTGATGAAGACTTTTGGCCATGTTTTCCGGAATTTTAGATATGGTATTATTGCCTTGTAAGAACCATGGAAGAAAATAATCACTTAACAATGAAAAATAATTCTAAATTAATTATTTACAATAAATATACAAATCAAACAGAATAATTTGAATATCTTGATTAATTTAGAAGAAAAATGAAATGTGTAAAATGGTGAAGGGTCTTAGGAAATGGTCATCTAAGGATGGTTTTAGGAATGTTTAAGGATGGAGTCCTCGATATACTTGAAGGTATGTGAAGCCCAAATTTGTGTTGGTTCTGATACGAGGCCTAGTATTGGGGCCTACCACCTCACTTCATGGTCCCGAAATGATAAAGGAGTAAGGTGCTTACCTAATATACCAAAAAAATTATTTATACTCAAATTAAAACACCAAGTTGGATTCTCCTCTTGGTGATCAAATCCAAGTAGGTCCACCTGGGTAGGAATTTTTTGATGTAAGTTGTATTTGATGTGGTTTGGTTGTGTGTGGGGAAATTAAGTGAATGTAATATAATAATCCCCTAATTAAACTATGTTATCAAAAGTATGAAAGGGTGTTTTTAATGCCAAAATAATGATTGATTTTGATGAAAAAAAAAAATGCAATGCTTAAAAATAAAAAGAACAAGAAAACACACCAGTAAAACACTTCTTTTTTAATTTTAGATTTTTAAATTTTAGATTTTTTTAGGACAACAAAGGTGGCAATAAAAATACCCTAGAGCAAAAAATTGCAATGGTTAACAGAAACATAAGACAAAAAAATAAAAATGGATATCGTGAGGTCAAATAACTAGGCAATCATTAATAATCCATAGGGATTGTTGATGATTCATAGGGATCACTAGTGATTCAAATGAATTGTTAGAGATTGCCAAGTAGAGAACCCAATGATGAAATTCAATTAATTTTAAAATGAAAGAAAAGGGACGAGGTCCCACTGGGTGTTCCAGAATGTACTAGAGAGTTTTTGCTTTCCAACTTTAACTTAATGAAGTGAAATAAATAAAATATACTAACCTCAAGATGGTGGGTTTTACCAATACCCACGATGATGGATGTTGTAACTTGATGGATAAGAGCTCATTCCTTCTTTCATTGATGAAGGAACCTTTAGATCAAAAACACTAAACACAAATATATTACATAAATGGGTAAACAAGTTTCAGCTCTACAAAGGTCAATTCTAGGAATCTAATGAGACTCGGAGGATGTCAACTCACTTTATAAATTTAAGTGAATTGATAAATATAATGATAGAGATATGTAATAGACAACAATAAATTGATACTAGATGAGAAGCTCTGAACTTTAGGTTGAAGGGTATGTCCTGAGAAACTTCAAAGGTGGCTCAAGAAAGGGTGGATTTAATCTAAACAGACACAAAGTAATTGTACCAAAGGTCCTCTCATCTCTTTCTTGATCTCGTGAAGGAATTCAAAATGATATTTGATGTCTTCCTGGTTAATAGTAAATTGTATTGCAAACAATGTCAATTCGTGGAGGATGTTGTATTGTTCCTAAGAATGGTTTTGAACGAATGGAATGTCATAAATGCTTATAAATAGATGTGAACAACAGAACTACCATCTAAGAGAAAACCATGCTTGCAAAGAACAAGTTAAAGATAAAATATTGAAAAAAATGAGATAATACTTGTAAATTGATAACAAAATGTGTCTTGGGGGGATCCCTTAGAGAGGAGGTAAAAATCCTATTTATAATTGTTGGTGATTAGTTAGAATCCTCAAATGATCCACTTTTTTTTGGAGAAAATGTTTTTGAGGTTGTTAAAATAACTTCCAAACAAGGTTTTTGGGTATTTGATGAGGGTAAATGGTTAAAGGGAGGTTAGGGATGAGGTGTGGAGGTTGAGATGTGTTGATAAAATAGGCTTAGATGGTTTTAAAATGGTTAGGGTATATTTAGAGTGGTTGGGTGGTTTTTAAGATGGGTGAAGTAGGATTTTACAACTGTAAAATGGTATTTATGGGTGTGGGATAATATTTACATGGAGTAAATATTGTGGGGGAGAATATAACTTAGGATAAATTCTTAATGGATTAGATGACTTATTTTAATTTGATGTTGTTGAGGGTCAACGCACGTAGATACCCAAATTAGCGGTGCTAATTTTAGGTGTCTACACAATATCGAGAAAAATTTCTTGTAATAGTTACAATGATTTCACCATGTGGTGAGCACCCCCACCCCTGAAGCACCAACTCTAGGTTTGAATTAGCTACTTCAATTCTATGCCAAATAACCACTTGATTCTTTTTCAAGCACCTACTTGCATGGAAGATCACTCCTAAATTGTTAAGCTAAAAATAAATATTTCATCAACATGAATTTGATCAAATTCCCCTCCTTTGCTTACATCAACATCTTGTGATCTTAGTTTCATCTCTTTTTCATCACCTTTCACCAATTAACACACACACCTTCTTGTCTCTAAAACAAGTATGATTCAAAAACATGGAGAGTATATGTACAAAAGAATACCTCTCTTTCTTGACTCTTACACTTCACATTATCACCTTTGATTCTTTTTTCCTTTTTCAAATCGAACGAAGAAGCTCGAGAGACAAGTCACAAATTGTGAAAGTGACCAAATATTACATTTACTAGATTAGTTTCATATTCCTTTCGTTGCTTCAATTTATGACCTTCTATGAACCAATAAGAGACAAAAATAAGCTTCATCTTTTTGATAGTTAATTACGAACTTATAAAGTCTAAGTTACACCCTATAAACTCCCTTCTCCAAATGTTACACATACTTTGTCTTCTAGCCAAGAAAATATGAATTTGTATTTTACATCTTTGACCATGTGCCAAGTGTCTTATGCATGCAACCATGTTGTTCAGACTCTTAGGATGTTCTAATAGCTTTCCACGATCTCAATTTTATACCATTATCCTTACAAAATTCAATTCTTCACTTGTGAGAAGCACAAATATTATAATAAGAAACACATGTCCAAGTTTGAGAACAAATTGCACTTGTGAACTCATTATTAAGAATTCATTCAAGATTTTCTAATTGCGGGTATATTTATCAAGGTTTGAAGACCAATTCAATGAAGTATACAATCATTTTCTTATCTTTTCAATCAAGATTATGCATTCATAGTCACAATGAAAATTGAAACAGTTAAGAACAATATTGCCAAGGCATGAAGAACACACATTCCACTATTTTCATGGCATTAAGATGATGGTTTAGGAGCACATAATCATTCACCATGCTCAAGAGCTCAAGCCATCAAAAATTCTTCATTTCACAAGCTCTAAGATAGTGCATTCACTATTTTTCTCATCACAGACTACAAAAATGAGGAATTTGAAGAATTCATGAACATCTTAGTCACCTATATAGCTATAGTGAAATATTGTAAGGCTCTGTACAACTTCTCATGTCTATAATTTTTACTAATGACAAGAAAAAAGCTCAAAGGTGATGGTTTTATCAAAACTATGTAGAGGGAGGGTTTTGACACATCAAACCCTAGCTAGATGTTTAGAGGATTGAATCACCATGTACTTTACTTCCATATTACTATGACTATGTGGTGAATTTATTGAGGTCTTGTACCCCATTACTAAGGACTTGTATGCATGAGTTCTTAAGAAAGAATTATCAATTCAACTTAAGTTATCAACCTTCTTGAACATACCAATAAAAGAACCGGAAATCAAAAAGTTTGATCCCTCAACTCACTTCATATAAGCATACATGTGACTCCATCAAGTCATCCCAGCTTATATCATGTGCTCGAAAAACCATATTATGCTTCAATATCAGGTTTACATATGAAAAAATTCTCAAAACACCATGAATGGTTGCACCATGCACTTATAGCGGTAGGAGAAATAAACTCACATATACCTTCAAAAATCTCCACACAACTTGTCCAAGTCTTTTCATGACCACTAAGTATACATTATAAGCTCTCTAAGATACTAAAGTTTTCATTATGATTCCCGCAATTATTACATGTACCTACAAATTTCATTAAAACCTAATATTTTTTGTTCTATACAAATCCCACATGTACCTACACAATTAGTGTTTTGTGACCCTTGGGGAGTCCTTTGCATGTCCAAAGCATCAAATGTATTGCTTAAATAGAGAGTTAAGAATGACATGAAACAAAATTAGAAAAATAGATATAACTTTTAAATTTGATCATATGGTGACCTCATACCTTTTGCATTAGATTTTTATCCCAATTTCCTCCAAAAAAGTCTCTTATGACTTATCTGAAGAGTCCTTGTCAATTTATCACAACTGTTAAGAAGTTGAGGTGCTCATTTTGACCTTCTCAAAAACCCGGTCTTGGAGAATTTGGCTCTACAACCTTGATTTTCACTTTATGACCTTGAATTGTTTCTCACACTATTTGGATTCACTCCTATAACATCTCCCATGATTTTTTTTTTTCATGAGGCCCTCTAAATTTTCTTGACCCATCTCATTTTCCTATGAATACTAGGCATGTTATCAAGCCTTCATTTGCACTTTGTCTCCTACAAAATTCAAAACCATGATTTATGATTTTTCACACCTTCATATCCCTTGTACAAGGATTATCCATCCTTCACAAACTTGGAACATCCATATCATACCTGCAAAACATCATACACCATGGCATGCTGGGAATATGCCTTTACACTAGGCCTAGTTTAGCTTGTTTTCCACTTTGAACACCAAATGTGACTTGATGAGCAATACGTGACCACTCTCACACCTCTCGAGACAACTTAAAGGACACTTTGGACATAATTTTACTATGTACCAAACACCAAGGATGTTTACAAGCTCACTCTACATTGGGACTTTGAAACAAATCTAAGAAATGCATAAACATACTCCTACACAAATCACTACTTAACCCTTGAATAAACCTAAAGATAAATGATATACATATTTTTGACTTCAAGAGCATGGTAAACACCGATATAGAGACAAGGAAAACTTACTGACCATGCTTGACTCGTTGAGACACACACTATGCTATTGATGAACTCATGACTCCATATTAGGACCTTGAACTAATTATAAGACCTTGAAACAAAGTAAGACCAATACAATTCAAGACACAGATACCGTAACACACTTCAACAAGAACTCATGAAGAGTGAAATTCCTAGTCAAGCCCACACTCAAGCCTATTTGACATCAATGACAACTTTTTCAACACTATGCGTCTTTCTTGCATGCACTTCTTGTACTTCTCCACTTACTCTTGGGAAGTCTTGGATTCACTACATTGGTGGCACTTTAGATCCTAATCATATTGATATATCATTCCCCATGCCTTTTGGCCATGTTTTTATTTGTAATGATTCATTTCTCAACTTTTAAAAAGTCTTACTTGCTGGTATGCACATGGTTTTCCATTACCACCTTTCACTGATGAAGAATACACAATGGGCATGTACAATTTATGCCGCAATGGATCCTTATATGATCAACCACATACTATTTCTTACCAAGTCTCTGACGCATCTCCATTTAACTTCAACCATGAAAATGATGATCTCTTAGATGATGTTACTTGATTCTTCTTCACATCATTGACACTTGGGGAGTCATGCTTACTCTCTCCCTCTTTTAGTATTGTCAAGTGCCTCACATTTCTACTATCACACTCAATGCTTCACATTTAGTCTTTCTCATACATCATTGTACACACATCGATACACACAATTGGTATCATCATGACCCTATGATGCAATCTCATGCCATGGTTCACACTTGACTATTGAGGAAAACTACATTCATGAACCTCATATAATACACATGACCCATTTCACATTCTACGTATTTATGAAACATCTTTTTAGCATCACATTCTCAAACATCGACTACCCTATGATGCACTCTAGTTCCATGGTTCATACTCAACTACTGAGGGTCTACATTTGAAATGAACCTGATCACATTTAAATACTTTACACTCTATGTTTCATTGATCATATCTTTCTAGTGCACATATTCAAATAATTTACCAATGAGGCACTCTTGTTCTATGGTTAATTATTGAATGTTAAGGGGTATTTTATAAATGGATCGTATCTCATGCTCATACAAATTCGCCAGGGGCACGCTGCTCCTATCAATCACTTTTTAGTCCATTCCATTCATACTCACAACATGTTGCATGTCTTAGTTGCAATTATTCTTGTTTGCTTATAACAATTACATGTAAACTTTGTTTTTATGCTAAATAGATACTTTGTATGTCATTATCTTTTCTATATACACATGCACATTCACTTGTTCTCTAGTTTTGAATGTAGCTTTCTACAAATCCTTACAAATAACAAAAATTCTTAGCACTATACCTCTTACCAATCCCACAAAGGCTCTTGGAGGCATCTACTTTCGTACACACTACATGTGCTATTGTTTCATTTTATATTACTTTATATTTTTACTAGCACACTACTCTATATCGAAACATACATGTTTTGAAATATTTATTATCTTTCTAAGATGCTAATAGGTGCTTCATGTGCAAATTTTTTTGCAAGAACTATTTTCCACCATGGATGTCTAACACTCTACTTGCTCTTGTCTTCTATTGTGCCATTGTTTATGGGCTATTCCCTATGACTTGATTGTTCATTGGATGTATGATTTTGGATACCTCATCCCCGATTGTCTTGCACCATTGTGAGTGATGTCCCATGTTTGAAACCCAATATTCATAGTCTACATCATCTTATTGCTTGGTAGATTACACATTGTCTTATATATGCATATTTTTATGGTTGAAATAACACATGTCTTTAGCCACTTTGTTTACATGTGCCTTGGTTTCTACCATGCACATTACCCCGTAGGCTATGATTTTTAGATCAACGTCTGGTCCTCTCCTTTTGGTCAAGGCCTCTTAGTGACATTACATGCACCTCAAATGAGGGGGGCATACATTAGGTGAATTATTCACCCCATTTAGCAACTCAAAGATTTAGTACATGCCTACACAATATAGGAAAAAAATAGAGTTACGAGACATAGAACAACCCAAATTCTAAATTGGGTCCTCGGTTAGCACAGACGCCTAGTTGCCTAGATATAGACACGAGTGCCTATGAACTCTTGACCCTTTTTAGGTGCCTATGACTAGGGGAATCTATAATCATTTTCTCAGATTGACATAGTTTACAACATTTCACAGAGTATTTTTCACAAATACATGCACAATGCTCCAATAATCGAATGCGTTCTACCTTTATTTTCTACCTAGATTGAACATTAAAAAAATAAGATCACACCATCTACAAAGGTGGTGAATAAATTTCTAGAAGTAGTCAAGGAAAAATAATAACACTAGACCTTTCTCCCCAATGCTCTTTTGTTGTGGCACAAGATCACCTAAAAAATCACACTTAGTGTGAGATTGCCCAAAAACTATTTTGTGGCATGAGATAACCCAAAAAACTTGTTGTTTTATAATGTTTGATTCTTTGTATCATTCTTACTCATCATGGATCAGGTCCACATGTTCCTTTTACTACTTTTCATGTTTTTACATATTTGGATTGAATTTTTCACATATACACGACTTTGACTACTCTTTTTCTCTTCCTTTTAAGTCCATCCTTAATACACAAAAATAATAAACCCTTCATCAAGTGACAGCAAATAAAATAGGTACAAACACAACATGACACACTTCACCCCTATGGTAACTTCCTCTACCTTACCTTCCATGCTTCATTTTTATAACTCCATGCTTTTTCTTATCTCATTAGTAGGATTTCGCTATCGATATACATGGTTATCAAAGTATGCATCTCTTATGTACTTTATGTTATTGAGTATTCACTCAACAACATAAAGTGGGGGAAAACTCAAATAAATCATGCACTTGGGTAAATTTCTAGGTCATAATCACATACCACTATTGATATGATTCTTAAGTAAGAAAACTAGTAATTGACATCCGTCTTTGGCCTCTTTTACGTATTTCGCTTTCCTCTTTGGTCTTGCACACACCCTAACCTAATATTATCTTCATTTCTTTATCTTTCTTGACTTTGGACACCAACACCTAGCCGGATGCTAGCACTCGTGCACCCGTGCCCCCTCTTAGTGCCCTTGACCTCTTTGTATCTTATTCACATCTTTTGGGCCGCTTTCATCTTTTTTATGCATTTATTATTTTGATTGCAATATGATGTTAAATGATGCTTTGTATAAATGTCCAGCCTTGTTTGCAAAGAAGTTGTTATATGTAAAAACTAACATGCAACAAAGGATCCATATGCAAAACTGACATATAGCCAAAGAACTCATTCACAAAAAGAGGTCATCTCAAAACCACATGTAGCCAAAGGGACTCATCCAAATCAAAGCATCCATCCAAGCCAAAGGAGGTCACACACATACATAAAGTCATGATTCTAAGGATCTTGCACAACATGGACACTACACCTAAGCTTGCACATGTGTGATGGAAGAAGAAATTATGAGAACAAGAAGAAGACTCAACACCATCACCTGATTATGCATTGTAAACTCAAAAAAATAACTAATTGATTTAACTCATAATTTAATAACTGTTGATCGATTGATTGGTTAGTTAAGTTATGTGATTGTATGAGAACATCTACTGAATAGTTTTGTTGCATGCATGTAAGTTTCTAGATTGTTTGGTTAAGATATTTTACTTAATCCAACTAGAACTCCTAGTAGGACTCTATCTCTTCACACCTTTGCTGTAATGAAAGATATAAAAAGGAAAGATTAATGTTGTAGAGAGAGAGGAGAGATACATAGATAGATCCAGGTAGAGAATTTTTTATATTTTCCACTTGTAATCTTCATGCTGATGAAATAAGAATCTGAGTTTTGTTTAATTTTTTGTAGACACAAGCCTTAGGAGGGATTAACACCCAAGGTAGGGCCCACTTATGGTTTGCTAACCCTCTCCTTTTTTTTGTTTTTTAATTCATTGCATGATTAGATTAACAACAACTTATTCCTTTATCTATGTTCTATTTTTACATGCTTTGTCATTAGCCATAGTATTTACTTTCAGTCATAATCTAGTTCATTTCAACATTGTTATTTCCTAATTGTAGTGACAACAATTTACCTTTATACCTCCCAAACATCTGTAACTATGCATACAACACTGAAATATTGAAATTTTACATCCCTAGGTCTGATAATTAAATGATTGTAGATTAATAAACAACATACTAATTGTTACAAGTTAATTTACACCACCATTTTTGGTGCCATTTTCGGGATACTGCCAAGTTATAAGGTTTTTGAGAGGTTTTTCATTTCTTAGAGTAGTTTAGGTTTTAGGAAATTCACTCCAAACCAACCCCCAACTAATTTCCATTGATTGAGTTGAGTTAGTTGATGCATGCACCACCCAAGGGATGCCCATGGTATATTTTTACCTAATCCACAAGTAGCACATATCTCTTCATATACCTCTGAGGATTTTGAAGAAGACATCCTTTCATCTATACAAGGTTTACTGTTCAAAGATCATCCTCCAAGTGAAAGTTCTGAAGCTTCTCTTAAGAAACCAGAGATGGCAGAAGAAGTAGATCAAAATGTTCAAAATGGGGAACCACCTTTGAGTTCCCCATTATTGAAAATAATGTAATCTTTGCTATGAAGAATATTTCTCCCTCATCCTTTCCCAATTTTCATGGATCAATGACAAAAGACCCAGACACCTTTCTATTTGAGTTTGATGTTCTATGCAGGAGTTATGATTATACTACTGATGCACATAAATTGAAGCTATTTCTTACTACACTCAAGGATGCAACCTTGAGATGGTTCATGGGATTGGGAAGAAATTTGTAAACCACATGGGGCACAAATGAAGGAGAAATTCCTTGATAAGTACCAGGATTATTGCAGACCAAGTAAAGAGGAGGTGATGAAATCTATAAATGGCACAAAAAAGAGGATGAACCATTAGAAGACTATTTGGAAAGGTTCTTGTTCTATGTTCAAAAGTCAAGGCACACCAGAATACCACTTGAATCTCTCAAATTACTCTTTTTAAGGGACTCAAGTGAGGAGGACATGGATGCTCTAGATCTGATAGGAGCAAGGGACATTTCAAAAGCTACTTTTGTAGAAATCTTGTGAAGCCTACAAAAATTACTCAAGAGCTACTATGAAGAGGGTAAGAAGTGTAAGATCAAGAGGTGGATCAACTACCAAAACAATTGGGGACATATCCAAGTCAGATATTGTCAACATGTTTAAAAACATGAAGCAGAGATTTTCAATGACATGGCCAATCAATTAGATGCTCTACATGCCAAAAATAAAAAGGAAGATGTAAAAGAAACACTCACAGAGTACTTTCCATGCATGTAGAAGGAAGAAATATGACTATAGATGCAGAGAATTGGCCAACATTTCTCAAGAAAGGGAGGCTTCACTTGAGTTCAAGATGTTGGAGATAGAGGATGGGAAAGTTTTCTATGTTTCTCAAAGAAAACCATGGCCACCAAGGCAAGGAGGTATGACACAAGACCTATGCATTCATTTCAAAATTGGTCTAATAATCCATATATGCAGCCCCCACCTTGGGCTAACCCTCAAGGTTGGGCCCCATATCCTAACCAATATCAACAAATAGTGGAAAACCTCAATTCCAAGGCCAACCACAACAACAATGGAAACAACCTCCTCAATCATGGTAAACAACCTTGGAGAGGAGGGAAGCAATGGAATAACCCACCTCCTAATTACCAAAATCTTATCAACAACCTCCTTATCCATAAAGCAACAAGCTCTGATGCCAAACCCCAAGCAGATCTCAACCAAAAGCTACCCAACTACCAACTCAACCAACACCTAACCCTAACAATAAAGCTTCTCATAGCCAACCTATTCCACTGAACCAACTCAATACCCTACCTATTCTGTTGATGTCAACAATATCCATCTTCACTCAAGAAGAGCACTTCCTCCACCAATGGACCCACCATTACTGAAATTGTAGAAGAACCATAGTTGTTGCATACTAATGATCCAAAAAAATCTAAAAGATGTTGCATGTTAATCCACAACAACCTGAGAAAATTCCAACAAGGGTAAAACACAGGGTAATGAGCCACCATTTCTTGAAAGGTTACAAGAAAAGAAGACTGACCTCAAATCAGAATCTGATTCTGATTTTTCAACCAACTAAAAGACATTTGTGTCAAAATTCCATTGATTCAAGCTATTAAGGATGTTCCCATCTATAAATAAATTGGTTAAAGACCTATGCATAAAGAAACTAGAAGAAGAGGAAAGATCCAACTACTATACATGTCATTGGAAAACTAGTTGATATTATGCTTGGGAACTCAATTATTCCCAAATACATAGATCCAAGAAATTCCTTTGGTAAATGTCACAATCAATGGCACAATGATCAAGAACACTCTGATTGACTTAGGGGAAAAAATAAATGTAATGAAAAAAAAATCATGGATGATTTGAAGTTAGAGGGACTAAGACCAACAACCACAGTCTTGTAGCTTGCAGAAAAATCAATAGTTAAGCCTGAAGGAGTCCTGGAGGATGTAGTAGTAGTGGTAGACTCTTGGGAGTACCCTACTTGATTTTATTGTTCTTCAGCCAAAAGCAAGCTTGGGAGGATATCCTATCATCCTAGGAAGACCATGGTTGGAAAATTTGATGATGCATTCATAGGATGCAAATCTGTAATATGATTATCTCTAATGGAAGTGGTACCAAAAAATCTCATGCTTTACCCCCTACACAACCATTCAATGAAGAAGACCAAACCATTTGGGTTGAAGAGCTAGAAGAAGACCAAAGCTCAGTTCAACAACTCATGATGTTGAGAAGTCATGCACAATTGAAGGAAAGAAGAGGATGTTGTTCTTTCTAACATCCTACAAAAATAATTATGGGAGGAATGAAGAAGTAGATGGAAAATTATGGTGTATAAGTTGTCCTGAGAATCAAATCCTACCACAAAAAGCACTATGAACGTTCCAGGTAAGAATTGCATCCTCCACCAACTTCTTCCACATGATTGTATATTGAATTTGTAAGTAGTAAGTATATGCTCCATGACTGATCTCTCTAAGCAAGTGGAAATTACTCTGGAAAAAGCCACTTAATGTGAACAAAATGTTGAGCATGCAATAAGAGAAATGTTAATTGCTCTTCTAAAAAACACAAGACAACATTTGCATGGGACTATGGAGACATGCATGGAATCCACCCTAAGCTTTGTACACATAAGATATACATCAAAGATAGTTTGTAAGCCAATAAGATAGCCACAAAGAAGAATGAACCCAATAGTGAGGGATATAGTGAAAGAAGAATTAAAAAAATTATTGATGTTGGATTCATATATCCAATTTTAGATAGTCAATGGGTGTCACCCCTTTTCATTATACCTAAGAAGAATGGTAAATGGAGGATCTATGCATGGACTATAGAGAGATTGAATGCAACAACAAAAAAAAAAGGATCATTTTCCACTTCCTTTCATTGATCAGGTACTTGACACTCTTGCTTGGAAAGAAATTTTTTCTTTTCTTGATGGCTATAGGGCTACAACCAAATTCAGATTACACCAAAGGACCAGGACAAGACCACATTCACATGCCCATGGGGAATGTTTGCATATTTTATTCTTCCTTTTGGTTTGTGCAATGCACCTACTACATTTTAGAGGAGTTTTGAGCATCTTCTCATCTAACCAATGACTACATGGAGGTATATATGGATGATTTTACAATACATGGTAGTACTTTTGATGAAGCAATGAAGAATCTAGACAAAGTTCTTAAGAGATGCAAGGAGCATAACCTATCCTTAAGAAAAAAAATGCTACATGATGATGTCTGAAGGAATAGTGTTGGGGCATTATCTATCATCTCTGAATTCAGGTAGATCTAACAAAAATATTTGTGATTATAAATCTTCCAACACCAAAGAAGAAAAAAGGATGTGAGGAGATTCTTAGGCCATGTTGGGTATTATAGAATATTTATACAGGACTTCAGTAAGATTGCAACACCATTATTTGTCCTATTGGGAAAATATGTTTCCTTTGAGTGGACTAAGAAATGTGAGATTGCATTCCAGAATTTGAAGCAAATGTTGACTTCTACACCTTGTGTTAAGAGGACCAGATTGGATTTTTCCATTTCACATTCATATACGATGCCTCAGATCATGCCATTGGAGTTTTTTAGGATAGAAGGATGGAATTATAAACTACATAATCTACTATGTCAGAAAAGAACCTGCAACATGTTGAACTTAACTATACAATCATAGAGAAAGAGTTTTTAGTAGTTGTGTATGCCATTAACAAGTTTAGACACTACATCACAGGATACCCAATGTTTATTCACACTAACCATGTAAATTAAATACTTGATCAAAAACTAGTTGTAAGTAAAAAATAATCATGGTTGCTACTCTTTGCAAGAGTTTGATGTCACCATTGTGGATAAGCCTGGTAAGGACAATGTTGTAGCTGAATTTATTTCAAGAATGGAGAATAATAATGAAGAAAAGTAGTGGATGAATCTTTCCCAGATGAGCACCTATTTTCCATTTCCACTAGAACACCCTGGTATGTTGATATAGCTAATTATTTGGTCTCAAGTAAGACACCTCCACACTATTTATATTCTGAAAAGAAATACATAGTTGAGAAAAGTGTGAATTTTTCTTGATAGCTGGTTTTCTATTTCACACAGGGTAGGATAATGTTATGAGAAGATGCATAGATGATGAGGAAATATATGATGTCCTCAAATCCTTCCATAGTGAACCATGTGGAGGACACTTTTTGCAAAAAAGAACAACACAAAAAGTGTTGACAACAGGGTATTACTAGCCAACACTACATAAGGATGCAACATTATATACAAGAGGTGTGATAAATGCCAAAGAATGGGTAAGCCTACCAAGTCAGATGAGATGCCATTATAACCTCAATTAGTATTGCAGCCATTTGAAAATGGGGTTTTAGACTTCATTGGTCCTATAGATCCTAAATCTCAGTAGAAAGGAATACATTTTGGTGTGCACAATTACCTCACTAAATGGATAAGAAGTGAAAGCATTTCCAAATCAAAAGAGTGAGAAAGTTTCCAAATTCTTATATGACCACATCTTCACAAGGTATGGAGTACCAAGAGAAATTATTATTGATCAAGGTACACACTTTACTACTAAAGTTATTTTTGATCTAGCTAAGGAATATGAAATCAGACATAGGAAGTCTACACCTTATCACCCCCAATCTAATGGCAAGTTGAGGTAACAAACATAGGAAATAAAATCCATCTTGACAAAAACTATTGCACTCCACTAGAGAGATTGGGAAGATAGACTTCCAAAGAGTAGTTTGGGCATTCAACACAACTTGGAAGACAACAACATGCTTCACACCATTCAGATTTTGTATGGTAAGACTATTGTTCTCCCTATTGAATTTGAGCATAAGACACTAAGGACTACACTTGAACTAGGCATAGATTTTTCTGAAGCTCAAAGGCAAGAGGATTCTCCAACTCAATGAGTTGGATGAAATGAGGAGACAAGTTGTGCATAATACAGAGGTAGTTCAAAAGAAAAGGATCAAATGGCATGACATAGTTCATCAAGACAAGACAATTTCAAGAAGGTGATTGGCTCTCTTATTTGACTCAAGTACAAGGACCACATGGGAAAACTTAGGACAAGGTGGCTAGGTCCATATGAGATTGAGAAAATATTTCCCAATGGAGTTGTAAAACTCACCACCATAGATCCTGTGAGATTCAAACTACTAGTGAATGGTCATAGATTGAGATTGTACAAAAATCCAACTGACAGAGAAACCTTCATGTAGATAATTTAGAGGAGGTCAAAGTAGAATGGAGATGAGAACATCAGAGTTAAGGTTCAGAAGTTGAACCTACTGGTTCATCTTCTAAAGTTGTTGAAGAATGAGATGTTTTAGTGGCCTTGGTATATTCAGCTTGTTGAATACTCCAAGGGTGAATAAAAGTGATGTGATCATCCCTCTTGGTGATCAACACCACTCAACTAACATGTTTTTTTTCTTATAATTTTTGTTTTGTAGGATTTGGTGTATTTTTTGCAAGAAGTGCATGGTCTCTAAATAAAAGGAGATGGTGCAAAGACTAAATGTCCACTTACAAACATGCAAAAAAGCTCTATTTTTTTCCTATTAATTGTGGAACTTATGATTGCATGAAGAAAATAAGGAACAAACTACACATGTGAATAGTGATGAAGATGACTGACACTAAAAAAAGTATTCCCTCTCTGGGAATTAATTGATTTCATTAAGGAGCTTTTAACATGATGTTTCATACATATGCTTACAACACTATAAACAACATCCACAACATCGTGGCACCTCAACATGCAACATCATGATAAGTCTACATGCAAAAAAAGGCACAAAATTACAACAATGCACATGTCATCATCATCCAATGCATTTCTCAAGATAAGTGCACTCATTTCACTTTAATAAAGTATCGATAGAATGATTATGTTTAATTAATGTTTATGCCATGTCATGAATGTCTTTAAAAGATATTATATGCCTCCACCTTTCACCCTATGAGTTATCACTCCACATCACCCCACTTCATCACACAACCTCACCTCACACGTTTGCAACCCTCAAATCAATTTAATGCATTCCTTTTTGTGTGTGTGAGTGAGTTGGTCAAAATTCAAAAACACAAGTACTCAAAAACTTTACACTTACTCAAATTCTTGCATCATTACTACAAATGTGAGATTTTTCCTCTCATAAGCTAAAGGAGTTTGTAGAATTCAAAATGGGAGGATCTAATTCACCATGAGCCTACAACCATTCTCAACTCCACAACTAACCTCATATATTCCAATATTTTCAAAATAGTGGATGGATGGAATATATCAATAAGTTCTAGGGTTTCAATGAATCCATGGTAATGGAATTTGTCTTCCACATTCAAGGATGGAGAGGTACTGTCAAGGGTTTAGTAGTGAAAGTGGATGATGATATTTTAGCTGCAGTAATAGGGCTTCCTATAGAAGGTGAGATTTTCCTTGAGAAGGAAAATCCAGATGTAACTCGAGTGATAATTTGGTGATGCAGATGATAACTTCATGACTGATCGACAAGGTACATTTCACACTTCTCTGAAACCATTTTGGGCTGATGTTTCCAATTACATTATCAAATACTTTACTTACGAGGGTAGATAATCTAGATTGAATATTGTCCATTTCAAGTTACTCAATCATTTGAAGAATGGTAGACATGTTAATGTTCCCAATTTCTTAAATGAAATCTTGAAAAGAATGAGTAGAGAGTCACAAGAGGGAGGTCAAATTTTTCTCACCATTGTCTCATCACTTTGATTATAAACATACATTGGAAAGAGAACACCCTATATTGAAATGGGAATATTTTTCAGGTCAAAATAAAATAATGAGTTATTGGGAAGAAAAAAGAAAGAATAAGTAATTAATGGTAGTAGTTCTTCAACCCATATACATTTTGAACCCATAATTTCCACTTCTTAAACTAAACCCACAACTTCCACTTCTTAGCCCATAGAAACCCATGTTTATGAAAATACACCACTTACTAAGAGAACACCTAATTCTTATGTCCCCTGAGAGGATTCTAATTGTTGAAACCCTACTTGGATTTTCAACCCCTAAATCATCCACCTCAAGGAGTAAGATAAAATGTTCTATGCCTACTCCTAAATCTTCCAAGTCTACTCCTTCATCTTCCAAATCCACTCCTACACCACCTAGCATTCTCATCACCTAAGAACTAAAAATCCAAAAACATCAAAAGCCACAAATCCCAAAACCATATCACTTGATAGTGATAAAGAAGTGGTACAAAGAGAATATTAGGCCACATCCATGGAATAGACTAAAAGGTGTTGGTGTTGGAAGGTGTTGATGTTGAGATTTAGGAGCCCATGGAGGAGATGGAGGAGAATAAGGAGGATGAATATGGAGAGAAACCTGTTCAAGAAATCCTTGTTGAACTTCATGCAGAGGAAGTTCATGCTAGGGAAACCCATGAGAAGCATGAAGGAGAAGATATTGCAAGGAAATTGAAGACACAACTTATAAATCCACCAATGATGAAGATAAGATAGAGGAAGTCCATGACCATGCAGTGTTTGAAACACAAACTGATGAGATGGAAGTTTGGGGATGATATGCCCCATGTGTTGAAGAAATGATTGAAAATATTGTTCATAGAATTGAGAGTAAAAACCACTTGAGAATATTGAGGAGGTACAAGGAAATATTCCTCTAGTTACTAAGGATACAACTAAGACCATATTAGAGCATGCTTCCCATTATTTCCATAAGTTAGCCTACAAGCCACATGTTATCATCAAGAAGTTTTCAAAGAACCTCAAAAACCAGCTTGTAGAAACATGGCCACTTAGACAACCTTGTTAGATTACTGGGTACAACAATTTGAAAACTATGTTAATAGGTTGCATAGGAAAATGGGAAAGGGAGAAGGAAGAATTAATCTTCCAACATCAACAGGACATTGAGGAAAAGGAAAATGAGCTTAAGGCTAAGGATAAGGAGATTGCAAGGATCAAGAAAAGTAGGAAGATACAATTCAGGTGACCAATGAGATAGTTAAATGTAGGCCACCTTCTAACATTTATGCCATTTTCTTGAAAGAACAAATGTTACAATTAAAGCTCACTTGTATCAACTTAGATATTCCATTTGATATTAGTGGAGCCAGAAATTTCTTTAGAATATATTAAAATTCCTCATGAGATTCAACTGCTATTATGTGAATTGTATATGTACAATTATGCCTTGAATATGATAGAGGATCTGGATCCCAGTACTTTATATTGAGATGTTCTAATTAGGGCACTGTGTTCTTATTTTAACAATGAATTATACAAGAGAAAAGTAGATGAAGGAATACATGCACTTGTCAAAAGTGCACCATTAATGATCAGAGGTGAAGCTTCAAATACATGGGAAATTATTGAAGAGTATGGAAAATACATGGAACACAAGGAAATTATATGAGTAAACTAGATGAGAAACAAAGCTCATGAAGAAGCTAGTGACCACATAAATTCAATACATGAGAGATAACATATGCCTGTAGGATGCACTGGAAAGAGATGTCCCCTGAGATGTAATGAAAAGAAATGCACTCCTATCATAATATCATTCCAAATTTTAGGAGGGTAAATGCATACATTGAAGTTTCTAAAGGATGTGGAAAAACTTGGTTTCCCATTGGTTATTATCCCCAATATTCCACTATCCTATACCACATTGGTTTGGTAACAAACAATTGGATGATAAAATACATGACAAAGTCATGGAAAGATACAAAAGGAATTGAGGATACCGTTAACTTTACAAGTTACCCTTGCTAGAAAGACCACTGAATTTTTTTACAAATTATTTTCCTTTCCATTCTAAAATTTTGTACTTTGAGAATTTTGCCTTATTAAACAAAATTGCATTCCGATTTCTAATTATGTTTTATCTACAAAATTGAAGAAGTGTCCCAAACTCAAATTCTAAAATTTGAAATTTGGAAGTTTTGGTTTTAGAAACTTGGAGTTTTATTACTTGTGAAAATACATCAGTCTTTTGAAACCCAAAACCCCAAAGTTCCAAAATTTCAGAACTTTGGGGTTTTGGGTTTCGTAGTTTTGTGTGTGTATTTTTAGGAATTCTTGAGCCAAAGTTCCATAGTCTGAAGCTCGAAGTTCCAAAATTTTGGAACTTCAAGGTTTCGACTTCGTGAGTTTGTTGTATGGTAAAATGGTCGCATGGGAAATTTAGGGTTAAGACTTCCGAAACATTAATTGTCCAATGACCTCGCATATTTCGCCCTTGAGCATTAATTTTCTAGTTTACCTATATAAAATCTGATTTTCACCCATCATTTTCACCTAGTAATTGTACTCTGACATTCTAAATTTTACTGAAACCTCCACCATACTTCCCAAGGCATATTTTTAAGGTAATTTTTTATGATTTGCTTTTTGGTTAGGGTTTCATTTTGGCGTATAGGGTTTTGTTTTGCATTTTCTTGTTTATTTGGCCTCCTCTTTCTCATTGTGTTATGAAATCTTGTTTCAAGCCCAAATATGGTTTCCATGGTTGTGTTCCACTTAAACCTCTTTGCAATAACAATTATACTTAGAGTTCCAAGTTTCTATAGGCATCAAAGTTCTTTGTATTTTGAACCATTTCAGGTGTCATTATCTTTTCATTCAAGTCTGCAAGCTTCAAATATTTGGAGATTTTAGGGTTTTCATTTTGGGTCTTGAAAGTTGAAGTTTTCAAAGTTTAGGTATTTAGGAGACTGAGGAACTTTGGGGTTCAAAATAATTTCATTTTAGAGGTCTGCATATTCAGAATTCAAAACTTTTTGATTGCGGACTTTGAAGGTTAGAAGATTTCATATACTTCAAGACTTCGGAGTTCGGACTTTCTTAAGTCCAAAATGTTTTTACAATTGTTTCTTAGGTTCTCATTCAGAGTCTGAAGTCTGAAATTCAGAACTTTGGACTTCAGGTTTTTCGAAAGTCCAAGAGTGTTTTGCAGGTTATTTCTCAAATACATACATAAGTTCTGAAATTTTGAATTTTGTGATTTTTAAATAACTATGTCTGATTATTCTTCAAAAGGAAAAGACAAGATGAAGTATACTTATTTGGGGTGTATCCTCCCACATGTATATCTTTAGATGTGGAAAATATCGGGATACCAATCTTGGCACATAGATATGGCCAAGTTTTGGAAAAGGGTTAAAGCCCCAAATAAGAAACCTTGGATGCATGAAATATTTGATAATGAGCTTCCTCTTGCATGCCTTTCTACAATATGGTGCAATGTCCTGAGTTCATGTTGAGTGCACCCTTGCACTTTGACAAGGCCGCCCACACTTTAAGGGATGATGAAGGAAATAATGTTATCAAGTTGGATAATGACTTCTTCAAAGATATTTTCAAACTCCCTGATGTTGAGGAGTATGCCAAGATAACCCCTGAATCTATAATTAAGCATTGGGAAATGGAAAATGAGGTTTGCACAAAGGTCCTCACCAAGAGTTACTTGGCCAAAACCAAAGGAACTATATTAAAGATTCCTAAGACACTTCCCTAATCAGATTTTATTCAAGAATTGAATGATATAATTACTCTGTTGAGTAAGGTTTCAAGTCTTCCCGTGGCTAGAGAGTTTCAGAATGGATGTTCCTATATATCATCACAATTAAGAAGAACAAAGAGTTCATTTGATGGGGAGAGCATATTATTAATTCAATATGATTTTAATTGGGGGACTTGCTAAATTCAAAGAATTTCTTCATGACCTCTTATCTAGTTTATGTAGCAATATCAATGAGATATTACTCAGTGGTTAGATCCAAAGGATTCAAAAGTTATTTCTAGATATATGAATACTACCCATAACTGACCATGGAAGAGGGTTCCAAACATTTCAGAAGAGTGAATGATGCCTTTTCTCCGATATATTGTATTTCTTTGACAAATATTTGTATAACTGGAGAATTTCGGATGAAGCATGGAGAGAAGTGTGAGAATGGGGGAATTTACCTCTAATTCTCAAAATTTACCTACATTAGAGTGCCAGGGTTCATAGGAGCTCCAAATAATTTTTTGAGATGTCCTACTGATAAGTGGGTATTAATGGAGCTGATTCATCAATTACTTGAGTATCACAAAATTCAAAATAAGTGACACAAAGTGGGTGTCCAATTCCCCATTGCCATCATGAGATATTCATGTGTGAATATTTACAAGGCCAAGAATGTGGAGGGAGATATGTCCTAAATTAATCTTAGAACTTTCCATCTAAGGACTAACTTTGTCTTCTGGGACAAGTTCAGAAAAATAGGGTTGGCCAGTATACATATTCCCCAGTTGGAGGACATCTGGATTCACTATCGAGATGAATTCATTGTAAGGGAATGGGAGTTTGAGATATTAAAATTGAATGAGATATCTTACTTAGGAATCATGACTATTTTCTGAGGGTCTCGAAGGATGGTGAGAAGGTTTTGGAACTCGCCTATGATAGGGATAATATTACAAATAGACCCACGCCTCAGTTAATTGGTCCAATCAAGAATGCAATAATACAAAAGATAGGGTGGGGCCCATTTTAAGGAGAACATATGACTAGCTGGAAACTTTGGGAATTTCACCCAAAGTGTCGATCAACCTATAGAAATAGTTCAAGCCTAGTCAATGATAGGTCAACCTACACCTTCAAGGGTAAAAGGTCAACCCACATGCCTACTAAAATCCACAAAAAAATTTCATTTGTTGTAGGAGGTTCATCTTCTACAAAGGCTTCCACTACCAAGATCACATCTCCTAGGTTGCAAGTTTTTGAAGTAATTGATTTGAGCACTTCTCTGGTTGTATCTCAAGTATTGTCACTTTCTCTTCCTCCTTCCCTACCATCTTCACCACCTTTAAATCCAATTTCCCCCACATCCGTCACCCTTCCTCCAATATCATCTTCCATTTCTTCCTTCCACGTATCTTCCATCCATTCTCCTTCCATGGCTCAAGTGTCTCTTCTCTCCCTACACTCTTAGTAGGAGAGATAATGGGATCTCCATTTTCCACTCCACTTCCTCTTCAGTTCCCTTCTATTTCTGTGACTCATGAGGCTATTATTTCCACCACACCTTCTATTTTCACTACATCGCTACCACCTTCCGTAATTACCACCAATGCCCTTATATTGCCAAGTGTCTAGAGTTCTATTATAACTATACCATTGGTTTACTCTGCACCACCTTCTACTATACCCAAGTGGCTACATCTTCAGACTCCCAAGAAGAAGAAAAAATTTCCCATAGTTGATGTAGTTGAATTGATTACCTTGGATCTCACCCCCAAAAGGAAAGCCAAGAGACCCATAATTGTATCTAACCTATCAGTTAATCAATCTAGGGAAAGGTTCATGGAGATAGCTACTCCTGCCAAAAAATAAAATAAAAGAAACAATTACAACATCGAATTATCAAGATTCTAAGTTCTCTCTGGAGAGCTACTCATGAATGATCCAAACAGACGTATATGTAGCTCTTGGAAATTTGTTGGAAAAATATGATAAGGATAAATTTTTGAGTAGATAGAATATGACACTAAGGAGAGGGCACATATAAGATTCACGTGTGGTAGCAAGGCATATTTGAAGGCATGAAAGGATAGGGAAGGAAACACATGTGAAAGATAGATTCATTTGGGGCTTAGACATTTTCATGGTTACATGGTATTTTTAGAGATAGCGGATGGAGCACACAACAGATGGATGGATAATTGCACGACATATAAATGCTATTTTGGGAAGAGTGTCTACTAAGTGTCATGCATGATTTTGAGTTAATAATAGGATTACTACTACCAGTTAACTGTAAGAGATCTATTATTAGCGCACTTGCATGTGTGCATGTTATTGTAAAGGCGCGTGACTATTTTCAGCATGCGACCTATTTTGGGAAGTGCATAAGTGGTGAAGGGAAAGTCCCCACCCTTATAAATATGTATTAATCTATGTAGTTAGAGAGACACTATGTATGAGCTATTGTGGAGTTATGTTGCCAGATATGATGCACACATAAAATTATGATACTACTTATTGTAAGAAGCTTTTGTATTTATTGTGTTTTAATATAATGGAGTGTATTGGGTGAATAATGGTGTTAAACATGACTGTAACTAGTTCTTGCATGGTTGAATTCATTATGTTTATCACTTAATTCATGATTATTTTAGATCTAGATCTGGAATATGCTCTGTGGAATATTTATGCTATTTATGGATATGAATACATTACATCTTCATCATGTTCACACCTATACAAGAAACTCTAAGGAGGGGCTTGGTACCTTTGTGTGCTTTGGGTGAGCTCTCACTCTTAGGCTTGGGTGATGTGCTAGTGTGTCTGGGTTATTCGTGGTAAATTCTAGGCTGCATCATTAGTTCCATTACCGGGACCTTTTTTTAGTTTTTTCAGGATGGTTCACAATGAAGATGTACCGGTTGACCCTAGAAAGTGTTGAGGAGTGGATAAAATATATAGAAGAAGAGTACGCATGGAGGTTTAGCACTGGATTTGAGTTTGACGCATGTGTGTGGGTGGAAAATAATATGTATGACTATTTTTATGAGATCTTATTTGCTATTTTCTTGGTAGAACTGTACGAGTGGTTGGTTGCTTATGCATCTAAAAAAAATTGGAGGTATCGCACAATTTTCTAGACACATGAAGAATTTCAGGCCCTATATGATGTTGATCTAATTTGGACATGCACTATGGATACTTGGTTCCATGGTGTTTTGAACAACTATATTCTGGAGTACTCAATTTCCACTTATTCTTTCCCAGAGGTAGTTGAGTTCTAATTTTTACGGTATCCTAGGGGAACTTAATTGCAAGGCATTCCATTGGTGATCAAGATCTTGATGGTAACCTTGAACTTAGAGGAAAATCGATGGCTAGCTAAACCCCACCACATGTGGGGGCAGGAGCAGGTTTGGTGAAAGATGGTGGACCTAGTGGTAGAAAGGTAGAGAGAATAAAGGTGGCTTAAGTACAATGAGGCACACGAGAGGGAGATAGAGAAGCAACGTGACATTGTAGAGTGATGGCATTGAGGAGAGAGATGGATCATGAAGGATTTGGAGCTCATGTAAAAGTCATAGAGCTAGAGCATCAGAACTCCCCCATTTGGGAAAGCATGACAGGGAAACATCCTTGGCCTCACACAGATCACACTAGCGAGAGACGACTGGGCTGCAGCACGCATCTCGAATCTACTTGGAAACCTAGCCCTTACACTTGGTTTTCCAAAGATCTAGTAAATCTAATAGTTAGCAAGCTAATTTAGGGTAGGGAAGCATGATTAATTCACATAGAAAGTACATCTATGGCATGGAAAACATCTTGATTGTTGTTTTGAGGTACCTTCTCAGGTGCATCATCTACATAGAATTTGAGAGCGCAAAATTTGGGGCTCACTACGGGAGTAGTACCACCACGCAAAATGTAGCATTCGATGCAGACTATTATTATTTGAGACACATGGAATTACATCTTCTGTCCACTTAAGCTATAGTTGGAGGATTAAGGGGTATAGGTGACTCTAGTTACGTGGATTTGGTGGTTTTGGAGGTAGAGGAAATACATGAGGTTCTCGGATCGGTGGGCGGGGTCCACATAAACCCCATAATATTTACATGAAGATGTATCTTCATCTTTGAGTATAGGGGCATAGAATATGCTTTTAAAAACATGCACATGTGTGAGATAGTGTGGTTCGCAAAAGGGATTATGGATTTTGAACACAAGGCAAGTCAATTTGGAACTACATTACGGGACACGCACATAGTTGGTACAGGAAGTTTGACCCTAATCAAACTTGTGTAGATTATGTAGCATTCAAAGATGCATTCCTTAAAGAGTTCTATAACATAGAATTTGAGAAGAAAAGTATAAGTACACTCAAAGATATTAAACAAGACACTACCGAGAATGTCTAGGAGTATGATTCCCATTTCAAAACACTGCTATCTAAGTTTTCTTATGATATTCACACAATCCAACATAAATAATGGTTCATTGGTGGGATGATCATGCCTTTTAGAAGGAACTGTCACATAAGACATACACTGATCTGCGTGAAGCACTTGAAGCAGCTTTGTGCACTTTGAGGTAGTTAGGAGTATAGACACTGGAGTCAGCCCATTCTTGGAAGCACAAATTATAGCTATGGAAAATCAGTTGGAGAAACTATGGTGAATTCAGCACATGAGACGCGCACTAGGATTTGGTGTACAAACTGTGAAGTGGAAGGGCACACCAAATATAGTTGTCCCTATAAAATAGTACATTCATTATTGCTAGATTGTGAGATATGTCACCTGAACCATGATGCCATCCACTTTGCCCATTATTATAATGCGTGATAAGGAATAATGTATCATGCTATTGTAAGATTTATTGGTCCATGACTCATGATACATAAGACTATAGGTTGATTGGTTAGATCCATGATGCTATAGATATTGGTGTGCGATAGATAGGAGTATCAAATAACTCTAAGGGTAAAGGTGAGCACCATGATCAAAATCACAATCAAGTGCACTATGATCGAATAAGGGGTGCTATGAAGGAGGATATGGCAGAGGTCAAGGATACTGTGGTGGATTTAGAGGTTGAGGCCATGGTGGTGGATGAAGAGAATTCCCTCATGGAACATGCTTTACATGTGGATCACCTGACCACTACAGGTGCGAATGTCCTTAGAATATTACATGTTATTTTTGTGGGAAGAATCATAGCTATGAGGAATGCCCAGATCTATATGATCATATTAACAAGCAACATAAATAGGAAAACAAAGGTGTAGGGATGGTTAGGATACAATTTTTGTGGAAAATCAGTGGATGCAAAATTTGGCACCAAAACTTGAGGTATTTCATGTGAAGATAACTATATGCACCGAGGCTGCAAGTATTACATCAAGTATACCATCACTAAGGAGGAATTTTTTTCATGCAAGGTATCTAGATCCTGTACACCAGAAGGAGGTTTATCAGGAGACCATGGAAGTACTCAGAGACCTTCAAGGGGAAATACAATGTTTAAAGGAGAAATCACGGAAGATGGAACAAAAGAAGGCAGCAGAGATGGTCCAGTCATATATTGATGACTTGAAGGAGGTATGCAAAATGCTATGCCAGGAGAATATCATTCCATTACTATGGAGTTGGCTAAAGGGAAACACTCCATGTGTGAATATTGAGAATGGGCATCAGATCCTGCATGCAAATTCCCCCATAGCTTAGATTACGACAAGGAGATCACTCTGAATGCTATTGTCGATGGATGGCTCTTGAGTAATATATTTATTGACATAAAGCGCAGAAGTAAATTTTCTTACTTTAGATGTATGGGTAAAGGCAGGGAGACCTTCATTGTAGATAACTTCTAATGTATTGTTTATGAATAATCAAACTAAGGCCACTCCTATTGGAGTTTTTAAAGATGCATCCATTACTATACAAGGGGCCAAGTTCATAGGGATTTTGAGGTTTTAGCACTTAAAGAAAAGATAGTTTCCCATTCACTTGGGCACCCTTGGTGTTACGTAAATAACACTGATCTTCAATTCAAAAATGATATATCAATTTTGAGAACAAGGAGAAAAGATTTATTATCCCTTTAACATATGGGAAATCTATGCCCTATGTTGAGCCTTTGAGTGAGGAAGATTTGAATAGGATTTATGTACATGCCATTTGGGACCCATAAGTACTCGAGCCATCTAAGGAAGGAATCCTTCAGTGGGAAGATGCATAGTCTATTAGTGATACTACAAGTATTGCTTGTGATAATTGGGCTCATGGTACTTATGAGATGGTTGGGTGCTGAAGTAAGGAGCGCATTTGCATGGAAAAGCAAACCTTGTTGCATCAAGAGGATAGGTAACAACTTTGTACCTCGGTACACTGGAGAAGGAGACCCTACGGTATTCTTGCATGCCATGGAGGAACAGTGGATAGACCAATTTGAAAGAAGAAATATGTTAGCATATACCTTATGCGGGACAACAACGCGCTGGTGGGTGGTTCATAGGGATAATCTTGTAGAATGGAATGAATTCAGGATTTCTCTTACAACTCAATTTTCCAGAGCAATGCACCTACTCAAATATGCACTTATCATGGTAATCAACCTATTTAACACCACATTCAGTAGTGTGAGAGGCTTTGGACAGAGGGGTAGGAAGCTTTACTACCTTTGCTATGGGTGCACAAACTTTATTCCAGTTTACAAGGCCGTGCACACACTTGGTATGTATATGCGGAGCTACATAGAGAAACTGGAAATTGGTAAGATTTGATTGCAGGTATGGTCCAGAATTTTGACTACTTCTCTACTAAATGTCTAGTAGAAGAGACATTATGGGTTATAAAGCATTTAACTATGGGAGACAATGCAAATGTGGAAGAAATCATTCAGAGTTATTTGATGAGAATGACTCAAGAGTGTGCTTTGATGAAGAAGTAGAGACAGATGCCATGCTACTTAAGTGCACTTGCTTTGAGAAAGAAAAAGGAAAGATGATCTACACAGTGGATGATGAAGAAGAAGAAAATCTAGATATAGATAATTCAACAGGTATGCGTGAGGTCTTGGGCAAAGTCACGAGATAACAACGCGTGCGTCTATCATGAACCTATGGGGACAAAGAAAGTGACTATTAGTATGAATATTGAACCTAAAGAGGAAATAATTGGGGATTATTGGTCTTAATCAAGTGACAAAGATAGTGGAGTTTCTTTGTGATTTTCAGGTCTTATTTCCTAGGGGCTATTGTTGTCACCAAATCACTACACCCCCGAATGGCATGAAAATGAATCATGACATTCAATGTGATTGGGAAACATGGGATCACCTCTCAAGATGTGGGACTTGGGATCGAGGTGAACCTCCGAGAGAAGGCTGGATTCCTCTTCCTAAACTAAGCACTACACTACTCCTAATGTAATAAAAATGGCTAACTAGACCTATGCTAACATTTCAAGGGATTAGGGAGAGATTTGCAAGGAAATAAAACCTATACTAGAAGTGGTGATGCACCAAGAAAGGGTGTTGCTAGACAACTTTTCGGCCTACCGATGAAGAGAGATGATCATGAGAAAGAATGACATGCATTACAAACCCACTTTTACATACAATACTTCACTCCTTGATAAGCACAATGACCTCCAAAACTTGCAAGAAACCCTAGTTGCACAATTCACTGAAACATGAGAGAGGAAAATAGAAGCAACAAAATCATGAAAGGACATATAACTGATCACAAAGCATAATTCTCATTACTTCAAACACTTGCACGTGCCATTACATCAGGGGAAAAGGCATAGGCTTCCATTACAATTGGAGAAGAAAGGCTTGAAAGCCTACAAATCACAACATCTCAGCGTGTGAAGAGAGGGGAAGCTTGGAAAGTGTCTAAGTTGTCCAAATTGTGTGACCTGTCCAAACTTACTTTGTTTGGAACTCACTTCTTTGGAGCCATAGAAGAAATTAAGAGATAGGACAAAAGGATTAAAATTCCCTCCCTAAATGGAAGGAACACGATGCATTATTTATTACATTTTGTTGAACCACTTGAAGAGGTTCCATCATGCATCATTAATGCCTGTTGACATAGTCTTCTTAATTAATTAAAATAATATTTAAACAAATAATAATAAATATTATTATTTAAAAATTTAAATAAAAATATTAAATTAATTGAATTTTGGTCGACCCTCCCATTGACCGGTCGGTGATGAGGAGGGAATTATGGAAAAAGCCAAAAATAGCCCAAATCGGGTGGTTGGCTTGCCAAACCCAACCCACCGAGTTGGTGTTGAGTTCCTCCGCATTGTTACCATCACATTGAACAAGCTAACATCTCTGCTAATTCATCTCAAATGAGCTTGCATCACTTCTACAAACTGTTGAGATCGGTAACCTCATTCCACATCCTTTCCGGCTCGTGCACTCCTAGATGGATGCTTGAATGCCGACCGAGCTTTATCACAGTTTGATGTTTTCGAGACCAAGTTCACTTGATCACTTTGACAAGATCTCCTTGTCTTCCTATGCTCACCACAAAATCACCTCTCCACCAAATGAGAAACCAAGCTCTATCATCTCGCCATCTAAACTTGTTACCTCCATTTCTGAACACCGTGCTCACTTTATGAAACACTAAACTTGTCGATGTTCATATTTATTGAGTTAATGCTCTCCAACATTGATCTGATTTGGTGAATTTATGAGTGATGGAAATGGATCGATTTTCCCTAATGAACTATGTGTTGATTCGTTGAGCTATTTTCCCCGGATGAGTTCTCTTTTCAGCTCTGCTGAGCTCCTCCCGAAGTAGTCCCGTCAAGCCACACTAGCTCGTCGCTAATTTTGGCTTGCAAGCATCCTCCGTGAATGATGTTGAGTTATCCTTTTGGCTAATTTTCTAGATTGCCCCATCTTTTCGTGGCCCAATAATGTAGCCTCGAGCTATCCCTAATATTCTTGAGCTGAATGATTTTGCCATGCATTGATCCATTACTGAGATCTACAACTGACTACAAGATAATGTTGTCGAGCTCCATTCATCCATAGTGATCCCAAGCTTCCATGAGCTCACGTGTGCTCTTTACCATCCTCACCGAGTTCACTTCATGATGCTTTGAGATCCAACCATCTCTAACTCCAACCGTGTTAGTTTTTCTCTGGCTGACTCTATTTCGTCCATGGCTAGCTTTGAGCTCTCATCCCAGCGACAAGCTTCAAAACTCTCTCAGTTGTACTATAGAATTCACTTGCTAAGCTCATTTTCAAAGGGATCATCAAATTCATGGGAAAAACCCTTACATCGAGCATGCTTTGAGCTGATTTGTCGATGCCAAGATCTTGGCTGATCTGACAAACTACACCTAGCATCAATGCTACGAGCTCCAATTTAGGTATTTTTCCTAACTCGAAGATTTCTTATACTATGCCGAGCATGATCCCTTTTAAATATAATTTATCATTTTTTATTATTTAACTAAGAGGTGAGCCCATTAGGGCTGATTTTCCCATTCCAAGACCAACTTGAACCTTCAAGACACGGAAAGAAGGAACAATCCTAGAAGATCCTGAAACAACATACAAGGCTCTCAAGGCTTGTAACCTCATTGTCCATTTTTTCTTAAGGGGGAAAAATTGACAACATTTTTTGGCAACCTCTCGGGGATGCTTTCCTACTAAGCATGATTCCAGTAGCCTTAAGTTATCCATTGGGCATGGAGTCTATATTGGGATTCTGAAAGTAATTTGATCCTTTGTGATACATCCCAAAAGTTTCTTGAGCAATTTAAACTTGGAGCCCCCTAGAATGCTAAGCAGGAAGTATACTGAATCTGATTAAGACTTGGCATCTATGGAACACTGCAGAATTTTGATTGAAGAAGTTCATGAAACTCTTATGAAATCTTTGAACCTTCTTTCTCCTTAACACCTACCAATGATGCAACAATGTGCATAAAAACACAAGATCAACAACGGAAAACAAAACATGTTAAAAATAAAAACCATACATGCCCCATTGAAACATGTAGGATGTGAAAATGCACTTATTCTACTAAAAGCAAACCTATACTACCATACACTAATTAGAAGCACAGGTGAATGAAACAAACCCTATAATCTGGTGTGCAAAATGGATCCCTTTTATCACAATGGATTTCCATTAAAATTATGTGACAAAGTGGACATGGCTGAAAATGAGAGTGAGAAACTGAAACGAGCCCAATTCCCCACTTGGTCCACCGAGGTATCAACTGGAAAGAGAAATAATTCCTCTTTTAGTTACTCTACATTTGTTTTGTAGAGACATAACAACTGATCCTTGAGATTGTGAAACTCATCCTCACATTCTGAAGTGAATGTGACTAGTTCTGGATTCTCTTCTAGATTCAATGAAGCTAGGTACCTGATAGGACATGGTATAAGCCATTGAATATTCCCGCTTGTTTGTACTTCAATTATAATAAGGAAGTCTTGTTGAAAACCTTGAAAAGAATGATGATCCATGAGCTGACTTTTCTCCTATTTACCATCTACAAACAACTGACCTTCTACTTATGTGAATGGTACAAAAGTGATGTTCTCTCCATTTATTTTTCCTTCTTTGACAACAAGGAGTTCCTCAATGACATGTATCTGCTTTGGAATGTTTACGTGCTCTATTGGAAACACTTGAAAATCTCTACAAGTGTTTGAAGAGTATTTCTCATATAGGATCTCTTTTTTCATCTAAAGGCAAAGTTGTTCAACATATCTAACCTCTTTTTCATCAAACAAGTTTGACTTCACAATTAAAAGTAAGAAACTCTCAATAATATTATCTTTACCCAAAACTTCAAAGTTGACTTAGTTTCTTCCACATGCTCCTCTCTTTCTTCATTTAATGAAAATTGTAAATAATCGAAGTCTTCCCATTCAAGGAGATAACTTGAAACTACATGTGTTCCGTAAGTGGCATTTCTTTAAGCTCTTCTACATCCAAATACTCCTTCGAATATGATGTAAAATATACTTCTTTTTCTCTGACCGTAAAGGGTTCAACCTCCCTAATGATTTTTCTAGAATTATTAGTTGATTCTTCATGACCCTCCTTGTCTTCAAACATAACATTTTCAAGATCAAATTAATCTAGGAAAACATAGTTTTGAAAAGACGAAGGAGGGGAAGAATCTAAAACTTCCTGCATGGTATAATCTATACTCAAAACTTCCGAGTCCATCATGGAAATAATCCCACTATGATCAGTTGTTGTATTCATGATGATGTTGGAAAGTCACTACAATGATCCAAAAGTGATGCAATTTCTTGACATGCTTGATAGGTAGGACCATTACACTCATAAGAATCAACTTGTACACTTGAAGTATTTCTTCTTTAGCTTGCACATTCTCTTCTCCAACGAATCTACCACCTTTGGTGATTCAAACTCCTCTAATGGGACTAAGCCAATATGAATACTGCATTCTGAATAAGTAGATTGCTGGTCCTCTTCGTTTAACTCTAGATTTGTTTCTGGTACAAAACTAGTTTGTTCCACTTGTTCTTGAGCCTCAACTTCTGCAGAAGGTTTAGTCAGGAATGAAGTTTGCTTGATGTTAAGTTTTGCAGCCCATTTCCTCAGATTATTTGCATACTCTTTTTTTAATTCTCTTCGACCACATACTCCTCCCTTTTTCATTTCTTGAAAATTCTCCTCCCAAAATGGATTTGGGACCACAAGAAGAGGGTTGGGTTGGGATTTAACTAATTCCCTCACTGTTTGAGGAAGAGATTCATTATATTGTCTTTATGGCCCTTGTAGAAAAGAGGTAACTTTAGAAGGATGAGGCATGGAAGATTCACGATTAAATGGAGGAATAGAAAGTGAAAGAAAGGAATTCTCGGCGGGAGTAGAAACTAGAAGATTAGGACTATGGGGTTCAAGTTGAAACTGCATAGATGGAAACATGGGAAGAGCATTGTAAGGTGGTAATGCAAAGGCCTCACATTAGTAGGATTGAATAACACTATGTTCATAAATATCCCTTTTCTTGATCCATTCTCCAACTTGATTCATCATCTTGATTATGAATCAATCTTTTGTTGAGGGCTAAGCTCACATGGTATATGGCCAGTACATGGGTATGGAATTCTGAAACCAATATGGGCTGCATTTGTCATTTCATTGATCCTTATTCATACCATGTTATGCTCCAAATCTCAAACCTTCTTCTGAAGTGATCCTCTTAAGGTGTGGAATAAATTCCAAAATTTGCATGCCATTTCATTCTTCAATAACCCCATGTTTGGTGGATAACCAAATTGACCTGCATATTTCTTATGTGAACATGCATGCTCAAATTGATATTCATCATGAAATTGGTTTGGAGGTGAATTGTAATAGCCTTGAAGATGGAAAGAACTGCTGCCATAGAAGTGGGAGTCCCATGTGGAAATGAAGCCATGATTACACAACTTCATGAATGAGAGAAAATTGAAATATATGGAAGAAAACTAGATGGAAAATAGATAAAATGAAAGTCTCTGTAACATAGAGAGTAGGGTACTTAGACCAATGGATTTTCCAGTTGTGCTTGGGCATACCTCATAAGGCTGAAATATCACTAAGAGCACAACAACTTAATGAAATGAATTACACACAATACACACACCTATGAAAAATGTGCCTCTATTCCCACTTGACGTGCCAAAACCATTGTCACCAAATCACCGCACTCCCCAATGGCTTAAAAATGAATCATGAAATTTGGTGTGATTGGGACACATGGGATCACCTCTCAAGCTATGGGACTTGGGCTCGAGGTGAACCTCTAGAGAAGGTTGGCTTCCTCTTCCTAAAATAAGCACTACACTACTCCTAATGCAATAAAAAATGGCTAAATAGACCTATGCTAACATTTCAAGGGATTAGGAGAGATATTTACAAGGAAATAAAACCTATACTAAAAGTGGTGATGCACCAAGAAAGGGTGTTGCTAGACAAATTTCCGGCTGCCGATGAAGAGAGATGATCATGAGAAAGAATGACATGCATTACAAACCCAATTTTACATACATTACTTCACTCCTTGATAAGCACAATGACCTCTAAAAATTGCAAGGAAACCCTTGTTACATAGTTCATCTTAAAACATGAGAGAGGCGGATAGAAGCAAAAAAATCATGAAAATGACATATAACTCGATCACAAAGCACAATTCTCATTACTTAAAATACTTGTATAGTTCCATTACATCAAGGGAAAAGGAATAGGTTGCCATTAAAATTGAGAATAAATTGTTGAAAGCCTACAAATCATAACATCTCATCTTGTGAAGAGAGGGGAAGCTTGGAAAGTGTCTAAGTTGTCCAACTTGTGTGACTCTGTCAAAACTTACTTGGTTAGAACTCACTTATTGGAACTCACTTGTTGGAGCCTCCAACTTACATTTATAGAATAAATTGAGAGAGAGGAGAGAAGGAGTCAAATTCCCTCCTAAATGGAAGGCACATGATGTATTATTTATTACATTTTGTTGAACCACTTGAAGAGGTTCCATCATGCATCATTAATGCCTATTGACATAGTCTTCTCAATTAATTAAAATAATATTTAAATAATAATAATAAATATTATTATTTAAATATTTAAATAAAAATATTAAATTAATTGAATTTTGGTGGGACCCTCCCGTTGACTGGTCAGTGATGAGGAGGGAATTATGGAAAAAGCCAAAAATAGCCCAACTTGGTGGTTGACTCACCGAGCCAACCCACCGAGTTAGTGTCGATTTCCTCCACATTTTTGCCATCGCATCAACCGAGATACTTCATCTCTCAAACAAGCTTGCCCCACTTCTTGTAACCTCTTTGACACTTTGGTGACCTCGTTCCACATCTTCTCGGCTCATGCACTCCTAGCTGGATGCTTCAATGCTGACCGAGCTCTATCACGGGTTCGATGTTTTCCATGACCAAGTTCACTTTCTCACTTTGATGAGATCTCCTTGTCTTCCCATGCTCACCACTAAATCACCTCTCCACCGACTGAGCAGCCAAGCTACATCATCTCTTTGGTGAGTTACATTCATGAATGAGCTCATCTTGACCGCCTTACTCAAATTTAATCTTCTAGGCTCACTTTGTGGTTATCTCCCCACCATGCAACCTAGCTCATACATCAAAGATCAAGATCCTACTATTTCTTCCATGTCGAATCAAAATGATCTCCCCTCCATCCTTTTTAGCTTCTCAATATTTTTTTGTGTAGCTCATTGCATGATGTTGAGCTCCCTTGATCCCACGTTTACCTCCTGATCACCATGCATCGGTTAATACCGACTTAGACCTCGACTCAGCCATCTCTACCTAGCATCCTACATGAACTCGCCCTTCACTAAATTGTGTCACACCAATGTACCACTAACATCCACTACTTTCATGCTTTTAGGCACTTGACTCGATCCTCCTCGCATCTCAACACACAACTTGCCATCTCGACTTGTTTCCTCCCTCATAACTCGGCAAGACATGACTCCTGGACATGCTTGACTAGCTCCTCGCCTGTAGAGCTCTCATCACCAAAAATATCTCATTTTGAACCCCAAATTCTAAAACTCAATTTGAGTTTTAGATTTTCAGCTCAGAGGTTTCTAACATGCTCAGCGTCTTGAGCCTCAAAGAACTCAAAAATTTGAAAGGGAATTGTCTGAAAAAATCTCCGAAATACAAATTCTAAACATACATACTTCTCTTTTTACACCTCGGCTCTTCATTCACTTGCTAAAATAGAGTCCAATCCAAGCAGGCTTCCTAACATCTTAGGCTTGCGATGTATTTGACCAAATGAATTACTTCATCTTGTGTCTAATGCACAAATTAGCGGGCATGCCTCTAATGTTTCCTTCACTATAGCTTGCACCTATGTCCATGTTTAAATCAAACCACCATTTGATGCTATGTTGTATCAACGTATGAATCATTATAACCTACCGGATCATTGAGCCAATGCATGAAACCTTGCATGCCTTGCAGAGCTATTTCCTACATCAACCCACCTACCTGATTTATCTCTTATACTTGTGCTTCACTTGATTATGAACTCGGTGACTCGATATCCCGAGTTGATGTATCCTGATCCTTCATACGTAGCTCGATCTTCCAGTAATGTGATTTACTCTAGCTTATGCTTCAACAAGCTATATCGAAACTCCCTTCTTACGTGAGCCCAAGATGAGGTCTCCACTTATATGTCGCTCCCTAACATGAGAATTCGAGCCAAGAAAACCCCTCGAGCTGTGTTTGAGCTCCATTTCAGCACATCAAGCTCACTTTATGAAACTCTAAACTTGTCGATGCTCAAATTTCTTGAGTTAATGCTCTCCAATGTTGACCTGATTTAGTGAATTTTTGAGTGATGGAAATGGGTCAATTTTCCCCAATGAGCTCTGTGTTGATTCATCAAGCTATTTTCCGGGATAAGTTCTCTTTTCAACTCCACTAAGCTCCCGATAGTCATCCCATCAAACCACACTATCTCACCGCTAATTTTGGCTCACCATCCTCAATGAATGATGTTGAGCTCTCCTTATGGCTAATTTTCTAGATTTCCCCAGTCTCTCCTTGTGGCCCAATAATGTATCCCGAGCTATCCCCAATATGCTCGAGCCAAATTATTTTTCCATGCATTGATCCTTTCGAGCTCTCCAACCGATGACAAGCTAATGTTCTGAGTTCCATTCATCCATAACATACAAGCCCAAGATTCCACGATCTCACATGTGATCTTTACCATCCTCACTGAGTTTAATTCATGATACCGAGATCTAACTATCTTCTAATCGAAATATGTTAGTTTTTCTTGGCCGACTCTATTTCATCCACCGTGAGCTTGAGCTCCCATCCCCTAGCGAGCTTCAAACCTCTCTTAGTTGTACTATAGAATTCACCTACTAAGATCATTACCAAAGGGATCATCAAATTATTGGGCTCAACCTTTTGCACTAAGCACCCTAAGCTGAGTTGTTCGATACCGAGGTTTTCTCTTGGCTGATCTAACAAACCACACATAACATTAATGCTACGAACTCCAATTTAAGTATTTTCCTAACCTAAAGATTTCTGTCTTGTGCTTAGAGCACGATCCCTTTTAAATATAATTTATCATTTTTTATTATTTAACCAAGAGGTGAGCCCATTAGGGCTGATTTTCCCATTCCGAGACCAACTTGAACCTTCAAGACACGAAAAGAAGGAACAATCCCAGAAGATCCCAAAACAACATACAAGGCTCTCAAGGCTTGTAACCTTATTGTCCATTTTTGCTTAAGGGTGAAAAAATTGACAACATTTTTGCAACCTCTCAGGGATGCTTGCTTGTTAAGCATGATTCCAGTAGCCTTAATTTGTCCATTTGGCATGGAGTCTATATTGGGATTCTTAGAAGCAATTTGATCCTTTGTGATACATCCTAGAATTTTCTCATGTAATTTGAACTTGGACCCCCTAGAATGCTAAGCATGAAGTATACCGAATCTGATTAAGAATTGGCATCTATGAAAAACTGCATAATTTTGACTGAAGTAGATCATGAAAATCTTACGGAATATTTGAACCTTATTTCTCCTTGACACCTACCAATGATGTAAAATGTGCGTAAACAACACAAGAGTGACAATAGAAAACAAAACACACTAAAACTAAAAACCATACATGCCCCCATTGAAACATGTAGGATGTGAAAATGCACTTATTCTACTGAAAGCAAACCTATACTACCCTACACTAATCGGAAGCACAAGTGAACTAAACAAACCCTACAACTGGATGTGTAAAATAGCTCCCTTTCTCACAATGGATTGTCATGCAAATGATGTGACAATGGACATGGCTGAAAATGAGAGTGAGAAACTAAAACGAGCCCAATTCCCCACTTGGTCCACTAAGGTATCAACTAGAAAGAGAAATAATTCCTCTTTTATTTGCTTTGCATTTATTTTGTAGAGACATAACAACTGATCCTTGGGACTGTGAAACTCATCCTCACATTCTGAAGTGAATGTGACTGGTTTTGGCTTCTCTTATGGATTCAATGAAGCTAGGTACCTGATAGGACATGGTCTAACCCATTGAATATTCCTTCTTGTCTGTTCTTCAATTCTAACAAGGAAGTCTTGCTGAAGACAAACTTGAAAATAATGATGATCCATGAGCTGAATTTTCACCTGTTTACCATCTATAAACAACTAAACTTCTACCTGTGTGAATGGTACAAAAGTGATGTCCTCTCCATTTATTTTTCCTTATTTTACATCAAGGAGTTCATCCATGACATGAAGCTATTTTAGACTACTTATAGGCTCGAATGGAAACACTTGTAAATATATAAGTGTTTGAAGAGTATTGCTCATATAGGAGCTCCGATTTCATCCAAGGAAATTTTTTTAGCATCTCTAACCTCTTCATCCCACATGAAACCTACCAGATCAAATCCTTTCACATGTTTTTTTTCTGGGACAATTAAGGGAAGAAATACCTCCTTGGTTTCCTTCCACCATTACTTGTTCATCAAATAAGTTTGACTTAACAATTGAAAGTAAGAAATTCTCAATAATATCATCTTCACCCAAAACCTTCAAAGTTGACTTAGTTTCTCCCGCATGCTCCTCTCTTTCTTCATTAAATGAAAATTACGGATGATCCAAGTCTTCCTGTTCAAGGAGATAACTTGAAACTATAGGTATTCTAGAAGTGGGAATTTCTATAGATCTTTTGCATCCAAATACTCCTCAGAATATAACAGAAAATCTACTTCTTTTTTCTCGACTATGCAAAGGGTTCAACCTCCCTAATTATTTTCATGAATTAGCAATTGATTCTTCATGACCCTCCTTGTATTCAAACATAAAAATCCTACAGAGAACTGTATGCTACATGTATGATTGATCCCTTTCCACCTTTCACATAGGAGATATTAGAAGGTGTTGTGGGGCGTGAAATCTATTCTTTTACAGATGGATTATCCGGGTATCATCAAGTCTAGAACGCACAGGAAGATCAAGAAAAACAACTTTCACCACTTAATGGGGAGTTTTGCATACACCGTGATGCCCTTTGGTTTGAAAAATGTGCTCTTTGTATTTATGCGAATAGTTGTTCAAGCATTCCAGATTTTATTCAAATTTTCTTGCAAGTTTACTTGGATGATCAGATTGTGTATGGGCTTGTTAAATATCATTGTGATAATTTATGCTTAATGTTTGAAATACTTGACAGTTCAACATATCTTTTAATATCAAGAAGTGCATGTTTGCTACACCTTTTGGCACTTTGTTAGGGAATATAATCTGTAAGGAAGGTTTGTTAGTAGATCTAGCTAAAGTTTCGCTTATTGTAGGCTTAGAAGAGCCTACTAGTTAGAGTGAGGTGCAGATTCTTGGGTCACACCGGTATTATAGTAAATTTATCAAAGGATATGCTAAGGTTTCCGCACCCTTAGAAGAGTTAATAAAAGGAAAAGGGACATTTTATTGGGTAGAACCGCAACAATGTGCATTTTATACATTGAAGGAGAGACTTACTACAGTGCTTATTATGTATTTTCCTCATGGGACAAGCCATTTCATGTACATGTGGAAGCCTCTAGCACAACCATTGGCGCGGTGTTAGTTCAACTTGGAGAAGGTATTATAGATCATCCTATATGTTTTGCTATTAGAAAGTTGACTCTTGTAGAGTAGAATTATACAACTACTGAGTGCAAAGCTTTGTCAATGATCTATGCACTACATAAATTCAGACAATACCTTTTAACAACACCATTCATATTTTACACTGATCACATGGCATTGAAATACTTAGTAAACAAGCCCATTTTACAGGGGTGCATATGTCGATGGGTGCTCTTATTCCAAGAATTTTATTTCACTATTATGGTAAAACCAAGGAAAAGTAATTCTATCCCATACCACTTATCAAGAATTTAGTTAGGGGAGGACGCACAAAAATTGAAGATACGATGCTTTGGATGCACAGGTTATGCAGTTACAATGTGCACCTTTGGAATTGGAGGATATTGCTATCTTTTTACGTATAGGTATGGCGCCAGAAGGAATGAAATCCTTAGAGAAGAAATAACTTATAATTTGTGTGGCACCTTTTATGTTGATTAGTGGTGACCTATACAAGTTAGGCCAAGATGAAGTATTGCGCTAGTGTGTACTAGAGCATGAGTGCATAAACATCATGGAAGAGGATCATGGTGGTATTGCAGGTGGGCACTATGTAGGTGACACCACTGCGCACAAGATTCTACTCACTTTGGATTATGGTGGGAGACCCTCTACAAAGATTGTAAAGCATATTGTAAGGCGTGTGATCACTTTGTCAACACATTGGTAAACCTAGGCAAAGAGATGAAATGCCTTTAATACCTATTCCTAGTGTAGAGCCATTTGAGAAATGGGCTATAGAATTTGTGGGTCCTATTTCACCACCGTGCGTAGAACTGGATCACACTACATCATCACTTGCATAGATTATCTTACAAGGTGGGAAGAAACAACACCTACCAAGGATTGTACAACTACAACAACTAGGTTCTTATGGGAAAATTTTCTTACAAGGTATGGATGCCCACTGAGCTTGACAAGTGATAGGGGTACACACTTTTTGAATGAGATGATCATGATACTATTGGATGAATTTATGATTATGCACCATAAGAATACACCCTATCATCCTCAGGAAAATGGGACTGCTTGAGGCCTTTAACAAGATTTTGAGCCAGACATTGACAAAAATTTGTGATGTTGGAAGGAAAGATTGAGATGATAAAGTTTTTCCATGCTTTGGGCATATAGAAAAACATATAAGAGGTTGAACAAGGCCACACCCTTTCAGTTGGTGTTTGGCGCAGAATTAGTTCTTCCTATGGAATTCATGTTACCTTCTTTGCGTATTGCGCACGCTTGGAGGTCTAGCTAATGAGCAAGATTTGGAAGAAATAATTGATAAATTGGTATAGTTGGATGAGAGGCGCGCCATAGCACATTGGAGTCAGAAGTAGGAAAATTCCAGGTAGAAGGCATGGCATGATAGGCACATTAGGGACAAAAAGCTTGAGATGGGACAGATGGTGCTTCTTTATGACTCTAAGTTTCTGTGCCATCCAGAAAGCTTAAAGTGTATTAGTTGGGACCATATATTATCACTCATATACTTGAATCAGGCACTTGTTAATTAGATACACTTGATGGAATACGATTTACTTGGTTACTTTAACGAGGAGTAGGTGAAGCACTATTATAAATAAGTCTTCTTGATGTTTGTAATAAGGCGGTGTTGTCATTTATACTAGGTTTTCATTTATGTATTTCCTTAATGTATTTCCTTTTTCGTTGCTTTGATTTGTAAATTTATTCGGTGTTTTGTGTAATAGGTGTGTTTGCATGCTAGAAGATAATTACCATTTGAAGAAATTTTATGCGCGAGACTACACATAGCATTGGTATGGGGTGGATATTTACAACCGGGTACACATAAAGGAACAAACTGCTACAATCGCTTATTCAAATTTGGAGAGGAGTTGTTAGAAAGGATATTTCTTTAAAATGATGACTGTAAATGGAGATAAATGAGAGAATATTATAACGCGAGGTAAGAAACGACCATGGAGACTACCAAGGAAGGTGCAATAGTGAGGTATTCGGGCACATGGAAGTGCGTTGAAGAGAAGTTTGTAGCCAGAAGTTAGAAAGGAATGCTTGAAGGTTATAGTTGGGGCACAAAGATGTACCTCGCAGTGATTATGAAAATGTTTAATTAATGAGAGGATTGTTGGTTGGTGAAGGAGCAATAAATACACTAACTTTTTGAAAATCTATATAAGGATGTGATGTGAGTTCATTTTTTACCTTTGTGATCACAAGTATTTGAGCGATCTAAGTGCGATCGAGCTGAGTGAGTCATATTAAAGTGTGGAGAGTGTGAAACTAGGCATGGAGAACAAATTATTGTGCGGAAGAGGCTTACATCCCCATTGGTGAAGGGTTTGAGCAAAGTAGAGGCATTTAAAAGAATCTAGGGCACGTAGTTTCAAGCTAGGCGCGCAGATATTTAAGCTAGGGTTTGAGTTTTCTCTACTGACACAATGAAAATGCATGATTTTTATGATGACACCAAGGAAAGCACCTACAACAGGCACAAAAGGAAAGAAGAAGGTAGAAGATGAAGTTGAAATAGCTCATGAGAGTAATTTTTAAGAGATGCGAGACCTAGAAGGTGTTATAGTCGAGACAGAGTGGAATTCCCACATCCGCAGGTGAAAAATAAGCCACTACAACCACCATACATCTGACAACAAGAAATATTTGGATGCATTGTTGAGTACAAAGACTAACAAACACACTGTGGAGGATATGCCAGTATATGATGTTACCGGGGAGAATTTGTTGAAGCAGGTAGGAGTCTATCAATTGTATGAGCTCTCATATTTTGGAAAGTATGAACCATTATAGCAATGGATTATGAGAAGGGTCCATGAGGACTTCTTCTATTTTGATGGATGAAGGGTTAGAATCACAACAACCCTAATTTTGACACTCCAGCGAGGATTGGAGGGCGTAATGGTAGACCTTACTAGTGATCGACCGATAAAGAAGCAATCGTAGAGAAAAGAAAGGATTTGGGGTATATTAAGGGTCTGTGTGGAATGGAAATTGATAAATTGAAGAAGTAACCAATGGTTAAGACAACTATGCATCTGGTAAAAAAGTTTTATGATGAAGAGAGATGGTCACAGATGAATACCATGTGGCTACATTTTATGAAGAAAATGTCTCGGGAGTAGTCTGACAACCTAGTAGGCTACATTACAAACACCATTATTGAGGAAGTGTGCATAGGAGAGAAGATAAGTTTTGGCGCTATCCTCCTTTCCCTTGTGTTTGTAGAAATTGGAGTGCTTGATGGGCCAAAGAACAAGATCTAAGAGTATCCCATGGAAAATAAGTCCCTCACAAAGAGGTTTGAAAAATATTTATGTGAAGGATCAATGAGTGGGCCATTTAAGTAGAGGGCAGAGATGTGGTATGACTGAATTTGTGTGGAATTTGAGGAGGAGTGGCGAATTCACAAGGAGCTACCTTCAGTGGTGGGAAAGGTGGTACAATTTGTGGTGTACCAACACTTCTACATCACGTGATTTTCTATGAGGATGGGGAATGAAGCCCATGGTGCAAACGCCATATGCCTTCATATAATGCTACTTCTAGGAATCGGTCTATCGATTTAATGATGTGCACCTCTTGAACTTTAATGCGAGATAAGGTAAACTATGATTACCACACTCCAGGAAGGTATATGTGTATCTAGGATTGGATGCCTACATTGAGAGGCTCATCTTAGATGTCATAAGTATGAATCCAAATCTTGCTATTGGAGATAGTGGAGATGCACTCGTATACCTTCAACTTAATTCTAAGCTAGAGAATAAAATGTATGTAGAAAATGAGTTCGTGCTCCCAGAGTTAGCCTAAAGGAAATCATACAATGGAGGACTTGATAGCCCCATAGCTGCATAAACTATAGTGGTGGATGAGTAGGATGAATAAAAAAGATAGTGATGACTTAGATCATAGAGGCCAAAGGAATCCCAAAAATAGAGTAGAGAATAAGAACGCGGTACTCCACCTCAAGTATAAGAAGAAGACTTGGAATTGGATGTAGAATCAATCCTTGAAGAGTGCTAATTGAAAAGGGTATTCAGAAGAACAAGGACCCAAGGCATGGGAACCCCACATCCTATGAAGAGATCACCAAAAATATCTCCTTAGAAAGAGAAAACTGAGAGGAAGAAGAGAAAACTAAAGCTGAATGAGGAGGAAGAGGAGTCTCACGTATAGTGCGCACCTAGAACCCATGTACAACCAAAACATGTGGAAGAACCAAGGGATGAGAATATGAAGGATGAAGAGGAAGGTGCTGAAAGGAGGCATAAGAAATAGAGCATGATATTTCTCAAAACATCAAAGATCCAACCCCAAACCTTGGTGCTCAAGTTATTAAGGGGCCAAGAATGAGGAGAACTAGTGGGAGTATCTTGGGTGAGTATGGGATATGCTAAAGGACAAAAGTAAAATTGTGTGTGCCCATTTCTAGATGATTCGAAAAACCAGATTATTACTACTTGATCTCGGACCCTTATAGGCTTTAATTATTTGTCGATAATTTACTCCTTTTAAGTAATCAATTTAAAATAATGCAAGAAAATAATGACAATTGCACACGATTGATTACGGAGTTCGAAATTGCCTACGTCTCCGGGTTCATGGTTGAACCATTCCACTAGTCAAAACTTGTAAGTTACAATAATACTTTCACAAGAAAACCTAATGGAATTTTACTTGCCTATCAAGTACACCGTTCTTCAAAAACTTCCGATGATTAATCGAATCGTTCTTCACCTTCCTAATGCACAATCTCCTTCGGCTTGATCGGCCTTCCGACGCTATCAATGCAAAGCTAGCACTCCGATCGACAATCCGGATTTGCAAGTAATTGGTGTGGCTCAATGGGCCTATTAGGTAGTTTATAATTTACTCCCAATACAAATATTTCATCTACTATTTCCTAAAATAATAGGCCAATAGACAATACTTGTGACACATCCCACAAATAAGCTTAACAAATAATAAGCTCGGGTTGTGTGTGTCCCCTTTACAAAGAATAAGGGTTCCATATTTATACAAAAATAGGGCCTTTTAAAATATGTGATAAAATATTATCTCCTTAGGCTATTTTTAAACCTTAGCCCATAGCATTTTGGATGGGTTAAATCCCATTTTTGGCGGCATTCCATTTAGGAAGGGATAAAATCCCATGTTGGTGGTGAAGTGGGTTATATCCCACATAATCCTCCAACTTCCACGTGAATGTGGATGCATATTAAAAAGTGGGTAATATCCCACATTAGGTGGGAAGGATAATGTTTTAGGCTTTAATTAAACCTTCCCACGCATATTGAAGTGGAACATCCAGACCGTGGGCTTAACCCCCCCATCTCCACCGCTTCACCTCCCTCTCCTCACGTGGAATCTTCCATGCATGACATTGCATGCCTTTACCACGTGGACATAACCTAACATGTTGGCTGTTATGTGTGGTCATGTGGTTGGTTTATGTGGGCTTTAATACTAATGTATAAACATTAATATATATATTTGGCATAGACATGTGTGGCATTTGGAAAGTGGACTTACCAAGTAAATATAATTTCGACCCATGTAATGTGGTATGGAAATAATTAACTCGGTCAATAATATATATTCCACTTGTCGTCTCCCGATAGGCAAATCGAGTGAATTCAATGAGTGGTGGCAAGCCACGGGGTGGCTTGGGACCCACCACGTTAGGCATAATACCATAGTCCACACGGCGGCCGGGCTCCCCTCCGTAATAAAAGTTGAGCCTCTTGTTCCCATGTATTATTTTTATGCTCATCGAAGACCGGTGATCAAAAACAAAAAAACTCCCTTTTGCCTTTTTGCCATGTGTCACAGTGCGATTGGTCCAATATTGACCAGTTGACTAGAGTTGACTTTCCCATTGTCTGAACTTTGACCGAACATATCTAGAGCTCCCGATGTCCATTTGTCACGTTCTCATAGTTGTTGGAAAGCTCTCGAGATGATATTCTACACTGAAACCATTTAGGGATGTTTAGGGAACTTTCAAAAATGATCCCCTAATCACACCTCCCCACTAAGAAAAGCTTTTGTCCCAAAAAGCTTCCATCTTATCTGAATCTAAAAACTTGGTTGCCACCTCGGAAGTGCTACTTTAGTAGACCCTTAGGTCTTCTCCTCCAACCTTCTCACTTGAAAATTCTACTTCGATCCTGGGACTTATGGGTTATGGGCCCACGATGATTTTTCTATGCCACTCGATATCCGAAGAAGACCTCCACGCCTCCGCTTTATGGTGCTAAGTTTCTGAATGAAACCTCAACGCTCCTTCTATGCGGTGCTAAGATTCTTGATATCTGACAACAAGGATCTTATTTTACTCTATAACACAACTCCTAGCTCCGAGTTGATTCACATAATTTGAACTAGTTTGAAGGAACTCCATGTTACATAGAGCTTTGATTGATCCAATGTCGGTGATGGATAATGCCTTGTCCCTTTATAGACCTCAACGCCTCCAATGCATGATGCTAAGCCTCTTTCAAGACCTCGAGCCTCCAATGCATGATGATAAGTCTCTGTAGACCTCAACACCTCCGATGCATGATGCTAAGCCTCTTTCAAGACCTCGAGCCTCCGATGCATGATGCTAAGTCTCTATAGAACTCAATGCCTCCGATGCATGCTACTAAGCCTCTTTCAAGACCTCGAGCCTCCAATGCATGATGCTAAGTCTCTGTAGACCTCAACGCCTCCGATATGATGATGCTTTGAGCCTTTTCAAGACCTCAAGCCTCCGATGCATGATGCTAAGTCTATTCTGAGACCTCAACGCCTCCATGCATGATGCTAAGCCTCTTTCAAGACCTCGAGCCTCCGATGCATGATGCTAAGTCTCTATAGACCTCAATGCCTTTGATGCATGATGCTAAAGTCCTCTTCTTGACCTCAACCTCTCGATGCATGATGATGTTAAGTCTGTTGTTTAGCTACCATTTGTATGTTTGGTCACAATTCCTTGACACCGAATGACATTCCGAGCTAATCCTTTGAGAGCTCCTCTTGTTGACATACTAATATCAGGTACCATTACGCTACACTCACAATGCCTCTACACAGAATGAAGTTCCACGGTGATTCAATGCTACCATTCAGCTACCATTACGCTGCAGGTCACAATGCCTCTACACGAATGAAGTTAGAGCTGATCTTTTGAGAACTCTATTGTCTGCACAAATGGCAGATCAATCTCCAAGCTTTATATGAGTCAAATCCTGTATCCAAGCTGTAACATGTGTACTCACAAGCTGATTAGGAGATAGGTGCCCCTAATAGGGTCTTTATACAACTTTCAAATACAAGTGTAAGGAAATTATATCCTAATACATCATGTAGAACTAGTTGTAAAAATGCTCCATTTTTGGAGTCTTGTACAATAAGCTTAAAATACCAATTCTATAGGAAAATAATTTTGCATGGTAAACCTGTCATGAAATTTCTCCTACTTGGTGGCTTATGTACTTGGTCTTCTCCACTGCATCACAATGTGGATTGAATTCATTTGTCTCCTCCTGCTATAGACCAATGACTAAACAAGGAAAATATACTGCATTTTATGGTGTTAGAAAAATCACCAAAATAATTGCCCTCTGGGGTCTTACTAATGCAAGTATAACAGAGTACAAACATTGCCCAGAATTGGGTCTTTAACTAATGTGCCATGTCTGGTTAGATGTATACAAATGTTGCCCTCAAAGGGGTCTTACCAATACATTCTACCTTACACATTAGTTTTCTGGTTTTATAAGAGCATTAAATAATGCTCGATAGCCTAAAACAATAGTTGAGTAATATATCAACATATTATTACACCTTAGATTTCTTACCAGCTGTAGAATCCTCGGTGTCGGCTTATCTCAATATATGCCTTATGGATCATCGAATGATCTTTTATCTGCATATGAGATATAATGGAATCATCCAAATAGAATTACGAGAAAATTACTGAGTATGTTAAACCTGTCTCTCAGTCTATCCCACCAATCTGGAAATCCAAAAGTACAAGCCAATGCCATCCCTGTCAAAGCAACCTGTACTGATTAACCTGCTCGATACCAACTTGCTTCGGAGATTAGCAAGTTTGCAGGTGTCGATTACCAGCTCTGATACCAAACATGATCCGAAAATAACCAGATTATTACTACCTGATCTCGGACCCTTATAGGCTTTAATTATTTGCCGATAATTTACTCCTTTTAAGTAATCAATTTAAAATAATGCAAGACAATAATGAAAATTACACACAGATTGATTACGGAGTTCGGCAATTGCCTACGTCTCCGGGTTCATGGTCGAACCGTTCCACTAGTCAAAACTTGTAAGTTACAATAGTACTTTCACAAGAAAACCTAATGGAATTTTACTTGCCTATCAGTACACCAGTTCTTGAAAAAAACTTCCGATGATCAGTCGAATCGTTCTTCACCTTCCTGATGCACAATCTCCTTCGGCTTCGATCGGCCTTCCCGACGCTATCAATGCGAAGCTAGCACTCCGGTCGACAATCCAGGATTTGCAAGTAATTGGTGTGGCTCAATGGGCCTATTGGGTAGTTTATAATTTACTCCCAATCACAAATATTTCATCTACTATTGCCTAAAATAATAGGCCAATAGACAATACTTGTTGACACATCCCACAAATAAGCTTAACAAATAATAAGCTCGGGTTGTGTGTGTCTTCTTTACAAAGAAGGGGTTCCTATTTATACAAAAATAGGGCCCTTAAAATATGTGATAAAATATTATCTAAGGCTATTTTTAAACCTTATCCCGTAGCATTTTGGATGGGTTAAATCCCATTTTTGGCGGCATTCCATTTAGGAAGGGATAAAATCCCATGTTGGTGGTGAAGTGGGTTATATCCCACATAATCCTCCAACTTCCATGTGAATGTGGATTGCATATTAAAGTGAGATAATCCCACATTAGGTGGAAGGATAATGTTTGGGTAAGGATTTAATAAACCTTCCCACACATATGTGAAGTGGTCAAAGACCACGTTAGGCTTAACTGCCCCCATCTCCACCGCTTCACCTCCCTCTCCTCACGTGGAATCTTCCACGCATGACATTGCATGCCTTTACCACGTGGACATAACCTAGCATGTTGGCTGTTATGTGTGGTCGGTTGGTTTATGTGGCTTTAATACTAATGTATAAACATTAATATATAGCGGTTTGGCATATACATGTGTGGCATTTGGAAAGTGGACTTACCAAGTAAATATAATTTCGACCCATGTAATGTGGTATGGAAATAATTAACTCGGTCAATAGTATATATTCCACTTGTCATCTCCCGATAGGAAAATCAAGTGAATTCGATGAGTGGTGGCAAGCCACGTGGTGGCTTGTGGACCCACCACGTTGGCGATAATACCATAGTCCACACGGCGGCGGGCTCCCCTCCATAATAAAAGTTGAGCCTCTTGTTCCCGTGCACCATTTTTACGCTCGTCGAAGACCGGTGATCAAAACCAACAAACAACTCCCTTTTGCGTTTTTGCCACGTGTCACAGTGCGATTGGTCCAATATTGACTAGTTGACCAGAGTTGACTTTCCCACTATCTGAACTTTGACCGAACATATCTAGAGCTCCCGATGTCTGTTTGTCACATTCTCACAGTCATTGGAAAGCTCTCAAGATGATCTTCTGCATTGAAACCATTTAGGGATGTTTAGGGAACTTTCAAAAATGATCCAAGGGGTTGCATGGATGGGAGTTGATGGACCTAAACATGTGTGAGGAAACAACTATCTTGGTCCATGCAAAATCACATGGATGAGCCCGATTTTGATGTATGTGAGGAGTCATGTGTGTCCTGAAGAATGAAGAAGGCACCACAGAGTAGGAACATGACTATAAAGCCCACTCTCATGTCTGATGAGTAGGTGAGAAATGCGTTGGTTAAGGTATCTACAAAGTGGTGTGGTGGAACATAGATAAGGCTGCCACTATTAGAGCACTATGAGAAGATAACAAGGAAAAGTTGTAGAAATAACACGTCTAAAAGGGAAGGACTTAGAACAAAAAAATAATGAAACCTTCATTGGCATGGTTGAATAAATTGGTGATTATGTCCTGAAAGCAAGACCACATTTAGAGTCTAAGGTACTTGAAAAGTTTCCTTTAGCTATGCATTATGTGCGCACATTAGTTGATTTGGTGCTTGAGGATGGACCAATTCACATGCCAACACCAAATGACCACCGAACAAGAAGCAAAGGGAGCAAGGGCCTCTGTTGTTAGAAAGATTTCATCTTACAAGGCATTTCTCCAAACTTTACAAGATGAGTGAAGAAAGAACACCAAGCTTTGAACATATGCACAACTCTACATGCAAAATTGACCAAGATCGAACTATATTGGAAGATAATTAAGTTTTGAAGACAATTAAGGATGAGACTTTAGGGCACATAGAAATATTGACATTAGTAAAGCAAAATGTGAAGCCCTTATAAAGACACAAAATCCACATAAGGAGAGGCTTGGATGAGCTTGGAAAGCTCATAGCACAAAATATGGATCTTACGAAGGGAAGTATGTACTCTATAGATAAGGTTGTCATAGTATTGCAGAATGAAAAGGAGAGATGACCTAGGGCGAGTTGGAATCCATCACCATAGGCGTTCGAGAAGACCGAGAACACGTTGGATGATTGGTAAGCCTTAAAGGCTATGATTAAAGAAGAATATCTCGGGGTTGATCCTACCAGGTTGAAGCGAGAGGGTCTTTGTATAATAGAAACCCATTCTTTGTAAAGTAATTCTTTACATTATTTTCATTCTTATTCTTTATTCTTTGGGAACATCATGAGGAACCCCATTGTCGGGATGACAATGTATTTTAGTGTGGGTAATGTTGAACAAAAAAATATGACACTAAGGAAAGGGTACGAAGATTCATGCATGGTTGTAAGACATATTTGAAGGCGTGAAAGGATAGGGAAGGAAACACACGTGAAAGATAGATTGATTCAGGACTTAGCCATTTTCATGGTTATAGGATATTTTTGGAGATAGTGTACGGAGCACAAAATGGGATGGAGACTTGTGCAACACATAAATGTTATTTTGGGAAGAGCGTCTACTAAGAACCATGCATGAATTTGAGTTAATAATAGGATTAATACTGCCAGTTAACTGTAAGAGATCTATTATTAGTGCACTTTCATGTGTGCATGTTATTTTAAAGGCACATGACTATTTTTGTACATGTGACCTATTTTGGGAAGTGCGTAAGTGGTGAAGGGAAAGTCCCCACCTTTATAAATATGTATTAATCTGTGTAGTTAGAGATACATTGTGGAGTTATACCACCAGATCGATGTGTGCATAAACTTATGATACTACTTATTATAAGAAGCTTATGTATTTACTATGTTTTAATATAATGGAGTGTATTGGGTGAATAATGGTGTTAAAAATGACTGTAACTAGTTCTTATATGGTTGACTTCATTATGTTTATTACTTAATTCATTATTCTTTTAGATATAGATCTAGAATATTCTCTATGGAATATTTATGCTATTTATGGATATAAATACATTACATCTTCATCATGTTCACACCACCAGTAGAAGCAAATCTAAGGAGGGCACTGGTACCTTTGTGCACTTTGGGTGAGCACTCAACTTAGGCTAGGTGATGTGTTAGTGCACTTGGGTTATTCGTGGTAAATTCTAGGCATATGGGGTACTACAAAACGTTCATCAAAGGATATGACAAGATCGCCGCACCCTTTAAAGAATTGCTAAAGCACAAGAGTTCCTTTCATTTGGGTGAGGCGTAATAGAAGGAATTTGACACTTTAAAAGATAAACATATCACTACACCCATACTATGCTTTCCTTCTTGGGATAAGCCTTTCCATGTGCATGTTGATGCCTTAGGAATAACCATTGGAGCAGTACTAGCACAATATGGTGAGGGGATTATTGATCACCCCTTGTATTTTGCAAGTAGGAAGTTGACACCAGTAGAACAAAATTACACCACTACTGAGTGCGAGGAACTGTCAATGATCTACGCATTGCATAAGTTCATGCAGTATCTGCTAGCAACACTGTTTATATTCTACACAGATCACATGACATTGAAGTACTTGGTAAACAAGCCATTTTTGCAAGGGCACATATGCCATTGGGTCCTATTATTTCAAGAGTTTGAGTTCACGGTGGTTGTAAAACTAGGAAAAAGTAATTCAAGACCTAACCACTTATCAAGGATTGACTTAAGAGAGGATGCACAAAGTATTAAGGATATAATGCCAGACGCACAACTATTTAGGTTGTGGTGTGCACCCTCGAACTTGGAAGATATTGTGGTATTCCTTAAAATTGGTGTGGTGCTAGACGGGATGAAGGATTTGGAGAGAAAATAGTTAGTAATACATGCCACGCCCTACATGTTGATTAGTGGAGATCTGTATAAGTTAGGCCGTGATGAGGTTCTACGATGATGCATATTATAACATGAGTGTGTAGTGATTATGGAGGAAGCACATGGTGGGATTGTAAGAGGAACTATGTAGGAAAAGAAACCTCACGAAATATTGTACTCGTAAGGATCTAGTGGGAAACCATCTACTAGGATTGTATTAAATTTTGTAAATCTGCGACCATTGTCACATGCATGGGTAAACTGGAAAGAGGGATGAGATTCCATTAAGGATGATACCCAGCACAAAGCCATTTGAAAAGTGGGAAATCAAATTTTAGGACCAATTTCATTATCTACACGAAGGACTAGTTCGTGGTATATCATTACTTACACTGATTACTTGACAAGATGGGAAAAGGTAACACCTACAAAGGATTACACTGCAACGAAAGCTGCTAGATTCTTATGGGAAAACATAATCAACAGATATGGATGTCCTTTAAGCTTGACAAGTGATAGGGGTACACATTTCCTGAATGAAATGGTCATGATTTTGTTAGCATAATTTATGGTGGCCCATCAAAAGACTACCCCTTATCACCCTGCAAGCGAATGGAACTAATGAAGTGTTTGATAAGATAATGAGTCACACATTGACCAAGATTTGAGATGTTGGAAGAAAATACTAGGATGATAAAGTATCAACCATTCTATGGGAATATAGGACAACCTACAAGAGGTTGAATAAGGCCACACCATTGCAATTGGTGTTTGGCATGAAGGCTTATTTTTCTAGTTGAATTCATGTAACCATCACTACGTATATTGCATGTAGGAGGAGTGGCTAATGAACAAGATATCAAGGAAAGGATAAATAAGTTGATGCGTTAGACGAGAGATGATCACTTGCTAGATGGAGTCGAAAACTAAAATGCCAGAAAAAGTCATCACATGATCGTCATATCAAGAACAAGAAGTTTGAGGTTGGGCATATGGTTCTGTTGTATGATTCCAAGTTTCTGTGCCATCTTGGGAAGTTGAAGGTCCATTAGTTGGGCCCTTACATCATCTCGTACATCCTTGATTCAAGCACATGTCAGTTACAAGTGCTAGATGGGACGAAGTTACCTGTCCATTTCAATGGGAGTAGGATGAAGCCCTACTATAAATAAGCTTTCCTTGTGTTTGTAAATAAGGAAATATTTTTAGTTAGCTTAGGAATCACCTTTATGCATTTTCTTTTCAAGTGTTTCCCTTTCTCGTTTCTTGTTCCTTTATTTTTGTTATGTTTTACACCTTGTGCACTGGTAACCACTTATTACTTCCAAAAGATTATGTATGCACAGAGGACCGTGCATCTGATTTAGTGTGGGGTGGAGTAATGTGGAGTAGTGTGAAGTGCGATACAAGTTTGGTAGTGAAATTTGTAAGGCCCGATGAAAGGATTAAAGGCATACAAAATAGAAGAACACATGTGGAAATGGTGGATAAGAATTTTGGTGTCAGGATAAGGCTTTACAAAAACCATGTAAAAATAAGGAAAAGCGTAAGAACAACATGAGGTAGGTAAGGGAAAAAATTAGGTCAAGGATAGAAGAAGTGCCTTTTGTGCTGCTGACTGGCACGCATGGAAGAGTTCTCAACCGCTTAGGATTTTTACACGCTAGAAGGTTGTAAAATATTTTTGCGTAGGTTTGGGAACATTAGTAAGGGAGCTTAAGGTTGGCTTTAGTGGAAAAATATGCATTTAATGCTAAGTACATTGGTAGGTGGTGTAGCATTTATTGCTAGAAAGGAGGAAAAACTATAAGTATGAAGTCGAGCACGTTATTATTTACCTTACGATTATGAAATTGAAGAGCTCTTACGAACTAGGGCATCCATGAAGAGAGATTTATGTGAAGAAGGAATCATAGAGATTTGAGTGCGTGACTAGGGTTGATCTACAAACTAGAGTGGAAGGAGTACACGGGTGTAGGGAGGAAGTTTTAGTGGAATACATTGTCTTGTGGAAGAGTTTTTCCAAGTTAGGGTTCTATAGCTAGGCACGAAGATAAAAGGATTCTTTCACAGAGTTGAGCCATAAGATTGGGTAGAGTTAGGAAGTAGAGAAAGGAAGACAAGTTTAGGGTTTGGCTGACAAGTAAAAATGACACCAAACAAGGAATCCATTTACCAAAGAAGAAGAGAAAGGGTAAGAAAAATGTTGCAACAACAAGTTTTAATGAGGAGTGGTATGTAGAGATGCAATACCCATATGGAGTATTTCTAGGAAAGAATGGGTGTTGCACGTTAGGAATATGGCCATGAGTGAATATAACCATCGAACAAGTACCACGAGAAGGAAACGGCGTTGGAACTAGTTCTTCCAATGATATGAGGACACCGTAAGGTATATCAATCTACAACGATGAGATGAAGGTAAAGTTGGGTAAGACCAAAGTTGCTACTGATTATATGAGTTACCCTCTTTTGGAAAGCTTGAGAAGTTATACCAGTGGTTGATGTCGCGCATACATGAAGACCACTTCTATTTTATTAGGACACAAAATGCACATAACTCCTCAACTTAGATCAAACTTCACTGCACGATTTGTGAAGGAGACTCCATAGATGATGAATTGGAGGATAAGGATGCCATAAAGGAGACAGTGAGGCCTATGACTACAAGAAGGGTTCACACTACTACGGTATCACACATATCCCGACCTGTGTAATGAGGATGGCTGCACACTTAGTTATAAAGATGAATGGTTAAGAAAGATGGACCCAAGTGAAAAGTCACGGCTTAACGTATGAAAAGAGGAACCATATACAAATTATCTTCCTTTAGTATAGATGAAATCATTAACAACATGCAGGAGGGAGAAAAGATAATGTTCAGAAACATTCTCCTCACCATCGTCTTCTTAGAGATCGGAGTGCCCGATGGGCTGGAGAAGTTTGTATGGGAATACTCAGAAGAGGATCCCATCCTCACCCATGAAGAGATTTGAAAAATATGCCTTTGACACCATGACAACCATTCATAAGGTGCGCTTAGATAAATGCTACAAGTGAATGCGTGAGGAATTCAAGGTAGATTAGAGGATACCTAAGCAACTATGCCCATGCTCATAGATAAAGAGGCTGATTTTACTAAATATTGAAACTTTTGCATTAGAATATTCACTTTGATGGAGATGACTAAGAGTCCATGGTGAAAGTTTCCATTTTCCTTCACCATGCAATACTTCCAAATGGGGATCAACCATTTTAAGAAGGCCAAAAGACTAATGTTTAACCTTAGTGAGGTAGACCAAGACCACTACGAGCTATGTCAAAGATCATATATCCAAAGAAGCATGCATATGTGGAGAAGTATGTCTCCCACAAAGTGCAGATGATGAAGCCTTTGACACTACCAATCATTGGGAGGACTATAACAAGGGTATACTTGTGCATCAAGCCAAAGTTTGAAAAGGGAACCTATCTGGAAAATGATGTCTCCATTCTTGAGGACCCCACAGGAAGGAAGAAGGCTGCAGTGAAGAAAAGGGAGAGAGAAGTGCAGGAGAAGAAAGCACCTAGTGTGCAGACAACACAATCTATGGGTGCACCGGAAAGCAAGCACTAAGCCAAGCACTTACATGCATAGGAAGAAGTCCCTAGTTAAGGAGAAGACCCTAGAAGAAGAGGTGCTAGAGAAGAGGATCCTCCCACACAAGAAGATTCACCAAGGAAGGAGTCACCTGTTGGAGAGAGAGAGAGGGAAGAGTCTCCTATACTAGAATCACCAGTTAGGAAGAAACAAAAGGTGGCGAGAGGGAAGACTTAGAGGAAATGGAGGGCTTGGAGGCCTACAGGGGATAAGAAGGATGATGATGAGGATGAATAATTTAATAATCATCCCATGTATGTATGATATACATGATTCAAAAGAAGAAGGAAGTGAAGAGAAGAATGGCGAGGAAGAAGTAGATGCTCAAGACAAAGGGGTGAGTGAAGAAGTGAACACAAGAGATCAGAGGACCCCAAGCCTCACCAAGGAACAAATAGAAGAGTCCACGGAGAGAGAAGTGGTAGGAATTATCAAATAATTAGTAGAGCAGAGGTAGAGCACATGGCAAATGAAATCCTCAAGGATATAGAAGAGGAGAACATTAGAAAAGAGTATGGCATCATGGGCAGAGACCCCAACCTAGCAATAAGCTTTCCAAAGGCTGCACAAATAGGTGGGAAGAGTGTAGTGACAACACAAGGGAAAGGAATGGGTTACATCAATGATCCAAGCAAGGTGTTATGTCTATGTGCACACTAATAGAAAAACTCCTAGACATGCCCTTATTTGATGTAGAAGGCGCATACCCATGAACCAAGAAAATTCTATCTTGGGCATTTGAATCACATGTCGATGAACTTGAGTTTGAGGTAAGCCAATGGGTGCTAATGAATATGCTAGAGACAAAAGGGATAAACCCCTTGGTTAATTCTCAATAGTTGTTAGATGAGAAATTATGTAATGTACTCAACAAGGTTTTAGTTGAGGTCGAGGCCAGAATTTTTGGAAGGAATGATAGAGTGAGGTTCTTAGAGGCGGAAATTGGAGGAGGAGGAGCTTCTCAAGAAAAGAAATGATCTAAAATAGGAAGAACTAATTAGTGTATAAATAAGGTGAAAACTAAAAGAGGAGAAGGCAAGGGTGCACAAATTACATAAGAAAATTGAGATGATTACAAATGCTATTATTTTAAAGCATCCTGACCTAGTGTCACTTGAGAAAAAATATGAATCAACCTTGCAATTCCTAGAGGATTTGACTCGCATCCTCACAATGGAGAGAGAAACCACTTGCCTTAGAATACATGAAGAGGTTCTAACATGCCAAGAAAGGGAGGAGAGGTTGAAGGTATTAGAGATCATTTCTCGGTATATCAAACTCCTCACCATGTAAAGGCAGCCACACACAAGTTTTGAAGCCACTTATGATAATTACACTGATAGGGATAGGGTAGAAAGAATTTTAGTTGCTACACATGAAGTGAAGCTCAAGGAATTTCAAGAGAATAATAAGGGAAATAGAGTAGAGAGGGATAAGATCCTGGCCAAAGTGGAAAATAAATCAGAAGCTATCGAGACCTTGTGAGGCTCGATCAAAAATTAGCTGAAGGAGTTATATCCCCAGATCACCCACATAATGGACACACTCGATGACCTTGGAAAATAACTAGAAGGTATTGTTGATATGATGAATGCCAAGGGGAGGAGCAAATTTTTTAGGAGGAGAGTTCCCTAGTAGGTGACAATAGTTAAGCAAGCGTAGAGTGAGGTAGATTCGAGGGAGAAGCTACGAGGTAGATATTGGAAAGAATTTCCCACTCCTCTTTTAACAATAAAAAATTTTTGCATTCCCCCATTCTTTAATTCATTCTTTCCCCATTCTTCATTCCTTCATTCTTTATTCTAACTATTCATAGTCCACCATTATTTATTCATTAAAGGAAGGTGTTCCTATGGATGGAGAACATGCTTAGTGTTTGGGTGATGTTGGGCCTCGAAATATTGGTGAGTACAAAGAAGGTGCGTGGGAACACAAGACCTATACAAATAAGGGCATGCGAGGTGAAGGCGTGTAGGACAAGTGTTTTAGGAGGGTTTAGAAAAATATGGTGCTAGGAAAAGTAAAGGGTTTTGGGACTTAGCCATATTCGGCATCCTAGTAGCACACAAGAAAAGCATGACCCGAATGAGCATGCAGAGTGGATAAGGTGCCAACCCGAAACTCGGTGGTCAAGGAAGGAATATTCCATGTGATGGAAGGATCCAGAAAGACATCATTACAGAAAGTGGAGATATCGGATGGGAAGAAGCATGCTCCATTGAAGGACCACATGGACACTTGGAAACCAATCTATTACTTCAGAAGGCATGGCGGTGGATGCTAAATCTATATATAGAGATGCTTAGGTATAAGGAAGGGACAAATTATTGAGAGGAGTGTGTGGTCATTAGCATCACATAGTGATTGAAGAGGTGAAGCTCTATAGAAATAGTAATGGGTTCTATGGACTCACATTAGGAGGATGATAGGAGAGATGACATATCTAGGGGATGGGTCTATGATCATTTTGGTAATATGGGAAGCATAGTTAGGATTTCTGATGCATGAGTCTTATCTACATTGACACATTGGTCTGTTATGACCTTAAGGAATGTAATGTGGTTACTGAACTAAGATCAATAAGGAATATATGGTTCTTTTCTAAATATACATTGTTCATGGGTATAAAACCTAGTGCATCTTCTTTATATTATGAATTAGAGTTGTTATCTATTTGATGTTTCCTTGGTTATCTTGAATGGGTATCTTAATATAATGCCTCATCTTAAGCTCTCAAAATGAATGCATGGATCTTTACCTTTTTCATCTAGGTTTCTATCATAGATAAATGTATTTTCACAAGACTCACATAAAAGAGGGGTGAATGCCTTGGGTGAGCGCCTTTAGCACTTTCTTGGATGATAGGTTGGCTGCGTGGGATTATAATTGTTCTAAGGGTATAAAAATGACTACAAATACAAAGTTATTTGACCATAATAAAGGACCAAGCTCTAAACATATACTATCACCACATAAGATTATATCTAAAGGCATTATAAGAGCATTGAAGCATCCATATAACACTCACTCAAGGGACAAGGTAATACATTTTCTACATAAATGCATAGGAGGGAAATTAATTTTTCCATCCACACATCTACTTACATTACTACATCTAGGTAATGCTCATTATCAAGTGCATCTTGCACAAGAGCCTCCTATGGTACAATTTCTCACACACTTCACAAGAACTACATGAATTACAAATGTAGTGCAACACTTAGTTTTAAGATCACTTAATCAAGTGAATGCTAAGGTCAAGATCACGACTCCCCATTTGCATCCTTTTCTTTTAGTATTTGATGTGTTTTGGGGTTTTTTAGGTTATCTCTCTCTTTTAGGTAACAAGAGAAATTGGTAATCAACTAACGACTTGCAGTGATGATCAACAACGAAGGTGAGTGACCATCTTGTGATATAGGAAACATTGGTTTCGAGTATTTTGTTGTCATGGGTGCTCAAAATTAATCTCTAACACCCGTGCACCCCCTCGATCTAGTCTAGGTGCCTAGTCTAGGTAGATGTGACAACTCTAGAATTTACAGGCATGGTTGCAAAACATTTCTCCTCTTGTTTATCGCTTTTCTAGTTACAAACTTTGGGAGTCATTACAAAATTATCTAAGTTTTCTATTCCCTCTCTTTAACTTAGGGTTTCAATTTTCATTAGCTTATTTCTTGCATCAATTCTATGTTATAGTGTTTATTTATTATATGTGATGTTGCATTAATTAAATAATTGTTAAATCAGAACATGTGTAAATTACTTGTGATCCCTAAGTTTGATATGCATATAATGAAAATATCATGATCAAAGGAAAGATAAAACATTACTAAAGGAAGATAAGGGGTTTTTTTATTCAATTCAACATAGATATGTCAATGGACATAACACTGGTGAAGTGGAAACAAACATATGTGGCTAATTGGTGATAATTTTGAAGTAGGAGGGAGTGTTTGTTGCATTACATGATCTTATAAAATTAGTAGATGTAATATGCAATGAAGATATCTTGTAAAAAATATCCAACATTTTGAAGACTCTATTGGAAAGTGCAACCATTGGAGTAGTGCAATTTAAGAAGTCTATCCGAGAATATTGAAAATAAACCCGGGATGTAGACACTAGACTAAACATAATTATAGGATACCATGAAATAAGGGATGTAATATTTGATATTGGAAGCATTGTCAACATGATGCTAAGGTTTATATGGGAAGAAATGTGTGTTCCCACCTTAGTTTACAACCCTTTCACTCTAAGCCTCACATATTATGGAAGAGTGGACCCAGTTATATGACTAGAATATGTGGAAATTTATATTGGGGAATTAATATTGAATGGCTACTTAAAATTCATTGATATGGAGACCAATGAGATGCACTATCATGTGTTAATTAGAAGTAAATGGGTATATGAAAAAAATATGAAAAATTAATATGGTAAAAATCAAATGAAAGTGCACTTGGAGGACTCTATCATTATCATCCCCACAAATAGGACTAAGCGAAGCAATATTTTATCCCTAAAGATCCCATGTGCCTTTATGTGCATGAATTGAAATTTGGTTTAAGGTATAACATCAGGATAGATTATAATCTCTAGTATTAAGGAAGGAAGATCACACAAAAACTATAGAAATTAGAAGATTCCTATTAATACACATTCTAAGAATCTATTTGTAGAAGAATATTTGCATTATATAATTATATCTCATACCAAATATGAGATAGGGAAATTATATGCATTTGCACATAATGAGAAATATTATACAAATACTAGTGGAGAAATTCACACTCCATGGGAAGTAACATATTAATTGGCGGAGAATCAAATGTTGATTTGAATCACTAGATGCACATAGAACATGAGATCAAACCTATGAGAATGGTTCAAGTGAAGGAAAAAATACTCTAAAATTCTTTGGGGCTTCCAATTTGGATACATTTTTAGTCAAATTTCAGGAACACATGTCATATGTAGATATAAGGATAATCGCACTAGATTATGCATTGAAAGGAATAATATCTACATGGTGGGTTGTACATAAAAGGAAGAAGCTTATGTGGAGTACATCAATATGTATTTTGCATGCAAGATTTTCCTTACCATTGTTGGGCCTTGAATTTACTAAGTCCAAAGAAGGCACACATGTGAAAGGCAAGTAAGTAGGAAGGCACTCAAGGAAAGGTGGGCCTGGAGAGAAGTTGACATGCGGGAGAATAAGAGAGCTTGGGGACTTAGCTGAATTTCAAAGGAGGAATCATAGGAGAAACACATGAGGACCTGAGTAGGCATGATGAATGGATAAGGTGCCAGCCTAGAGCCTTGGAGGTCAAGAAAAGAATATTCCACACAGGAATATTCCCAAGAGGATCATTATAGTTAGTGGAGGCCTTTGCAAGCTGACATAAGCACTCGATCATGGAGGACCACACTTCCACTTGGCATGTGATATGCTCATGGGTAAAGCTATGATGGTGAATCCAAATTCTATTTAAGAGAGTGCTTGGGTTTGAAATAAATAAGATTTGAAGAGGCAAAAAGTGCAGCAAGAATGAGTTTCTTCAAGATAGATGTATGCACTCGGTATGAATAAGGGTTGTAATGGGAAAACATAGCTAGGATCTCTATTTAGAGTAGTTTTGTAGGGATGGAATGTTATTCCATGATGTATATGGTTTGAGATGACCCTATTCGATGTAATATGGCTACCGTAAGCGATTTAATCAATATATGGAGCTTTTTCTTGCATATTTATGTCTATAGACTAAACCCTAGTATGTTTTCATATTGATATGAATCAGATCTAGTTTCTTTTGCTTAATAAAATGTTTATTTCCATTGATGATACATCTGTGCTTGAGTTTGGTATCTTGAATTTTTGTTGATTGAGAAAATACATATATTTCTACCCACGTAATCCATCTTCCATTATCTGTTGTGAGGATCATGCTTATCTCATGGAGAATTTTTGTTGAGAAGTAAATCCACTACCTTTGTGTTATATTAAATGCATGTGCTCTTGTTTTACAAAACTTTCCTCCATTAATGGTAGAACATTCTCACAAGGCTCACATAAAAGAGGGCTCGACACCCACACGCACCTTGAGTGAGCTCCCAACATGTGGGTGATAGTCCAACATGCTTGTAGTTAAAGAAATATTAGAGGTAAATAGAGACTACAACCACATAGATCAACCAAATCCTAGCCTATGTATTGCATAAATCAATGTCTCAAAATTCACATTCAAGGATATATTGATTCTTGTAAAATACATCAACTTGAGCTAAATGGTGGATTCACATTTTTTCAGAGGTACTTAGTCTACTCCCTAAAGCATGGTACATCCATCGGGAGTGAACAAGAGAAACACGCACTTGGAAACAAGCACATGAAGACTTTATTCAAACCTTCATATTTGAGGACAATAATCTTATGATGGATACAACATTACAAAAGATAAAAACATTTCTCTATTATGGGACTTTAAATATTAAAGGAGGATTTTAATTATGATATTTTGAAGACATAAATGAAGGAAATTGTAGAAACACTAGGAGTATGATTGAAATAGTTAACAAGGATATGCATCACAATTTGGAATCATGTTATAGAGTAGGGGATGAAAACAAGAAAAATGATTGTAGACACCAAATTTTGGTACATTTATCCCCCATCCAAAATTTTATGCCCTTCATCATCATTTTACACCTTCACACTCACATCTTATTCGAATTCCTATTTCCCTCCTACATCCCATTTATCTCATCTAATTTCCCACTTTCCTATCTTAATCCTATCCCTATTTTATCTCTCATAATCCATCCCTAATCGTATTTAATTACCCCTAAACCCATCCATTATCCTAATCACATCCCTAAACACCCCATTTATCCTCCCTAAACTCTCATCTACCCTCATTTAATGTCTTTATACACTGCAACCACATTTTATCATCTCGGTATAACCTAACCCACCTAAACAACTCAAAACCCTAATTTAACCTCATCATGTACCCTTATCTCAAGATGTGTATCATCTCCAACAACCAAATCAATGGCTAACCATAGTAAAACAAAAACCTTATAAGTATGCCACTACCCCCTCCTCAAGAGGATGAATTTTGGATTTTTTTCCTTCTTGCGAGTTTTTCTTGTTTCCTTCTCTTCTTGTGAGCTGCAATCATCAACTTGGAGTCATTTTGGAGCCCTTGCATGCCATCCTTGGAGATCCAAAGTGAATAATTTACTTGGAGTCCTATCATTATTTCATCATTTATTTCCATTAGTTTTGCGGTGTATTTTTTTCTTAGATATCCACCATCATATCTACCATCATTGATTGTTCTTCACGATTCCTTTTCCATCTATTTAGCCCCATCAAACCCTAATCCAACACTAGTCACCATTGATTCAACCCACTCACCATCAACTTGACATATATCAACTTTGTTCCTTACATTCCTCCTATCTATCATTTTTTCTAGCTTCTTCAACATTTAAACCTCTTTGTTTCAATGATACACCCTTCGACATTCCAGGATATTTGTTTTTGGCCCCAATCATCATCGAATCATCCTATATCAGCAACTAGTCACCATAGACCTGATCAATATCCATTATTTTATCATCGAGATCTACCTTTTTCTTGCATCCTTTGTGTTTCATGTTTTTCATTATCAGATCATGATGCCCTCAACATATTAGCATTAGATCCATATCCACTGTTTCTGCACATCTTTTGATGTACTCATGCTGCAATCACCATTAAGTGTCTTTATCGGTCTCGAGTCACTTGTTGACACGATTAGGTTTGATTTCACCTATCTTATTTTCATCATCATGTACATTACGAGATATTTATTTGAACTCATATTTGCATATATTTGTTCTCTATTATGTTATAGTCTACATATTATCCATTATCCTTTATCAATATTTTAATCAAAGTGGGTTGACATCCTCCCTCATAATTTTATGACTTCTTGGGAATAAAATTTTCAGAAACCTCGCTTATCTTATCTATTAATATTTTTCTTGTTTAGTTATCTCTTTTTGTTGTTTAAACTATCAAATTTTCCATGAAGAGGATATTTACAATTGTATCTTGATCTTCATCATCATCATACATTAGGAGGTAGCCTTTAAACCTCCCGTGTTTTGGAGTTTCTTATTGTCTTGTACCTTTGTTTCATTAACTTGAAACAAGAGTGGGGAATGTTTTCAAACATTTTGGCATGCCTGATGGGACCCACCTATCTTCTTTGGTGAGTTCTTTCTTTATTTTCATTTCCTATTCTATTTCTCTCTTTCTACAAATTCTACAAGTGGAACTTATTTGCTTGCATACATGGGGTTTGGCTTTCTTAGCTCAACAACATGTGTGCTTAATTTGGAAAAATAAAAAAGTGTTTATCTAGGTATTCTTCATTTTTATCCCTATTTTATCATTTTTGCATCATTTCTCCCTCCTTTGTTTGTGTGATCTCATTGAATATAACATTTGGTTTTGGGTCTAAAAATAAAACCTCTTCATGCTTGTTTGCTCACATAGTTTAAGTAGGAGGTAATATTTTGCATCCACACTTCTTCACACACATAAAAAAACACAAAAAAATCAACACATCTAAACATCTCCTACCAGGTGGATCTATTGGGATTTCATCACCCAATAAGGAAGTCATCAAGGTTTTCAGGCCATGTAATAATTTTTTTGACTATTAGTATAAAGCGTACGTTCCATACAACCTTATCACTATGGTGCGTGAAGTGCAGTGTAGGTACCAATACCAAGCCACGTACCGGTAGTCATCACCAATTTGTGCCTCACGTATCTTCAAGTATATCAAGGACTATAATATTAAACAAACCTAAAACCATCCTTAGATCAACCACTTATTTAGGTTCCCTTTGAACCTCTTTCTTTTCTTTTTCACACTTTTCTAAATAAACAAGATAATCAAAACCTTGATGTTTGATTTTCTTTCCATATTAGTAATCTACATAGGTTCTTGCTTCTTGTTTCATGCGCATTATCACCCATTATCAAGCCAAAAAAATGGAACAATCAATCTCATCCAACAATATCCCCACTTCTAATAATCTCTCCCAAAAACTTCCACACTTTCTATTATTTCCTTTGCACCTATGATCACCCCGTCTTTAGTTTCCCACCCCATTGTTTCTATAGTCACTTCTCATGAGATCCATGTAATTTAAACCAATATTCATATTGAAAACAATCATTTTATCTATCATCATTCCATCCCTTTTAGACCAGCTACATCCCTATCTACCACTTCCTTAGGAGCATTTGGACCTCCCACTATCCCTTGTGGATGTGTGGAGTTTTAAAAGCTACTTGAATCTAATCTCATCGACCTTCATGATTATATTTCTAAACGTAAGTCCAACCATTTCCCCATCGATTGACCTCCCCTTAAAAAATATATGATTATCCTCCACATTTTGAATTTAGTAAGTTCTTACTTCTCAACTTGCCATTTTATTTCCAAAATCAACGAGTGAGCTAGTGATAGCTCAACATGAACATCTACCTCACGAGTCTTCTACCATGCTTCCCCAAATCCATCAATCTAATAAATTGGTGGTCCTATTTCACCCAATTTTATTCACATCAATACCATCCCCACATCTTCTATTCCCATCACTTCATATCTACCATAGTCATAAATGATCCTACTCAAACTCTCTAAGAATCTAACCTACTTCCTCTACCACCCAAAAATATGTTCAAAACTTGATATCCATATTAACATCTCAAGTCCATGCTAATTTTGTTACCTTGAAATCCCACCCTTCGAGTCGACTCAAATTCATCAAACTCCACTCTGGAGCATATTTCCACACATATTCCCTAATAAACCCATCCAAACATCTCAACCACCCTATACACATATCCCAACTCACCCAACATAGGCCCAATCTAATCCTCCCATCTATCTCAACACTAGTCCTTGCAATATTATCCATCCAATTACATTGCTCCATAACATCCTATCTCCCAACCTATCTAATCATAATCATTCAACTATCTTCCTCCTTATCAACCACCCCCAAAAAATCCTACTTATCCTCAAAAATATCAATCTCATCCACAACCCAACCCATCCAGGTCTTACAATCTGCAACCTCATCAATCATCTCCTCACCCTTACACATATAATAACCCTATGCAAGCCTTACTAAGCAGAATGGCCAATCTAGAAGCTACTACTTTGGGTCCTAAGAGAACATTCACCTATGAACAAATCTGCAATGAGCCTATCAACCCATTTGTACCCATAAAACCTTATCCTCCACATTGGGATCTCCTAAAATTTTCTAAAGTCAATATTTAGGAATATCCCCAATAAAATCTTTGTGCCTTAAGGCACTCATGTTATCTCATTTCCCACAATAAAGACCTCATGCTTCATACTTTTTCCATGTCATTGGTTGGAATCGCTTTAGACCGGTATAATGGCATTCCTCGGTACTGCTGTTTTCTCTTTCAATCAATTTACATAGCTATTCTTATAACATTTATCCATTAGTATAGAACGTTATATCTCCATCACTAATTTCTATGGCATCAAACAATTTAACGAAGAATCAATTACAATTTTTTTGCTAGGTGGCATGACATCATCAATTAATTATCCTTCTCACTTACCCAAAATGAACTCATTAAACTCTTCTCTAGATCATGTGCTAAACATATCTCACCCAATTTATAAATTGAATCTTTTCAAACCTTCAAAGAGGCTTTTACCATTACCCACAAATTAGAACTACATTCCTCTTGAGCAGTACCATGTCAAACTCCACTCCAAAAATCCCAAAATAAAATTCATCAAGTTGTCCATCCATAATGAAAAATCCAAAAGTACAAAGCTAATGACATTTTCTTCAAATATTCTTATGCATCCATGTCTTATGCTAAGCCTCCGAAAGGTATCCTCAACCAACTTACAATTAGAAACTCATTAGAGAATCCTATAGTTCCATCTTTGACAAACTCATGGCTGCACACCTTATCCAAATCCCTCCTATCCACCCCATAGATGATTCACATCCCAAGCCTACATGGTAGCACAAAGACCACTATTGAAAGCATCACAAAGTTTGTGGTCATGACTTCAATTAGCTAACCCTAATGCTCCTCCTAACCAATGATTAGATTTATTCAAGAAGCCCTTCCCTAATCATCCACTAAAAAATCAAGCCAATCCTCCCACATCCCAAGTGGCTGATGCCCATACAATCAATACTTTAAGTTAGGTTTCAACATCACCACCCACATTCATTATCCCATCATCTACTGTACCTATATCTATTATAACCACACATAATTTGGCAACTACCCCTACCTATACAATCATATCTACGTCCACATCTAGTACATCCACATCTGCTGATGTCCCTATACATGCTACATCCGCATCTATTATACCGATATCCATCACACCCACATCTACCATATCCACATCTATTATACCTATTCCAACATCTACATCTACTTCCATACCCATATCTAAAACTACATCTATAATTATATCTATACCTACATCCATATCTAAATCCACACCATCCCTTGAAATATCTACTAAGTAGATATCCCCCTTGATTCTACCATAAATGATGTCTCATTCCCATCCTCATCTCTAATAAATACAACCATTTCTATACCAACACCTCTAATTTCCATGTAATATTTAACCTCTTCTCATCTCACCAAGTGTGCTACCTAAAAACCATCATCATCCCCCATCCTTACATGTACAATACCACCTACATCCAAATAATCTAATCCTACTCCCAAGGAAAATCTCACCGTTGAAATCATTATCATTCCCGATAAATGTAAAAATCCACATCATAAATCTAAGAACTTTGGTGTCCCTACTAGAAAATATCTTACTCACCCGTGACAAGAAATTAGAGCTCCCTCCTTGAAATCCCTATCAACTTGAGAGTAATCGACACCCAATATTCAATCTTAGGGCCTCGATCATCTATTTTGGGAATGTTCCCTTCATCGAAATATCCCATCATTACTAACAAACCTGAATCAAATCCATCAGCTCCTTTTAAATATAAATTAGAATCTATGACCCCTATGAAACCTCACAAGACTAAGGCACTAATTTTTCCTTCTTCCTCCCCCCAAAACCAATCAATCCACAATCCAAAAACCTCCTCTTCTAAAACCCCCATTGGGTCCTACACCAAAATATTTCACCATCTCATCCAAGCATTTGCAATCAATCTTCCCCTACAAAATCCTTCAATTCACATGGTAAGAATCCCACTTGGTTTGACTATAACTCCATTTTCTTACCATCGTGTCCCGAGACATGATCTGAGCACTATAAATCCCTTCAAAATCTCATCAACAACCTCATAGAAGAGGATGACCTTCTCATCAAATAATACCACCCTCTTCCATCCACCAATTCATCCACATCTAAACGCAATCCTCCAATCAAATCTATAACTCCTAAGGCCTCTAAATCAGGTTCTCCACCCAAATCCTTTGTCGCAATCCCTCCTCTAAACACTACCTCTTCCAAAGAGGGTCCCCCTCTTTTTATCAATGTTGTTCATATCACCACTTTCTCTCACCCCCATGATTCTCAACCATCCACCTAATAAAAACCAAAATTTGTCATCACTTTGCTCTCTCTAATGAACCTATCACATCCTAATCTTCATCTAAGGCTAAGGTATCCATCATAGCTGCTCTTAGTACCCAAAATACTACTATCATTGAGTAAAGCATTATAAAGTAGTTGCATCGGCCCTCGTTAAGATGTATCTCTATGAGATTATCCAAAGCTCACCTAACCATTGTCAAACCCTCATTGAATATTTAAAACGTATCCCCATCATAAGAGATGAATCCAAACCCTTCATGGCCCTTTTTGGATCCCTTACATTTTCTTCTACCATATCCTTCGACGATTTTGAAATCCCGATATTATACCTAAAGATCATGACCTTCCTCTCTTCATCACTTTATCTTAGTATAAATGAAACCTTTATTTGATAATCTATGATTGACAATGGTGCTAACATCAACATCATCTCATCCCATACCTTCAACCAAATTAAACTTTCCAACACCATTATTGATCAATAACACATGGTTCTACGAGCCTTTAATGATGTTGTTTCCCCTATATTAGGAAGAATCATTCTCCCTATATACATTGGTGAAAAAATCCTCCATGAGCTCTTCTAAATCATTGAGGGGAGTTTGAATATAAATTCTTTCTTATATGCCCATGGATCCGTGACATGTGCTATGTCCCATCCACTCTTCGCTACTTTACTTAAGTATAAACATGAGGGGAAAATACATACACTCCCCATCGACCTTCCTTCATTAAAAACATGCCACATCCTATTAGCCAAATGACATGCTCATTCCTGAACCAAATTCATATTCTCAAGCATTTACCAACAAATCTATACCTGCATCCAAGCTACCTAATGAAAAATATTTTGACACCGTGATGTAATTTCATTGGGTGAGTATCAACTCCTCACCCTCAATTTCCTTCCACACCCAATCAACTTGGTAGAACTGATAGATATACTATGTATTAACCTAACATTAGGGATATCATTTACTTCAGTCAATCTCATATGAAAATCAATCTCATCTATGGTGGCATTAATCTCCCTCTTCCGACATCGAAAACCAACCCCATACTAAGCCATACACCAATGGATTCAACCTCCTCCGGAAAAAAATAATTCACCTACATCTACCTCCATCATTGTGCATGTAAGGTATTTGGTATTTTATGTTACAAGTAAGGCATGCATGACCTTATCATTGACCAATCCCAAAACCTCATGAGAAATTAAAATTGAGTTTTAAGGAAAACCCCACCAACTCTCTCCCACACACTTTATCTCGCATCTCCCATACATACCGATTCATCCACTCCTCCATATAAAAATATCATGGACATGGATGAAACCGTGTCCCTTTCTTCTAATTTTTTTAAATCTCCACCATCACTTTAGGACCAGGTCACTATCGGGTTGATGGTGAAACTAGGTCCCTTCCTCTAAAGTTACCTAACATGGTAGAGGAGGATTCCCCTAACATCGATGTTCTTTAGTGTTATAATGATGATTCCATTATTTATTATATGGGGATAGAATATTCTCATCATCATACAGCCTTACCTCCCGAAACATCCACTTTCCTCAATGAATCCACCATTGACATCAACACAAAGACTTCACAGGGAGCTCCGCATCCTCAAATTCGACCAATCTCTTGATCCAAAAGGGTTAGATGCCTTCACTTATTTCCTTTCTAAGAATAGCCAAGCCTTCACATGGTTATACACTCGATATACAAATCCTTGATCCTAACATCACCATCCACAACATCGTTACCATCCCTAATACCAATCCGGTTAAGCAAAATATATGCCACATACATTATCACTTTGCTCTTCTTGTCAAAGAATAATTACAACACCTTCTCTAAGCCAACTTCATATAACCTATTGATTATCCACAATGGGTTTCTAACATTGTAACCATTGCTAAATCCTCAAGAAAACTCCTATTGTATTGACTTTCGAGACCGAAATCTCACTTTCCTTAAGGGTTCTTTGTACGTACCAAAAATTGTAAGGTCTTGTACTACTGCAATGTGTAACAAGTGCCCCAATGATGATACAGTCTCCTCGTAAGGTGTTCGGATCTGGAAAATCTCTCCGAGTGTGTGTTAACATCCCGCATGCCCTACTTAGCCCCCACGTCCTTTATTTTTCCTTTTTACCCTCTTTTCTTGGCCTTTTGCTCTTGATGGCAAAACCACCGCCCTGCTCGGTGGTCTATGTTGCCGCCACGATCGGGTGGCGATCCTATAACCACCACCCCGCTCAGGCGCCGGTCATGTACGCATTTTCCGAGAAAGTGTTTTAATGCGACTCACGTAAAAATCAACGTTTCACCAACTTTCCTTGCTGACTTAGGCTTGCATTTATGTTTTTGGTCCCCTGGAATAGTGTTTGGCCATTGTTTATAGTTTTAGAGTTTAGTTTGGTTTTATCTTTGGGTAAGCGAAAAGCTATAAATAAATGGTTTGTGCACAAACAAATGGTCTGCCCCTCATTCACTTTCATGCTCTCATTTTCATAGTTCAGTCTTTTGTCACTTTAGAAGCCATAGTTTTAATTCTTTGCATGCTTAGTTAGCATTGTTCAGCTGTTGGTAAGCCACATATCCAACAGGCTTGTGCAAGCGTGTGTTGTTTCACCCAATCCATTGAAATAGAATAGCTTAGGAAGCCATTAAAGTTATAGGTTTTGCTCCTCAAATAGGATAGTTTCGTGTTCTAGATGCTTTATGTTACATGACTGCAATAAATCCTGCTAGGAATTGCATAAGCCAAGCTCATGTACTCTTGCGCTATCCCTCTCCTACTCGCATTATATTCGGTCCGCATTCGGGCTGCCTTTGTCCCAATATCTACTGCTGATGCTAGCATTACACGCTTTTCGGATCCACGTGAACACAAAGGAACGAGAAGATCACACTGAGGGGACAAGATCACACACACCATCGGATTCGCCACTGTTCTACGGAATCAAGGTTCTAGCTTTCAAAGTTCTAGTTAGAATCATATCAAATAGAATAGTTAATTGCTTGATTCGAGTAAATTCTATTCTCGATATTGCCGGGAAGTTTGTGGGGATTGATATTTTCTCGAGAAACTATGATTCACTCCCATTTATGAGGTAGGATCGAGAATCTTGCAAATAGATTGGATGAGCTATTTTATTGTTTAGAATAGATCTACAAATTGCACGGATAAATAACTACACTCGGTTATTTTTGTTTGTTTTAAGTTTTATCTTAGTTGTCAAATTTCTAGATACGTTTAAATAGCTACTTTCTTAAAATCATATAATCAGAAAATAGAAAAATAGAAGTTATATATGTTTTAGATTTATTCCACATAGTTAAAATTTGCTTTGTTGCAGTTAGATTTACATTTTGTTTTGTATGACAATCACGGGACCTAGGGAGCCCAGGGAATACGTATTTGAGCCAATCGTGCCTCAACCCAACCTTGTCACAGCAATAGTTGACATAGACTAGAACCTTAGAATACAAGTCTTCCAAACAACAACGGATTTACAACTGATCAACTCTTAGTTGAGAGGATTAAATATAGAAGACGACCAAGCACACACGTTTTGGTCAAATCAACCGAACTACAGATTACCCTAGGTAAACATTCACATGACTGTAGAAGGGTTCGAAAGAGAACAAATCTTTGGTTGTGATCGTTTGGTCCCACAGCCAGATACAGGAGACACTCTCACAGACATAGATACTAGTTTAAGGATCCAGGTTGCACGAATGCCTGTGAGGTACTATGAGAAGATCGCACAATTATTGATCCTAAATATAGAAGTTGAGAAAGCATATGATTATTGGATACTAGGGATTAGGACTTGATTTCATACATGACCATAGCAAGACCGCAACAACCAAGAGTCTACAGTTGTGATCCACAAATCCCACAGCCTAACGAATCCATAAGTCAATCAGACATAGACACTGGCCTATGCACACTAGTATTCCAGTTCACTCCACTTTCACCCATCATCATCAAACAATTATCCTTACTATATATATAGCAATAACAAAGCTATAGAATTCTAGACTAGGCCAGAGAATCGTTCGTAGAGTCGATTATATTCACCATCCACCATATGACCTTATCTCGGAGACATACACAAAACTATCCCGAGTCATTTTCCACGTATTCCACAACCCATAGATCGAATCACACCGAAATCGATATTGATTGGAGCCTTCGAGCAGATCATCCTTGTTGATCGATCTGTCACACCGCCTAGGTTAGAAGGGCCTTCTTTGTCTTAGATTTGTAAATTCCACTAGTGCGTGTTGAAGACATTAGATTGCCTAACTAGTCTATCTACATCCCACAAATATTCCATCCCCACCGGCTGTCTCTGGCACGACCTGGGAGGTCAGTGCACGGAAGAGTTACGTGTAGATTCCCACGCTCAAACTTGTCACTTTTCGGCGTCATGATTTGCTTTCCCCTTTCTAACATTGATCATCTCGTCAACATAATCGCTGGCCTCAAGATGATTTATCTTATGGATGGTTTTTAATGGTTACAATCAAATCCTCATCGCACTAGAAAACAAATATAATCCCTCTTTTATCATCCCTTGGGAAACCTTTTATTATCACATCATGCCCTTTGGTTTAAAAATGTAGGGGCCATTTATTAACACACTATGACCTATATCTTCCATGACCTCATCCAAAAAAGGTATACGATTATGTCGATGACCTCTTGGGTAAATATAAACATCCAAAAGATATTCTTTTTGTTCTCAAAATATTATTTTCACACCTTATCCATTTCTTCATTTGTCTCAATCCTACCAAACGTGTTTTGGAGTTCTAACTGAAAATCCTTAGCTTCATCATTTATATCGAGTAGTATTGAAGTTGACCACTGAAAAGATCAAATTCATCCTTGAGATGCCTCCGCCTCCCAATCTAAAGGAACTTCATAGTCTCCAAGTTTGACTTCACTTAGTCATCACAATTCATATCACAATTTTCTATTACTAACCTTTTCATCACCTCCTGTACAAATAAAATCAATTCAAGTGGGATGATAATTACCAAAATCCTTCAACTAACTTAAGCATTATATTCTATCATCACATGTTCTCACACCTCCATGTGAGGGTGAGTATTTCTATATTTACATCTATACCACCTACCATTCTCTGGGTGCTATGTATGTTGGCACATCATGATGATCGGGGAAAGGAGAAAGCTATCTATTATATTAGCCACACTTTTCACAATTACGAAACCTACTACATGAATGTTGAAAATATATGTTGTGCTCATTTCTTTGCCACTTAAATTTTTTTCCATTATCTTGTCAATCATAAAACCTATGTTGTCACCAAATTCCATCCTCTTAAAACCATACATTCCAATCTTTACCAAAATGATTGCATCACTCGATGACTCATGCCCATGGTGAGTTTGGTTTTTTCATCTCTCAAAATCTATTAAGGGTCGTGGAAATCACCATTAACTCAACTTTGAATCCCATTTTCTTGAAAATCATTTCCCTTATGAGAAATTCCCAGATGAATCCATTCACACCCTTTATCATGAGTATTATCCCCTCAAAATGACATTGTTCTTTGATGGATCTAAGTTTCGGTAAGGGGGAGGTGCTGACATCATCATTATTCCTTCATGGGAAAATCCTATCCCATTACCTATAAGCTTAAATTTGAGTGCGCTAATAACATGGCCGAGTATCAAGCCCTCATCTTAGGTATCAAATTGTAATAATGCTTGATGTAAAAATTATTGATATCTATGGTGATTCTCAACTCATCATCAATAAAATCAAGGGAATCTATCAATGTAAAAATGAATTCCTTCAAAAATATAAGGACATCATCAAATTTCTCCTCAAATCCTTCGATCAATACACCATCTAAACCATCCCTTTCTCATCTAATAACTTTACAAACACTATGGTATCCCTCACATCTCACATCCTTTGGAAATTAGAAGGATCCAAGTTCTTCATTGTTGTTCATCACATTGATCAACCATATCATACCCATGAGCTTCCTCATATCAATCTTGTCAACATTAATTAATCGATCTCTAGTACACCCATATCTTCGATTATCTCTCCCAATCCAAAATTTCCTCCAACCTATCTAAATGGTAGAAGGTCATTCCTCCAACATGACAATCACTATGTTATCCTTAGTGGAATCCTCTACAAAAATGGTTTTTATGGAGTTTTACTACGATGTCTTAAATCCCATGAATATATCTATTGTAGACACAAAATCACGCACTTGGGTACATTTCTAGGTACTAAACACATAATAGTATTCATAAGATTCATAAGAAAGAAAACTAGTAATTGAGGACTATCTTTGGAATATTTTATTTGCTTCTTGTTTTATATTTAGTCTTACACACCCTACAACCCAGTCAGGATTTTACTGATTTATATTTTATGGCTTCAGACACCAGCGCCCGGAGTAGGACAATAACTCCCGGAAACTCCTGTCCCCTCTAGGTGCCCCTAACCCTTTCTTACCTTACTCACTCTTTTTGAGTCTCTTTTATCTTTTGGGAATATTTTTCACTTATAGGTCAGCCTTCTAGTTGTCAATTAAAAATTTTAAACAAGATAATCATATAAATACATAGTTATGTGTTCAAAATCAAGGACCAAACACTAAGCATTATTACCATCACCTAAGCATACAACCAAAATTAACCTAAATAAATCTAAAAATCCATCTAACATCCATTCAAGGGACAAGGACTGCATACTCTACATACACAACATAGGAAGGGGAATTTTATTCTATTCCATCCACACATTTGCATTCTAGAGAAAATATAGCCCGCTATCAAGTGAAACTTGCACAAGGGCATCCTAGGGCATAATTTCTACACACACTCACAAGAACTACATGGATTCTGAGATGTAGTGCAACACTCAGTCATAAGTTCACTCTTGGGGTGACCGTCAGGGTGGTATGACTCCCCATATTACATATTTATTTATAGGATTAATGTGGTTTATGGGATTAAGTAGGTGAAATTCTATTTTACAAAGTTACATGTACCTTTGGCATTGATTGTGTGACTCTCATGAAATCAATAAGAAGCAAAAGTGAAGATCTTGCGACACTACATAAATAAGGTTTTGAGCATTTGCGCAGTCACCAATTCCTAGAAGTGGTCTTCGATTCCAAGGTGCCCCTATCCTGCTATTAGCGCTATATTTGATAGTATTTGTGAGTTACAAAATTTATTGCGAGTAGTAATGACACTCTACCTAGTCCATTCATCACTTTTCTTAGTCTAGATCATTTCTAGATCAAGTGTAAATAAGTTTAGTTCTCTCTCCTTCTTATTTGCTCAATGTTTCAAATATTACATCTTATCTTGTTTGTGTCATTTCTATAGTTCAACATTTATACATCATTTGGTTCAATAGCGACTCTACAATATTAGATTCAATTCAATTTAAATCAAGTCATCCATGTTGTCCAAGAAGTCCATGATGACATTTGTGGTGGACACTTTAGTAGTTTTGCCATCGTTAAGTGTTTTCTTTAGATGGGCTACTATTGTCCCACCCTCAATCAAGCCTATTGTGAGTATGTTAAAGAGTGTTTCAAATTCCAACACCATTCCAATCTTATCCACATCCCTAGTCAAGCCTTACACCAGCCCCAAGATATATGTACTTTCTCACATTTGGGGCTTAACCTCATTGACCTCATTAATCCATTTTCTTCTTAGTGTCATCGTTATATCATCACTACTACTAAATGTTTCACCAAAATTACGGAAGCCATTCCAATTGCATCCACCAAAGCTAAAAATATCATTTATTTCATCTATCAATACATCATCTGTCACTTTGGCATTCCTCATAAAATAAGTATGGACAATAGAAAGTCCTTCAAAAATAAATATCTTAAGAAGATTTGTGACACCTTTAACATCAATCTTAGCTTCTCATATCCATACTACGCATAAGATAATGGCCAAGTCAAATCCACTACTAATACTCTTCACAACATTCTTACCAAAATCAAGTTGATAAAACATGTCGAGATTGGCATATACACATCCCTTTACTCTTTGGGCTTATCAGACTAGCATCCAAAACTCTACGGGAAATACTCCATTCTATCTCATCTATGGATTTGAAGTCATTATTTCTATTGAAGTTTAAATCCCATCCTTGCATGTTTCTCTTCATGAATTCATCTATGATGAGGACTATCACCAAGAGCATTTATCCCAACTTAAATTTCTAGAAATCCTCACTTAATATATCTTTAACATCATCATGTCTATTAAGAGAGAATCAAACACATGTATAATAAACATATTAAAGAACACAACTTTAACATCGGTGACCTTTTCCTCAAATAAAATTAGAACATCACTACTCTAGAAAGGAACAAAAGTGGAAGGTTTTCTCCAAACTAGATTGTACCATATATTATCATGGATAAGTATGGGTGCCGTGGCCTATTAGTTATCTTACCTTAATGGTAAACCAGAAAGGGAACCTCTCAATGCCTTACACTTGTGGCATTTATACTATTAATACACCTACCAACATGATCTTAGTCACATACATGATCTCATTTCCATCATTAGCCTCTTTCATCTCTCATTGTGATGATTTGGAATCATGTGGTATTCCATCACTATCCTATCTATGACCTTGAATATGGGAATGACATATTTGCTCATAGCATATTCCTTATGGACAAGTTCCTCCTTTTAGGTGGGAACCCTGCAATCATTACATCCATCTCCTTCTTATATACCTATTGGAACCATGATAAGGGTCCACATGTGTATCTTGTACACATTACTTCCCTCCCCAAGTGGTCTACTCATCTATCCTTAACTCTATCCTAAAATTCAAAATTATGGATGCCGATATCAAAAGATATCTTATCTTAAAAATAGTCTTTTCCCTTGAAGGATATTTATTCATATAAAGAAAATAATGTCAAAAGTATAGACTGATCAATCGAAGGAAAACTATCATGCATTCTATCATGCCATCCAAAAGTAAAAGGCAAAATTCAAAATCCAAAGAAAAATCCAAATGTAGACTACTCACTCAAAGGATAACTACATTATTATATCATGGCAGTGAAGGCTTCCCGCATTGACCAACATTCTAAATATCAAAAGTAAAATCTAAAACACAAGCATCCTAAGAAATCTTCCCACATCGATCAAATTTACATCAAAATAAAACTTCCCACATTGATCAATTTGTGTAATAATTCTCAGAGTTGGGGCATACACCTAGGACAACTAACTAAGGAGAAAACATTTCCCTGTATGAGCTACATATTAACCCATCATTGTGTCTAGTAGGTGTATAAGAACACCTTCCATCTTCCCCTCATGATCTTATATGTGACTAAATATCATTATTTATGTGTTAACATCGCCATAAAAACTCACAAGTGCATTATGTGGATCATGTTTCCTTTCACACTTTACCTCCAATCTAGTTGAAAAGACATCTATTTTGTGTGTGCTCCTTGTTATGTTGCAAGTGTACTTATTATATTTGGGTCACCCTCGGAGGGCACGTTGTCATCAATTTAACCATTTTTCATAATCCAATCTTATCACACTTGCTCACATTGAAAATAGATTTTCATTTTTGATCTGCATTCTAATCACACCACATCTAAATCTAATCCACATCACATCATTACATCACATCAATTTCATTTCACACATCATCCCTAATCAATTCTATATCTAATCTACACCCATCACATCATCCATATCTAATCATATCTAACATCTACATACAATCAATTATATCTAATCTAATTACATCACATCATATCCAATCTAGAACACATTATCATCTACATCTTATCATATTTTCCATATATATCCATCACACTAATATGATCTAAATATTTCATCCATACATCACATCAATATCTAAATCCATACATCACACCATCACACCATCTAAATACATCATATCAAATATCTACATAAACATCTATATCCATCCAATCGTTTTGTATCCATGATCTAATCAAACATCATTGATCATAATCCATCACATCATCTATAATCTAAAAGTATATCACATCTAATCCAAATCCATAAAATTACTTTTATAATTAATCAATCACATCAATATCTAAATCACTATCCATAAAATCAATATCAACATCATCAACATTTAATCCATACACCATATCAAATATCTAAATCAACATCGACATCTAATCATTTTCATATCAATAATCTAATCAACATCATAAAATCATAATCCATCACATATAATATAATATACTCATTAAACTCACTACAAAACATGTAAATCATGACAAAATCACAAACACACACATCATCATCAAAATTCCTATTCATCTATGATAAGCCTCTACTAGGCTCTATTACAAGCACAATAAACCGAGGGGGTGTGAATCAGTCCTTAAAAAATATAAATTCATACTTCATATTTTCTTACTCAAATAATTACAAACATTCAACCATCCATATATGTGTGCATATATTAATTTATCACATGTGCAAGAAACCATAAGCAAGATATCAACACATGACAAAAGATAAAAGTGGGAAACAATCAAGGAAAAGAAAACCCACTGAAACATAATAATTATATTGATATGTTTCAAAATTTAGTGAGGAAAAAACCCCAAAATGAGCACTAACCCCTATTTTAGTAGAGCTAAAACCCTACAAGGATCACCAACCCATATTTTGTGAAGCACCAACTCCAAAAAGAGGCTACAAACCCCTAAAATGATCAAACAACCACTTAAACACCTTATGATGATCTGATCTCTAATTTTTTTAAACCACAATTGATGGAGACCAATTGTTTATCTCACACTTATTCAATCCCTCAATCAAACCCCAGTGTAAAAACATTCACAAACTAGCTCTTCCTTCACTTCTCAAGCCTTCAAACACTTACACACATGCTTGCTAATATTCCTTGGCATTTCACACACCTGATCCAACCTCAATTCATGCTCACACACATGAAAAAAACTTCACCTAGGTCACACTTCTTGCACACACTCAACCCACACACAACTAGCTTGCAAAAGCACTCAAAACAATGCTTTTATAAGCTCGTCTTCATTTCAAATTCAAATTCAAACTCCAACTCTTTCTTTCATTTGGATCAACCCATGTATCATGAAAACACCCAAAATTCAAAACATAACCATCACAAGTGATCCAAGTAGGTCGGCTTGGATAAAAACCTCATTACATGCTCCAAAAATGACTCAAATCCTCATGGGCACAAAGATAAAAATGCCCTAACATCAAAACCATACTTATTCATGAACCATAAATCATTAAACATGCTTAAAATAACATTTAACATTCATAAATGGTTGCAATTTAGCTCAACCAATCAAATTATTTCATTTAATGGGCCCAATACTCTTTGTTCATCTCAAAACTATTGTTTCCTACACCCTTCAGGACCCTGGAAACTTCATTATGCCACCAAATCACTTAAAATCAACAAAACCATGCCATGTAACCACTTTATGGAAATTACAGAACATTTATAACACTTATAAGAAATTTATAATCCTTAAAACACTCACCTGATAAAACCAAAATCACTTTTGTCTTCACCAAAACAACCTACCCAAAAAGTTGTTTTCAAATATCAGTTGATAAAAACATTTCTAGGAATATTCAAGACCTATAAATGGATTAATTAGATGAAATTTGCATCCCTCTTCACATTCCAGGTGATAGAAAGCATCATCCAATCCATCTCATGCTTCAAATAACTTGAATAACTCAAAACGTTGTCTCCATTGATGTCGTGCTATGTTCCCTATTGATGTGTTTCTAGGGTTCATCCCATCTTTATCTCATCTATTTGTGCAAATTTCCATTGGATTCCCTCCATCATGTAATGATATTTTCTGACTCATGGGTCCATAGGACATTAACATCACCTCATTGAGGTCATGCTATGTTCCTTCTCAAGTGTTTCCAAGAACACCACCATATTTATTTTTATTTTTTATTTTTATCCTCTCCTTATCCCAATCATCTTCCCACTTTCCCTTAGGTCATATTTTCTATTATTTTCTCATCTTTCTACCCCTTCTCTCTTCCTTCATCTATCTCTTTCAACCTAGTAATCAATTCTTCTTTGTGTCATCGATCCCTAGTTTTAGGGAGCACCTCAACCATCATCTTTCTATCACTTCTAGTTTTTGTCTCATGACTTGCTTAACACAAACCACTTGACAAAAAGGGGAAAATATAGACACCAAATTTTGGTATAATTTTCTTGGATCATGTGTTTGATCCTCTTCATCGTCATCTTACAACTTTGTAATCACATCTTATTCAAATTCCTATTTCCCTCCTACATCCCATTTATTTCATTTAATTTCCCACTTTCCTATCTTAATCCTATCATTATTTTATCTCTCCTAATCCATCCCTAATCATATTTAATCACCCCTAAACCCATCCATTATCCTAATCACATCCATAAACACCCCATTTATCCTCCCTAGACTCTCATCTACCCTCATTTAATGTCTTTCCACCCTCCAACTACCTTTTATCATCCTTATACAACCCTAACCGCCTAAACAACTTGAAAACTTAATATAAACTCATTAAGGTCATTTTTCCTGAGTTTTAGATCATCTCCACCACCCAAATCAATTTCCAACCATAGTCGATGATAACCATATAAGTATGCCACTACCCCCTCCTTAAGAGGATGAAATTTTGGATTTTTAGCCTTCTTGCGAGTTTTTCTTGTTTCCTTCTCTTCTTGTGAGATGCAATCATCAACTTGGAGTCATCTTAGATCCCTTGCTTTCCATTCTTGGAGATGTGAAGTGAATAATTTTCTTAGAGCCCTAACATTGTTTTATTATTTATTTTCATTAGTTTTACAAGTATGTTCATTGTCTTGGATATCTACCATCATATCTACCATCACGATTCTTCTTCAAAATTTTTTTCCATCTATTTAGCCCCATTAAACCTAATATATCCTTTGTTTTCATCGATCCAACCCAGTCACCATTGATCCAATATATATCAAATTTGTTTCTTGCATTATACCTATCCATAATCTATTTTCCATCTTCTTCAACATTCATGCCTCTCTATTTCGTGATCCACCCTTCTAATAGTCCAGATCTTTCTTTCTAGCCCCAATTGCCATCGACCACCCTAGATCATCCCACAGTCACCATAAAAATGATGAGTATCCATTATTTTATCATATAATCTACTGTTTCTTACATCCTTTTTGTTTCACATTTTTCAAAGATCGATCAGGACACCCTCAACATATCATCATTATATCCAAATCCATTGTTCTTCACATCTATTTATCTACTTTGCTTTAGTTGTTGTCAAATTTCTCTATCGATGTATCAGTCACCATTGACTCGATCATGTTTGATTTCACCTATATTATTTTCATCATCATCTACATTGTTAAATCTTTATCTTAGCTCATATTTACATATATCGATGTATGTTCTTTTATAGTATACACACTATCCATAGTTTATCCATTTAATCCTTTATTTATCTTTTAATCAAAGTGAGTTGACATCCTCCCTAGGAAGTATATCACTTTTCATGACTAACTTTTTAGACAACCCACCATCTTATCTATTAATATTTTTCTTGTCTAGTTGTCTCTTTTTTGTGTAGATTATCGAGCTCACGATGGAGAGGATATTTACACCCATATATTCATCTTCATCATCATCATACATTAGGAGGTAGCCTTAAACCCTCCCATATTTTGGAGTTTCCTATTTTCTTGCACACCATTCCATTAACTTAAAATAGGAGCTTAAAAATTCATCAAACAATGATTTAGAACTGATAAAGACATGGAAATTTTAGGAATGTTTAAACTAAAATGCATAAAACCTCTTTTAGTAAACAAATAATTACACATGAAGAAGAAGATCCTATGTACAATATTAACAAAAATAAAAAGGCTTGAGAAAATTAGAGGACACAAAAGATAAAGGAAAGGCCAAGATGTATGATAAACTAGTGTTAAAAAAGGGTGGAAGATATCAACCCATGAGAAATAGTCAAATTAAATATTATTAGAGATTATTGGATAACAAAATAAATGTACAAAATTTAACAATTACCATGAGATTATGAGGATGTATTCCCTACTAAATTAAATTAAATTAAAAGAGTAGATCCATCCATATGTGAAATGTACATTGATATAAGGGAAGGTGTAAAGATTTTTAAAAAGGCCTTACCGTTAAATCCTAATATTAAAGCTAAAGACAAGGTTGAATTAGATCACATGGTAGAAATATGTTTAATCTATCCTATAGAAAATTTATATTGGATGAGTCTAGTGATCACTTCAAAAAAAAAAAAAGGGAGATTAGAATTTGTAGAGAATATAAATATTTTACAAATGCATGTGTAAACAATCCATTTCCAAATCCTTTTGCATATGAAATATTGAAGGTAGTAGTAGGTGATTTAACAATTTTTTTGTGTAAAACCCTAATTGTAGAGTAACTAAATATAAACTATGATATACAACTATTATGATGTATTATGACAAAAACAATAAGTAAATAAACATGAAACCCTAAGTGCAAGAGAGATAAGAAAGGACTTAGATGATTTGCGGTTGATCGGGGACTGATGCAAATTGGGAAAACTATTGAACATGAGATCTATTTCATCAATTCTTAGATTAAATTCTATGATTTTTAGACAAGGCTTGACTAGGGTGCTTGGAATGGATCAAGGGTGCATGGGCACCGAGTCTACTACAGGTTCCCGTGACTACAAAAATGGTCGAATATGATTTTTGAGTGTCACAAGAGTGTCACTAATATTCATTGTTGGTCTCTAGTGTGTGTCATAATATGATCACAAAAGTGCCTGTAACATTCAAGATAATGATTCACCTTTAAAACCCACAATACCACATCAAATCCAAAAAATAAGATGTAATATGGGGATTCAAATGACCCCCAAAAGTCACCCGACTAAGTGAATTTATGATCTAACACTACACTACATCTCAGAATCCATGTATTTCTTATGAGTGTGTGAAATAATCGTTCCCTAGGATGCCCTTGTATAAGTGCACTTGATAGCGGGATGTAGCTAGATGTACCAATGTAAATAGATGTGTGGATGGAAAAATGAACTTCCCTTTCCTATGAAGTGTATGTAGAAAATGCAGTCCTTTATCCCTTGAATGAGTGCTAGATGGATGCCTTTGATGCTCTTAGATTCCTTTGGATGCAACCTTAGGTGATGATAATAGATTCTTAGAGCTTGGTCCTTTATTTTGGTCACATAACTTTGTATTTATATGATTCCCTTGGTTTAATTTTGTAATTGACAACTGGAAGGCCGATCCATAAGAAAATAAGATGCCCAAAAGATAAAAGAGACAAAAAATAAGTGAGTAAGATATAAAGGGTTAGGGGCACCCAAAAGGACGAGGGCACTTGGGCGTTGGAGTCCTGTCTAGGCACTAGTGTCTAGAGTCATAAAATATATGTAAGTGAAATGCCAATTGGGTTGTAGGGTGTGAAAGACTAGCAAAAATCACAGAGAGCCAAAGATAGCTGTCAATTACTAGTTTTCTCACTTAGGAATAATATGAATGCAAGTATGCTTTTAGCACCTATAAATGTACCCAAATGTATGATTTTGTTTCTATGGTAGGGCATGAAATCTACTCATTTATAGATGAATTCAATGGCTACGATAAAATACCAAGTCTTATAGATTGGGAATATTTGTATATTGGGTAATTCCATTTGGAATAAAGAATACAATTGTAGTCTTTTCACGAGTTGTGGTCACTACATTTAAAGTCTCCATATCTGATTTTCTTGAAGTATACCTAGATTATTACGTAGTATTGTCTTTTTCATAGAGCACATGTCTATGTACATCTCATGTTAGAATGATGTAGATATTTTCACATTGCATTGAATTTAAAGAATTTTTTTATTCTTTACACCATTTGGAATTTTCTTGGAAACATTGTTTATAAAGAAGGGACATTAGTAGACCAAGGAAAAATTGTAATAATAATTGATCTTAAAGTTCTGAAAAATCCCTCGAGGTACATGTGTTTATTAGACATACATGATATTACATAAAATTTATCGGGGTGTGCTAACATGGTACAAATAAAATAACAATTATGTTGAAAGGAGTGAAATATGAATTGACAACAAAGTGCTAGAATGTATTCATACAACTAAAAAAAAAGCTAGTAAGTGTGCCAATATTAGTATTTCCTGATTGGAACAAAAATTTCATGTGCATGTCGATGCTTCGGTAGTACAATTGGAAAAAATATTTCATAGCCTAAAAAGGATGAATTGACCATCCAATTCACTTTGCAACGTGTAAAATATCACTAGCCAAGATAAATTACATGACTATAGAGCGAGAAGCACTAGCCATGGTCTTCACACTACAAAATTTCGGACAATATCTCGTGGAGACACGATTTGAGTTCTTCTAGACCATAAATTATTGCAATATATGGTGAATAATCCATTATTGGGTGACATGATATCAAGATGGCTCATGTTGTTTCAAGGATACAGTTCAAGATAAATCTCAAGCTAGGTAGAGAGCATGTTGGGATAGATCATTTAAGACAAATAAATATAGGAGAAGAACCCAATGAATTAGATAAAGATGCACCTGATTCAAATTTATTTTAAGTCATCGCAATCCCATAACAATTAGAGGAAATTATGAATATTATTCAATACGGGATTCTACCAAATAATTACATAGAGAAGGAGAAGAAACATATTATGACTAAATATTTTCCATACACAATCATAAAAAAATTCTTGTATAAGTCGGGAAATATGAAGTATTGTACAAGGTCATCTTAAAGCATAAAAGGGGTGAAATATTATAAGAATAATGTCAAGGTATAACATGATGTCACTTTGTAGGGGAATTGTATATGAAAGATATTTCACAACATGAATTTTCTTATCTCGACCTTGTTTTAGGATACACATCACATTGGAAAACATTGTTATGTTTGTCTCGAGAGTAGGAAAACCCAACCATAAAGATGAAATGTCACTCAATCTAGTTATAACCACACCACTATTTGAATAATGTGGGATAAAATTTATTAGGCCAATACATCAAGTAACAAGGGTAGATATATAATCAACTGCAACACATTAGTTTAATAAATGGGCTGAATCTGTAATGTGATAAATGAACTGAAAACATGGGATACAAGCAAGTTCTTATATGAAAATATCATAACACTACAAGAATTTCACACATTTAAAAATAGGACACAAAATTATTAGTGTTCATATCTATTTTTGTATTATAACACGAATTTGGTATCATCATATAAAATTAACACCAGGACACCACAAATTTTGATTTTCATATCTTTTTTTGTAATATAATGCCAATTTGGTATTGTTTGTATCCATATTTAATCTCCTTCACAACTTGAATAGCATCATGAACTTGTACAAGACACTCAAGGATAGATAGATAGTTTTTATGTCATTTTTAGTTGGGAGCACACCTATATGCTTGTTTACATTCAAGATTTGGGGGAGTGGATAACACCTTCAAAAGGGTTTTGATCTAACCCTCATTGTTTTAGGTTGTTCCTATCAACCAAGGCAAGAGAACCTATATTGCAGCCCTTGTATGGTAAAGGAGATGGAGATATCCTTGTGTTTTGCATATGGTAAGGAAGAGGCCTTTTGAAAACATGATCAAGTATCGATTATCTAAACTCAAAGGAGTTGTCACTACTAAATGATGGAAATGCTTTCAAAACAAGGCTAAGGATATTAAAGACATGATAAAACCCTGATATGCTTTGTGCATTTTTGTGAAAGGATTGAGTTCTTTTGTGGACACACAATGCAAATGCAGGGGTAGTATAGGTAGGATGAGTTAGTTTGAATGAAATTTTGTGGGAGATGCTTAGACAAGTCTAGCTGGGAATTACCAACTTCTTTGAAAACCTTTGTAGGAAATTTGCAATACCTACACAACAGGGATGCTTCCAAGGGTTTTAAATGCTCCTTCAACTAGGATATGTGCATAAATGGAGGCCCAAATCTACACTCTTCCACACAACCTTTGATAACCTGCCACAAAATCTTGAAGCAAAATACCAACAAAGTATCTAGGAATCCCTGTTTAATCATGACCTAAGGTGCACCCAAAGGTTTGCAAACAGTCTCATTATTCAAGGACAGTGAAATGATTTTAAATCTATTTATCTTCTATCAGATGAAAGCTCTTCCAATATTAGATTTCAATTGCCATTAAACCATCAACAAGAAATGGGACCCTGTATGATCAAAGAGATCCTAAACACAAGATTGCAACATGAGCAAGAAACACAAATTGAAAACATTCTGAGACATAAGTATATGCAAATTTTGCCAAGAGATAACACCACATAATCCAAAATCTGATCAAATACATCAACAGGGGAATGCTATAAGAACAATCTCAGATCTTGTTGATGGCTTTACAACTGAAACCAACTCAACATGATAAAATCCGATACAAAATGGAATTAAAAATGGCTCTTAGGTGGTTCTCTCTAGATAAATGGATTTCTTCCACCTTTTTCTTGAATATTAGAGTATTTTTCTCTCTGTCTCCCCCTCACAAATTCTTGAAAAATACATTTTATACCTCATGTCAGCTTGGATCCTTGCTTCCTAAGCAAAGAATATGCTTAGGGATCAAATTTGTTACAAGAAACCTTATCCATTTCATGAAAATGACATTAAACTGTAAAACAGCTCGTAAAATGCCAGGGATGCACAAATATTTTAAAATATTGCATGAATTTGGATCCTTATCCATCCTAGGGTCACATTTTTGGCATTCAGACATGCCAACATGCTTTTGCAATCATTTTCCACCTTTTACTTCATCATTTTCACCTCTGCAACTTTAATTTTTGCCTTTCACGTTTTTTACACGGGCCTGAATAAAAATTTCATCAAAAACACCATAGGGCACTGAATTAGCTCATAAAAATGATGCCATTGCATTCAGAAGGCTGAGGGGATGTGAAACCATATAAAATTTCATGTGATTTGGTGAAGAAATGACAATTCCAAGCTTCCTGGAGCTCCAATGGTGGCAAGAAATGAAAACACACAGCAACCGTTGATTTAAAAATCAACTTTTAATGTTAGCCCTCCACGTGTCCAAGATATTCCCCTTTTTGCCTTTGGACAAGGTGGACACATGTCCAAACATGATTGGAGCGGGTCCCCATCTTAAAAAACACATTTTAACCCTTTTTGACCTTTGGAAAATTTTGAAAATTTTCTGCTTGCCCCTGGACCCGCCATGTGTCCACATGTGGTCCCTACTTGAAAATGTGGGGCAATTTTATGAATTTCGCCACCATTTTGAGAAAAGGAAAATTTTCTCAAAAATTCCGCAGGCCCGAACAACCGCTCTCTCCCTGCCATGTGTCATTCTCCCATTCGATTCTGCGGAGCTAATCCTCCAATTTTACCTTCAAACCTCCGAAAAAACTAAAACCTTTTACGGGCCCGTGCTCTCCTTTTTTCCCTTTGTAATGTGCCACGTGTTGCCCCCGCATTGGCTGTGAGGGGACACCTCCAAATTTTCCACGGGTCAATTTTTTACTTTGAGATTTTTCGCCAAAATTTGTAAATTTTTCCATTTTCTCTCCACGCTCCAAACCTCTGCCAAATTTTGGACACGTGTCCTCCTTCAATTGGACATGGGCCTTCGGGAAAATTTTTTCCTTTGTAACTTTGAGCCCAAAAACAACAATTTTTCTAAGTTCCCACTTCTCCATTTGACCTTCTTGGACATGTGTCCACTTTTCATTGGAGGCGGGCCCTCGGGTCAAATTTTAACTTTAACATTTTGAAGTTAAAAACTTCAAAATTTTCACAAACTCTGCCCCTCCATGCTGAATTTCCTGGACACGTGTCCACTTCTTATTGGAGGCGGGCCTTCGGAAAAAAATTGATTTTGAGAAATTTGCAAAAATGAAGGCAAAATTTCCAAGTGACCTCCGCCACCTGCCGATCCTCCAGCCAATCAAATTGTGCCACGTAGGCACATCACTGTAGCAATGCGGGGCCACGGACCAAAATTTTCCTTGTGCCAAAAATTAAAAAGTGACAAGTTATAACATTTTCTGCACATCCTCGGCCAATAGGAGCCTGCCACATTAGCAATATGTTGCAAAGATAAATTTGACGGGCAGGTGACACCCGTATACCCGTCAAAAACGTAAAAATGTAGAGGATGCCCTGGAAATCAGATTTTTTCACAAGGAATGTAGATTTCTTGGTTTTAAATCAAGTGAAGCATGATTTTACATTAATTTTGACTAGGGGATTGGGATTTCACTTGCACATAAATGGAATTCGATCAAATCTGAGTTTCTTGCATGTTTTGACAAAGGAAAAATGACACAACCCGTGGAAAAGAAGAAATTAGGGCACAAAAGGGGGAACTTGGAAATTTGTTCAAATTAGGGAAAAATAATAACAACCTAGGCACTTTCAAAGGATTCCACTGGGATAAACGAGTTGCAGATCACCCACTCGAGCAAATAAAATGTTTTTGACCAAAAATAGACATAGAAAATTAGGGCAAAGTGTGTAAACTCAGGAATTTGCACAAACAGTATCATCCTATAAATTTAACACCGAGGACACCAAAATTTTTGGTGTTCATATCTATTTTTATGTAATATAACATAAATTTTTATCATCCTATAATTTAATACCAATATAATAGTATTTATTTGTAAGATGATACAAAATTGGTATTATATTTTGGTGGTCAATTTTTCTTCTTATAATTTAACACTAAATTTGTAGTATCTTAACATTAATAGTAGTTTATAAGGTAATCATTATTATCATCCAAATGTGCTTGTGAAAGGCCGATAAAGACTTTTGAATAGGTTATTCCTCTATTGTTAAATGTGTGAAATTCTTGTTGTGAATTAATTGAACTATTTTATATATTCAACTATATTTAATATATAGTTTACATATAAATTTGTATAAAAATAATGGTCATATTTTATATATACAAGTTACATGTGACAGTTATTTCAAATATTTGCAAGTATTATATGGCCATAATCATAAAAAAATAAAAAATAATCAATTTAACCCATGAGTCAAGGACATATAATATATACTCAGATTGTAGAGTTGTTTGTAATGTTTTGTATAAGATATTAACAAACATTTTTTTTGTGCCTAACTTATTTTTACCATGCCTTTTTTTATAAGTGTTCCACATAAATTTGTGGATGCACATAAAGTTATTAGTATTTTTATGATTTTTAGGTATATAGAAATGGTAAATTTTTCATTAATATAAAATCAAATGTAATAATATCCACAAAAAATAATTTTGAGGCATATTATGTGCTTGACTAGGATTTGGAGGGAAGTCAAATTTGGGGCCAAATATTGTTTTGGCGTTTTGGAGGGAAGCCAAATTTGGGGCTTAATATAGTTTTGGTGTTTTGGGGGGAGATTATCTTGGTGTTGGAGGGAAACTTTACACATTGAGGCATTTAAGGAAAACAATGAATGACATTTGTTGCAAAGGATAAAATTGGGGGCATGATATTTTTTTGTGTTGAGAGGCAATTTTTTTGGCACTGGAGGAAACATTTCAAATTGGAGGCATTTAGGGAAAAAAACAAGGAATAACTTTTTTGTTATGGGCCAAAACTATTTACAAAACTTAGAATTTGTAAGGGCATAATTTGTTGAAAATAGATTTGACTAGTATGGAGGTTATAAGCAACATCATATTGCAAACATTGTAGCCTTATGGATAAATTAAAAAAACTAAGATATGTATCTATTTTAATACTATTGAAATCTATTGTCAAATTCTTTCTCCTTCATGGGTTCTATATGTCTCCTCCTCACAGTTGGTTGTGATCAACTTGCACATTCTCTCTCTCTCTCATCATGGAGGTTCTATGTGTGGCTCTATGCTCTCCATACATAAAAATGATTATTGGAGAAGGTCCAAATTGATAACAATGGGTAGAAATCATGCTTTTGAATAAGGCTATTATATCAAGACCTTTAATCTAGATGCATTTGAGTATTGAGTTAGGCCAAATCCATTTCACAATTTGAATTTATAACCTAGCTGGGAGTCTCCTACTATGATTTCCTTCTTTTCAAGAGAAAGGGTTAACTTAAGGACCTTACATAGGAGAAATTATTGTATCATTACCACTTCCCTTGGATATTAGTATTGATGAAGCCTCTAATAGGATATATTTGTAAATAACTATACTAGACCTTGTGTGGATCGATTTTTATGCCCTTTGAATGTTTTATTTATAAATATTTGATGATGGGAGGAATATATTAGCCTATATTCAATTTTAGTTTTTTACACTTACCTCTTTACTAAGGGAGCTACATTCAACCAATGAATCATGAGTACTTTGTCTAGTATTATAGGGTCTCCTAGATTAGATTTTAGATAAATAATTTAGCATGTATTATATCACAACTTCTTAAATTTTCTATGAAATTGTTTGAAATTTAGGGTTCTTGGTGTTCAAAAATTCATAGTCAATCCTTCTTCTCATGTGACTAGCCTTGAAAATCATATCACTGATTTATTAGGGTCTTAACACCTTCCCAAAAAGGAATCTCAGAGCTCCATCCATCTTCCCTTCGCTCCATGTCATGGGTATCTATGATGGTAATTCAAAATATAACTTATAAAATTCTAATGGTGTTGTGAACAATAAACAATATGAAAGAAGATAACATAATAAACAAATTAATAGACAAGATGATGCAAATATGGGCTCCCAAAATTGAAGCATAGGTATTCAGTTTTATTTAAGTGAACTCGTATGGATCCCACTAGACCTATCAAATACATGTTGGAAGACATACATTAACTTTAAACCGGTATAATGTATGCTTTCTTGTAATAGTAAATTATAACATCATGTTTCCAGTTCTTAACGCAACTCTAGTTTGAAAAATTGTGGCTCAAAATCTTGATTTCATCAAAAAAATTAATATATGGTGAACCAAAATCTATTCATTCCTTACTATCTACCATAATTTTTTTCTAAAAATCCTAAAATCAAGCACTGAAAAAAAAAAAAAATTGGTAATATTTTTGAGATAGGGAATAATATTAATTCCCAATTAGAAGCCTCCTAGAAGTTAATAAGTAAACAAGGGATCAATCAAAAATTGAACAAAGAAGAATGAAGATTAAATCAAGAGTTGGATCTAAACTAGAAATGAGAAGAATACTTGTTATTTTGAGCCCTTATCCTATGTCATGTCTTAGACAACCTAAAAAGATCAGATCAAGTGGATAATCCCATTTTGTTTCCATGACAAGAAGTCTGGTGCTTTTATGATAAACTTTGACACTTCTATGATAAATTTTGGTGCTTCTATGATAAACTCGATGCTTTTATGATAAATTTAGGTACTCTTATGATAAAATTTTGAGCTCAAAAGAGGATCATGGTGTTCCTTTCTTTCTTCATATTTGTTGTTTCATGGTATGAATATCAAATAAGGGTTCCTCCAAAGTCATGGGAATCACTTTTGGCATTATTGATATTTATGAGTTATAAGGAGTCAAAGGTGCATCTAAAGTGATCAAAAGGACTCCCAAAAAGGGTCAACCATCATGAAGAGGTGTATTTCAAGGTAAAAATATCCTTTTTTAGTATATCCACATGATTCCAAGTCATTCATTGCATTAGTAAGACCACATGGACCAAGGAGATTTCACAGGAAGAAACAAACAAATTTTAGGATTTCTATTAGAGTATTGCTCTTACTATCCTATCAAAGGATCCTATAAATTTATGTAGGTTTTTATGTCCCCCAACATGAGATATTACACATTTTAGGTCCTAACTCAATCATCTTGGGCATTTTCAAGAAAGGAAAGTATAAAAAATTGTCATTTCTAGATACAGGTGAAAACAGGGAAGCGAAGAGGACTGTCATGAAAGTTATGCCCTTTAAATCACTTCTTAAGGACCTATTTTTTATAAATTATCTTGAGACACCAAGGAAGGTTTATACAAATTTTGGGAAACAACCAAGGTTGTCTTGGGCATAAAATTCAAGATAGAATTCGGGACTCATTGGCGCTTGAGTGGGTAGTTTCCACAATGTCATAAATATATCAATCTTCCGAGCCTTTCTAGATATCCTCTTTGTTTTTGTAGGATATTAGAACCATAATTATGATATATTATAAGTTTCATATCCATACTCATTCATCTTCAACCTAAAACACTTTCCGGAAGTCAAAATTTCCATAAAGAAATTGTTATAATGATGTTGACTAAGTAAATGTGTTAATTCCCCAATATATTGAGTAAACGTGTATGAAATCTTAGGAATGGTGATTTAAATACTCATAAATACATAAAATAGGTATTTTAATAACATAAGTTTTGGTAAAATAATTTTTGTGTTGCAAATTATTGAGTTTTCACCAACGGTTACGGGCTAAGTCCCTCCTTCTTGTGTATGGGAGGCTCCCATTATTGAATGTAAACTAACCTAAAGTTATGGGTGGCCATTAGGCCAGAGATCACACTAGAATACTCCAATAAACTTGTGGAAAATTATTATACAAGGTACAAGGGAGGAATTTGCAGCAAAGAAAGGTAAAGGAGAGTTGGGGAAATAAGGAGAGAGAGGGTTATTGTTGTGAGTAGGCTTACAAAATTCACATACGATAACTAGAGTAGGTCCACATTAAATTAGAAGAACACAAAAATGAAAAAGCAATAAGACAAAAAAATCATAGACACAGAATTCCATTGATTCATTTATCAAAGGAACATACACCTTTCTTGGTTTTACAAGATTATCATGTATGAAAAATTGGAAAGAGAGAATAAAGGAACATAAGATAAGAAATAGAAGAATTAAAATTTTTATTGCTTGATGTAGAAGTGGTAATCTCAACAACATACATTCAATAAATAATTTACAACCCCTTAGATTGGATAATCCATTCCAATTTATAGTAATAAAAATATGTCTCTTCATCTACCCGCACATAAAATTTCACCTATCCCCATCACTTGTGACCTTTTATATTCCTAGGAGGTGAGTCATTTTTATTATTAGTGAAAAATGACCCTTATAATGTTAATGTTGGAGGTCACTTAAGTGAATAAGAAAAAAAAAAAATTACATTCTTAATGAGAAATTAGAATATGGAGAGAGAAGGAGAGAGAAAGAAAGGGGTGGTGACTGATCGCGAAGATGAAGCTTTGTTAATGGAACTTTGAGGAAATGATTCATGGATGAGGATCATAACATCTAGCCACCAGTTGATCCAAAACACAAAGAATGCATATGCTTCCCCTTTTTGTAAGATGTGAGAACACTCCAAAGTTCTAAATAAGTGTTTAGAAACACTGTTGTGAGGCATTACAAAGTGAACCTGGGATGACCACTAACATCACCCATGATGATCTTCTCCTATCATGATTCTCATGACCATTGCCTTAATGACATGAATTTTGATGTTTCAACACCTACATTTCATGATGTTCTTGATTTCACTTGTTTCCTAAGTGACCATATGTGGAGTTAGAACATCCAAATTACTCCTTTGATGAGATGTAGAGACAAACCAAGACATTGGATTAGTGTTGAAGAACACTGTTATGATATTAACACTGTGGTGGAAACATGATGGTTTCAATAACAAAAGTTAGGTCATAAGGATCAATTTTTTACTTCTTAATCTTTCACAATTCACCCAATGATGATAAGAGACAACTGAATGATGCTTAAACCTTTTGATGCTTGTCCTCCTATTACTGAGATAGGTATTCATCATGTGGTGAAAGGATTATCCCTGAGTGAAATTATTGGCATGTGGCTACCTATGGAATGAAATGAGGTGATGGAAATGTCTTTAATTCTTGAAGCATGATCAAACCACAAGGTTTTAGGTGAGTGTTTAAAAACACTACCAAGTGGATGGCGGTAAATGAAATGGAGATGATTTCCCATTCTTTTACATATGATGCTCCAAATGAAGATCACTTATTTACTTTTCTCCACTCTAAAGAATTTATTGAATGAAATAATATTTTGGATTCTTACATATATTTCATTCTTAGATGTTTCCCATGGGAGAATATGATTCCATGATTCTTCACACCTTATGGTTTGAGTACATGGGTAGTCTAACTAGCTCACTTTTACTTACGTCTTGAAGATATGACCCTTAGCTTACTTCATGAATCTTTCATTTCATTTTTGATCATGATGATAGCATTTCCCAATTCATAATTGACTTGCTTCCTCACTCATAGATAGATTCTATCATCATACTCATGATTATCATTCCTTTGATGAAAACCTTATGATGCTCTTGATTTCTCCTGCTTTACACTTTGATGCACTTTGATATGTTCCTTAGCAAAAATACTATCGAAATGATGCTTTATGATCCTTTGAAATCCTACGAGACGGTTAAATTTATTGTTTGAGCCATGAATCATCTTATTGACCTTCTGATGATGGTAAAAAGTAATAATATAATAAAAAATAAGATTCCACAACTTTTTGGGCCAAAATTGAAAACTTTCTATTTTTAGAAAGTAGGGACATAAGTTTGTTATTTTGAAATTTTTTTTTGCAATGTTTTCACTTCTTGATGTTTCTTGCCTACCTAGGTGACCAAAAATAAAGAGAATTCACCTCATTTGACAAATTAATATTTTTATACATTCCCCACCATGAACACATGCTATTTTTTGTAAGTGCACTACAAGTGTCAGATTACAACGAAAATAATCCTAAAATTCGAGTTTTATTCCAAGATTCCTTGCTCCCATTTTTACATGATTTATTCTTACGGATGAGTGAGAAAATTATTTTTTCATCAAAGGGGGTAGAATATTGATAAAAAATCATTCCTTGATATCTTAAAAATCATCCATTCCATCGAGAAATATCTATCTTAGACATAACTAGATTTTTTGAGGATCCTCTGCTCCAAATTTTGGAGATTTTCACCGTCGAGATCTTTAAGAAAGTGAAAAATTATATAAGGAGGGTAGAATATTGAGAGGAAAGATAGTCCTTAGTATCAATTAAAATAAGCTACTTTATGGTGTAAAAACTATTTTGCGTGAACGTATAATTTTTAATGATTATTTCCTCCAATTTTCAAGTGATTTCACCCGCCGGATCTTCGAGAAATGAAGAAGGGTGTTATTGTTCTTTCAATCGTTGCTATGTCATGACAACCATTAATGGATTTTGGAAGGTATGATAGTAAAAATTCACAAAAATGACCAACTATGTGAGAAAATGATCTCAAATTGTGTTTAGCTTGACTTCGAGATCTTGTGCTTTAATTTTCACCATTTTTCATCTACTAGAACTCTTGGAAATAAAAAAGGAAAATTTCATAGCTTGGAATATTTTCTTTCTATAGTGAAAAGGTAATGGAATTGATGAAATTTTTGGCACAAGCATCCTAAAGGCATTTTGGAAAGGAAATAACTGGTAAAATCTCATGGAAATCCAACTTTTGGATAGAGAGCTATGTGCAAAACTTGATGTAGACACCAAAATCCAACTACACAATCTTACTACTAAAAATACACCGTTTATCATCTTTCCCGTCATCCCCATTATAATTAGTAATTTCCTACTAATTATCTAACATTCCCCTTCATTTCAATCAATTAACGACACTTCGTTAGTTATAATCATCTTTTAATTAGCTATTATTAGTTAATTAAGCATTTTAATCTCCTATTTAATCAAGAAACCCTCTTATTGGTTAAATCCCTCTTTCAAATCCTCCAAATTCTATCAATTTACCTCTAAATTACCTCCATATAGATTTATAAGCTTATCTTGGCCTATTAATTAAACCTAGTTGATTAATTAAATCATCTCCAACTCCCATAAGTTGTTAATCACTAATTAATTATTTCTAATCATGTTTATCCCTTTCTAATTATACTTTATCTTTGTCCCACATTCACTAGGTTTCTAGATTCTCCCAAATTAGAAAGCTATATATAAATCCTAGTAGCCCCCTTCCAATATTACACCATTTTTTTACTATTACACTATATGCACATGATAAGAGAATTTCTACCATTGAAAAGCTTATTGATCTAACATCCATTCTAATTACTTGCAAAGAGTAGTAAAGGAAGAACCATACATGGAAATTAAGCCATATTGGTGAGATCATTTCCTCTTCTTGGAGATAGCCTTCCTTTGATTGCATCGTAGCCACGATCGGCTCAACAAAAGGAGTAACTAAAATCACAAAGAACATCCAAATATCAAAGGGATAGCTTTGTATTTAATGTTTTAATGTTGGATGCATTTAGATTAGCTTTCTCTTTCTAGCTTTATCATGATGTTTATGTTAAATTATCTTTGTTATAGGGACTACTTGGTGTTATTTTCTAGTAATTAACTTATCCTAATTTCACATGCATACATATGGCATGCCCGGTGGGACACCCCTTTGTCTCACATGCATTCTTTATTTTGGTTAAGTTTATTTTTGCATACTAACCTCTTTTTTGAATATATTGACATAACTTGTGTTTCTAAGCACATTTTATTGAGTTTGCATGTGTTGAGTCTTCCTTGTAGTTATAAAGGAGGTGAATTGCTATCAAAATTGGATCTTGATGTGAAAAATTTAAGCTTTCTTCATGTTTTCATTTTTCATCATTTTACATGCTAGTTTTGTCAATTTGTTGAAAATGTTATTTTTTGAGCATGTATCTTAATGTTTGATAGTGTTGAGTCTTCTTTACACATATTAAGGAGGTGGGTTGCTGTCAAAATGGGATTTTGATGAGAAAAATTCAAGCTTTTTCCATGTTTGCATTTTTAGAGCTTCATTTTTCATCATTTTACATGCTAGTTTTGTCAATTTGTTGAAAATGTTAATTTTTTGAGCATGTATCTTAATGTTTGATAGTGTTGAGTATTATTTACACATATTAAGGAGGAAGGTTTCTATTTAAATGGGATTTTGATGAGAAAAATTTAATCTTTTCCATGTTTTCATTTTTAGAGCCTAATTTTTCATCAGTTTACATGCTAGTTTTGTCAATTTGTTGAAAATGTTAAGTTTTTGAGCATGTATGTTAGTGTTTGATAGTGTTGAGTCTTCTTTACACATATTAAGGAGATGGGTTGATGTCAAAATTGAATCTTTGTTGGAATTTTTTGATCTTTTTGCAGATTTTGGGACGTTTTTGACATTTTTGAGTACAGGTTAAGTGCATACCCATGAGTATAAGAGCATATGTGTAACCTATCTTCTGGAGGCCATACGTTTTATCCCAAACTCAAAAATACTCCATTTTTTTGAGATGGAAAGGTATTGAAGTGATTTATGCATTGAACACATAAATTTAGGATTTAGATTATAGAAAGTGTAGCGTTTTCTTTTAGTATAAAAATGGCCATTTTCTTTGCATGTTACATTTGTTTTAATTTAATCAACGCCACATATGCTCTTCTCTCACACTTTTGAACAACCTTGAGGATAAGAAATGGCTATGATTATGGATATTTTTCTAACATTATGGTTTTATTTTTTTAGAAATGGTGTTAACTTTTAAAATATTTATTGGAAATCTTCTTTTCACTATAAATTCATCAAAACTATGTATGCTCTTCTCTTGCACTTTTGAGTGATCTTGAGAATAAAAAATGACAACGATTTTGGATGATTTTCTAACATTTTGATTGTCATTTGGAAATATGGCTAACACTTGATAATTTGATAATTCATATGGAAAAACTAATCATTTGAGTTTTAATTTAAAAATCATTTTTTAAACACTTAAATGTTTTGATTATGTTTATTTTCCAATTTTCGTAAGTTGGATAAAACGTTATGTGTTCTCTTCTCTTGCACTTTCAAGTGATCTTGAGAATCAAAAGCAACCTTGATATTTATTCTAACATTGTGGTTCGCATGGAAAACTACTAATCTTTTGAGTGCAAGACCTTTTCACTTGTCAAAGAATAAAATCATGACAAATACTAAATACACTATGCGCAGGAGTTACCAAAGGTGTTCAAAAACATTAAGGTGAAAGATTAAAAAACCCACCACTTTATTCACAACACTTTGTATTTATAGGTGTGCAGTCTCTTTTGCCTTTTGCTTTAACAACCAATCCTAAAAGCATCGACTTATCATCCAAATTGGTTTGGAAGCTCACCCGAGAGACACATGGGTGGTGATCCCCTCCTTTATGTGAGATTTATGAGAATGATCACCCTTGGTAAGGGAGTGCTTGCATAAACATGGAATGAACATACCCATTTTGGGAATTGAGATAAAAAACTAGTCCTAGTCTAATGCATCGAGCACCCAGTATAACATGATCAACTAAATGAAAGTAGAATCAAACCATGAATAATATCAAGAAAACTTGTAACACACACATGAACATAAGGGAAATGTATAGATCAAGATCCATCACATGGGCACTTCTGAAATTTTTTATTATATTCATTAATCAAATATAGTAGCCAAGATTACATCAAAAAGGGTTCCATCTCTCGAGAATGTTCATAGGAGCAGGGCTTTTACACATTACAGATCTCACCATTACACATTGCACAATAACTCTATATTTTTATTTCTCTCTCTCTTTTTCATACCTATACCCACATACCTTGACTTATCTCTCCTCTTCACCCTACTTAGAAACAATCCATATGAAGAATAAGAAGGAATCTCCTCTTAACCACTCATCATTACCTCTGAATTATCAAGGAATCCTCTCATGATTGCTCTACCACTACCCAAGAATATGCCAGATGTCATCATGCATTTCCCTCAATTGAGTTCCTTTAACATACATTTTGCAGCTAATCCTTAACAACATTGACTCCTTATCCTTTCATGATAATTGTATTGATTCCCTAGAATATCCTTTCCTTGAGCCGTAAGTCTCCATAGCTTATCCTCATCTATATCTAGTCATTTTTCTATTTACCCCTATGTACATATTTTCTTGTTGTCTAAAACTCACCAAGTATTGAATCCATCTAGCTTGGGCGCAAGCCTACTCACCTCTCCAAGAACTACTTCTTCACGAGGCCTTCGCACCTTGCTTCTACACACCACAAGGCTTTGTGCCTTAGGTACTTAGTTATTTTGGGGTCCAACAAGGTGTGATTGACAAGGCTATAGCCCAATAACTTTAATTATGAGAATTATCTTGGCATAATCCATAAAATGCATTATGAGGATTACCACAGGAATCCCAAAGTAGTCAACACATTGAGGGAACTGGTTGACAAAATGGGAAGTGCCCCACCACCTACTTGACTAGAAAAAATTGTGAGGAGTGCTAAATGTTGTCTATATGAGGCCTCATTCATTAATTTGATTGTGGGGTAATGGTCCTTTGTCTAGGATTTATTCTAGAAAATTGTACCTCTCTTAGACAAGTTATTGGTGAGTGTTGAGAACAAAATCCTAGGGATCCATTTGGCATTAGGGCCAAATTGACCTTATCCAAAACGTGTTTCAGAGAAAATTTACAAAGAAAAAAATTCGTCGAAGTTAAAACCTTGTTTTTGAGCAAGGCAATAATCCATTGAAGTTTGTGCCATGTATCTTTCATCATGAAAATTACAACACAAAACTTTGTCCTAGTTTCTACCTTGTTATCAAACAAGGAAAAACTCTACCAAAGTTACGCCATGTATTTTTCATCCCCAATCATAAATTCCCTTGTTATCTTTTTGGCATTATTGGTAAAAAATAAAACAACTTGAAGTGTTGCCAAAATTGTGTCCACCACTTTTGCACCCACTTACATCACTCCTTTTGTGACCTTGATGTAAGTGTTGAAAGTGTGTTGGTATGTCCTCATATTTTGGTAGTTTTTCTTGAGATCCATATTGAGATGTATCATTGTAGAAGGTATCTTTCCTTGATCTCCCTTTATGTCATTACACTACTTGCATTATATCAATCCATTTTTTGATACTTACATCTTGTTTTGTTAAAACTTGATATAAGTGTCCAAATTGTATTGTTACACTTCTCACATTGTGTCGATCTATTGCTATACTTCAAACTTGATTTGAGTGTTGAAGGTGTTGTTGTTACGCTGCTCGCATTATGTCAATCCCTTTTTGATACTTACATCTTGTTTTTCTTAAACTTGATTTAAGTGTCCAAATTGTATTGTTACGCTGCTCACATTTGTATCCTCCATTTTCAGGACTTAAACCTTGTTTGTATTAAACTTGTTTTAAGTGTATACCTTACGTTGTTACACTTTATCAAAATCACTTCAACCCCTTTTAATACTTAAATATTGTTTGTTCAAAAATCAATTTAAATATTGAAATTGTGTTGTTATCTTATCAAAACAACCTTTGAGACAAATTTGAACATAGGAAACAATTTCCTTTACGGTCATTCCTTTGTCCAAGACTTCATATATTTTCCTTGGTGACCTTCATCATACACTTCACATCTAGGAAATTTTTTTCCTTTTGTAGTTGTTACACTATCAAATTTTCATCAACCATTTTGACATATACACTTGCAACTTATTGTCCAAACCTTGTTGGATTGTCCAAATTGTGTCATCACGATGTCTGTTTTCCTTAGATTCCCTTCAGAAAATCACAACACCATATCTATATTCACAAAATGTCTATTTGGCCACCGTTCCGTTGTTTGGATCGACATGGAATTTCCTTCCATTTGAAGGATTTCAATCATACAATCTATGTCTAGGAATTTAGTCCCAACAATGCTAACCATGACTAACCATCACATGATTCCTTAAAATTATGAAAATAGGGAGCATAGGTTTTGGAATTCACATCAAAATATTCCAATCATGACCAAACCTCAATTGGTTATTCATTCTAGAGAACCCATTTGACTACTCCTTTCCCCACCTTTATCTCATAGTCAGTGGTATGATTATGATAATTCTAATCCATGATATCATTATTATTCCCCTAAGTCTCCTGATTATTCTAATCCATGCTATTATTCTGATTCCCCTCAATCTCCTGAGCCTCATCTAATCAAATTTATTCTATGGAACAACCAATATCCTAAACAATTTTTTTTTCTCCTCTAAGGATCAATGTCACCATAAATTCTTCCCATCATTCATCTAATTAAATTTTTTGAGTTGCAGTCATCCCTTTCTCCATAGGACCCCCTTTATTAGTCACCTTAACTAATTCTTCTTCCTTTGAATATCTATGTGACTCCAAGTTCCTCCAATAAAAGATCTAATTTGACTCTGAGTCATGTGATCTTCCCTTTCTCAACGCGTGACCCCTTTATTAGCCACCTTAACAATGTCTTCCTCCTTTGAAGATTTGTGTGACTCAAAATTCCTCTAATAAATCATCCAAGTTGACCCCTACATCACAATCTATTGATTTTCTACGTGATCCTCTTTTTCTACTTGCACTATGTCATCTTCTAGGAAAACCTATACTAACCAATTCCAATCCACATCTTCTTCAACTTGCAAGACATGTAAATCCAAATATACTTTGTCTCTTGATTCATCTTCTTCTATCAATCAAAATCCAATCCCTCTTTGGCCCCTGGGTCATTTCGATCATTCCTTATTCTATATTCATCAATCTTCTAAAAAACGATGTTTGTGTCCACGTCAACCATTCACAAGAAACGATGTGCTAAGATATATTTTCAAAGAACTATCTAATTAATTTATGGATGTAATAAGGTCAAACCTTCCCCTCATCTACATCATCAAAAATATTCTAAATATTCCACACTTATTGGACCTCTTTCTTCCAATCAACCTATTATCATTGACCAACAATGACCCATACCAATCGATTTATTTTAGAATGAAGAAGAAATCAAATAATTCATGGGGCTACACAATGACATTCCTATAGAGGACCATGAGCAAGGATTCTCTTTTGACCTCAATGCATTCACATATTGTGGGGAAGAAGTTGATTCCTTTTGTCAAGAAAATAGAGGAAGATCATAATATCATCTAACTTGATCCTCCTCTTGTTCTTCCATCTTTGCATTACCTATTACATGATGAGATAGATGGATCTATACTTGATTCATCTTCTATCCTATCATCACCCCATCATTCCTTACATATCATGATTCCTTAATCACAATCTCTCCTTGGGTCACCTTTTAGAGACCATCATCTTCTTCTATATGTGGGTCACCTCCTAATATCCCTTCATTCTATTTGTGGGTCAACTTTGGCTAGTTCTTTATCCTCATTCTTGGGCCATGTCCTATTATCCCTTCATCTTCTATACTTGGGCCACATCCTAATATCCCTCCATATTCTATTTATGGGACGCATTCGGTAGTCCTTCGTCTTCCATATATGGGACACATTACGGTAGCCCATTATCTTCTATACTTGGGCCATGTCATAGTATCCTTTCATCTTCTATCTATGGCTCACCTCCTATTAGCCCATTCTCTTCCACCCTTGGGCCACATCATATTAGGCCTTAGTATTCTATTTGTGGCTCACCTCCTGGTATCCCATTTCCTTCAATCCATAAACCATATCCTCTTCATTCATCATATCATCCTTCTATCAACAATGGTAGCAAGCCCACCATTATCCCTACCATTCCTCTCATTAATCCTTAGCATCCACTTTCTTATCCCACTTCTCAGGATCATAAAAATCATGCATTAATTGGTATGAACCATAAACGGTTCTTCATCAAGATAAAATAAATAAATCACAAGTTCTCTAAAGATCCACGCAAATCTAGCACTCACAAATCCAATTTGTAAACGCAATTCAAGAATGTACACCAATGCCCATGCCAGGTATGGTGAAAAAAAAAATATATGGATAGGGAACTCAATCCCCCACATAAAAATTCCATGTTAAAAGATAAATCACAGTCACTTATCGAATATGATCTCTCTTCGGTTATCAAGATTGGAGATAATATAACTCTTTATAAGAAAAAAATCCTAGTCTCCCTTTTCAAATAAATTACAAATATCGTTTCCTATTAAATCCTATCATGTAGAGTTACATTGTTGGTCCCAATTTCCCAAAATCTAAAAAAAATTCAATTATAAAAAAAAAAAATGAAAAACATTAAAACATTACAAAAAAATCAAAGGTATAAATATCAAACATTGCAATCAGGTATTGCATACATATGGATGTTATTTCTTCCTTTCTTTTCATCTTCCTTTTCAAATCTCCCACCATGTTCATCCCTTTAATGATATTTTGGTTAGTATATTCACACTCATTGTGTGACATTTATCTCTATGGTATCCATTTGACCTTGGTCTTTCCTCACTTTGGTAAATTAAAGAATGACTGACCTCTTAGAGATCCTGTCACTATCATACATTTAATAAACTTGTTGGAAAGACATTTTGGGGAGTATTTGTTGACACTACCCAATGTAGTCATCACAATCACTTCAAAATCATTTTATTAATCTATCTATGGTTCTTAACCCCTTATAAAAAAATTGAGAGAGCTGAAATAAGTTTTGAAAGTAAAAAAATGAAAAATAAAAAAATAAAAAAATAAAAAAGTATAAAAATCGAAAAAGCAAAAAAAAGTAAAGAGAAATAAATTCATCCAAGAGTGAAAACCATGCTTTTTTGGCACTTTGGACAAGTCCTTTAGTGAAAATTGGTTTTCAGTTTCATAGGAGGATTCATTGTTCACAAGCATCTCATACTTGGGGGCTTGATTGCTTCTTCCTAAGCTAGTGGTTTGCCTATATTCGAGATCCTTTTGAGCCTATCCTTTTTTTCCTTGATCTAGATGATCCTACTCTTGTACATATGTGTGGAGTTTACCCTTGTACATTCTCATGTATCGCTGGGGAATTCATACATATTTGTTTTCTTGTCCATAGTTTTGGAATTTTTTTGTAAAACACTAAAAAAATTCAAATAGGTATCACCAAAACAAACCAAAACAATATAACATTGTATTGTAAAAATACAAAAACAACACAAACCATTTCAAAAATATCCCACAAAAACAAAGTAGTGTTTCCTTTTTTGTTTGTTTGTTTGTGCATTGTCTTGTTTTGTATGCTTGTTTGTACATATAGTCTATTGTATTAAAATATTTCTATATTAGTATGTTCTTTACTTGATTATATTAATTCTTGCCTTTAAATATTTCATTCAGATTCAATTAGTTCATCTTGATATGACTCTAGACCAATTATAGTTGAGTTATTAACATCTTAGTTCATTTATAGCTTTGGTGTACATTAATTCATGTCTATTCATATTGGGTGTGTTTTACCTCGCTTGTTTATGTCTATTCATATATATATATATAATGATATATGTTACCTATTCTTTGTGATTTTAAATTGTGTGTTATCATCTCATCATTCACATTCATATCATCACATCTATAACACCATCATATCATCAATAAAATGCTAAGCTTTATAATCACATCATCATAAAATGAAAATCAACATATATGCTAAGCTAACATCACATAATATCATCGGAGGGAAATAGGGATTATTGTTATGCCCCCTCATCATAGACCATAATAAAAACATGGGATATAATATTATATCATAAACCAAAATGCAATATACATCAATTTCCATCATCACATACATGTAAAAATAATCAATATTCATATATAAGTGTGTCCAGATATAATTAGATATAAAAACAAGCCATTATGGGAATATGTCAAAAATATGTGCCTTCATCTCAAGGCATATACAAAAATAACACATAAACATCATGTCAACACGGTGTGCCTTTATGATGAGACATATACAAAAATAAAACAAGTACACAAGTCCATCAAAATATAGAGTCAACCTTGACTATTGCCTACACTGAGGATACTCATCCTATGACTAGGTGGGGGCATTTGCACTAATCTCATGGATCTGGATGACATATGTGACCTCGATCTACTACCTATAAGATGACCGTAGGGGACAAACCTCGATCCTCTAGTACCACAGACTGGTATAGAGCCATGTAATATCTCACCTCACTAGAAGTGACCATAAAATCACACACTATGTCCCGAGATCAAGCTATTGCTGCTACATGATGAAACATATCATGCTCCCCCGTAATGTGTCCCATGTCTACCTATAGTTGTGTCCTATGAGAAAATAGCTTGGTCCTCTCTAGAGTGAGATGGTCTAGCTTTATAAAAGCCTCTTTGTAGAAGCTTCTATCTAAGGGTAACTTGCTTTGTGGATCCCTACTCTCTCTATCTAAAGAGTATGTACTTGTGATGAATGCCACATCACCCCATAAGCATGGCCATGTCCCACTCTAACTATGAAGTGGCCATTGATGACCCACTTAATGCTGTTATAAATCTATATCCAAGAACATGTATCTTCGGTGGCTCTTGTCCAAGTCCCTATCCCTCCCCATTACCCATGTGACCTGTTATATCTCCCCGGGCTACTTGCTCTAGGAGGTGATTGTGGACCCTTTAAAGGAACCTAATGTACTAACACTTGTGGGCCTTGTCTGGTATCTCTTCAATGACTAGTACTTGATGTACTTATAGGACCTTCTTTATGTGTACATTCTTAATCAAGGGACCCTGTACCACCCGTTGTATCACTAAAACCTATACCTATGGACCTTGTGGTCCCTTTCCTTGTGCTATTCATATGCTTGCACCTATGCCTCATATACCTTGATCTCCTAATAGACCGGTGCATGGCTCTATATTTTAGTGATTGGCCCCAGTCCCACTATGACAACTTTTATACCTAATGCTATCACTACCCGTGGGATGGTGATCAACCTCAACATAACTGTCATATACTAGGATGTATAATCCAATTTCATCCCTAGATCTACAATCTGGCACACCCATCCCATACCTATGGGAAAATGTTGTGAAATATTTTAGTGTTATTTCAAGTCTAATATGGGGTCCAAAATTAAACACCTCGTGCACATAGTCATCCTTGGGATCCTTGTGTGACACCAATATGTCACTAGACCACATCAACTTGGTACCACTCTAAGATAAAGCTACAATTACTTATAATTTAATGCTTAAAATTTAATATTTTTAGCTCCTTTGAGTTTATGGTCCATTGATATAGATGGTATGGTCGATAGGTCAATATATGAAGTTGTAGGTCATCAAAATCTTGCTTATAGAAGGCCATATCACCAAAGTGGTCTCCTAATCCCCATGCCCACTTGTCTCCCGGCCTCAACATGAAGGCTCATCTAGATTTCTACCTCATAGCACACCAAGTGGGCACCTAATAGTAATATGATCCTAGGCTCATATATCAAGCAAGGTCGCATGGCTCGACTCCTCATACATCTATAGAAAAAATGAATATTTTTCTATAAATGGGCCAAGATGCATAGTATGCATTGAAACCATGTGACGATGTATACCTCTATCAAATGGGGCACTACAGGCTATCAAGCCAAGCTGAAAATGGGTACCCATCTAATTATGTAGTAAGTAGCTACCGATAAGAGCCATAACATATACAGGAGGTGTGCTATCCTCCTACTCTCGAAGCATATATAAAGGTGGAATTATATGACCTCTCATGGTATCTCCTATTTGAGAAAAAGGTCCAAGATGTGGCCTTAAATATGACCCACGTGCCCATCATAAACTACTTGGCCGCCTTGAATAAGAACCGCCGGGATTTGAAACACATCCTCTAAGTTAAAAATCGTCTCTCTAGTAGGCATTCAAAAAGTCTCGACTCTCAACTGTGCCATCACTTTTTTAAGGTTGTAAGTAGAGTTTAATTCAATCTGATGTGAGGTTGTTGGGAAATGTAAGTTAACCCTATCACATTTAGTAGCATGAATAAGTCTATCTACTCACACTCATGACTAAAAGTCCTATTATAGGCTTGCAAACATCCATGATGCTCTCGCACATCCAAATTTCATGGTATCTCTTACAAGGCATCAAAAACATAAAAATTAACATCATTTCTTCATTTTTTATCTCTTTATAACTTCTACATTCTTCAAATTTCCTCTAAAATTCCCCAAGGGTCGAGACTTGCGCTATCCCATTTATCTTTACACTAGCATATTTTCCTCTCATGCTAGCACAATTTACACTAGTGCATCCTTTCACGCTTGTGCACTTTGCACTAGCACAACCCTTCTACACTAGTGCATTTTACGTTAGTGTAGCCCTTAACGTTCATGATTATCGTTTCACGCTAATGCGTGAATGCACACTTGTGTAAGGAACTTTAACACTCGTGCCCTTATACTCAAGATCTCACATGATATACATACTAGTACATCTTTAGGCTACGTTATTGCACCCCGAGTGTGCGCTAGTGTTAAAATTTGAATTTCTACTAAAAAAATGCTTTAAATGAGCTCAAAATTAAAATTTTTACTCTACATACCAAGGCACCATCTGCTGGAAGCCTCCCATACTATCGATGTGGTCTACACAATGTTTATGGTCCACTATATGAGCCATCTCTCTCTAAAATTAGAGCAAAAATATCATTATAGGCAAAGAACATATAATAACACAACTGGTCATGATGGATTTTACCTCACCCCTTACTATTTATACCCTCCTAGCCATATTTATTCCTTTTTCTTACCTCACAGGGGGAAAGATTACTAAAAATTTCTTCTATTTTTCCTCCCTCCATATTTTGTCCTTTCGTTGTGATGATTTATTGCCGTAAATAATCATTTTCACTCACATTTTCATCTTGTTGGGGTATTTTCTTGCTTCTTAGGGACCTTTTCCTCTCACTGGGGCATATTCTCGCTTCCTGAAAACCTTGGTGGTGTACCACACACACCATCATTATTATATAGTGCATTCTTACTAAAATTAAAGAATTCCAAAAAAAATTCAAAAAATTCAAAAAATCTAAAAAATTGGCTAAAATTCAAAAAATCCAAAAAATTAGCAAAAATTCAAAAATCCAAAAAATTGGTAAAAATTCAAAATTCAAAATCTTAGTAAAAATTATTCCACCATCCGAAACAATCACAGAAACAATGCCCTCAAACATTAAAAATGATCTTATAAAACATCTTTTCCTTTTGTCCTCACTTGTTCTCACATACGACATACAAATCATTTTGATCTTCCTCCATTAACAAAGTGGTTTATTTTATATGTTTGTTTTCCTTACATATCTAGTTACTTGGGACAAAGTGTCATAGTGCATGATTTATTTTTCACAGGACTTCTATGTCCTCCGTTTATTCATCTTGCATGCATCCTTACTTGGGGTGTCATTTTTAACCCGTCGTATAACTCGAACATGTGGTAACGGAAGTTAGATAACAAAAACATTGGTTTAACTATATTGAACGTTGTTTGTTTGAGTATGTTTGTTTGTGATTATTTCCTTAGTGGTATTCTTTTTTTTCTTTCTCATACCGTATTACTTTGTGTATTTTACTTTGAGTCATCCTATGATAACAAACAAAAAATTAGTATTATGACTTTTCATTTCATTTTATTCTTTTGTTGCATGCTTATATATAATAAAAAAGTTTCTCCTAAGATAGATGGTTTGTTGACTACGTTGTGATATGATGATAAAAATATGGTATTGATCCAATTGGGTTGTAGCTATCACCATTTTCTTCCATTACATTTGGGGAAATAGGGATTTTATTTATCCGCCTCCTCCCCTTGTGTCTTCCATCTATTGAAAAAAAAACATTTCTTTTCCAATCAATCCATTTGAATAATGTATAACCGAGCTGATTTCCACTCTCCATTGATGAATTATGCTTTTTCCATGCTAACTTTTCATCCTTCTTTTCATTTTCTAATCGACCTCTTCTATCACCCCATTGAAACTCGAGGGGGCATCCTTCAATCTACTAATTTTTCATCTACTCCTTCAAAATTTAATTGTCTATAATTGTCTACTATCTTTGAAGTGGTGTCGATTACGCTACACCACACTAAAGATGGGAAAATGTAGACACCTAAATCTAACTACGCAATTTTACTACCAAAATTACACCGTTTATCATCTTTATCATCATTCATGTTATAATTAGTAATTTCCCGCTAATTCACTAACATACCCATTCATCTTGCTCAATTAATGATACTTTGTTAATTAACTAGCTTTGCTCATTCCGGATGCCTATTAAGAACTTGTCCATGTATTGTAAAATTTGCAAGAATCATACTCATGATACCACTAACTATGGATTAATTGATCATATCCATGAAACCATTGAAACAAGTGTGCATTAGACTGGTGTGGTGAGTGTTTCTAAAGAACATGAAGGATACTATAATGAAGGGTGCAACAATGGGGATAACATGAATGGAGGCTTCTGAGGAGGATATAGAGGCCAAGGTCGCGGTGATGGTAGATGAAAGTTTACTAGAAGAACCTATTATACTTGTGGATCTCCTAATAATTATTAATGTGATTTCCCTCGAGATGTAGTTTTCTCATGGTGTGGAAAGCAAAATAAGTTGGAATATTTTACGGATATATATGAGCACATGAGAAAGAATAATAAGAAAGATAAAGGTGCATGAATGATCAAGGTACAATAAATAGTTCCCGATTAGTGGATGCCGAAGAAAGCATTTGATCTTGAGTTACAGACTATTTTAGTTACTACACGTGGTGAGGATGTGTGTGCATGTGAACCTCTTAAGTTCAAGCCCCTTATTATGAAAGAGGAGGTGATAATTGTAAAGTATATGGATCTTGCACATCAAAATGAGGTTTAGCAGGAGATTATGGTTTTTCTTAGGGATCCGTAGGGTGAAATCCAATGTTTGAAGGAGCAAGCACACAAGAGAGAACATGAAAAGAATGTTGAAATCCTATAGAAGGATGTGGATGACATGAAGGAAGTGTGTAGAATGTTATGTCGAGAATAACATTCCTATTTTAGGAGAATGGTATCAAGAAAATATACTACACACTGGTCCGAGTGTGAGAGGTAGATAATACACACAAATCTACCACCTCATAGTCATGAATTTGACAAGGATATCACACTTAATGTACTCACATTGGATGCATGGAATTAGATGGGTATACTAACATTGCAGCCATATTCGAATGTGTTGTATATGGAGGAAAAAAATAAGGATATGCCTATTGGGGTAATGAAGAATGCATCCATCACAATTTATGGAGCCAATTTTATTGGAGACTTTGATGTGATGCATCTTTCTCGCGATAAATGTCAAGCACTACTTAGAGACCTTGGTGTTATGCCAACAATGTAGACTTACACTTCAATAAGGGGTAAATGTGTCATTATAACCTTGATAGATGTGAAGGCAGCTCCATATATTGAGCCTTTGAGTGAAGAAGACTTGAACAAAATCTATGTGCACACAATATGAGATCCTAAGGTACTCAAGCCATCTAAGGAAGGAGTGATACACTTTGGGATGATGCTTAGTCCATTAGTGACATCGTAAGTATTTCTTGAAATAATAGGGTAAATGACATGTAAGAAATGGGCACAATATGAAGAAAATAGTTACTTGAATGATAAGGTTGCACATGGTTCAAGGCATAGGAAAAGACCAAGTATTAAGGTATATTGGTGAAGCAAACCCTAATACATTTCTATACAACATGGAAACCTAGTGGAAGAATAAAGGAGATAGAACAAACATGTTGGTCTATAATATGTGCAAGACAACCACACACCGGTGGGAAAAACATAGAGATAACCTACTAGAATGATGAGAAGTGAGAATCACCTTTTCTACTAGGTTTCTATGGAACAATGTACCTACTAAAATATGCAAATTTCATGGGAAGCCCCTACCTCATTTCACGTATAGAATTGTGAGAGACTTTGGATGCATGGTAAGGAGGCCTTACCACCATCACTTTAGTACGTAAGTTCTACTCAATATTGTGCGAGATGTGCACACATGTATAACGAAAAGGAGACCGTGAATTGGCATGAGATGATTGAATGTATGATTCAAATTTTTAATTATTTTTCTACTAAGCCCCTGGTTCATGAAACACTACATATAATGAAGTGCATTACTATGGGAGATAACATGAAGAATAAATAAATCATGCTAGATATATAAGGTGAGCTTGATTTAGAGGTGCGTCTGGATGTGGATAGAACAAATAAGATACAACCGGGATGTCCTTGGAAAGAAAAAGAAAAGGGTAAAATTGTGTACATGATAAATGATGAGAAATTTGAAACTTTGGATGTTAGCCACACTAAGGGTATGCATGAGGTTATGGATACTATAGATGATAAGGCCCATGCGTATCATAAACCGATGAAGATGAATAAAGTTAACATTGGTAAAGAAAATATGCCAAAGGAAGTAATTATTGGTGACTACTGGTTTGAGCAAGAAGTAGCTAAGATTATTGAACTCTTGCATGAATTTTAGGATTTGTTTCTATGGGGATATCATGAGATGAAGGGTGTACATCCCTCTTTGGGAGAGATGAAGATCAAGTTAAAATAAGGGGCACACCCAGTCAATAAGAGACCTTATAGGATGAATCCTAACCTACGCATGAAGGAAAAGGAGAAATTGATAAAATTCTAAAGTCTAGAATTATTGAGCCAATTTAGGAATTTGAATGGGTTAGCCCCATGGTTATAAATATTAAGAAGGATGGAAGGATAAATATTTATGGTGATTATAGAGAGCTCAATGCCGCATGTGTAATTGATCCTTTTCCTACCCCATTCACAAAATAAATTCTTGAAGGAGTCACATGGTACGAGATATATTCCTTTACAAAAGGGTTTCCAGGTTATCACTAGGTGCACATCATGTAAGAAGACCAAGATAAGAAAAATTTCACCACTATGTGGGGAGTTTTGCATATACAGACTATGCCCTTTGGATTAAAAAAATATGCCAAAAGTGTTCTCAAGCATTGTTGTGCAAAATTTTTAATATTTTATTCACAAATTCTTACAGTATACTTGGATGATTGGATTGTGTATGGATTATTCAAAGATCACTATGAAAAGTTAAGGCTCATGTTTAAAAGGTGTAGGCGGTTGAGCATTTCTCTCAACATCAAAAGTGTATTTTTTCTACACCATTTGGAACTCTATTAGGGCACATAATTTGCAAGGAAGGATTGTTAGTGGATCCAACCAAGATAACAATGATATTGGGCTTAAAAGAACCCACAAAACAAAGTGAGGTGTGCATATTCTTGGGATATACATGTTACTATAGGAAATTTATAAAAGGATATGAAAATATTGATGTGCCTTTAAAAGCTTTATCAAGGCTAAGGGAAAGTTTTGTTAGGGTGACACGCAACAGAGACGTTTGAAACTTTGAAGGAGAGGCTTACCACTGGAATGATTTTACACTTTCCTTCCTCGACCAAGCCTTTTCATGTTCACATTGATGCCTCAGTACAACCATAGGTACAATTTCAGAATAACTTGGGGAAGGGATTGCGATCATCCTATTTGTTTTGCAAGCAATAATTTGACACCCGTGGAGTGGAATTACACAACTACGAGTGTGAAGCATTATATATGATCTACACACTTTGCAAAAGTTTAGACAATACTTTTTGGTGACCCCATTTATTTTCTTTACTGAGATCATATGGTGTTGATGTATTTAGTGAATAAGTCTTTTTTGCAAGGGCACATCTATAGATGGATACTTCATTTCGGAGATGGACTTCATAATTTTCATCAAGCCTTTTAAGAGAAATTCGGGGCTGCACATTTATCAAGGATTAATTATGGCAAGGACATGTAGAGCATTGAGGACATAATTCCAGATGCATAAATTTTTAGATTAAATTATGTTTGTAGATTTGGAAGAGATATTCGTGTTTCTACACACAAGATTGACACACGAAGGAATGAAGACATTAGAGAAAAACAACTTGCTATACATGCGACACCTTATAAGATGATTTGTGGAGACTTGTATAAGTTATGACATGATAAAGCCTTATGTCATTGTGTGTTGGAACATGAGCGCAATGCCATTATGGAGGAGGCTCATGTTGGAATTGTTGGAGGAACTATGTAGGTGATACTACAACATGCAAGATTATAATGGCTGGTCTTTGGTGGGAAAATTTGTATAAAGACACTAAGGAATATGTCAAGGCATGTGAGCATTGTCAACTCCTTAGGAAGCTTGGGCATAGATATGAAATAACGTTGCAGCCTATTACAAGTGCAGAGCCTTTTGAAAAGTGGGAAATTGAATTTGTAAGACATATTTCACCACCTACACCTAGGAATAACATGCACTACATTATACCTTGTACACATTATCCGACAAGGTAGGAATAAGAAACACCTACAAAGGATTAAACAACAAGTGACAACAACAATATTCTTATGGGAAAACATGATTAGTCAAGATGGATTTCTCATTGAGAATGAAAAGTGATAAAAGAACTCATTTCCTTAATGAGATGATCAAAATTTTATTTTCAAAGTTTACAAAGTGGCACACCATAAGAATAATATTTATCACCCACAGCTAATGGCATCAGTAGAGGCTTTCAACAAGATTTTGGGATAGAATTCAACAAAAACCTATGATGTTGGAAGGAAATACTTTGGGATGTTAAAGTATCTAATGTACTTTGGGCTTATAGGACAACTTATACAAGGTTAAACAAGGCTACACCTTTTAATAGGTGTTTGGTGCGAGAGGTAGTGCTACCAAAGGAATTCATGTTACCATTCCTACATATTATATGCACAAGAGGAATAGATGATGAGAAATATGTAGAAAAGTGCATTAAAAAACTAATGTAATTAGATTTGTGACACACTATTGTGCATTGGAGTCGAAGGCAAGACAAAAGGAATGCTATGAAATACACATTAAGAACAAGATGTTTGAAGTTGGAAATATGGTATTTATTTATGGATCCAAGTTTGTATGACACCCAATAAAATTGAAAGTGCATTGGTTGGGACCTTTTATAATAACTAAGATACTTGAATTAGGTGTGTCTCATCATCAGTAAGTCTTGGATGGAACCATGTTCCCGATAAATTAAATGGGATTAGGTTGAAGCCATACTATAAATAAGGCTTCTTAGTGTTTTTAATAAGGCAATATTTCCATTTAGATTAGATTTCCCTTTTATGTGTTTCTTTCCAGCTTGTTGCATTTATTTATTATTTTTGTATTCCTTTGTTTTGTTGGAATAAGCATGCTTGCATGTAGAAACTGATTACTATCGATTGATTTCATGCACAAGAAGACCACACATAATTTTAGTGTGGGGTGAACTAGGTGCAAGTGCACAAAAGTAAAAGGATCATTGGTGTCGGGAATCATATAGGTTGGCATGGTTGAGGGTGTTCTCCAGTATTTTCATAGAAGGAAAAGGTGCTACATGTGCTAGGGATGAAGGTTCTCTTAAGGAAATTTCTTAGGATGAAGATCACACATAAGGAGAGGATCATACAGTGTAATGTGAGGTAGGAAGTAACATGGTGAACTACTTGGTATAAGGCACAAATTTTAATGTACTATGACACATAGAGGCACACATAAGGAGGTCTATGTCTTGTGAAGTAGTGGGGTGCCCTAAAATGTTATGACTGGAGAGCAAAACAAAGTAATGAAAAGCATGAAAAAATTGTAACAAAATATGAGTATGGTGGTAGGTGAGGAGAAATTAATGTGATAACTTGTGAAAAATCTATAAAATTAGTGTAAATGACTTCATTCTTACCTTGCATGTTAGAGTATTCAAGCCTTGAAGAGAATTTAAAGTGCGAATGAGTGCATAGTATGAGTATAAAAGCATATTTATTAAGCATTTAGAGAAGCTGGTCACGACCAAAGTGGAGTTACTTCGTAAGAAGTGTGAGAGTGAGTAAAAGGTTTGAAGAATAGGGTTGAAGGTTCGAATATCAGACCTAGGGTTTAGAAAGAAGAAATCACATCTAGGTCACACAAGTTTAGGGAGACATAGGCATTAGGAAGGTAGAAAAGCGTAAGGGTAAGTTGTGAAAGTTAGACATGGCACCAAAAAGAGCACAAAAATGACAACAAGAAGTAAAAATAATAATGAACCATAAGTAAAAGTAAAGGAAGTACTCGAGGAGAGATTTTCTAAAATGCGAGGATCCTCGAGGACATAATTATGGGACATGTTTGGGAGTCCCATGCTTGGAAAAGTAAAGTGAATGATTACAATGATCACACTAGTTTGAATAAGGATCGAGATAGGGAAATAGATGATAAAAAGACCAATGTATGAACTGAGGATGATAAACCCATCTATGATGATGAAGGGTACAAGTATTTGGAAAAAGCAAGAGTTTTGTAAATTTATGAGTTACCATATTTTGGAAAACTAGAGTGACTTTAGCAATGGATCATGTAAAGAGTCCATGAGGACTTCTTTTATTTTTAGGGAGATGAGTGTGAATCATCGTGCCATTGATTGGGAGGCTTACGAGCTACGAAGCTTGGGAAAAAATATTTCTATTGATATAGATGATGAAGTAGGTCTGAGGCCACTACTCTTGAGATGACATATCGAAAGGAGGGGTGTGATGGACATCTCAAAGGTAACTAATCATGTGGTTAAAATTACCATGCATGTTTTGACCAAGCTCAATAACCAAGAGAGATGGGGCCAAGTGAACAAGAAATGGATCCACATCATGAAGAATATGGCGAGAGGGGATGGTCTACAATATTGTCACATTCATCATAGAAGGAATTATTGAGGAAACACATGTGGGTGATAAGATTACATGGGGCAATCGGGCACAATACTCTTATCTATTGTGTTTGTAGAGATTGGGGTTCTAGATGGACCTAAGGACAAGATGTGGTAGTACCCACTAGAGAAGAAGTCATTTTCTCGAGAGTTTTGTAGACTACACATGTGATGGTCACGGGAACCTATAAGATCAGATTGGAGATGTGGTACAAAAGAATGCGCGAGGCCTTCGAGCACGAGTGACACTTACCAAGAAACTTTCCTACAAAGTGTTGGATGGGAAGGATAATTTTGAGTCTACCAAAATTACTACATTGGTAGATTTTTCAGGAAGGATGGTAAGTGGATCCCTTGGTAAAAGTTGTCATATGCCTTTACAATGTGCTATTTACAAGCCTTAGTGAATATATTTTTAGAAATGTGGAAGATGAGGTTTGACATAGACAAGGTTGACTATGACTACCACATGCTTGAAAGACTTACATGTATCTTGGTAAGTTAGATTATATTTAGTCTATGATATCGAGATGATATCATCATAAAATCTATGAATTTGGTAGTTGAGAAGATATATGCGGCTAAGATATACATCTACCTTAAGCCTATATTGGTGAATGGAAAATATATTGAGGATGAGTTTAAAATATGAGAGCCGCTTAAGGGAAAATATACGATTAGGATAAGGCAAGAGTGCAATCCCACCCTTAGAAGGATAAAAGAGGAGGAACAAACTAAGGATGAAGTGGAAGAAATGGAAGATAATGGTGAACTCAATCATGATGCCGAAGAAAACCAATCGTAGGTACCAAAATGCCACGTGAGGATACTCCTTTGAGGTAGGAATAAGAAGAGGAAATAAGCTCGACTCGAGGCCAATGAGATAGAAAAAGGAAGATAACAACACAGTTGAATAAGGTTACAAGAGAAGGCTGAGTAAAAAACCAAAAATACAGAGTAGTTGCTAGAACTAAAATATCAAGTGCATCATAATATTTAGTTTATAGTTAAATAATATAGAATAGTTTATATTCTTATTATTTCAATATAAATTTTGTATTAGGTTTGTTAGTTATTAATTAACTAACTATTTATTAAATTAGGGTGTGCCCCATCACTCAATATGGTTATAACCATTTGGGTTATTTAAATATGGCTTTAGGTCATATTCAAAATCATGGGAATCAATGGATTCCAGGTAAATACATAGAGTATAAGTGAGGAAGGATTTACTGGACTGGTGATGTAAATTTTTCTCTATAGTGGATTATTCTTCCATGGTTTTTTACCCATTTACAGGTTTTCCATGTTACATATGGTGTCACTGTGTATTTTGTTTTATGTTTTTATTTACTTTCACTATGGTGTACACATTTATATTTCCATTTATTAATGTATTTTAACCTAACATTTAATAAAGTTAATTAATTTGGTGAATGTACCTTTTCACCCTCGTCCTGACATGGTACCAAAGTGAGATTAAATAATTTAATTAATCCAAATGTCATGTCTATTGGGTAGTTGGTTGGGAACCTATTTAACCCCCCTACCCTCTCTTGGATATGTTAATAAATTAATGTTTTTTTGGAGATTTGTGTGTGCATAGGTGAAAGGGCTCCTAATATTTACCTCCGTGAAAATCACATACGAGATCAGGTAAAGGTTAATTACTATATGAAATATTTTCAATTTTTCTATAGTTCATGTGTGCAGGTTAAAAGTTATTCAAAGGTAAAAATACAAAGTAAATCAAGGAATGATGAGACAAGATTTGGTAAAAATAGGGATTGTAATTTTCTCATTGGAAGGTTGGAAAACCTTGTCCCTTGGTAAAATTTCAAAAGTTTTTTTTTTTTTTTTATCTAGATGCACTTCTCTGTATCCCCTTGTTAATTTGGTGTATTTTCTATCTTTCCCATGTCATTAGGGCCCCATTCAAAAGTAAGTATTAAATTTATTTGAAATATTTCTTTAATTTCTATAGTTTGTATTGTGTATAGGTGGAAGTAATTATTCGGGGTAAAACAAGTAAATTCAAGGTCTTCTATAGGAGACAACATTCCATGAAAATAGGAATCTAATTTTTCCTATTGGCTCCATTAAACTATAATTTACTCATTTTGATGTGACCCCTTTACCCTTTGTAATTAATTTTAATCTATATTATTCAAAATGATAATAACTTGTACATATAATTTTTAAACTAAACTATATTAGATATCTATAGTTTTAAAACTATAATCTAAACTTAGATTATAAATTATTTCCAAATGTACTATTGACATCCAATACATGTCCTTATTTTTAATCGTTCCTTCAAAGTGTACATTTTAAAAAGCCTAGAAACTTGAAGTGAATGCATTGAAGCCCTAATTGTGGATCTTAGTTTCCTCTTTCGTAAAAACAATACACTTATGAAAAATAGAAAAAATTATTGACCAAAGGAATTGCTTGATGTCATTTGATCCAAATTTGTTTCTTGTGGAACCTTATACAATTAGAGAATGAAGCAACATAATAGTGTACTATTACAGGAAATGGAAGTGGATTTATTTAGCTTTGATGAAAACATTCCTCTTGGGAAAATGGAAAAGGAACAAAATGCACAAAATCCAATTTTTCCATTTCAAAAAGAAATTCGGGCACACTTTTATCTATTCTAAGGGTTCTGAGTGGCTAAATTACTATAAAAATGTGGGCTGCTAAAAGGAAAAATTGGCCATTGTTTACTTGATAATATACACATCTGTTGAGAAAAGAAAACCCCAAGTTAGAGAGGACTCATGGGAATGCATTTTTTTGACACAACACCATCCCAGTCTCATTCTAGTCAAATAGTGTTTTGTGAAATCACCTCACCAAATCTCACAAACAAATGCCCATAAAAAGGTTTCTCATGTTCCTTATAACATATATGTGCTTATCATCTCGTATATTAATCTAAATACCTATGTAATTATTACTATGGGTCAGTTGTTACTTAGGAGTCGCAATTATAGCATTGAATTTAGAAATCTGAAACTTCATACATGATGGGTCATTTCTTGGTGAAAAGAAAGGGAAACTAGAAGTTTTTATTAAAATCAAGATCCCTACAATTTTCTGCAACTTCTATGTCAAAATTTAGCAAACCATCGCATTTACATTGTCATCCATGAGTGATAGAAGTTTGCTAGGGAAGAAAAAAAGAGAAGACATGATTAGCAAGAACTATGCCATAGAATTTGAGTTTTAGAGACCAAGATCCTTCATTACTGGACTCATGTAAAACTTTGTTGTATGCCGATAAATTTTTGTAGATGGAAAAATTCTACCTCCACTTTTCTCTTTGGAATTTCAACTAAAAACTCTTTCTCGTCATTTGAGTCTCGAAAATTTTGGGTGCCCCTCGCCAGCTCAATTCACCTTGTTTCCTCATTCAAATATGAAAGATGTTGTTATTGCTACTAGATCTAATGACAAGCCATCCTTTAGGTGGAAGGATTATTACATTTGTGTTGTTCCATTTTCCGTATGGTACTCTACAAAAAATGCACAATGTAACTTGGCATGTTCGATGTTTGGTTTTTTGTGCTCGTTGTCCATCTCAAAGCAAGTTTATTATTCACTTGGGTGCTCCACGTAGTGACCGAGTTAATCCACATATTGGAATTGGGTGCTCTTTACACTACGCTCGATGCTAACTTGACCGAGCTAGTGTGAAGACTCACCATGTAACTCGGTCAACATATGACTCAGTTTCTAAATGGATTAAGCCGCTCATTTAATAAAACTTGCAAGGCCAAATGGTTAAATCCCTCCATTTTGCATTCTTTTGGTGCTTTATTAAAATCCAGCTAAAATTTATCCTCACCACGTGTTTTCCCATGTTGATCTTTTAATTCCCCGCTCCACAATATCCATTAGGATTTGTTATAGAATTTGTCCCACATTGATAGTTTTGGGTGTATTACTTTAAGGGTTTTTTTATCTTCCTCGGTAGTTTAGCTTTATCATGGCTTCAACCACATGAGTATCTCGCATCTTTTTGGATTGTATATCTCATCTTCTCCTTGTGATGTCATTTGCGGTGGTTGTGGAGAAGTTAAATGGATAATATAGCAAGTTGAATACATATCTAATTAGAGCGCGAATACAAAAAAAGGAGGAAAGCTCTTTTTTTTATATACTATTTTCTTTTGTATTTTCTCATTTTAGAAATTAAATAGAGTTTGACATAAAACAATTCTTTTAGTTCAAAAACATAATATGATAAAATTATTTAAATAGTGGAATTAATCTTTTTAAAAGAGAATATATTTGTTACAACATGATGACAAAGTTGTTGAGTTATGGAGCTCAATTACTTTGGATTAGCATGCAATATGAAACTTGCTAGAAAAAATAGTAACCGACATCAATTATGGAGGGAATGGAATTGGTCACCTATGACCGACATCGATTAGGAAAGGAGGAACCGTCATTGGTTAGGGATAACAAACATTGGTTACTTGTGAGGGACTTTTTATTTAACTTTTGAGAATCGGATCTATTTTTAGTATTAAAGTAGATCTATTGATTGTAATTGTATGGCTAAGTGCCTAAGTTTTATACACCTATATAAGCATGAAAGCTAGGGTTTAGAAGTAAGAATTAAGAAGAACTTGCAAACATTGAGTATTATTGTGAGAATAATTATGAGAGAGAGAATTCTTGGAGAAGAAGCAAAAGCTTTAGAGAAAGATAGTGTGTACACCGAGAGGTGTGGAAGATTGTAAATATTCAATTGTATATCTTGTCAAATATTTGGATAATAGATTGGCTTGTTTCTTGGTGGATGTAGCCCACACTGGGTGAACCACATTAAATCTGGTGTTGATTTATATCTCTTGTTCTATATATTTCTTCTGGTAGAATATCTACTTTTATTTGCATGTATGCTTAGATATGATATATTATCGTATAACTTAGGGGTGTGTTAACCCCAACAACCGGTATCGAGAGATTTGTTTGAGGTTTTGTGTGTTGAAAGATTTACTCACAAAGGGTTTTGATTGAGTGGGAACTACAACAATGGAAGAAGAAAAAAATATAAGGTAGAGAAGTTTGACGACCAAAATTATAAATTATGGAAGATACAGATTGAGGATTATCTATATCAAATAGATTTGTATTTACTGTTGGATGAGAAGTCTAGAGCTACGAAGATGACCGATGAAGAATGGAATATTCTTGACAGAAAGGATTTGGGATCTATAAGATTGAGCCTAACAACATCCATGGCTTCTAATATTACGAAGTAACTTCTACGGTAGGGTTTGTTTCTTTGTTTTCTTTATGGATTTGATGAAACAGATAAGGGTAGAAGGGCCAAGGAGGAATACTTTTGCGATGGTTGGTTAGAGGTTGTGCACGTGTTCTGATCTCCGATCCAATGTTGATTGTGTGAGATTCCTTTTGGCTAGGAGGAACTACCTGAAATACAAAGCAAGACCACAAAACATAGTTAATAGAAAAGGTTAATGGATTGCCTAGTGTGAGCTAGATCCAAGAAGTGCAATACTTCCTCGATGGTTGTCAATCCACTATTTAAAAAAAATTAATGCAAGAAGTAATATGAACCAATAATGTCCTACTATACTTGATATGATTTAGGTATCTCTTTCAAGTACAATAAACAAATATAATCTAATACGATAGGTTATGATCAGATTTGGAAGTCGAGACAGGTAAGTAAACTAGTTGGGATAGGTCGGGTCAAGCTTTAGGTGATTTGGGTTATTTGGGTGAAATGTATGAGGTTGCTTTTATAGGTAGGTTTTCTAGACATAGAGATCGACGTTGGTAGGGTATGAACGATGTTGATTAAGAGGAAACCGATGACGGTTTTGGTTGCCGGCATCGGTAGGGTCGGGTTGATAGAAACTTAATAAACTAGGTTTTGGAGAGTCTCCATGACTACATAGAGGATGGGAGGGGAATATTTAGGTTAGAAAGGGTGATGGGAATGCTCGGGAGTATCTAGTGTCAAATATTGAGGAGCTAAAATGGATTATGGGTGGTTGGATAAATGGATTGAAGGAATATGGGGATGGTGGGGTGCACAGGAAACCATAAACTAAATCAAAAGAGATAAAGAGACTAATTCTAAATAACTATAGAATCTCGCAGATCAGAGTGTACTTAATTTAGAAAGAATACTAAATGGATGTAGGATGATGATGGCTGATCTATGAAAGTGGTTTCTCTGTGCCATGGTAGTGCTTCCTAGAATGTTACCATGAATTCTTGGCTTTCAAATCGGTGCTTAGTTGTTGGTTCAGGGTGTCTAGATGTGCAGGAGTGCTCTGATCCATGCTTGCATGTAGATCTCTCTTCTCTAAGACTTGAATAATCCATCCAACCCATGAAACAAGGTTACAATCAATATATGGTAATCGACAATGGTTTAGGGTGACCGTGTCGTCAGTTTAGGGTTGACCGACATTGGTTAAGGCGGGAAATCCTAGGTTTACTAAAAATGACAGATATTGGTCAAAATGTTGGCCAACTCTCTTTATTCTCATGGATCAAAATGAAATGTTGTGCTTAGATAAGTGGGAATGTGGTTAGAGGAAGAATAGGCATGTGATTTTAGGGTTGAACTAAGTCTTAGTTAATTAAGGTAGGTAGGACTAAGTCTTAGTTAGTTATGGTGAGTGAATGTTGAGTCCTAGAAAAGGGAAATATGCTAAGAATAGGTCCATGATGAGGTGTCTAGGTGAGCTGGTTTGGGTGAGGTGTGCACTAATTTAATTAGGGTAATTAAATTAATAAATGAAGTGAGGATGAGTATTAATTTAATTATAAATAATTAAATTAATATTAATGTGGGGTAAAAGGGTCATGGTTTGGTGAATATGTTTAAGTTTTCTATTCAAAAAGGGAGCAAGGAGAGTGTGACCCAATTTTGGTGTCAAATTTTGCCCCTTTTTGTTGTGTATCTTGTATTGGTAAGCGACCGACAAAAAAATAGGAAGTGATTGCCCCATGTGTGGGTGAAGGTGATCCCCCTCAAACCAAACACTGATGAGGTGTAATACAAAATCGGTGAGTGGGTTGATAAATGTGTAGTTGGTGGAAGTGAAGGTAGGTGGGGAAGGGTAGTGGTCAACTCTGTAACAGTAATAGGTAATAGGGCCAGGTCTAAAATTAGGTAATGGGTAATGAAAATCAAACACACGCACACATATAGATTGCAACATGGTACCATGTTGAAGAGCTTACAAACTCTACATCATTCAAGGTTGATAAGTTTATCCAAAAAGGGTGAATTGATTCAAGTATCCAAGGTATACGATATGGTCCGTAAAACACAACATCGATCAAAGTGCGAACGTTTAGGTATGTTTTGGTACACCAAAGGTTTGGTCGGGTAAATGACATAGAAATAGGCAAGGTATGGCTGTTAGGATAAAACAACAAAGATAAAAATAACATAAGGTATAGTGAATACATGAGGTAAATGGTCACACCAAGTAGGTTAGGTTCAGAAAATAGGTCATGATGACAGCTTAAGGCCAAGGTATAGGCAAAATAAAAAATCCTAAAACACAACTAAGGAAATGTAATGGTAGTGTCGGCTTATACGTATGGTTTCCATAGGTGTCTGTGCTGATGAAAGGTGTGTGGGCACTAATGGTTGTAGGTAAAAAGGAAGGTTAGTAAGGGAAAATAGCTTTAAAGGGTGATAGTTGTTGGTTATAGGTGACCAACGTTGGTTGACTAGAGGCACAAATAGGACCGATTACCGGTCAAGTTGATTTGGGTTTATGAAATAAAAATTCCATATTTTACGGAATCAAAGTGGTGTGTTGTGACTTTTGAGAAAACAATAGGGCCATTTGAAATTTTTACACCTTTCGAGAGAGGACCAGCATTGGGCTGAGATGAGGTGGAGATTATGAGGTGGTGACAGAGCTAGTAGATGATTCCACGAGAGCGGTGCGAGTGATTTGATTGGTTGGAGGTGAGGAGTGGATTTTGGCATGGAAAAGGTGGGGGAGGGTTTGGGTGGGCCATCGTGCAAAGTGCGGCTAGACATACCACCACACCGATGAAATTGAGACGAGGTAAGATTTAATCTAGTTCTACTCTTGTTAGTTGAAATAGTTTGTAGAAATTGGTTTGGGTAGAAATGGTTCTGGTAGGAACTAAATTTGAATTTTGAAGTAAAATGGATGGAATAGGGAGGGTATGAAGGCCAATGTGGGTTAAATAGGGGTAGGGAGAAAGGTAGGGGAATTTGGGTAGGATAGGGTAGGTATTTAGGCTCGGTATGGTTAAATTTTGAGAAATGGGGAAGTGGGTTTAGTTGGTGCGATAGTGACTGACATTGGTCGAGGGTGGCCGACATTGGTCACCATAGCCAACATCGGTCAAGTAATAGAAATCGATGCTAGTCACCAAAGTGACTAATGCCGGTCAAATTTTAAGGAAAATTAGATCAAGAAAGGGTTATGGCGAGGGAAATAGAAAGAGAGGAAATGAGGTATAAATGTAAGTATGTTGAGAATAAGTACATGTAATAGTTATATATGATATGAGTTGAGGAGTGTGAAATTTGGATGGGGGAAAGGGTAGGTCGTTAGGGTTGTGGGGAACTAAATAAGAAGAATTTTGGGAATAGGTTAGTTGGGTAAGTGATATGTTAGGTATGGTCAAGATTTAATAATGGTGTGGTTTATTGGGTGCAGGACAGGGGACCACTTGTGGATGAGAGACAGAGCACCGCTCCTCTGTTATGAGTGGTACAAGGGAGTGTGATGGAAGAGGAGTGGTGTCACATTATAGATGTCAACCTTATTGGGGTCGATGCTATAGGGACATAGTTTGGGAGATGAGCTTGATGGTCACACTCATCGATAGATGGGATTCAAAGTGACCATCACATTACATCTACCGACGGGTGGGTTCACAATACCCTAGAGGATGTGTACATGATCTTATGATTACTGATAGTGGGGACACAGGTTTATTCTATTTCTTCGAGGCATCGAGAGAGATGATGTTGACATTGTTTGGAGAGGGGATGAAAGAGATGAGGTTCCATAGCATGAGCCTAAGCTATGGAGATATATATGTGGCCCATCCTAAGGAGATGAGGTTAGTTGTCCCGATTATGGAGGTAGTGTGTTGTTTTGCATTGCTAGATGTAGAGGGTGGGATATTCCCACGAACTGATGGGGTTCTCCATGACATGATGGAGGATAGGACCCATTTTTCTTGGGCACCAACATACTTGGTGCAGCTTATTAAGGGAGTTATGGGCCTAAGGGAAGTTAGCTTAGGTCCATTTTTTTGTACCTTCTTCTTCACTGTTGGGCATACGAGCACATCATATGTGTGCATCCAGTTGGTATGCCCCGACTAGATAAATTCGAGGTAGGATTTTTTTAAGTTGGCACAAGATTTGGGTAGTTGTTGTTGGAGAGCATTAGGCTATCTAAGCTAGACATAATGTAGCATACCACTGGCACACGCTAGAGGGGCTATCTAGCGTAGACATCATTTGGAGGCCATATGTTGGCTTGCCATCATACAGTAGATGGTCGTGGAGCTAGAGGAGCTAATTTTTCATAGATAGATAGAGGGACACCGTGTCTTTGGTGAGCATGAGATGATACACCGTAGATAGGGTCCGATGAAAGTTTAGGCTTCCCTAAGATGTGCCTCCACAATTCCTTTAATATAGGAGAGACGATGTGGATAGGCCTATGCCTCGCCACACCAAAAAGTGGCGATAAGGAAGGAGGAGAAGGCAAGGGACCGTGGATTGATGATGCCAAAGTTACTGAGATGATACAGAAGTAGTGGTGGTGTAGCTATGGGCATCACCACTGAGCTAGGCAAGCTTGCACTTGGCAACCATTATAGTTCATAAGGATACTTTGCAGGGTAGGTTGCCACTTTACGTGCCCTAGATCATAATATTACATGGGTAGCTAATAGGGTCCGAGGTAAATGTGGCCACTACAGGCACATGTGGCATGTTTGTAGGGCCACTTAGCCACCGCACATGCACAAATTATGACCTTACAGGCCCAGTCACAAAGACACGAAGCACCTCGAGACTCTAGGGTAGGGTCCCATGGTACAAATGAGGAGGAAAGGTTCACATGTACAAGGATCAAGACCACTAGTAATAAGGAAGGGTTCACGAGTTTCCATGAGACCCATGACACTACCACAAACAATGTCGATGGCTAGATTCGTGGATGCCCCAATGAGGCCAAGTCTACCATGATAATTTGATTGCTACTGGGATAGACATCCATTCCTTTATAGAGTACAAATAATAGTAGGCCTCGAGGAAAATATCTCACACACATAGTGTAGAAAGTACATGAGGTGACGAGCTTAGAGATAGGGTCGGGAGAGGCTACTAGCTCATGGAGGCCGGACCTAATTGCAGAAGCTAGGAAGAGGTGAGGGATAGACTGTAGAGGGTAGAGAAATGGTGGTGGGGTGTTAGACTAGAGGAGAGGAGGAGGAGATAGATGAGACCGACATGGATATCAGGTGGGGTGATAATTAGTCACCGTATATGTTCTGTATAAATTTGTGTGTTATTTTTATTTATACCAACCTACGTGCCAAAGATAGCGAGGATGTACATGTGAGTTTTGAGATACTTGTATGTATTTTTATCGGTGTACATTTTTATTGATGTCTAGAATTTCATTGGTATAGATGATGGGATTTATGGTATGGATGATGTATTTACTTTAATTTCCATTGTTATATGTATATGGGTGGAAACTACGTGGATTAGGCATGATGGAGTCAAGTCGGTTTAGGCATGATAGAGTCAGGTCGGTTTAGGCATGATTGAGTATATGTCGATTTAAGCATGATGGAGTCGTGTTAATTTAGGCATGGTTTAGTCAAGCATAGGTATGGTTGAGTTAGGTCGGTTTAGGTATGGTTGAGTTAGGTCAATTTAGGTATGGTTAAGTTAGGTCGGTTTAGGTATGGTTAAGTTAGGTATAGGCATGGTTGAGTTAGGTTAGTTTATGTAAGGTTGAGTTAGGTCGGTGAGGCATGATTTGATTGTGTTTTTGGTTTTGATTTAATTTCCAAGTTATTGGTAACATGGGAAATAAATTATGAGTTATATGTATGTTATGGTGTGAAATTCACAAATCTTTGATATTATGGAAAGGTGAAATGATTGATTGGATGTTTTTATGATGTGATAACATGGTAGATATGTATGTTTGTATTAATTTCCAAGTGTTGTAGAAAATGGAAACTAAGATAGAATATGAATAGGAAAATGGGGGAAAATAGGTTAGGGTAAAGAGTGGCCGAGCTAACCTCCAAGGGCCCCATGCCCTAGAAGTGTTGCCTACATAGCCTTGGTGAAAAGGGGCCTCAGGCCGATGTAGTTCTCCCATAAGCTAGGGAAGAATATGAGGAATTAAAGGAATGGGTTGGGAGGTTTTAGGCATGATTGAGTCTAGGTCATAGGCATGGTTGAGTTGAGGCCACATGCATGGTTGAGTCGAGGTCATAGGCATGGTTGAGTCTAGGTCATAGGCATGGTAGAGTCATTTAAAATGTAGGTGTCGATGGTCTGGTCCTGTATAGGATAATCAATAAGTAATGAAGAAGGTGAATGGTAAGAGGTGGTAAAAGAGCCACTTAATTGAGAAGAACCCCGATGAGTCTACCATACCTAATATGGGATTATGAATGTAAGACCCTAAGGAGTTACATAATGGACTATTATAAGTGTGAAGAAAGTCACAGGATCATGAAATGTGGCGATTCTGGAAAGTCCCTTGAGCGAGATGGGAAACTAGGGTAAAAAGGAAATGAGGTGAAAATGGGTGGTTTAGTGAAATTTATTTACGACAACATGTTTATCTAGTAAGAATCTCATGATTGAAAATAGGCAAGTCCATGAAGTAAAAGTTATCATTTTCTTCTTTTTTTTGTTTTTGTCTGTGATAGATTGATCAATGGAGGAAGTATATATGGGATGAGTATATTATCTCCTTGAGGTCTTTGTGAAGCTTATTGATGCAAGAAAGTTCTAAAAAATTATTTTACTTTTGTAATGACTTTATATAGCTATCCTTTGACGGATCACCTATTTATAATGGTGAGATAGAGAGAAGATATGTCCCTTTTGAGGGAGTCATCATGCTTGCTAGATTTTTGACTCAAGGAGTTGAATCCCATTTTGGTTTTGAACAATTTAAGTCATGGACAAGACTATAGAGGAAGATTAGTTTCTTTTTAGAAGAAAAACCATAGCACACAAATTTCAATGATGAAAGAGATGATTTCAAGTGACAAACAGCCATGAGATTCCATCTTTGAAAAAAAAATGAAAAGTATCCATGAGAATCATGCCATGAGTAGAGTTGTAGTACTCATATTGAAGATAAGGTCAAAAGGTGACATATAATCACATGATTCTTTTTAGTTGTTGATCCTCAAAATGGGTAATATGGAAGGTGAATGGTGATCAAGGATGAATGATCAATAGATAGAAGGTGATATAGGACTTGATTTCAATAATAAAATAGTCTAAGATGTAAGGAATCGAGGGGGCTCAGTTCAGTTTACCTTTGAGTGAAGACAAACAATAAGCACTTGATCCATAAGCATGAGTAATGATATAGGGTCCAAGCCAATTAGGAGAAAATTTTCCCATTTAATTTTCTCTTATTTAGTTACATGTTGATTTTCCTTCGTAACGAGGTAGGTCGACTTAGAAGGTTTGCTCACGAACACATTTATCATAGGCACGCTTTGATACGTTTTTGGTATATTTGGAGATGGTCAAGAGCATTGAGACGAATTTCATCTAACAACTCAAGTTGTCCTAAATGGTCCCGACAAATGTCATCATCATTGAGCATATCTTGTAGTGAGATACAAATAGATAGAATTAGGACTTTAAGAGGCAAGAAAATATCGTACTTTAGACTAGAGAAAAGGTGTGGCTGCAATCAAAGTGTGAATACTAGTGCGGTATGCCCATAAGGCAAAAGGAATGTGAATATGCCAATCTTTCCCAAAGATCGTCAACTAATTTCATAAGAATTTTGTTCAAGGTTTTATTGGTTGATTTTTCTTGGCCATTTGTTTGTGGGTAATAAGGTGATGAGAAATTGAGTTGAATGCCAAAAGTGTCACATAAATTTCATATGGTTTTGTTTTGAATTTATTTCATCATTTATCGGTGATGAGATAGTGAGGGACACCAAAGTGACAAAGGATGTGATGGTTGATGAATTCAAATATTTTCTTATTTTTGTAGAAATGAGGGGAATAACTTCTACCCATTTAGTGTAGTATTCGAGGGGTTATAATCCATTCATGGAATTGTGAAGAATGAGGATTGATCTCTCCGATAATATCCAAACCCCATTGAGAGAAAGGCCAACGGTCTCGTGACACTGTAAGGCATGACTAGGTGTGTGATGAAGATTAGCATGTTTCCTGAATTTCACATAATGTTTGACATAGTCACAATAGTCACGATTTAGGGTTGGCAAGAATAGCTAAGGAAAGAATGCATTTAGTGAAAACTAAACCATTAAAGTGGCCTCCATAAATTTCATCGTGAACTTCCCTAATGGTGTAAGGAATTTCAGAACTTGTAAGGCACGTAAGAGAATACCGTCGAAGCTGCACTTATAAAGGAGACCACTCATGATGACATAGCACAAGACACTTTTAAGAAAGGCACGTTATCCATTACGTGTGAGATCGGGAGGTAGAATGGAAAGGGAAAGGTAATATGCAAACTGCTTATACCAAAGGTCACGTGGGTCAGGAAATGCAATGGTTCCAACGGAGTGGACCTCACGAGGTAAATAAGAGGGTGATTTTAACCTTTGTATTGTGATAAATATTTTAGATTCGGTAGGAAAATTGGGTATCTAAGAATCTAGGTAGGTCATGGTATTCGTAAATTTATTGGTAGAACATGGGGTGGTTTGAAGTTCATAACGATCAAAGGTAGTCAAAATATTGTCAACATGACATTTTTACTTTTTCAAGTATTTCATTATGACACTTTGGTATATTCCATTAACTTGGTTTACAACTAGTTGAGAAATCATCAAAAATATTAATTGATTTAACATCTAGGAGATGGCAATTTGAAGGCCTAATACGAGTGCTTCATATTCGGTGATGTTATTCATACTGCAATACAAATTGAGTTTGAAAGATAAAGGAATAAGTTCACCATCAAGAGGAATGAGGATAACACTAGTAATGCCTCCACACCGACATTTGGAACCATTAAAGAATAAGGTCATCCGGTAAGTGGTATCCTCCAAAGAGAGAGTAGCAATGGATTCATCAGAAAATCAAAGTTAGAGGGTTGATTCCTAGAAAGAGGTGCGTATACTAGTTGGTCGATGGCTTGGACTTTGATAGAATTTTTATGGATGAATTCAAGGTCAAGGTCTCCAAGAAGCATAAGCTAGCATGCATAATGTTGATGTTGGTAGGGTTTAGTGTATATTCAATGTAGAGGGTCGGAGTGTTAGTGATGAAAAAGGTTTTTTGGTTGAGTAGGTAATGAAATAGTTTAGTGGAACAAAAACTAAGGCTAAGAAAAGTTTTTAGCATGGGTGTAACTAGTTTCATAGTTCAAAAGGGTACAACTTATCTAATAAACTGCTTGTTCCTATGCTACTCATCGCAATGAGCAAGCATGACACCTAAAGAATGGTCAGAGCAAAATGTATAGGTAAAAGGGTTGGTCATCTTTAGGAGGAATGAGCACCGTGGTCAAGAAGCTATTCTTTTAAGGCATCAAAGGTTTTGTGGCATTCATCATCCCATTTGAATGAGACGTCCTTTTTTGAAGAGATAATGAAATGGTTAACAATGGTCGAAAATTTTGAGATGAAACAATGAAAAGATTGCATCTTACCTTGCAAACTTTGAAGTTTATGGAGATTAGTAGGCAGAGGCATTTCGATAATAGTATTCACTTTAGCGAGATTGAATTTTATGCCATGCAAAGAGATGATGAAACCAAGGAGTTTTCTTGAAAGTACCAGTAATGACACACTTCTTACGTTTAAGGTGACCACAATACTTGATAAGGTGGTCAAAGATGACCTTAAGGATTGTCGTGTGTTCGGTCCGATGTTTGGATTTGGCAAGAAGGTCATCTACGTAATATTCCAATCTGTAATGCATGATGTCATGGAATATATAAGTCATGGCTCCCGATATGTGGCACCAACGTTTTTAAGGCCAAAAGGCATGACTCAATAGCATAAGGTCCCCCAAGGAGTGATGAAGGAAATTTTGTATTGATCTTCCTGGAGTGAGTAATATTTGATTATAACCCAAGAAACCATCCATGAGTGATAGCATCTCATGGACAACGGTGAGATCAACCAATTGGTCAATGCCTCGGAGTAGAGGAAAATCATCTTTTGGGCAAGCTAGGTTGAGGTCACGAAATATGTGAAAATATGGAGTCCCCCTATCACTTTTGTGATAGGAGTGATGTTAGAAATATAGTGGGGATAGTGAATGGGTAGGATGAAGGAAATTGAAAGAAGGCATTGAATTTCTTCTTTGACTAGAAGAGAAATGCGAGGATGCATTTTTCGTGATTTTGTTTTATGGGTTTAGCATCGGGAATGGTTACGATATTGTGGACCATAATGTTTGGGTCAATACCGGGCATATCAGCATAGGAAAAGAAAAATCATTTCTATGGCCTCGTGAGGAAAGAATTAAAAGCTTCCTATTCGATCATGTTAGGATAAGTGGGAAGAGAAGAGGGAACTCTCAATCACGTATAGGTCAAGTCCCAGGAAATGAATTTTTTTAGAGGAAAATTCTGGGATCTATTGACTTTGGGTCATGATTTGGTGAATGAGGTATTTCTTCCTCAATGAAGCTGATGTGGGCATTTTGTGGTTTCCCACTATGCGTTGTGTTTATGGGTGGTACATGTCCCTCAAAATTCCCGCTCTTCGAAAAGTAAAAATTTCAAAATTTTGCAGTTTAAGTGTTTTCTCTAATGTACCAAGTCATGAAATCTACAGGGGTCATTTTGTATGTATTTCTGGTCTGTCGGAATTTTGTCCCACCTGTCCCAAGTTCAAGTGCATTCTGCCCCCGATCGGCCGATTTCGAAATTGCCCGATTTCGGGCCCGGAACTTTTCGTCCCAAGTGTCCCAAACTTTTCGTGGCGAGTTGTTCAATGTTCTACCGAAGCACCCAATCTACGTATTTCAAAACTTTTCATCCCAAATGTCCCAAGTTCAAAAGTGCGCTTTGTTCCATTTTCGCCGAAACACCCGAACTACATACTTCACTCTTTTATGTCCCAAATGTCCCAAGTTCAAACGGGCCTCTTGTTCCATTTTCGGCCAAACACCCGAACCACGTACTTCACGCTGTTCATCCCAAATGTCCCAAAATGCATTTGTGCGTCTTCTCTCCTTATTTCACCCGAATCGGCCGAGCCACGTCAGTTTTCGCGATTCACGCTCACATGTCCCAAGTGAACCAAATGCCATTCATACTTAGTTTTTCCCGCTCTACCCGAATATGCTTGTTTTTTCAAACCGATAGATATGAATGTAATGCGCATTGATCCCCTTCTCTCTCCTCAATGGCTATATAACGAGCAAGCCACCTTTGCAGTCTTCTTACATTGTTTCCATGCTACCCTTGCTCGAACCCTCGCAACCCAATTCCCCGCGCATGTATCCCTTTTCTCCGTAATTCCTCCCCGAATTTAGGTCATGCGCTCGATACTATTAATATGAAGATCAAAGTCCCGAGGAGGCTTTGGGAGACTAAAGAACAATGCTATTGGCGATGGCGAAGCTTTCAAGACACTGGTTGTCTCAGCTTTCAAGGATATTCACTGTCATCTTCAGGATGAAAATTCTGGTGTTTCCCTTTCCTTGCAAGAAATCAAAGCTCAATTCAGAGCTTATATCAAAGATAATCTATTCAAGGAAAGCTCAATCTCCAAAGAGAAAATGAAGGAAATCTTCTCTCTTCAATCTGCCGTTGGAGAAGCAAACAAAGATTATCATACTCATGTCGAGTTTGATAAAGAGCTGGAGAAATGTCTTGGATTTTGGACGCAGTCTACGGCCAACACGTCAGTCCCTCGTGGCAGAGACATAGCTGAGGCGTTAGAGAAATTCAGGCAGTGGATTCTGAAGTCGGTGGGTCCTCTCAAAGGATCGCCACCGCCTTCTTCTCCTTGTTCTTTCTCTTCTTCCCTTTCTTTTCCGCTTTTCTTTGTAAGAAGTTAAGGTATCGCGATCAAGGTCCTTAACTGCTTCTTGGTTAAAGAAGCGGTTACGAAGAGTAACTGATTTGTAAGCTATATAATGGCATTTCTACGCCATTCTAAAAGGAGGAAGAACTTGGCATATTTTCTGAAAGTGTAAATAGATTATAAAGAAATCAATACAGAAGGACTTTTCCATTCTTTGTCTATCCGATCTCTGTTATTCCTAAGCTTTCATTTATTTTCTTTGTGAAGATCATTTGTCTCAAGTTCATTAGTCTTACCATTGCATACTCTTCAACTTTGCAAGCTCGGTGATCTTGTATAACCAAGAAGGAACTTTGTGTCCTTGATTAATGAATCTGTTATGTTAAGAAACTTTGTGTTCTAAGCAGATGTTATTTACGTAACTTTGTGTCTTTAAATTCCATCTTATTTATTCAATACAAATGATCTTGTTTCAATTCACTCAGTGACTTTCGTACATAAAGAATTACTCGATATCTATAATTCCGCATGTTGCCTTTCTCGCTCTTTCCCGTACTCTCTCATTCCTCACCCTTTTGTAATCGATGATCTTCATAGAAAACACTTTCGTGATATCCAAGTTTAACCAACAAATCATGTTTTGTACATTTGTAAATAAGTTCGTTTCTGAATAAGGGAACCTCTCCCATTAAAGAGGAGGGACTTCTTGTCCCCTGACTGTTGCTCTTCTTAAAAGTCCTATCTGACGACCAACAGTTTTTGGTGACTCCGCTGGGGAAAATCACATTCCAGTTCTGTAATTTTTCGATCATCTTTTGATCTGGCGACTCCGCTTTTACTCGAGGGAGAAGGACCCTCGGTATCAAGATTCTCGGCCAGATTTTGAGCAGCAGGGTTTTCCTTTCCTTCAACAAGAAATAGAAGAACTCGTTCGACAAGCACTCCACCTGCTCAAGATAGAAGTCCTACGGGTGGTATTCCTTCAGAGCCAGCTAGCCCTAATCTTCGAGCTTTGATTCTTGCTGGTGTTATAGTTCCTCTCCAAGCCATTTTTCCAAGAATGGCGGCGCCATTACCATGGGGTCATCGTGTCGGGCCCCTTGCCCTTCCTCAGCCTTTGCATGAGTTACCCAGTGAGGTAACCGGAAGAACTTCCCAAATTCAAAGGCGATGGCAAAGTGCATCCCGATGAACACATCGCAGCCTTCATTGTTGCATGTGAGTCCTCTCGGGAGTTGAACATGAAGACGTCTCCGTGAGACTGTTCGTTGAGACGTTACAAGATAATGCTGCTGATTGGTTCTACCACCTTCCGGCTGGCGCTATCACCGACTGGGGCACAATGAGAACTCAGTTTGAAAACCATTTTAAACCAGCAGAAGATGTGCATGCCTTGCTTGCCCAAATTTCTCAATAAAGAAAGATTCACAAGAACCCATGAGAGAATTTGTGGCCCGATTCAACAAATTGATCAATAAAATTCCAGAAATACCCGACTATGATCAAATTCAAAATGTTTCTTCCTAAATGCTCAATCGCCCAAAGTTAGTTATGCACTAAGAAGGGCTAATCTCGCAACATTGGTCGAGGATCAAACTCTCACCGTTAGTATCGAGGATGACTTGATCATGTCGTGAAGTTGAGAAGAGACCCTCCCAAATCTAAGTCTCCGCTTCTTCCTCTTCCACCCCGGACCTAATACTGATCCATTAGTTCAAAACTTGCAAATGATCTTATTGCTATAAAGAAACAATTAGCTCAAAGATGCTCCTTATGCAGATGTTCCAAGGAGAAATTTCAGCCTGCGTAGAATCATTTGCCTCCTTCTCAAACAAGACTAGCACTTGAAGGACCTCTTGTTAAAGTTCCCGTCAATGCAACTCGTGAGGTGGAAGAACCGATGATGATGAAGATAATGAAGCTACGAAGAGTTTGCGAGAGAAGTTGATGACGAAGCAGACGAACTTGAGGGATCTCGAGTAAATTTCTTCACCACTGAGGGCATTGATGATGGAGATGATTATGATGAAGTGGTAGCAGACATGAATAGCGAATCATTCACTGTCATGACTCGAGAATGATAAGTCGAGGGAGAAAGTGACACACACCCTATCAAGAAATCTAAGGAGCAACAACAACTATTCCCGTGATTGCAAAAAGAGGATCTCCTATCCCTACTTCATCTACGCCAAAAAGGTGAGTCCTATCAATCCTACTACTAAAGTTGCTTCTTCTTTCTCTCCTAAAGTTGATAAGCCTAGAGACTTTCAATGATGATGGCCCGTCCACTTCGGATCCTTTGATATTGTTGATCACCTAAAAAGACCAAGGTCCAAATCTCGTGCCGAGTACTATCAAACCCATCCCAAAGCTTTTGCCAAAATGATCCACTTTGTTAATTCCCACTCTAAGACCACCTCTAAAGGCCTTTTGCCACTCCTCCTTCTCGCACCACAAATCTAGTCCGTAGCTTGTCACACTCGCCTATTGACAAAATCAAGCCTTTTTATGTAACACTTCTTATAGCTGGTCATAGGCTCGAGAATTGTGTCATAGATTCAGAGCCTCGATAATGTGATGCCTGCTAAAGTAGCTCATGCTTTAGGCCTACCTCACACGCACTTATGGATCTTGTTACTCCATGGAGAGTAAGGAAGTGCCCCTGGTCGGGAGAATTAAAGATGCACAAGTGGCTTTTGCTGCTTTTCCCGAAAAGAAAGTGTTGGCTACCATCTTAGTAGCAGATATCCCTCCTTCATACGGATGTTGCTAAGTAGGAACTTCTGCAAAGATGTGGGTGGGGAAATCCAAATGGACTGGGTCACATGCACTCATACCTGTAAATGGACAAATGAAGAAGTTGCTGCCTGAGAAGCAATCTGAGTATATTGTGCAAAAACGGATGATCCTAAAGCACAAATACTCTATGAGGATATGGGTCATGGTAATTACATGATTATGTCCCCTGATGAAATCCAACTTCCTGCAAAGTCACCTAAAGATCCTAATGGTATTTGGATTTTAGAGTTTGATGGAAGTTGTTCTCACCTGGTTCTGAGCCGGTGTCCTCGCTAGTGTCACCCGAAGGATGCCTACATCCTTTTCATTTAAGTTGCAGTTCGAGAATACTAATAACACAAGAGAGTATGAGGCTCTCATTCTTGACCGCAAGTGGCCAAAGAACAAGGTGTAAAGAATCTTCTCGCTCGTGGTGATGCAGAATTGATCAGTAAAGCAAGTCGAAACCTTTTTCAAGTAAAAATGGGAGGTCAAACATTACCGAATCAGTTTGGGATTCCATTGAATTCCTTGATGCTTTCTCCATCAAGCAATACCTAGGGAGAAAGAACAACAGGGCTGATTCACTGCGCTCAGTGGTCACTACGATTCCTCATCCCGATTTCTCTCAGATAAGTTCACTATCGAGATGGTCCATCGCCTAGTGTACCCGATAATACCAATAATTGCAAGTTTTCAATGATGATCAACATTTGCTTTCCTTCCTGGAACTCAAGGGTAATTTCGAACAACTGTATTTTGAGGGAAGTGACAACCTACCTCGTGAGAGTGTGCCCTTTGACCAAGCAGTCGCCCAAGGGGAAGAAACAGATCAAGATGGATGCATCAATCTCAAAGGAAACAAGATTCCTAAAGGTTTGGTGAGTTTGGAGGAACTATTTGATAAACATGACAGGTATGTGAAATCTAGAGCTTCTACTGGACCTCAACAATCAGCTGAGTATGATAAGATTGATATTGGGAGTTCTACTGACCCTAAGCTCGTGAACATTGGAAAATGTTGCACAGCAGATGAGAGGAGAAAAGCAATTGATCTTCTAAGGAGGTATAAGGATGTTCTTGCTTATTCTTATGAAGATTTGAAAGCTTTCAAACCAAAAGATATGCAGCACTCTATTCCTCTTAAGCCTGGAATTAAGCCTTTCAAGCAGAAACAGAGGCAATATAATCCCAAAATAGCTGACACCATCTTTCAGAAATTTAGAAGTTGTTGAAGGCTAAAATCATTTTTCCCATTCACCATTCAACATGGATTGCAAATATTGTGCCTGTTAGGAAGAAAATGGTGAGATCCGCATCTGTGTTGATTTCAGAACCCGAATCAAAGCCTCTCTGAAAGATAATTATCCTTTGCCTATGATGGATCAGGTCTTGCAAGCAGTTACAGGGTCTGAAATGTTATCCATGCTCGATGGATTCTCGGGATACAATCAGGTAGAGGTTGATACTGCAGATCAACACAAGACAACTTTCACTACTCCTTGGGGTACCTTTGCTTACAAGAGAATGCCTTTTGGGCTTATTAATGCTGGTGCCACTTTCCAGAGGGCTATGGATCTAGCTTTTGGAAGCTTAAAAGGGAAGTGTATTGTCATATACCTTGATGACCTGACAGTGTTTTCCAAGACAAGAGCGGATCATTTTGATCACCTAGAGACAGTTCTGCTGAGATGCAGAGAGCATGGGATCTCTCTGAACCCTAAAAAATCTGTCTTTTGTGTCACTGAGGGAAAGTTATTAGGGCACATCGTTTCCAAGGATGGTATTAAGATTGATCCTGAACGAGTTCAAGCCATCCAGCAAATTCCTCTCCCAACCAGTAAAAAGGGCGTGCACTCCTTCTTCGGTAAGATCAATTTTTTGAGAAGATTCATCCCTGATTTTGCAGAGTTAACTTTGAATATTTCTCAGATGATGAAAGGGAAGCAAACATTTGGTTGGTCTTCTGAAGGAAAGGAATCCTTTGAAGGTATCAAGAGAGCTATCGCTAAAACTCCTGTTTTAGCCTGTCCTGATTTCAGCAAAGATTTCATCATCTATTGCTATGCTACAGATAATACCTTGGCTGCTGTGTTAACTCAAGAAGACTCTAATGAGCATGAGCTACCAATCGCGTTCATGAGCTATATTCTGAAAGATCATGAGTTAAAATACACCATGATGGAGAAGCATGCTTTTGCAGTGGTTAAAGTGACAAGCAGTTTCGCTTTTACATCCTCAACTCTCACTCCATGGTGTTGGTTCCAGATACAACTGTTAAGTCAATTCTCACACAACAAGAATTTGGATCCAAGAGAGGGAACTGGGTTGCTAAGGTCCAAGAGTATGACATTGACATCAAGCCGACCAAGCTGGTTCGTGGAAAAGGTCTTTGTGAGCTCATTGCTGAAGGAGCTAAGCATGAATTACTGGAGAAAGTTGACCTTCCTACCGTTCTGTTCCTTAGTTCAGTTGACGAATGGTATGCTGACATCGCCCATTTTCTCACCTATGGGAATGCCCCTCTCATTTAACTGCCAAAGAAAAGAGGACCGCAAATTGAGGTCAAATGCAATATGTATTATGGGAAAATGCTTTGTTCAAGCGTGGCTTTAGATGGGAGATTTTTGAAGTGTGTGGACAAGGAACAACAGAGAAAATTGCTCTCAGCTTTTCATGATCAAGCATGTGGAGGGCACTATTCATCAACAGTTACAGCTCATAAGATACTCCGTGGAGGATACTACTGGCCTTCCTTGTTCAGAGATGCATCCAAGTGGGTGGATAAATGTGAGGCTTGTCAGACTTTTGTGGGAAGACCTAAATTGGCTTCTTTGCCTCTCAAGCCAGTTGTGATTGAGGAACCATTTCAACAGTGGGGTTTGACTTCATTGGTACACTTAATCCTGCTTCTAGTGCTGGTCACACTCATGTACTAACTGCCACTGACTACTTCACCAAATGGGTGGAAGCTATTCCAGTCAAGAGCACTACTTCTGAAGTGGTATGCAACTTCATCAAAGAGAACATCTTGGTAAGGTATGGTGTACCTAACAAGATTGTAATAGATAATGCCTCAATTTCTCTTCAAACGAGATAATGGACTTCTACTATGGGTATGGCATCTCCTTCTTTGGCTCATTCTTCAGATTACTACCCTCAGGGAAATGGGCAAGCAGAATCCACTAACAAAAATCTGGTGACTATTATAAGGAAGTTAGTCAATGAGTCTCAACGAAACTGGCACAAGAAGCTCTATGATGCTCTTTGGGTAGACAGATTACACCAAAGAGAGCTATTGGAATGTCTCCTTTTCAAGTGGTATATGGAGTAGAAGCTCAATCGCCAAAGACAAGTGGAACCGCCACCTTTCGCACCTAATGAAGGCCATCAAGATACTAGTTTCGAGATGCTTGACAAGAGAATTATGTACCCGCACAAAACCGAATGAGGACAGATTGAGGTCATGATAGGATATCTGTTCACCACAGAAGGTAAAGGTCCTGCTTTGACAAGAAAGCTAGGTTCGTAGATTTCCAAGTTGAGACACCGTGTTGTTATGGGACAAAAGACATGAACCTCGTGGCAGCCATGGAAAATTTGATTCCTCGTGGCTCTGACCTTTCAAGATCGACACTTTGCTGGTGAGAATTCCTTTATCTTGATTACATGGATGGTTCTTCTCTCCCACTTCCTTATAGTGGGCAAGTATCTCAAGTTGTTCAAGTCCTAGGTGATTAGGAGTCCTTTGTATATTCTCAGCATAAAGTTTTTTGCTTTTCTTTTTGTGTTTTCCTTCCTCCTTTTTGTTTTGGTGTGTGTGTCCTCTCTGTATTGGTCTGCTTTTGACTCCGTGCCCAATGGATAAGGTACTGGTCTACTTCCCTGAGTTTGTCTAAGTTCTTGCCTTGTCTCATTCCTTGAATTTATGCCAAGTCATCCCCAGAAGGAGCCAGCAGTTGTCCACTCAAAATTCCCTGCTCTGATGAAAGTAAAAATTTCAAAATTTTGAGTTTAAGTGTTTTCTCTAATGTACCAAGTCGTGAAATTGAGAAAAGTCTGCATGTTTTGGGTCATTTTGTATGTATTTCGGGCTGCTTGACATTTTTGTCCCAACCGTCCCCAAGTTCCGAAGTGCGTCTGCTCCCGATCGGCCGAAATCCCGAAATTGTCCCATTTTCGGCCCGCTGAACTTTTCGTCCCAAGTGTCCCAAACTTTTCGTGTGAGTTGTTCCAATTTTCGGCCAAACACCCAATCCGTGTATTTCTAACTTTTTCATGTCCCAAATGTCCCAAATTCAAAAGTGCGCTTTGTTCCATTTTCACCGAAACACCCGAACCGCTAATTTCCAGTAACTTTTTTATGTCCCAAATGTCCCAAGTCCAAATGGGTTTGTTCCATTTTCGGCCGAAACACCCGAACCACGACTTCAAAGCTTTTCATGTCCCAAATGTCCCAAATGCATTTTGCGTCTTTCTCCTTATTTCATCCCAAATGCCCAAAGCATTTGAACCTTTTTCGCCCGAATCGCCAAGTTCGCTGCGTTCACGCTTTCTCCTCACATGTCCCAAGTGAACCAAATGCCATTCATACTTAGTTTTTCCCGCTTACCCGAATATGCTTTTTTTCAAACTCGATAGATATGAATGTAATGCGCATTGATCCCCTTCTCTCTCCTCAACGGCCTAATAACGAGCCCAAGCCACCTTTGCAATTCTTACATTGTTTCCATGCTACCCTTCTCGAACCCGCAACCTAATTCCCTTCATGTATCCCTTTTCCTGTAATTCCTCCCCGAATTTAGGTCATTCATACCGATACTATCAATATGAAGATCAAAGTCCTGGAGAGGCTTTGGGAGAACTAAAGAACAATGTAATGACGTGAAGCTTTCAAGACACTCGGTTGTCTCAAAGGCTTTCAAGGATATTCACCGTCATCTTCAGGATGAAAATTTTGGGTGTTTCCCTTCCTCTAAGAAATCAAAGCTCAATTCAGGCTTATATCAAAGATAATCTATTCAAGGAAAGCTCAATCTCCAAAGAGAAAATGAAGGAAATCTTCTCTCTTCAATCTCTGCATAGAGAAGCAAACAAAGATTATCATACTCATGTCGAGTTTGATAAAGAGATGGAGAAATGTCTTGATTTTGATGCATTCAAGGCCAACACGCACCCTCGTGGCGTAGACATAGCCGAGGCGTTAGAGAAATTCAGCAAAGATTTCAAGCCCAGGGTCCTCTCAAGACTCGCCACCTTCTTCTTCTCCTTGTTCTTTCTCTTCTTCCCTTTCTTTTTCCGCTTTTCTTTGTAAGGTTAAGGTATTGTGATCATGTCCTTAACTATTCTTTAGTTAAAAAGAAGCGGTTACGAAAGAGTAACTGATTTGTAAGCTATATAATGGCCTTTTTACGCCATTCTAAAAAGGAGGAAGAACTTGGCATATTTTCTCGAAAGTGTAAATAGATTATAAAGAAATCAATACGTATGACTTTTCCATTCTTTGTCTATCCGATCTCTCGTTATTCCTAAGCTTTCATTTATTTTCTTTGTGAAGATCATTTGTCTCAAGTTCGTTAGTCTTACCGATTGCATACTCTTCAACTTTGCAAAGCTCGGTGATCTTGTATAACCAAGAAGGAACTTTGTGTCCTTGATTAATGAATCATGTTATGTTAAGAAACTTTGTGTTCTAAGCAGATGTTATTTACGTAACTTTGTGTCTTTAAATTCCATCTTATTTATTCAATACAAATGATCTTGTTTCAATTCACTCGTGACTTTCGCATACATAAAGAATTACTCGATATCTATAATTCCGCATGTTGCCTTTCTCGCTTTTCCCGTACTCTCATTTCCTCACCCTTTTGTAATTGATGATCTTCATAGAAAACACTTTCGTAATATCCAAGTTTAACCAACAAATCATGTTTTTGACATTTGTAAATAAGTTCGTTTTTGAATAAGGGAACCTATCCCATTAAAGAGGAGGGACTTCTTGTCCCCATGCGTTGCTCTTCTTAAAAGTCCTATCCGACGATTTGACGAAATGACCAACAAAAAAAACTGAAACTAAAACCTTTCCATGCGCAAATGTGGGTAAATAGGTGGTTATAAGATTGAGGTTAGATGAAAATTGTCATGTTTGGATGGAGGTTTGTGTGAATAGGTGGCGTGTAAAATCCCCCATATGTTAGGTTAGTGTGAAAGTTTTTAGGACCATAAGGGAAAACCTCACCTATGAGAAGTCTTCATAATGAGGGTGTTGGCGTAGGTTTCTATGACTCTTATGGAGTAGAGGAATGTGTTGATATTGTATAGGTGGTACTCCTCAGAGTGAGGCATTAGAAACACATTATAAGGGATCGATAGTAGATATGTGGGTATCTATAGATGATTCAATAAATGATTGGATAGGAGGGGTATCGGTTGGTTGGGAAGTAGAGTGGTCACATTAGAGGCCATAATGGTAGTAGGAATTTAGATTTGGGAGAGGTTAACATTAGTGGATGGGCTTGTGGGTGAAGGAGAAGCCGGGATAGTGAAAACCTAGTGACACCTTGACCGGTATAAGTACATCGTTGATAAAACATGTTATAAGATGGTATGAAGTTATGCCCATTCATGTTTCGAATCTTTACAAATTAGTTAAAATCAAGGACATAACCCATGATGATGAAGTAAGGTCTCACTTAGGTTATATCTTATGTTCTCTCCCTCTAATAGTTGAATAACTTGGTAATGGTGTGAGGGCCTATGTAAACATTTGAAATATGATGGTGCTAAGGGTGGAGGTGATGGCATTATAATCTTGAAGGAACGTAAAGATAATCAGAGTTATCATGCATAAAATTAGAATGGAATACACATTTGATTATACACATGGGTAAGAGAATGGGATGTCAAAGTCAAGGATACCACCATCTAAATCATGATGAAGTAAGGGAATTACTGTTAAATTGGAAAGATGGACATGAAAGAAATATTGATTAGGGTCATCTAAGGATAAAGATAACAATCTCCCATACAAAATAAAGGGTGGTGACTTGAGGAGTGGGGATGGGGGTAATGTAAGAAGGATATGATTTCTTTAATAATAGAATGTGGTCATGAGTTTTAATGGAGGCCACCATGTGTGGTCATTAAGGGTTATTTTAGAAATTATGTCTAGGAAATTTTGGGCATGTTTATTTGGGTGATGATGAACCTTACAGTATTACTAGTAAAGGGGAAGTTCATCTAAAATTGTAGAATGGAAATAAATGGGTATTGAAAGATGTGAGGCATGTGCCAAGTCTCAAGAGGAATCTTATTTTTTTAGGGAAACTAGGTGAATCTAGTTACATGGTTACATTTATAGGAGTCTCTTGGAAAGTCACCAAGGGTGATTTTTTGTGGCAAGAGGTAAGAAGGTAGGAATGTTATATTTATCTACCCGTGTTTAGTGATTCTTTTTTACATTATCTACTTCATATTTAGATGCATGCATGTTGCATAATCGTTGGGCCATATGAGTCAAAAAGGAATGCATATCTTAAAGGCTAAGGGTAAGTTATCAGATTTGAAATATTTAGATCTTGATTTTTGTGAGCATTGTGTCTTTGAAAGTAAAAGAGAGTGAGATTTCTCAAAGTTGGGGCAACTAAGAAGGAGCAAAATTTGAGCTTTACACTCGGATGTGTAGGGACCAGCTCAAGTAGCTTCTCATGGATGATCCCATTATTATGTTACTTTCATTGATGATGCTATAAGAAAGGTATGGGTTTATTGTATTAAACATAAATATGATGTTTTTGAAACTTTTAAAAGATGGAAAGACCTTATTGAGAATGAATCAAATTTAAAGTTAAAGTGTCTTAGATCCGATAATGGTGGTGAATATTTTAGAAAATATTTTAATGATTATTGTTTAGTGAATGGGATATGTAGAGAAAGAATGGTTCCAAGAACACCACAGGGAAAATGGTGTTGTAGAGAGAAAGAATATGACAATCATGGAATGTGCTAGAAGTATGAGGATACATTTGGATTGCCTTTGCCTTTTGAGTAGAAGCATTGATATAATGGACTTATTTGATTGACTATGGGCTTTCAAGTTCACTAGATAGATGAATATTAGAGGAAGCCTAGACCGGAAAAGAGGTAGACCTTTCTTTTCTTAAAGTTTTGGTTCAGAATCTTTTGTGCATATTGATAAGGAAAATAGGAAAAAGTTGGATGCAAAATCCAAGAGATGCACTTTCATTGGTTATGGATCTGGTGATTTTAGATTCCATTTTTGGGATTTAGAGAATTCTAAAATTATTAGGAGTCAGTGATATTGAATGGAATGAAAAGAGAATGTACATGGATCAAATTTTGGTACCCAAGGATAAACCGGTTGAGAAGTTTGTGAATGAAAATGAACTCTTGGATTTAAAATTAATACTGACAGGGTTACATAGTAACCTAGTGTCGGTTGACCCCTAATGAAATCGTCAATGAAACCGTATCGGTTACGAGAAGATCCAAACCAACATCGGTTAGTAGAATTGATGTTAATTACAGTGATTGGTGTCACCACTTTCAGTGATTTGGATACAAATGTCCAGGAGGTCTAGAATGAGCCTCTGGTACCCCAAACTCCTGTGAGAAGGTCACAAAGGGTAAGTAAACCTCCATAAATATTTACACCTTCTATTTTATTTATTATTGATGATAATGGTGAACCATAAATTTTGAAGAAGTAATACAGGGTAAGACCCATGTTAGATGGGAGCATGACATGGATGATAATATGGAATCCTTGGAATAGAACTAAACTTGGGATTTTGTTTAGTTGTCAGCATGAGGTAAGAGGACATTGTAGAACAAGTGGGTTTACAGGATCAAGGAAGAAGAGGGTGGATATAAAGGTACAAGGCAAGGCATGTAGTAGGCATTTACATCGTAAAGGGTATTGACCTTTCACAAATATTTTCTCCTATTGTAAAGATGACTTCTATTTGTACAGATTGTATTGAGTTTATTTGCAGAGAGAAAATTTGCACATTTAGAGAAACTAGATGTGAAGATGGATTTCCTTCATGGTGATTTGATGAAGAGATTTATATGCAACATCCACTTGGGTATGAAGTCAAGGGTAAGGAGAAATTAGTGTGTAAAGTTGAAAAAGAGCCTCTATGGGCTCAAGTAAGCTCAAAGGAAATGGTACATGAGGTTTGATAGTTTTATGGATGAGCAAGGTTACTTGAGATGTGAATATGACCATTGTGTTTATTTCAAGAATCTTGAAAATGGGATTTATATTATTTTATTACTATATGTGGATGATATGCTTATTATAGGATCTAGTATGCAGGACATTGGTGAGCTTAAGGGAAAGTTAGCTCACACATTTTCTATGAATGATTTAGGAGCTGAAAAAATCCTTGGCATGCAAATACATAGAGACATGAAGAACAAGAAATTGTATTTGTCTCAGGAGGATTATATCTACAGGGTGTTAGAAAGGTTCAAGATGAAGAATACAAAACCTGTTAGTACACCTATGGTGGACACTTCAAATTGAGTAAAATATAAGTCTTCCATCATCACATGAGGAGGTCAAATACATGACACGAGTGCCATATGCTTCAATAGTTGGGAGTCTCATGTATGTTATGGTTTGTACCAGACTAGACATTACACAGGAAGTGGGAGTTATGAGTAGATATATGGCTAATCTAGGTAAAGAGCATTGGAAAGTAGTCCAATGGATACTTAGGTATTTGAGAGGGACATCTAACATGCAGTTATGCTATGGAGGTTCAAATATTTCATTATGTGGCTATGTTGATTCGATATGGCTGGAGATTTGGATGGTAGGAGGAGCACTACTGGATATATTTTCATAGTAGGTGGGATGGTAGTTAGCTATATTTCAAGATTGTAGAAGGTTGTGGCTTTTTCTACTACAGAGGCAGAGTATGTTACAGCTACAAAGGCTAGTAAGGAGATGATATGGATGAGTAGGTTCATGGAAGAGTTGGGAAAGGAGCAAGATGATTGTAAATTATTTAGTGATAGTCAGAGTGAAATTCATTTGGCAAAGAACTCAATATTTCATTCAAGAATGAAACACATTCAGTTGAGGTATCACTTCATACACAAGTATTGGAGGATGGGCAATTGAATATGGAAAAGATTCATACAGCAAGAACCTTGTGGATATGATAACGAAGCCATTAGCAAAGGAGAAGTTGGAGCTACACTCCACTTTTGTTGGTCTTTGAGTTTAAGACTTGAAGAGGAAGAAACAAAGCTAAGGAAGGATCCAAGAATGATGTTATACAAGTATGGTGTAGTAATTAATCTCCAAGTGGGAGATTGTTGAGTTATGGAGCTCAATTACTTCAGATTAGCATTCAATATGAAACTTGCTAGAAAACACAGTAATTGATATCGGTTATGGAGGGACCGAATTAGTCACCTATGACCGCATCGAGTTAGGTAAGGAGGAATTGTCAATAGTTAGGATAACCGACATCAGTTACACAAGTGAGTGTTTTTTATTTAACTCTAGGAATTAGATCTTTTTTAGTATTAAAGTAGATATATTGATTGTAATTACATGGCTAAGTGCCTAAGTTTTATACGCGACTATATAAGCATGAAAGCTAGGGTTTAAAAGTAATAATTAAGAAGAACTTGCAAAAGTTGATGATTATTATGAGAATAATTGTGAGAGAGAGAATTCTTGGAGAAGAAACAAAATTTAGAGAAAGACAATACTATACATCGAGAGGTGTGGAAGATTTTAAATCATCATTGTATATCTTGTCAAATATTTGGATAATAGATTGGCTTATTTCTTGGTAGATGTAACCCACACTTGGTGAACCATGTAAAATCTGGTGTTGATTTATATATCTTGTTCTGTATATTTCTTCTGGTAGAATATCCACTTTTATTTGCATGTATGCTTAGATCTGATATATTATCTATACAACCAACGTACTTGCTAACCCCAACAAAAGTCATCATCGTCATCATTTACATATAAAAAACTAATTTTTTGTTTCACTCACATTTCAATGAAGTATTATTATTGTCGATTAATATATTTTTTGTGGAGTATTCATTTGATAGGTCAACTTTGTCACTTGTTTATGTCATGAATAAAGGAAAAATCATCGAAATATGGTCACCATACACACTTGAACAACATGGGGATTGTTTCTAAAACTCCTTTTTGTAATGTTTTTTCCTTTGTTAAACTCTAATTTATTATCAAAATGTTGATCATATAAATTGTCGTAATAATCATGGTTTTTTATCACAAAGAGTTGATTTTTGTCAATTTCAATGGAGGAGTAAATTGAAATTGTATTTGGTGTTAAGGGGCAATACGCCACTCAACCCTTCCCCAGTATTGTGATAGGGAGCACACCAGGGGGAATTTCTCCCATGAACCCCACAAGGGGCGTTTCCCTACTCCCTCGTTAGGGCTCCTTTACCGCTGATTGAAACCCTAGAACCCCATTCCCTGCTCTTTTGTTCAATACCTTATGTGAACAAACTTCACCTTAAAGTGTATGCAAATGATTATTCTTGTATGATTTGACTATATATTTAGATATTTATATGTCAAGTCTTATATAATTTTAAAGGCTTAGAATATGAAGATATATATGTTTTTAATAAAACATCTCTAAGAATGTGATTCCTAAAATATTATTATATGAATTTCAAATGGCACTTAGGATGCCCTTGCATTTGTATTGGAGACATCCAATAATGATTGCATCTAATACATATTTTACAAGAATAGTATGTTGAAATTTTTTAACATATTTTTTAACATGGTTAGTTGTTAAGAATATTTTTATGTTAGTTTTTATATAAATAGTTTTTAACTTTTACATATGGTTAAAAGTGAAATCAATAATAATTTAGATTTATATGCTTATTATGATGTCTATATGGACATGATGAATCTAGCCATGATGATGTTATTTTGGATATGTGTTCAAGATTTTTGGTGTAGGAATCATTACTTGGAACAACAAAATCAACTAAAAGTCTCCATTTTTTCTACTATGAGGCAGAGAGAAGTACATGGAAGTAAAAACAAGCCATGTGGTGAAGTAATTGTTAGAAGAGATATATATGGAAGTCAAGGAAGTATTCGTCTTCTGGGGTCATCATATTTGTATTAATATTTCCAAAGAATCTAGTTCAACATCAGATAATGAAGCATATTGAAGTTCATATGCATGTTATCCGAGAGAAGGTTCTCTATGGTGATAAAGATCTCCACTTCTTCCGGTGTCAATATTATATTATATATATGTTTACATAGATGACCATTGTGTGCTATTAAATACTACAAGTGTGTGTAATGCTTAGCCTTTCAGAGTTGTCATTGAGGGGAGTGTGAATGCAATTTCACCTCCTAATGGTTAGGCATTTTGGTTGTTAACTCCTTCTACTATATAATTCTACTCTGTTTAATAGCATTCTAAAATATCTTGTATGATCTAAAGTAAATTGATAGAGTTTATAGGAAAAATATAGTCCAGTGTGCATCTATTTGTAAAGGAGGTTCTTATGTAATAAAAGGCATCTATTTAGAGCACTTATCATAGGATGAAGAATAAAGGACTATGCCATCTCTCGAATGAAATGAGCGAAAAATTCATTGTGCTCTTGTTTAATGTGCAAGAATTCCCTGATTTATGTTCTTAATAGTTTGTTCATGTCAAATGCCTTAATGAACTCTGAAACGAGTTGTTTAAATGAATGGATGGAAGCTTCAGTATTCTCAGAATACCAATCGAGGGTGATGCCCTCTAAGGTTTTGGGGAATATTTTGGCAACAACCCCATCCCAAGGGACCATTTCTCGAATGGCCGTAGATGGATAGGCCTTAATGTGTGTATTCGGGTCTCCCCCTTTGTATTTGGGAAAATCGGGAAGAGGTCTCAAAGCATGACCCTTCGTATGGTGAAGTCTAAGGGCTCTTTAAAATACTATGAGTAAGCCCCTATTGCATAGGTTTCACCATTGATGGTGCCTGTTGAGGGGGAGGAGGTGGAATGGGTTGCTAATACACGACATAGCATATGCATTTGAATAGGGCATAAGGAAGCCCCCTGTGGTTGAGCAAATGCATCTTTGGGAGAGGAGAACATATCTTCTTGTTGAAGGTGACTTGGAGTACATGTTTAAGTATGAAGGAGTATTCCCCAAGAGTGGATTGTGTTGTAAAAGACCGGGAGGTATCATATTCTCCATCCGAATGTTGGAGGCAAGTGGTTCTAGTCGGTGTTTATTGCGAATATCGTAGGAGGCATGCCCAACGTGCCTATTCCCGTGAGGAGGTCTACTTGGCTAGGATAATGTCAAGGATTGGAATTTCCTACCTATATGAATTGAGATGTTTGACTTGCTTGAGAAAGTTCTAACCCTCTAACTTTTCTACTAAAGTCAAAATGACTTTATTTGGTGAAGTCACAAGATTTTTGACTTGGTGGCATTTGTTGTATATTCGAGGTTGATAGGCATGTGATACCCCACTATGAATTGATTGTTTCCCTGCCAAGTTTCACCGAGGGAATTTCCTATAGGTAGTGGTGTGGAAGTGTTTTCTTGAAAAGAGACCTCGGTCATGTTTGTAAACTTCCTATAGGTGGGTAGTTAGGCAATCTTATATCTTTGACACACACTAATGGAATCTGTGAATCTAAGGCAAAGAAGGCCCTCCTAACTTGAACTGGTGTGATAGATCGGTCGGTGAGGATGACTACTCGAAAGGCTCCAATCAATATCGAGCTCTGGCGTGATTCGATCTATAGGTTGTGGGATACGGGAAAATGACCTAGGATTGTTTCGTGTATATCTCCAGATAGGGTCATAGGATGGATGATGGATATGGTGGATTCTACGGGTGATTCTCTGGCCTAGTCCAGAAATCCTTAGCTTCGTTAGCTACTATATCCAACAGGGATAACTGTGTGATGATAATAGGCGGAAGTGGAGTGGATCTGAATACTAATGTGTGTAAACCAGCGTCAACGTCGGATTGACCTGTGGACTCGTTGGGTTGTGGGATTTGTGAATCACAACCATAGATTCGTGGTTGTTGTGGACTTGTTATGGTCATGTGTGGAATCAGTCCCTAATCCCTAGTATCCAATAGTCATATGCCTTTTCGGCCTCTATGTTCAGAATTAATAGTTGTGCAATCTTTTCAGAGTATCTTACAGGCATTCTTGCAACCTGAATTCTTAAGCTAGTGTCTATATCAGTGAGAATATCTCCTGTGTCTGGCTGTGGGACCAAAGGATCACAACCGAATGTTTTCTCTCTTTCAAGCCCTTCTACAGTCAGTGGATGTTTATCTAGGGTAACTTGTAGTTTGGCTGGTTTGACCAGAATATGTGTGCTTGGTCATCTTCTATGTTTAACCCTCTTAACTGTGAGTTGATCTGTTGTAAGTCTGTTGTTGTTCGGAAGACTTGGATTCTAAGATTCTGGTCTATATCGGTTATTGCTGTGACAAGATTGGGTTGAGGCACGATAGGCTCGAATACGTATTCTCTGGGCTCCCTAGGTCCCATGATTGTCATGCAAAAGGAAATGATATAAAGCTAACTAATGACAGAATAAATCGACTACGCAAGATATATCTATGTATATTCCTAAATCTGATATTTTGATAAACTACTAAAAAATTTAAAAGAGCAATTATCTAATATATCTAGAAATTGACAACTAAACTAATAACAAAATTAAAACAAACAAAGTAGCTGAGTATAGCTACTTGTCTGTGCAGTTGTGAATCTATTCTAAGTAACCAGATAACTGATCTAATCTATTTGAAAGACTCTCGATCCTACCTCAGAAGTGAGGAGTGAATCATAGTTTCTCAGAAACTATCAATCCCCATAGCTTCCCTGGCAATATCGAAAGTAAAATTAACTGAAATGAAATGATTGGCTACTCTACTTGATATGCTTTAACTAGAACTTTGAAAGCTTGAACCTGGATTTTGTAGAATAGTGGTGAATCCGATGGTGTGTGGCCTTGTCCCCTCAGTGTGATTTCCTCATTCTTTCGTGCTCACATGGATCCAGAAAAGCATGTAATGCTAGCATCAGTAGAAGTAGATATGGGACAATGGCAGCTTAGGATGCAGACTGAATACAATGCGAGTAGGAGAGGGATAGCGCAAGAGAACAGAGCTTGGCTTATGTAATTCCTAGCGGGATTTATTGCGAGTCATGCAACATAAAACGTCCAGAACCTGAAACTATCCTATTTGATGAGCAGAACCTACAACTTTAATGGCTTCCTACTAAAAATCAAACTATCCTACTCCAATTGATTGGATGAAATAATAACAACACTTGCACAAGGAGAATATGTGGCTTTCTAACAGCTAAACAACACTACCATGCATACAACAAATGAAACTATGAATCCTAAGCAAAATTGAAAGGCTAAGCTATTGAAATGAGAAATTCAGAGGAAAATTTGAGGGGCCATTTGCTTGAGCACAAGCCAACTATTTATAGAATCCCATTTACCCAAAGGTGAAAACCAAATTGATCTCTTAAACCATAAACAATGCCAAAACACTATTCCAGGGAACCAAAATCATAAATACAAGCAAAGGTGGTGAAAAAAAAGCTGGTAAACATTGAAAATTTACATGAGTCACGTTAAAAGAGCATTCTAGAAAATGCGTGAAGGACCCTACCAGGCAGGGGTGGTGGTTACTGGACCGCCGCCCTACGCCTGGGTGGTGGTCACGAGACCACTTGCCTGCCCCGGGCGGCGGCGGTTTTGTCATTGAAGACCGAAAAGCAAAGGAAAAGAGGGGGAAGGAAAAAAAAGCATGCACGGGGCTAAGCGGGGCATGCGGGATGTTAACGCATACTTGGAGAGATTTTCTGGATCCCGAACACCTTGCGAGGAGACCTGTATCATCATTGGGGCACGTGTAACATTGTTCGGTGGTGCAATACCCTACAATTTTGGGTACGTACATATTTCCCCCTCGAGAGAAGCGTTTTAGCCATGAAGAGGTGTAAAATGGTGGGTCCGAGTATGGCGGTCCCAAAATGGGAAATTAGAAGTTATACCTGATACGTCCATGTGTGTCGAAATGACACCATCCAAAATTCCACCACCTGCAAAATGAAAAGAGAATTCAAGTGCAGATAGACAAAATAGATCGAAAAATAAACACTAAAATATTATGAAATGAGGACGTACCATTTGTGCGGGGATAAGAACTTACCTCCATCGGTGCTCCAAACCTATGAAAAGGGGCATTCAAAACAAGTCAGGTTGTTATATATGTAAAAGTGGGCCCATTTTCCTATTCATTTGCGCGTGTTGATTTGGTTGATTTTGAGCTCTGGGACCCACGGTGATGGTTTCTCACGAGAGTATAGTCAAAACGTTCGGGACGAGATCGTGATCATGCCTCCAGCGGAACACCGACCCATGAGATCACAGGTTAGTTTTTCTCGATTTACCATTTTTGCCCCAAAATGTTAAAATGGTGAAATCTTTGTCATGGGGGATTATTTTTGAAAATGTTAGTTTTAATAGGGTCAACTAGGGGGCACCTACTGGGTAGGCTTTGTTTGAGTCAAAATGGTCTTTATTTTGTGTTTTTAGCCACTTTTAGGGCACATGACCCACGTGGGTTTTGGGACACACGACCACCTGACGGGCGGGGCGGTTTACGAGACCACCTCCTGATCAGGGCGGCGGTTACAAGACCACCACCTTTAAGGTGGCGATTACGGAACCACCACCCTGCTCAGGGTGGTGGTCCTACACAAAATGTACAAATAATACTTATTTGAATTCATTTTTGCATTTTTAGCATCCTTTCCTACTTTCATGATTTTTCTAATGTCACTTGGATACTAACTTACTCTGTTTTGTGTGTTTTTGGGTGTATGCAGGCGAAGGAGGAGTATATCCGATGGAGTCGGGAGAGGGAGTGTGATTGGCTTCGGTAGTATTGGATGCCCTTTCTCAGGATGAGCAGGACACTCTTCAGAGGGCCGGTATACTGCGCATATCACGGGTCCCGCATGTTGCACCATCTAGTCACATACTTTGTGACTTATTTTCATATTGGGATGCAGATCGGAACACTTTCCGATTACCAGGGGTCAGGGTGAGTGGACCATTACTTTGGAGGATGTTTACCATATCTTGGGGGTCCCGATTATTGGGAGATGGCTCACTCTTGAGATAGCAGGGTCACGGGCTCAGACAACACAGTGGGCCTCATATATGGGAGATGCAGTTATCTCCACTAGTTCGAAAGAAGGGGGTGAGGGTCCGATCTATTCCTAGCCTACCTATCCCCTTGATTCGTTAGGCCATTATGGGGATCCTTGCCTCGAGATTGATCGGGGACAAGGGAGGAGACACCTTACTTATATTGTTGGTCCCCCATCATTACACAGATTGAGGGGCATGGCGGATTTATGCCTGGGGAGCCGACATTCTTGGGACCACCTATCATGATTTGTACTTGGGTGGTCCATTTATAGGGGTAGTCATTGAGCCATCCGACCTTGGTTATGAGCTGGGTCTATGAGCATTTCATCCCCTATGGGAGAGGTGTAGAGGTGGCAGATCCCGGAGCTGTGAGGGCAGCCAGATGGACAGACATGTCGGTGCTCAGAGCACCTCACCAGCCAGTCACCTCCTTGACCACTGATGACATGGAGGCCACACCTTATCAGGCCATGGCAGGTTTATGGGGTGAGGAGGCTCTTACTTTGATTTCTTGCTCCACCACAGGGTCAGCTTGTTGACAGGATGGGGAGGGTGGAGATACATCCATTTGGTCGAGTGCCCCAGCAGTTTGGCCTTCCATACGTGGGTATGCTTCCCCCAGTGGTACCAGTATATAGATCAGTCCGGGAGGCTAGAGGAGGTCCTAGAGGCCGGGTTGGATAGTTGTTACTCTTGGTGTCCCCATTGCAGCTAGGAGGGTAGTACGAGCTCGAGGGAGAGCCGGTGCTCCTCAGGCACCCTTGCTTGATTTGCCACCGGTCCCGCCCACAGCGATGACCCCATTGACATAGACTCTGAGTCAGGAGTTCACGGGGGAGACGGAGGAGGAGACTGAGGCTGAGGTCAGTGAGTCGGGTGGAGAGGAGGACAGCGATCCTGAGTGGCATGACACTCAGGATATCTTACAGGTAGAGAGGGCGGAGCAGAGTGCGGAGAGGGTGACTCTGGTTTCAGAGGAGCCACTCTCTCAGGGCTTGGGTGGAGAGGATGAGTCCGTAGTAGGATGTTATGTGGCCCCAGGCACAGGAGGAGTGCACCAGTCAGTCGGTGGCATCATGGCAGGTGCCGACCCTAGAGATCCATCTTGGAGGCCCGGAGATCCGAGTGAGTTATCATCCTTCCTTTTAATGTTTGTTTCTAGTTAGAATTGCCTTAGTTGCTATCTCTCCTTTTGTTTACATTTGTTTCTATCTCTTGATTATTTCTAATTGGGTTTTTCTCCTTTACTTGCAGAGACTGCTGATGAGTGGCGAGACCTGATTCACCGGGTATGCACTGATACCCTGATGATCCCTATGGAGAAGACCCATGCGGAGCTATCCATGGATGCAGGGGAGCCCTCAGCAGCCGGTAGGCATACCAAATTTTTTCCCCTGTCTGGCATGTGGCCAGGATGGTGACTTCCCTCCATACCAGAGCTGGCAAGGATACGGACAAGCAGAGCACCTGATGAGGAGTCACTCTCATGGCGAGGCCACTAGTTCTCTCCTCGGGACGTGAGCCCTCCGTGCACTCGAGCGCCGCGCGCGTAGCGAGTCCTAGATGGGCGTGCACCCTCAGAGGGATCTCATAGGGGTTGAGAGGCCATTTGGCTCTCTTAGATATTTGTATGATGTATTTGTATTTCTGGGCTCTTTGAGCATTTTGACCATGCTTAGCGCATGATGGCATTGTACAGAAATTTGATTATATATATATATATATATTTTTTTCTTTTTGGATTAGACTCTTGGTATCAATGTTCTTGTGATTTGCTTTCGTATGTAAATTACAATGTTGTTTTTATATGCCTTTCAGAATGTATGCAATGGAGAACAAATGATACAAATGTTTTCTTTCTTTTTGTATTTCATGATGCTGATGTATGATAATGTAGACACAATGTGATTTTGAACTTTAGTTTCTATAAGCAATTTTGGTACTTCATTTTTGTTTTGACAAAATGAGATGATAAACCGGTATGATGAGCAGATGAACTTGCCCCATTCCTATCTCCACGCAACTAGTAAGATGCGAGGGCTCATCACCGAGAGCTAGAAAGGGCACAAGTTGTGAAATTTGTTGAATGGTAGTGATGAGAGATAGACAAAGATTTGGTGGAACCAAATTAGGATGCTACAAACCTACTCTACTCAAGTGACTCCATAGTTTAGAATGCTACTTGCTTTGTGGTTTATCTAGACTTAGATCCGTAGATGGCCACATGGTTGACAAAATCTGGTTTTTAGGGTTTTGAACTCTCTTGGAATTTTGGACATCTGATTCATTCATTTTTGACTCAAGATTTCAAAGGTTCATTTGAATTGTTTGCTTGACTACCTTCAATGTTTATTGTTAAGAGGACCCCCCATACCCTGCCCCATGCTACTAGTCAGAAGCATGGGCTTATCACCATGGACAAGGTATAGGCGAGTAAGGGCATTCCCATCCTTTCCCAACCCTACGTCACTAGTAAGAGATGCAAGCTCATCACCGAAGGTTGGTAGGGCAAGGAAATGTGTAAAAATAAAATTTTCTATTTGATCTATATTTGACTTGTTTATTTGAGAAAAATGTCAGTATGTTCTTACTTCCAAAGAGATATGCATACGGGATAGATGTGACACGATGAAGCTTCTAGAACAGACCATAGGCAAGACACCTATCCTAGGGAGAAACCAAAAGTGAGAACAAGCATGCAGACCTTGGTATGGTTACCATTAAGACTTTGTCATATCTAGCTTTGTATGGATGAAATGATTCTGAAATGGTGATGATGTTATGAAAATGAAGAAGTATGATTTGAAAGCTAATGTCAATATCATCATAAGTTGTAATGAATTGCTTTGGGAATAAGTTCCTTGATCACAAGATTTGTACGAAACAAGCGGATGAAATGAACCTAACTACATGAAGATGCAATGTAGATATAATTATATAGATAGTGCTGGTCACTTATGCATAGAATCGCTTAAGGTGTAGGGAATTGATAGTTTCACCAAATTCCTCACCCTCCAGTGTGCATAAGAGATATGCACCATTTCCATAGTCCTTCATGACTCGGTATGGGCCCAACCATTTGGGCTGGAATTTCCTCCCTTCACGGTCTTTTTATCGATCCGGTTGTCTAGTCTTAGAACTAGATCACCTTCATATATGTCTCATTCATAGACCTTCTTGTTATCTTATGGCACATCCGGTCAGCATAGACTCTTGTGCCATTGTTCAGCATCTAACCTAGCTTCATCTAGGCTTTCTAGTTGGGAGAGACGTGCTTCTCTATAAGCGTCTTCATCCAGAATCCCTTGTAATGAGATGCGGAGACTGGGTATTTCAACCTCAAGTGGGAGAACTGCTTCCGCTCCGAATACCAGTGAGAAAGGAGTTTCTCCTGTTGGTGTTCTTATTGAGGTTCGGTGGGCCCACAAGGCCGGGTATAACTTTAAATGCCAATATTTTTGTTTTCTTTCACCATTTTAAGGAGAATGGCTTTCAATGTTTTGTTTGTTGCTTCAGCCTGTCCATTGGCTTGAGGGTAATACAGGGAGGTTGTATGATGGCTTATTTTAAATTTATTGCATAGTTCACGAACCTCGTCATTCTTAAAAGAAGTCCCATTATCTGTGATAATGATTTGTGGGACACCATACCTACAAATGATCTGGTTCAAAATGAACTTGGCGATCACGGAACCTGGTACAGTGGTGAGAGGCATAGCCTCTACCCATTTGGTAAAATACTCGGTGGCCATGATTATGAAGTTATGGCCATCTGTAGATGAGGGAGAGAATTTCCCTATCAAATCTAGCCCCCACGTAGAAAAGGGCCATGGAGTAGCGATTGGTTGTAGAGCTTGTGCCGGCATGTGAATCTCGTGGGAGAATTCTTGGCATTTATGACACTGCGTACAAACTCTACTGCGTCGTGTTCTAGAGTGGGCCAGAAATAGCCCATCCGATGTATTTTGTGAGTGGTGGCATGACCACCGAAGTGGCCTCCACATATTCCACTGTGAGATTCATGGAGAATCTTCTTGGATTCTTCTGTGTCAACACACCTTAGAAGCATTCCATCGAAAGCCTTACGATAGAGCACTTGTTCTATAATAACGTATTTAGCTAGATATAATGCGTAACCACCTTCTTTGTTGTGGCGTAGCACCTTTTGGATATGTATGGTTCATGATATAATTAATAATATCAGTATACCAAGGACATTCAGAGATGGGAGGTCTAGTTTTGACGTAATATATGCATTCATCGGGAAAGTCCAAATCGACTAGATCACCTCCATCTAATGGGTTGTCAGCTAACCAATCTGCTATGATTTGTCCCTTAACGGACTTTTGATTTACAAAAGTTAATTCAAATTCACCCATTAAGGTCATAAAGCATCCAACCTTCTTAGACAAGGACCCTTGCGTGAGGAAGGTTCGTAAATGGTCTATTTTTACAATGACCCTCGTTTCTTGATTTAGCATGTAATGTCTTAAGCATTTGGTTGTGAAGACTATGGCAAGGCACTCTCATTCTACTTGCGTATAGCATGTTTCATAATCGAGTAACGTGTGGCTTATAAAATAAATCATGCGTTCTCTCTTGTCATCATCTTCTTGAGCCAGCATATAGGCTAGCGAGACATTGGTAGCTCATGAATATAAGATTAAAGGGCGGTCTGGTTTAGGTGGCATTAGCGTGGGTGGTGACAACAGAAACACTTAACTACTTTGAAAGCATCATTGCAGTCGTTAGTCCAATCGATATTGTACTCTTTCTTGAGTAGATTGTTGATTGGATGAATGGAAAAGCTTAAGTCTGGGATGAATCTTTGGATTGCACCGAGTTTCCCAAGAAATGACCTGATTCTAGATTCATCCGATGGTGGGATCATTTCAAGAACAACCCGGATTTTGGCTGGGTCTACATCGATCCCTCATGATGATATAATGTAACCTAGGAGCTTCCCTCCTGTCACACCAAATATGCATTTTTCTAGGTTTAGTGTGACTCCGTATTCTATCAAACGTGAAAGAATGATACGGAGCACTTCCGGTGATCACAACACTTCCTGGCCTTGGCCAACAAGTCATCTACATAGGATTCCATGATCTTGTGAATAAGATCATGAAATATGTATGTCATTGCCCGTTGGTATGTAGCGCACCAGCGTTCTTGAGACCGAATGGCATAACAACGTAGCAATAGGTTCCCCAAGGAGTTATAAACGTGGTTTTGGCTTGGTCTTGTTCGGATATTCTGATTTGATTGTATCCTGAGAATCCATCCATGAGAGACAAAAGCTCAAATCCAGTTGTTGCATCAATGATGATGTCAATGGATGGTAATGGGAAGTCATCCTTGGGGCACGCTTTGTTAATGTCTCGAAAATCTATGCAAATGCGTATCTTCCCATTCTTTTTGAGAATGGGAATGATATTAGATATCCATTGAGAATAATCGACTGGCTTGATGAATCCTACTTGGAGGAGTTTCATTACTTCTTCCTTTACCATGAGAGCCACCTTGGGTTTCATTGGTCTCGATTTTTGTTTAACTAGCTTTGCATCTGATTTGGTGATGAGGTTATGTACTGCGATGTGTGGTGTAACCCCTGTCATTTCTTTATAATTAAATGTGAAAGCCTTCTGATGTTCTTTGAGGATTCGAGTGTGTATTTCTATTTCTTCTAGAGTTAACGAAGATCCTAGTTTCAAGATCTTTGGGTCTTCCTCCGTTCCAATGTTAATATCAATTGTTTCTTTGATTAAAGAAGCGTTACCTTCTTCAAACTCAGGTGGGGCTGGAGGTAATTCCAGATCGTCTCCATTCTCTACTGTGTATATGTTGAGTTCTTTTTGTGGGGGAAGCTCTATCATGGGATTTCAAAGTAGGAAGATGAATGTGGGATTAAGGACAAATCTACCTCATGATGGGTGAGATGTAACATTGCATAGGCATTTAAGTAATCCAGAGTGGCTCTATCACTATCAACGTGGTCTAGGATAATAGAGTTGTTCTCAGCTATGTTCGTTAAAAGAGGGTTTGACATTGTTTTCACTAATGGTTTAGTACGAAGGGATACCATGAAATGGGTATCTTCTAACTCACTTGTTTGGGGTGAAGCGTGATGTTGAGGTTGCTATAGAATCCATAAGAAGATTTTGTTCTCGCGGGATTGCTTCAATGGATATGAAGTCAAATTCTTTGCTCAAAGTTAATACCATTGTTTTGTAGAGCTGTAAGTGTTCAACTCTGGTTTCATACACCTCAGAGACTTGGTTTGCTACTAATTGAGAGTCTCCTAACACCCTGATGTCATTAACACCAAGCCTTTTAGCTATGATGAGGCCAAGGAGGAGGGCTTCATACTCTGCGCCATTGTTTGTACATTCAAAATTTAGTTTAAAGGTGAATGGTAGGATCTTTCCCTCGGGAGAAGTAAAGATCACACCTGCCCCAGCCCCATAATGACATCTTGCTCCATCAAATGGAGAGTCCAATATTTAGTTGGGAAGATGGACATTGGGACATTTTCTACGTCAATTTCTTCTGCTTGGTTACTTCTACCATGCAGAGATCCTCTGCTGGAAGAGCACCAACACCTAGGGTATATCCCATACCTACATAATCAAATGGTAGGAAAATTGGTAGATCCTGTTCTAGTAAGTCGACAATCTTCACAGTAGTTCCTAATGATACTGTTTCTACAATGTTAGTCTCATCCTTGAGGGCTGGGATAGTCTTGATTAGGCTCATAGTCTCAAGATCTGTTGTAGGTACCAACTTTTCTTCTGGTTTCACGTCGGTTGGTTTATTAAGTTGGTTTGTTGGGAGTTCAAACTCAGAGTGAATGCCCGGTCTTTTCTTTAAGTCAGCTAGGTGTATATCGAATGGTTTTGGATCACCTTTGGCTATGAATACCTTTCCTAAGTGCAAGAACCTTACTTCTTGAAATAACGTAGAAGGGATTGCCTTCATACGGTGTATCCATGGTCGGTGAGGATCATATTATAATTGGTTTCCCGATCTATAATATAAAACTTAGTCAGGATTGTTTTGGGTCCTAAGGTAACTGGTAGTATTATAGTTCCAATCGAAGTGGCCTTAAGGCTATCATAGCCTCTTAGCGTATTCCGAGTCGTGGAACAGTTTGTTTCTCCATACCCTAGCTTTTGAAGGAAAGAGAAGGGGACTATGTTAACTACTTGCCCCATCGTCAACCATTGCACATTTAACGTAATTGTTATAAACCCACACTTGCAAATGTAAGGCCGGATCACCTCTGCGTGCAATCTCAGCGTCTGTTGGCATTTTGTTTATTTCAAATATAAACTCGGTATCCCTATCCGGCTGCCCCAGGGTAGATATCAAAGTCTATATGGTTTACCTGTGTTTGGGAGGTGGAGTGATGTTAATTAAATGACCTAAACCTAATGCCTCTAAAAGAGCAGCCTGTGGGTAGGAGAGTTCCTCAGTAAATCCAAAAAGGAGATGTGAGAGAAGGTTTTTGTTAGGTCATTAATTAGATCATAGGCACCTACGGGTTTCACTAATATTTGTTGGATGTTATCTGTCTCTAGCGAGTAACTTGGACTTGGCTGAGAGGAATACTCTCGTGTCCTTGTTACGGCTTCCACGGGTAGTTCGGTATCTAATTCTACTAAACCGACTATCTTGGGTCATGGTTGACTTCCTAATTGTGGTGCAACAGGTGGATTTAGTGAAGTCGAGGCTTCATAATCATTATTTCCTACCATTACACCTTTGTTCATCCCATTTGGATTTAATTTGTTGTTATTGTGACTTGGGAGCGGATCATTGAAGATCTTGAGGGGAGCATTTTGAGGGGAAACTACCCCTGTAAAAGTATTTGGTGTTGGTGATGTAGGATCTGCCAAGAACATATCTATGAAAAGTTGTCTTTGCTCCTCTGGAAAATGTTGCATGAATTTATTGTAGTCACGGCACGTTCTAGTGTCGTGGCCTCGAATCTTGTGAAAACCACAATACGAGTTAGGATTGTAATTTCTAGGTTGCTTGGTTTGGCGTATATTGTGGTCCAAAACTCTGATCAAACCATTGTCTATTAGGATTAAGGTTTTGTATTTGTTGTTTTTGGTTTTGGTTCTGATTTTGATATCCAGTTGAGTTTTGGCTTGGACCCTATGTCTGGATCCACCATTGTTGTTGTTGTTGTGGATGATTAAAATCCACCGAATTGATTGTTGGGGTAAAGTTGTTGTTTCGTTGATTGTTAACCAGCGGTGGAGTATTTAGAACATTGACCTTTTTAGCTTGGTCAGTTACCCCATCGGTTGTTGCGCCGTGATTTTTGTTAAGGATTTTAGGTCCTTGATTGATGTTTGTGGTAGTAGGGTAAGTCATAGTATTCTGGTTGGGGGTGATTAACCTCCCATTTGCTCCATACGTCTTGCGACCACTATCTATTGCCGCTTGATCTATTCGAGAGCACTCTCAAGTACTTCATCGTAAGTCCTTAGTGGGAACTTCTGGACTTCTTCCTTCACCTCTCTGCTGAGAGAATGAAGGAATAAATCACATAGCTCCATTTGGTCCATGTTTGGAGCACTGGCCAAAGAATAAAGGACTGTACGCCATCTCTGGATGAAATGAGTGATAGATTCATTGTGCTCTTGTTTAATGTGCAAGAATTCCCTGATTCCTATTCTTAACAGTTTGTTCATGTCAAATGCCTTAATGAACTCTGAAATGAGTTGTTTAAATGAATGGATGGAAGCTTCAGGTATTCTATAATACCAATCGAGGGTGATGCCCTCCAAGGTTTTGGGGAATATTTTGGCAACAACCCCATCCCAAGGAAGCAGTTCTCGAATGGTTGTGGCATAGGCCTTAATGTGTGTATTCGGGTCTCCCTCCCCTTTGTATTTGGGAAAATCGGGAAGAGGTCTCGGAAGCATGATGCTTCGTATGGTGAAGTCTAAGGGCTCTTTCAAATACTCTGAGTAAGTCCCTATCGCATAGGTTTCGACCATTGATGGTGCCTGTTGAGGGGGAGGAGGTGGAATGGGTTGCTGATACGGCGTAGCGTATGCATTTTGCAGGGGCATAAGGAAGCCCCTGTGGTTGAGCAAGCATGCTAGGGAGAGGAGAACATATCTCTTGTGGTGACTTGGAGTACATGTTTAAGTATGAAGGAGTATTCCCCAAGAGTGGATTGTGTTGTACAAGACCGGGAGGTATCATATTCTCCACCCGAATGGTGTTGGAGGTGGCGGTTCTAGTTGGTGTTTGTTGTGAATACTGAGGAGGCATGCCCAACGTGCCTATTCCTGTGAGGAGGTCTACTTGGCTAGGATGATGTGGAGGATTGGAATTTCTGCTGCATGAATTGAGATGTTTGACTCACTTGAGCAAGTTCTAACCCTCTAACTCTTTCTACTAAAGTCAAAATGACTTCATTTGGTGAAGTCACAGTATTTTTCCTTGGTGGCGTTTGTTGTATATTCTGAGGTTGTATAGGCATGTGATACCCCACTATGAATTGATCATTTCCCTGCCAAGTTTCACCAAGGGCATTTCCTATAGGTAGTGGCATGGAGGTGTTTTCTTGAAAAGAGACCTCGGGTCATGTTTGTAAACTTCCTATAGGTGGGTACATACTCCCAGAGCATTGTTCATTCCTGGCGTAACACACTGAATGTTCATCATCTAAAACTAGGTATGGATCTGATTGTCTGCTAATTTGTGGTCTAAGCAAGCACCTGAGGAGATGAACTAGATTCTCCTGTGAATGTCATATTGTTCGAGCCTGAAGGCTCTGTTTGTTGCATTTGTGTGAGTTGATCCAACTCCTCTATTTGGAAAGATGAACTATATCTAGTCCTTGGAGGTGGAGCTTGTGTTGATAATTGGTTATTTGAATAGTTGTCACCCCATACTAAGAGCGAGGGTGATGACTGTCTATTCAGTTGAGCGTAGTATGCCTCAAGACCTAGGAGAGGTCTGCCATATGCATCGAATCCTGACATATTCGGGGGTATATGAATACCCAGAATAATGGGAAAGAGCGAAGGTGGAAGAAAGAGGTAATAAAGAAAAGGGGAAGCACTGTGTGTTTCACGTCGGGTTCACCAATTTTGTATGATGGAAAAGTGACAAGTGAGCATGGGAATCTACAAGTAACTCTTCCTCACACCCGACCTCCCGAGGTCATGCCGAGACAGCCGGTGGGGATGGATTATGCGTGGGGTATGGGTAAACTAGTTAGGAAATCTTATATCTTCGACACGCACTAATGGAATCTATGAATCTAAGGCAAAGAAGGCCCTCCTAACCTAAACTAGCGTGATAGATCGGTCGGTGAGGATGACTGCTCGAAGGCTCCAATCAATATCGAGCTCTGGCGTGATTCGATCTATAGGTTGTGGGATACGGGGAAAATGACCTGGGATTGTTTCGTGTATATCTCCAGATAGGGTCATAGGATGGATGATGGATATGGTGGATTCTACGGGTGATTCTCGGCCTAGTCCAGAAATCCTTAGCTTCGTTAGCTACTATATCCAATAGGGATAACTGTGTGATGATAATAGGTGGAAGTGGAGTGGATCTAAATACTAATGTGCGTAAACCAGCGTCAATGTCGGATTGACCTGTGGACTCGTTGGGTTGTGGGATTTGTGAATCACAACCATAGATTTGTGGTTGTTGTGGACCTGCTATGGTCATGTGTGGAATCAGTCCCTAATCCCTAGTATCCAATAGTCATATGCCTTTTCGGCCTCTATGTTCAGAATTAACAGTTGTGTAATCTTTTTAGAGTATCTTACAGGCGTTCTTGCAACCTGAATTCTTAAGCTAGTGTCTATATCAGTGAGAATATCTCCTATGTCTGGTTGTGGGACCAAAGGATCACAACCAAATGTTTTCTCTCTTTCAAGCCCTTCTACAGTCATGTGGATGTTTATCTAGGGTAACTTGTAGTTTGGCTGGTTTGACCAAAATATGTGTGCTTGGTCATCTTCTATGTTTAACCCTCTTAACTGTGAGTTGATCTGTTGTAAGTCTGTTGTTGTTTGGAAGACTTGGATTCTAAGATTCTGGTCTATATCGGTTATTGTTGTGACAAGATTGGGTTGAGGCACGATAGGCTCGAATACGTTCTCTGGCTCCTAGGTCCCGTGATTGTCATGCAAAAGGAAATGATATAAAGCTAACTAATGACAGAATAAATTGACTACGCAAGATATATCTATGTATATTCCTAAATCTGATATTTTGATAAACTACTTAATAAAATTTAAAAGAGCAATTATCTAATATATCTAGAAATTGACAACTAAACTAATAACAAAATTAAAACAAACAAAGCAACTGAGTATAGCTACTTGTCTGTGCAGTTGTGAATCTATTCTAAGTAACCAGATAACTGATCTAATCTATTTGAAAGACTCTCGATCCTACCTCAGAAGTGAGGAGTGAATCATAGTTTCTCAGAAACTATCAATCCCCATAACTTCCCTGGCAATATCAAAGTAAAATTAACTGAAATGAAATGATTGGCTACTCTACTTGATATGCTTTAACTAGAACTTTGAAAGCTTGAACCTGGATTTTGCAGAATAGTGGTGAATCCGATGGTGTGTGGCCTTGTCCCCTCAGTGTGATTTCCTCATTCTTTCGTGCTCACGTGGATCCAAAAAAGCATGTAATGCTAGCATCAGCAGAAGTAGATATGGGACAATGGCAGCTTAGGATGCAGACTGAATACAATGCGAGTAGGAGAGGGATAGCGCAAGAGAACAGAGCTTGGCTTATGTAATTCCTAGTGGGATTTATTGCGAGTCATGCAACATAAAACATCCAGAACCTGAAACTATCCTATTTGATGAGCAGAACCTACAACTTTAATGGCTTCCTACTAAAAATCAAACTATCCTACTCCAATTGATTGGATGAAATAATAACAACACTTGCACAAGGAGAATATGTGGCTTTCTAATAGCTAAACAACACTAACCATGCATATAACAAATGAAACTATGAATCCTAAGCAAAATTGAAAGGCTAAGCTATTGAAATGAGAAATTCAGAGGAAAATTTGAGGGGCCATTTGCTTGAGCACAAGCCAGCTATTTATAGAATCCCATTTACCCAAAGGTGAAAACCAAATTGATCTCTTAAACCATAAACAATGCCAAAACACTATTCCAGGAACCAAAATCATAAATACAAGCAAAGGCGGTGAAAAAAGCTGGTAAACGTTGAAAATTTACACGAGTCACGTTAAAAGAGCATTCTAGAAAATGCGTGAAGGACCACCACCCCTAGCGGGGGGCGGTTACTGAGACCGCCACCTACCTGGGTGGCGGTCATGAGACCGCCGCCCAGGCAGGGTGGCGGTTTCATCACTGAAGACCGAAAAGCAAAGAAAAAGAGGGGGGAAAAGAAAAATAAAAGCACGCGAGGGCTAAGTGGGGCATGTGGGATGTTAACGAAAGGTAGGTGGTCAGGTAGAAAAAGGGGGAAGAAGTTTTATAAATGCTAGACCTTACGTATGTGAATGATCAAACTAAAATCATTCATGTAAGACTCCAAAGTACACTCCTTGTAGAAAAATTATATGGGTAGGAGATGATGGACCCCAAGGGTTTATATATGCATACAAGAAATATGTTGACCTAGAAAATGTATATGCACATGGATGAACTGAGTTTGATATCATCGAGGAAGCATGTATAAGGTGCCTCAAACAACCCATTTAATGATAAAAACTACATATTTTATAGATGAGAAAGCCAAAAATTACTAACAAAGATGATAAGCTGATGTGGCTTAGAGAAATTTAGATAAGAGGGCCACGCTCAAAACATAAGATAATAATAATAAGGAACATGAAATACAACAATTGATTGAGATGCATGACAAAGTTGAGAGGTGGAAAAACATAATTATGGATTTTTCTACTGAATTTGGAAATGAGGTTTTGGAGGTCCAACCATAATATGATGAGTGCATATAGAATACATACCCATTGGCCTTGCATTTTATAAAATATTTTGTTCACCTATTTCTTAAGGTGAAGCCAACCGTGTAAGGGGGATCGGGGAAGACTTTGTGGCCATGAAGGAGAAGAATAAAAATATTATAGCACACATGATCATGGAGTATGACATCATGTTGTAAAAATTAAAAGATGAATCAAGAAGGTAGGTTGGATGTTAGACAAGCTGTTAGGATCTAGAGTATATCCTTAGGCATGAACAATCTAGGAGGAAAATGAGGTACATGAGGTGAAGAAGGATGAGGTGATCAAAAGATAAGAAAATTTTCTTTTAGTTACAAAGAAGTGAGATGTAATTAAGGCGGTAAGGGAGCCTCATGAAGTACAAATAAAGGATTTGGGGTTTCTAGTGGTGTGAAAAATGGATTTAATGGAAGGAATAATATCGAGTCTTGGCTTTGGGGGTGACAAGGAGATAAAGCAAAAGGTGAGGACATGAATCTAGAATATATGGAAGAGATAATTGGGTCAATCCCTATTCTGATGAATGAAGAAGGGGTGGGAGAATGGAATGAATTGTAAAGTACAATAAAAAAGAGAGTAACTTGAGCTTACGTAACTAGTTGATGAGTGAGGTGCATTGGAAAATTTTCCTTTATTTCATTCTTCCATTATTTTTATGATATATTATTTATTATTTCATTCTTTGAAGTTATAAGACTTTGAAATCAACCCATTTATGAGGATGATAATGTAATTAGTGTGGGCTAATGTTAGACTGGAAAAATTACTAAGTATAAAGAGTGCATGAGGGAATGAGTCACGTAAGTGGGGCACATAAAAAACTCAAGGGTTAGAAAAGTAGCGTGATAAAGGCTCGTGCCTGGAAGGAGAGATTCCAAGACTTAGCTGATTTTACAAGTTACTTGGCTAAAAATAGAAAAACAAGTTGGAGTGTGGCTTAAGAAAAGGATAAAAACTTAGAGAATTGGTGGCCAAGAAAGGGATATTTTTGGATAATGAACATGTAGTTTGAGCACATGCATAGAGGATATTAATAGGGTTAAGGTAAAGTCTTATTTATAAGATAATATATTATTAGCTCCATTGTAAAGATATGCAACCTTGTTAACGCACATCTATTTTGAGCATACCTATTATTAGGAGAGTGCATGGGTGGTGAAGGGAAAGTCCCCACCCCTATATATATATCAGTTGGATGTCATTATTCTAGGACCACATATAACATCCCATGGTTTATGTCTAATCTATTTGAGAATTGTTATGGTTTTCGGTTTGATACTTGCGCATGTTCCAGTGCTGGTTATGATAATGTAATCATCCCTATTATGTAATGTTTTGATGCAATGGATTATGGAGGATGGATTTTTGTAATGATGTATTTAAGTATGGTGAATTCATGGTGCAATTGGTGTTAAGCTGTTATAAGATATTTTATGATTTCCGATTGATGGTATGATGCATGCTATGATTTTCACTTGAGAACAAACTAAACTATCCAATTTTTTGGAGAAAAAGGTAGAAGGATAACTGAAAATATACTAAAAGAAGGTGATGCACCAATAGTTTGATAAACAAGTAGATCCACTTCACAAGCACAAAGTACTTCTATAGAATAATATATGACATGCACAACTTCTTATTCTCTTCTCCAGAAAAATATTTATGAATATAAAACTTAGAGATAATAGAAGGGATTTTATTTATTCCACAACTGAGATAAATAAGTTTATAAATCACAACTTGTAATTTAACTAAAGAAAGATAATTAATATGAAGGCAAGATAAATCATCACATACAAGGAAATAAGAGCATTCACAAGTATTGAATGAGCTATTGAAATACACAACACATTAAATAGTCGAAGGAAAAATATTGTTTTGTATATATTACTGAGGCTAAAGCCTATATATGAGAACTCAAAATGGAAGAGCCTCCTTACAATAAGATCTAAAAGTTCTGATTACATAATGCATTCTTCTATTTATAGATTAAGGGGTTGAGAAATTATAGCTACTCCCCTTAATCATTACATGCTAAAAATAGAATGCATTTACACTTGAGAAACAATCTCCCACAAAAATAGCTAAGTGGTTGTGCAGGTTTGATTGAGTCAAACCTATAACTCGAATGGTGTTGCATCTTAGAGATCTGTGTAAAAATGGCAGCCAAGTTTAGCTAGGGCTGGCACCACCCTTTTTGATCCAATTCTTCTCCTCCTTCTTCACCAACTACCTTGTGCCTGTAATCAAGAAATCGTTTGATGATTTCTTGAACTTCTTTGTCATCTGGTCCACACGCATAACATTCAGGACCTCGGCCAATTCAACTGCTTTGATTAGTTTCCCAAGTAACTTTTTGGTCTGACTTATGACTTTTTTGAGCTGGCTCAAGAAATTTTTGTATAATACCAACTTGTGAATAGATTCGAGACCAAAGGACTTGGTTACCTCATTATCTTCATTTACTAGGCTCTTGAATTGGGAAATAATTTGTTCTACTAGAAGTGCATCAATATTCTCATCAAGAAACCTACAATAGATGATGTCAAATTCATCCATGATGTCATTGAGGCCATCAAATACCTCGATTCTCTTCTCATTTAACTTAGATATTGCCTCCTCCTACAACATTTGGACCAAAACTCCATGGCTTCACTATACTTGAACAATTTTGAGGAATCATCAATGATCCCTTCTTTCAAAGTAGATCAGACTCAATGTTCCAAACCTCTTTCTAGGATTTGAGTGTGAGCTCCAAATTGTCACATTCTTCTATGAGAATTCCATCCATTTTGGAGATGACAATGTCCTTTTTAAATCCAACTCATTATAAAGATCGACAACATCCTTTATTACTTGTTCTCCTTCCTGAATTAAGACTTTTGATCCATGCCCCAACTTCCGACCTTGTTGTCCAATTTTCTCAACCATGGAGAAGGAGGTGTCATCAAAGCTTGTAGGAACAACAAGAGAGCGAATATGAATAGGTTGTGTGATCTTATGTCAAATGGCGGTCAACTATTCAACCTTTCCTTTGAGTTCATCCTTGGTCACCTTGTCCTTGTCAAACTTATCCAAAAGATTACCAAGAGCAACTTGGACATCCTATTTGGATCCTTCATGAGTAGCCTTTCCAAGGGAAACCTTGAGATATGATAATCCACTTGTGGTGATAGTTTCTTTTGTCTTTCCAGTAGTCATCAAAGTTTCTATCTCAACAAATCTCTCCCTAGTTTGATCAATCAAAAGGTTAGAAATGACCCTTGGTCTCTTTTCTTGTCACCAGGGAGTTGGATCTAGGATGCTGAGGTCAACAACATCTCCAATGGGAACCTTCTTCTTCTACTTGGGAGTCTTCCTGTTCAACCATGCAGGGATAGAAGAAGAAGATAATTGTTTAGTGGATGACATAGGAACATTCATCACAATAGTAGGTTGGGTAGGTGTTACTAGGGCACTTGTTGCAGGCACCATGAATGGAAATGATGTGGTGACAAGTGAAGGTGGAGTGGAGAGGATGGCCATAAAAATTGATGAAATGGGAAGAGTGATGGGAGTGGAAATGGAGAGTTTTTTTGGGGAAGAGGAGTCCCAAAGAGGGATCCTAAAGCTAAAACATCTCTAGATGAAAGAGAGGGGAGAGAGAAAAAACTTGGGCCATGGAAGGGGATGAGGTGAGGAGCGTAGGAGAAATGGGGAAAAAGAAATGGAAGATGTGGTCAAAGGGAGAGTGAGAGGTGGAGGGGAAGGAGGAACTTAAAAATGGTGAAGTAGGAAGAGGGAGAAGAGGTGACTGCAACACTTGAGAGGTTATGGGAGAAACACTAAGGTCAATGACCTTTGTGGAAGGCACCTTGGAAGGGAAAACTTTATTTGAGGGAACCTGAGGAAGAACTTGACCTCTGCATATAATGGTGATTTTGAGGCTTTGGAGTAGGTTTGAAAGTACCTCCTTCCTTTTGAAGAGGTGGGATGGCCCACCGGTGGTTGTACTTGAAATGTCTCAACATGAAGTTATTTTGATGCTTTTTGGCATGATTCCCAATGATATCAACCATTGGTAGGTCTAGTTGAGAATAAGAGCCACTCTTCTTTTGAATTGCTTGCACTCTTCAAGCGACCAATCGATCCATGGAAAGGGTTGATTTTTACATTGTTATGATCATAAATGGGGTCCAAAACCTATCCATCATCATGAAGACCCTCCAGAACATCTAAAATTCCATATTGGGCCACTTCTTGAGAGTTAACCTTTCAAATTCCCTTTCTTGTATCATGACTTCATCTCTGTAATTAAACCAGATATCTTCCAATTGTGGCATGTGAGCACCGACTGCCCATGTCCACCAAGATTGTCCCAATAATAAAAACTGACACATGGGTGAAAGGTTTTCAAAGTCATTTTCTACATTTCCCCTTCACATTCTTTTCTTTATATGTGGATGCACAAGTATACCTTCCCAAAACTATGGGAAATTGAGCTCCTATCTTGTGTCTATCATGTTGGATCTTGTGAAAATGTAATAGTTGTCCAAACTAACTCCATCAAGACCCATTTTTGTGGGCACCTTGGTAACTTGTAGGGAGTGCTTGAGAATCCCACCACCCTAAGATATGTGAATGTTGGAAATTGTAAGTAAATTCCTCCCCATTCTCTAACCACTTGCCAGGAATTATCTGAAATCCTTGATTGTAGAGTTATTTGTCAAATAAATACAAGATAACAATGAAGAAAGACATCATTAACTCTTCTAAATGCTTTACCTTCCTTCATTGTGAGTTGAGGGTAAAATTCATAAATTTTTGATGAATTCCTTGACCCTACAGTGAAAACTAGGTAGTTCCTCATCCTCAACCATATGTACACATACACAAGATAGGAAGTCATGAAGAAATTACTAGAAGTTAGGACATCCAGATAGTTGGAAATGGATGGCATTGTTGATATGTGTATGCCCATCGAGATAAGATCAACATTCTTTTAGATAGTGGAAATATATAAATACATCCACTCTTGGAAATCCTTAGAAGATGGGAGTCTCATAACTCTACTTAACAAGGTGATGATGTCATTTACTTCTTGAATAAAATCTGAAATCGTGGGATGGTCTTAGGAACTCTTGCCAATGAAGGCTTAGATTTCATCAGTAGCTTTTGTTAAGGACTCTAATACAAGTCTTATCAATATTTTATCCCAGTTCTCAAGAGAGTGGATTCTAAGAAATTTTGGCATATCCTTCGACATCGGGAAGCTTCAACAAGTCTTCAAAATAATCAATATCCAATTTGATAATCATGACTATCCCATCATCATCTCTAATGTTCGGGAGAGTTTTATCATAATGTATAGAAATTGAAGCACAAACTTTTATTATTGCATTGATGGAGGGAAAAAACAACATCTAAAGAAAGTCCCACTATCAAAGATACCTTGCATCCATGCCTTTTTTTGAGAGCTCTAACTCTTTCCCAAAATTTAGGCAAGATCAATATGCCCAAGGTCCGTATCTCAATATTATTGACATCCGATGTGATACTAGAAGGGGAGATACCCCTTGGAAAATGTATTTCATCTTCTCTTTCCTTTAGATGATGATCCAAACATCTTCCCTTGAAAATCCCTAAAAATCTCCTTTGGAATGAAAAGTGAGAGCGGAAGTTCCCCTATGCAATGCATCCTACTATTCCCCCTGATGGCACCTCCACGTGCGTAGTTCTACTATGTAAGTTATGTCGACGAGTTCATTGGACACTTTTTATAGCCCTGTAGTTCTACTCTACACTTCGAAATCTTAACTTCCACATGCTTTAAACTCGATTGACTAATTCTTTTCTTCACTCCAACTTTCTTCCGAAAGCAAAGTTAGAGCTTGCTCTATATGTAAAAAAAAATGATCTCGATCTATGGAAGGAATGGAGACTTTATTTTGAAGTTGGCCTCTATCTCAAATGGTCTTCTAATGAATACTTCTCCTTTGCTTCTCAAGAAATTGATATTTTGAAGCCTAAGCTTAAAAAAATAAAACCCATGAAGGTAAAAAAACATAGGAAAGTTAAGTTCAAAAACACAAGGATAAAACCCCAAGAAATGACACAAAGGAAAATGTGAAGGGCACCCATGAGGCTAGATGAAAAATTGACAAGAAAAACCCTAGAAATGAAACCAAAAACCCCTTAAAAGATAACTTTAAAACTTACAAAAATACCTACCTATAAATAGAAAATTGTGAAAAATGCCCAAAATCCACCTAAGGTCGTATTTACGAGGTAGGTCGAGGTCAGAGAGGTGTTAGGTCAGTGTCAAAAAAACAAGTAAAAATTTATCCTTAAATAGAAAAGTAAGAATTAATTACTACTGACATGTGTGGGTAGTTGGTACTAAATGATGACCTCATGTCAATTTTAATATGTTGAAGTTGGAAGGTAGTTTGCATGCAAATTGTACTTTAGGTTCTAAAACTTCCCTTGAAACGGGTCAAAATTTAGAAGTCAAAAGAAGTTGAATTGCAATTTTACATGAAAACTATTTCAAGTTCCGACTTTTGAAATACATATGGGGAGATTAGATTTGAACTCGATCTATAGTTTGCATGTAAACTACATTTCAAATTTAGATTTCCGATTTCAAAAATATCTTAAATATCTTGGTTTTGGGTTTTGAAAGTCAACAAGTAGTTTACATGCAAACTACCTTTTGACTTCCGAAATTTGAAATCCTCTATATAATTAGGAAATTTTAACAATTTTTCAATTTTTGAAAAAATAATACTTGGTATAAGGAAAAATTTTGCAAGAAAACTTTCAAGAGTCCTCTTAGCAAGGGAACTTGGAAAGTTAACAAGGCTTCAAGCAAGACTAGTCTTCCTTCAAACTTCACTGAATCATTTGATGAGATTCATCACACTTCTTTACATACTGATGCATGCTTGAAAACATCATTAGGAACTTCTTGTAGAAGCTTGATGATGTAATTGGAAACACGATGGCTAGGAGAAGGAATGGTGTGATCGAAAGGTAAATATTTGCATTATGGGCTTAGTTATCGTGCTTGAAAGTTTGAATTTTTAGGCTAGTCATTTTGCATGACAACAATAAGGAAGGAATATAGGAGAATTTCCTTGATTTTAGGATTTGTTGGTTAGTAAAATGTGGAACTTAGTGAAGATCATACAAAAGGTTCTGGGAAGAGAAAATGCATTCAAAAGTGTGGGAGGATTAGGATGGAATCACACAAATCGGATGAGGACATAGATAGATTCATTGTTAGCGCACTTGCATGTGTGGCTATTATTGTAAACAATGCATGGCTAATAATATCATGCATGCGACCTATTTTGGGATTAGATAAGTGGTGAAGGGAAAGTCCCCACCCTTATAAATATGTAGTGAATTGTGTAGTATGAGGGAGATACATAGATATGATGTTAGGATTGGACTTACCGTGAGATTATACTATCCAAATCAGATGTGCATAAGCATAGTGTATACCATTATTGTAAGAAGCTTTTGTGTATTACTACATTTAATATAATGGAGTGTATTGGCTGAATCAGAGTATCAAATCTTGAGTATAATTGGTTCTTGCATTCTTGATTTCATCATGGTTATCTTTTAAGTCTGTTATTCTCTAGATCTAGATCAGAATATGTTCTATAGAATGTTATATTAGTTATGGATCTGAATGCATTAAGTCTTCATCATGCTAACATCCTGTAGGAATAACCCTAAAGAGGGGCCAGTACCTTTGCACACTTTGGGTGAGTGCTCAATCTAGGTTGAGTGATGTGCTAGCGTGCTTGGGATTTTACTAGTAAATTCTAGGCTGCATCATTGGTTCCATTACCAAGACCTCTTTTTCAGTTGTTTTCAGGATGGTTCATATGAAGACATATCGGTTGACCCTAATAAGTGTTGAGGAGTGGATACATGACTCTAGAAGAAGAATACGCATGGAGGTTCAACACTAGATTTGAGTTTAATGCACGCGTATGGGTGGAACATAATTTGTATGACATTTTATATGAGAGCTTCTTCACTATCTTTCTAGTAGAATTATACGAGTGGCTGATTACTTATGCATCTAAATGAAATTGGAGGTATCGCACACTTGTCTGACATAGGAAGAATTTCAGGCCCTTTATGATGTTGATCTGATTTGGACTCATGATGTGGATATGTGGTTCCATGGTGTTTTGAATAGTTATATCTTGGAGTACTCAATTTCCACTTATTCATGCCTAGAGGTAGCTGAATTCCATTTTTACGATATCCTAGAGGAACTTACCTACAAGGCATTCCACTAGTGATCAAAATTTTTATGGTAACCCTGAACTTGGAGAGTAAACCGATGGTGAACTAAACCCCACCATGCGCGGGGTAGGAGAAGGTTTGGTGAAAGATGGAAGACCTAGTGGCAGAGAGGAAGAGAGAGGAAAGGTGGCTTAAGTATAATGAGGCACACGAGAGGGAGGTAGAGAAAATGGTGTTGTTGTAGAGAAAATGGCAGTTGGGAGAAAGATAGTTTAGAAGGATTTGAAGTTCACAAAAGACGTGGAACCTAAGCATCAGGAACTCCCCCATTTGGGAAAGCATGATAGGGAACCCTCCTCGGCCTCATGTAGAAGCATGCCAATAGAGATGACTTGGGCCATGGGTGCATCTGAATCCACCTAGTAACCTTTCCCTTGTGCTTGGTTTTCCAGCATCTAGTACAACAAATAGTCAACAAGCTAATTCAAGTAGTGGGAGAGTAGGAGTGAGTCTTATAAGAGCACAAAGATGACATCATGAAAATGGCTTTGTTATTATATGAGAGTACCTTTTTGAGGTGTATCATCCACATAGAATTCAAGTGTGTAGATTTTTGGACTATCTTTTGGAAGTAGTAATCCTTCATGAGACTATCGTCAGGTACAGTTTACTACTATTAGGACACATGGAATTACATCTTTTGGTCTGACCCTAGCTACAGGTTTGGGATTAGAGGTATAGGTGGCTCTCTAGCTCGGTGGATTTGGTGGTTTTGGGGCGAGAGAAACACAGGAGGTTCTGATGATCGGTGGACAAGGTCCACACCAACCCTAGAATATTTACATGGAGATGTCTCTTCGTCTTCCAGAGTATAGGGGCATAGAATATGTTGCTAAACATGTACACATGTGTGAAATACTATGGTGTGAAAAAGAATCACGGCTTCTTCTTGAGCATAGGGCAATCAATTTTCTACTACATTACTAAGGGGCACACACACTAGTACAGAAATTTTACCCCGATCGACTTGCATGTAGACTATACAACTTTAAAAGATGCATTCCTTAAAGAGTTTCACATCCCTAAGTTTGAGCAGAAGAGTATAAGTGCACTCAAGGATATTAAGAAAGGCACTACTGAAAGTGTCAGAGAGTATGATGTTTGTTTTAAAATGTTGTTATCTAAGATTTCTTATGATATTCATGCAAGCCAACATGCATAATGGTTTTTGGAGGCTTGATTACCCCTTTTAGGAGGGCATTATCACATAAGACATACACTGATCCATGTGAAGCACTTGAAGCAGCCTTACGCGCTGAGTCGAGGCATTTGGAAGTATAGACACTGGGTGAGCCCATTTTTAGAAGCACAAATCACAGCTATGGAAAAGCAGTTGGAGAAACTATCAAAAAATTCAGCACATGAGACGTGCATAGGGATTTGGTGCATAGATTATGAAGTGGAAGGTCACAAAAAGGATACTTGTCCCCACAGATCAATGCACTCATTGTTGTTGGATTGTGAGATATGCCATTTAAACCATGATGCTAGCCATTGTCCATTACTACAACACATGATAAGGAAGAATATCTCTTGTTATTGTAAAATATTAGGTCCATGACTCATGACACAAAAGACTATCAGCATATTGGTTAGATCCAGGATGCTATAGATATTGGTGTATGATAGACAAGAGTTTTAGATAACTCTAAAGGAAAGAATGAGCATCAAGATCGGGATCACAATCAGGGCATGCTATGATTGGAATGAAGGGAATTTTGAAGGTGGTCATGGCAGAGGTCAGAGGATACCATGGTGGATTCAGAGGATGAGGCCGTGGTGGTGGAAGAAGTGAGTTCCCTCATGGAACATGTTATACATGTGGATATCCTGATCACTATAGTGTGAATGTCCTCGAATATTACATGTTCTTTATGGAAAGAATCATAGTTATGAGGAATTCCCAGACTTGTATGAACATCTTAGCAAGCAAATATAAACAAGAAAAAAAGGCACAGGATGGTTAGGATACAACGCACTATGGAAAATCAATGGATGCCCAAGTTGGAAGTAGAATCCGAGGCATTGCAAGTAAGGATCACTACCCGTGCTTAGGCGGCACACACTGAGAAGCATTACAATAGAATCCTACCATCACTAAGGAGGAGGTTCTACATGCATGGTACCTAGATCCTACCCCATCAAAAGGAGGTTTATCAGAAACCATGGAGGTACTCAGGAATCTTCAGGGTGAAATACAGTATTTAAAGGAACAATCACGGAAGATGGAGAAAAAGAAAGCATCAGAGATGATCCAAACTGATATGGATGACTTGAGAGAAGTGTGCAAAATGTTGCGCTAGGAAAATATCATTCCACTATTAGGGAATTGGTTAAAGGAAACACTCCGTGTGCAAGTAAGTACTGAGACTGGATGATAGATCTCTGCATGTGAATCTTCCCCCTCATAGCCTAGATTATGACAAGGAAATCACTCTAATGTTGTTTTGGATGGGTGGCTATTGAGTAATATATTGATTGATATAGGCACAAAGTCAATGTTCTTACTTTAGATGCATGGGTACAAATGGGGAGACCCCATTGCAGCCATCCTCTAATGTATTGTTCATGGCTAATCGGACTAAGGCCACTCCCATCGAGTTTTAAAAGATGCATCCATTACCATACAAGGAGCCAAGTTCACTAGGATATTTTGAGGTTTTAGCAATGACAGAGTCAGATAGCTTCCCAAATCTATTGGGGCATCCTTGGTGCTATGCAAATAATGTTGATCTTTGGTTCAACAAGGGTTATATCAATTTTGAAAATAAGGAGGAAAGAGTTATTATCCCTTTAATAGATGGAAAATTTGTGCCCTATGTTGAGCCCTTGAGTGAAGAAGACCTGAATAGGATTTATGTATGCATCATCGGGATCCAGAGGTGCTTGAGCCATCTAAAGAAGGAATCATTCAGTGGGAGGATGCATAGTCTATCAGTGATACTACAAGTTTTCTTGTGATAATTGGGCTCATAGCACTTATGAGTTGGTGGGGCATGAAGTAAAGAATATATTTTAAAGATTCAAACCACATTATATCAGGAGAATAGGTAACAACTTGGTACCTTGTTACACCGGAGAAGGAGATCCTATGGTATTCCTATGCACGCCATGGAAGAATAGTGGATAGACCCATTGGAGAGAAGGAATATGCTAGCATATACCCTACATGGGACAACAACACACTTGGTGGGTGGCCCATAAGGATAATCTTGTAGGATGGAATGAAATTAGGATTGCTCTTGCCACTAGGTTCTTCAGGAACAATGCACCTACTCAAATATGCACTTATCATAGTAATCAACCTATTCAACACCACATTTAGAAGTGTGAGAGACTCTAGATAGAGGGGAAGAAGATTTACCACCTTCGCTATGGGTGCACAAGTTTTATTCCACTTACAAGGCTATGCACGTACTTGGTATGTATATGCAGAACTCCATAGAGAGACTGAAATTGGCAGGATTTAATTACAGAATGAATCAAGACGTTTGACTTCTTCTCTACCAAGCCTCCGGTGGAAGAAGTATTAAAATTCATAAAGCGCTTAACTATGGGAGATAGTGCCAAGGTGAAGAACTCATTCAAGAGTTATTTGATGAAGGAGACTTAGGAGCATTTTTTTGAAGAAACAGAGGCTGATGCCACACTACTTCAGCGTGCTTTCCTTGAGAAAGAAAAAGGAAAAATGGTCTACTTAGTGGATGATGAAGAAGTAGAAAATCTGGATGTAAACCATTCAACAGGTAGGCATGAGGTGTTGGACAGTGCAGATAAGACCACACACTGCCTATCATGAACCTATGAAGATAAAGAAAGTGAATATTAGATCAGATATTGAGCCTAAGGAGGCCATAATTGGAGACTATTGGTCGACTTTGAAGTGGCAAAAATCATAGATTTATTACAGGATTATCAAGACTTATTCCCTTGAGGGTACCATGAAACTTAAAGGCATGCATGAATCATTAGGGAGATGAAGATAAAGCTTAAAGATGGTGCGTGCCCAGTTAGAAAGAGACCCTACATGATGAACCCCAACTTGTGCAAAAGGTCAAGGAAGAGATTGACAAGATGTTGAAGTCTGGAATCATCAAGCCCCTGGACGAGTTAGAATGGGTTAGTCTAATGGTGATCAACATCAAGAAGGATGGTTAGATTAGGATCTGTGTGGACTACAAGGAGTTGAATGCTACATGTGTGACTAATCCCTTTCCTATGCCATTCACTGAGGAAATACTAGAAGGTGTTGTAGGGCATGAAAAATCTATTCATTTACAGATGGGTTCTCTGGGTATCATTAGGTTAGGATTACCCAAGAGGATCAGGAAAATACTACTTTTACTACTGAATGGGGTAGCTTCACCTATATTGTGATGCCTTTTGGTAAAAAATGCACTGATATTTTTACGCATAGTTATTCAAGCGTTCAAGGACTTTATTCACAACTTCTTGCAGGTTTATTTAGATGATTGGATGGTGTATGGACTTATTAAAGATCATTATGAAAATTTTGCTTAATGTTTGAAAGATGTAGGCATATTGAGTATCTCTTTGAACATTAAGAAGTGCATATTTTCTACACCATTTTAGAATTAGTGTTTAATATGCAAGCAAGGTGTTGATCACAAATTATTCTTCTATAGAATTCATGATACCTAAGGTTGTGTATTCCATAAAGGTGCACGCTGCTAGGTTGCCTATTAGTACAAAGAGGTCTAGGATTCTGAGAAGCATTAGAAGAATGGATTAAAAAAAACTTAATCAAGTGGATATTTCTTCATGAAGAGCCATAGCACGTTGGAGTTAAAAAAAGAAAATTCTAGGTATTTTGAAAGCATGGCATGACGAATTTATGACATTAAAGGATAAAAATTTTGAGATTGGAAAGATGGTGCTCCTTTATGATTCTAAGTTTTTGCACCATCTAAGAAAACTCAAGGTATGTCATTAGTTGGGGCCATATGTTATCACTCACATACTTGAAACAAGCACTTGTCAACTCTGCATACATTATAGGCACTTGATGGAATACAATTACCCGGATACTTCAATGGGAGTAGGATGAAGCCCTACTATAAATAAGTCTTCTTGGTGTTTGTAATAAGGTAGTATTTTCATTTAGATTAGGTTTTCAATTCTATATTTCCTTAATGTATTTCCTTCTTTGTCACTATGCTTTGTCAATTTAGTTAGTGTTTTTGTGTAATAAGTGTGTTTACTCGCCATAAGCTAATTACTATTTGAAGAATTTCTATGTGTAGAGGACTGCACACATACCCTTAGTGTGGGGTAGGTTATTGATATCCAGGTACAAGAATATTGAAAATAAGTCCACATGAAAGGAAAAATACTACTATGGGTGTTATTCAAAGTTGGAGAATTGAAAAAGATATTGCTTCTGGAAACAAGGACCATAGATGGAGATGAATGAAGAAACAAGTATAACACGAGGTAAGTAGAGGCCATGGGAACTACCAAGGGAAGGTGCAGTGGTGAGGTACTCAGGATGGAGGCGTGTTAAAGAGAAGTCCATGGCTAGGAGGTAGGAAGGTGCTAGAAGGTTATATCTTGGGCATGAAGATGTACCGCATGGAAAAGAACAAAAATGGTCAATTAATGAGAGGATTGTTGGTAGGTGAGGGAGCAATAAATGCACTAAATTTTTGAAAATCTATATAAAGATAGGATGCAAGTTCATTTTTACCATTACAATTAAGAGAATTTAAAAAGAGCTAAGTAAAAATGAAGCTGAGCAATTGTGTTGAGGCGAAGAGTGTGAAACCATGTGGAGAGAATATTTGAGCAGGAGAAGCTTGCATTCCATAGGTGAAGGGTTTGAACAAAGCAGACACATTACAAAAGAGATAGGGCATGTGATTTCCACTAGGGCACAGAGATTTGAACTAGGGTTTAAAATTGCTTGATTATAGAGGGAAGAAAGAGAGAGATTTTTAAATGGCACCAAAGAAAGCACCCACAACAAGAGTAAAAGGAAAGAAGAAGGTCAAGTGGAAGAAGAAATTTCTCTCGAGAGTAATTTCTCAAAAATGCAGTATCCAAAGGGCATGATTGTGGGACAAGAATGGGATTCCCACATCTAAAAATGTAAAATCAGTGATTACAACCATCATACATCGATAATAAGAAGGAGATGGATGCGTTGTTGAGTACAAAAATAAACAAGTGCACAACAAAAGACATGTCAGTGTACAATGATGACTTGGTGAGAAGTTATTAAAGTAAATTGGAGTCTATCAGTTGTATGAGATTCCATACTTTGGAAAGTATGAACCATTGTATCGATGGTTGATGAGAAGATTCCATGAGGACTTCTTCTACTTTTTCAGACGGAGGGTAAGAATCACAACTGCCTTGATTTCAACAGTGATGGGACTAAGGGCCTCAAGAGCAGATCTAGAGAGTGACTTAACAGATAAAGCAATGATCCTAGAGATAAGGAAGGAGATGGGGTATACCAAGGGTCCACGGCATGGACATCGACAAATTAAAGAAGTACCCAATCATACAAGCAGCTTCCCATCTTGTAACAAAGTTGAATGACCAAGAAAGGTGGTCACAGGTGAATATAATGTGGCTACACGTTGCAAGAAGATGTCTCAAGGAGTGATCTACAATATCATGGATCACATAGCAAAGACAATCATTGAAGAAGCATGCATACATGTGATAGAATTAGTTTTGGCGCTATTTTATTATCTTTGGTGTTTATGGAGATTGGAGTGCCTAATGGGCCAAAGGAGAAGATTTGGGAGTACCCCATGGACACAAATCTCTGGTGGAAAGATTTAATAAATACTTATGCGAAGGGACCATGGGTGGGCCATTTAAATAGAGGGAAGAGATGTGGTATGATAGGCTCCATGTGGAATTTGAAGAGGAGTGGCGCATACCCAAGGAGTTACCTTCGGTGGTGGGTAAGGCAGTACAGTTTGTAGTTTACCAACATTTTTACATCACACGATTTACGATGAAGGATGGAGCTTGGAGCCCATGGTGAAAATTGACATATGCCTTCATAACAAATATATTTCCAGCATCATTCACTAGTTTTTGATATGCGTGCCACCTAACCTTCAATGTAGACAAGGTAGATTGTGACTACCATACACTGAGAAAGACATATGTCTATCCAGGATGGATTACCTACATTGAGAGGCTTATCTCAGATATTATAAGCATGAATAATGTAAGCTTGGTAGTTGGGGACATCGGAGCAACACTTGTGTACCTTCAACTCAAGCCCAAGCTAGAGAATAATAAGTATGTGGAGAATGAGTTCACACTCCCAGGGCCACCAAAAGGTAAGCATACAATGGAAAATGTTCCAATACCTAAGCCCACAGAGACAATATAAGTAGATGATGAAGAAGAGGAGAATGAGGATAGTGGTGGTTTGGAGAATAGAGGTAGGAGGTAGCCTCCAAATAAGGAAGAAGTTGAGCATGTGACTACTCCACCCCAGCCACAAGAAGGAGAATGATGAGGATCTAGATGTAGTATAAGGAGAGCATTGCTTCAAAAGAGTATTTAGGAGAACAAGGACCCAAGGTTCTACTCCACAATTAGTGTGCAGATCACCTCAATCTCTCCACAGAAGGAGACAACTGAGAAGAGAAGAAGGAAGTTGAAGCTGAATGAGGAGGTGGAAGAGTATAAGGAAAGTGCACCCAAATCTCCTACACCTCCAGAGAATGTGGAAGAACCAAAGGACAAAGAAATGAAGGATGGAGAAGAAGGAAAAAAGAGAATGAGACAAGGGAGGTATAAGCAGAAAAAGCTCAAATCTTGACATTCAAATTCCTAAGGGCCAAGATCAAAAAGAACAAGTGGAGAATATGTTCCACCGGTAATGGGCTATGCTGAGGACACAAATAAAATTGTCCATGCCCATTTTCAAATCACAATGACACCAAAAGGAGTTGTATGGGTGGGAGCTGATGGATGAAGATATGGAAACCATACACACAAGGAAGAAAGTTGTCATGGTCGATGCACACACATGGATGAACCAGACTTTGATGTATGTGAAGAGTCATGTGTATCAAGGAGGTTGAAGAAGACACCTCAGGCCAGACACATAACAATAAAGCCTACTTGTTATGTCAGATGAATAAGTGAGCAATGCTTTGGTGAAAGTCTTATAGAGGTGGCATGGAAAATATGGATAAGGCTACAACAATTAGGGTGCTAAGAGAAGAACTCAAAACTAAGGATGCATAAATAATGCACCTAAAGCAAGAAAAAGACTTGGCATAAAGAAGAACATTTTTTTCATCAGCATGGCAGAGGAAGTTGGGGACAATATCATGAAAGCAAAGCCACACTTAGAGCCAAAGGTACCCAAAATGTTTCCTTCGGTAATGCATTATGTAAGTACCTTGGTGGACTTAGTGCTTGAAGATGGACCTCTGCACATGCCAACACCAAAGAATCCTGAGCAAGAAGCAGAGTGAGAAAAGGCTTTGATGAGAAAGATTACATCATATGAGGGGTTGCTTCAGATCTTGTAGGAGGAACTGAAGAAAGTAGATCAAGCATTGAATATTTGTACATCCCCAAAAGTTGTTATAAGAACCAGGACCATTTTGGAAGACAATGAAGTCCTGAAAGCCATGAAGGATGAGACCTTAGGCCGCACAGATGATTAGTGCTTGTCAAGAAAAAGCGCGAGGCCCTTACAACAACAACACAAGAACCACACAAGGAAAGGCTAGATGAGCTTGGGAAACTCATCACAAAATATGGACTTATTAGAAGGAAGAATGAGTTACATGTCCAACATTTTTTGGTCTTGTAGAATGAGAAAGGAGATATTGCTAAGGATGAGCTAGAGTCAATTGCAGTGGATATCTTAGAGAAGGTAGAGGCCATGCTCAATGATTGGTAGACTTTAGAGGTGGAAATAAAGAAGAATATCCATAATTGATTCTTTAGGTTGAAGCAGAAGATGTTGTAGGTAAAGACATTCTTTTATTCATAAATATTCTTTCTATTCTTCTATTCTTTGATTCATTTTGGAGACAACCATTTCGGGTGGAAATGCAACTAGTGTGGGGTAATGTTGGTCAGTCAAAATCTGGCACTTAGTGAAAGAACATATAGAAGGTTCACGTGGAAGAGAAGAACACATTCAAAATGTGAGAGGATTGGGAAGGAATCACGCATTGAGGATAGAGACATATTCGGGACTTAGCCATTTTCACGATGATGAGCTATTTTTGAGATAGCGTGTGTCAACACACAAACCGGTTAGAGACTTATGCGTGACATGCATTGCTATTTTTGGAGGATCGGCTATGAAGTGCTTTGCATGGATACATGATGAGAATAGATTTACTACTAACAATTAACTAGAAGAAGTCTATTGTTAGCGCACTTGCATGTGTGGCTATTATTGTAATGACACGTGGCTAATAATAGCATGTGACCTATTTTGGGATTAGATAAGTGGTGAAGGGAAAGTCCCACCCTTATAAATATGTAGTGAATTGTGTAGTAGCATAGGGGAGATGTGTAGAGATATTATAGGTTATGACTGACTACTATGAGCGCATTATACTATCAAATGATTATGTATGCATGTTTAAGTATATGATGCCATATCATATGTAAAAGCTTCATCATGCATTACTATATTTAATATAATGGAGTGTTATTGGGATCTGAATCGTCTTCATCATATCAAATCCTAAAGATTATAATTGGTTCTTTCATTTCTTGATTTCATCATGGTTATCTTTTAAGTATGTTATTCTCTAGATCTAGATCAAATATGTTTTGTAGAATGTTATATTAGTTATGAGATTATGAAGATTATCTAAGATATGAAAAATATTCACATAATGAGACTTTAGTGCTTTTATAAGAGACCTCAATGCTTCTCTCGTTGATTAAGTAGATTATTGAAATAAATAAATGCTAAATATAAATATGTACCAAAGTGTAATGATATAAATAATTAAGTATAGATTTGACATAAGAAAATAATCTAGAAAATATGAAACCCTAGTTGCAAAAGAAAGAGATAAAATATTTGTTTTGTAGTGATGCCGAAATAGTACTTGAGCTAGAAAAATGATGGAACATGAATTAAAAGTATCGCAACCGAACCCATAAATATGTAGAAGTATTGGAAGAGCTAGGAATAGGGTGCCTATGTAGGTTTAGGGGTGCCTGGGCACCTATGACTATCTGAAGTTCTGAAACCTAATTTTATAGGGTCACAAGATTTTTGATATTTGTCTCTTTTGATCACATGTGTGGAAGAAGTGTAGGGATAAAGGTCTAGTGTTATTATCCAACCTTTGAATGCTTCTTGAGGTGTAAACACCACTTTGTAGATGGTGTGTAAAAATATGATCTATTTTGATCTATTTTGATCTATTTTGATCCAACACAAAAGAAGAAAAGAAGGTGTAATGCATACATGTCGAGTGTTGAAGGATTGTGTGTCTTGTAAAATCCACAGTGTAATCTACCAAAACTATACTAAAGTGAGAAATTTTTGTAATTTCCCTTGGTCACAAGAACCCAAGAAGGGTCGGGGTTCCCAGGAACTACTATCTATGTCTAGGACCTAGTGTACGTGATGTGATGAAGACCCAAGTCGGGTTCTAGTTCATTTCTAATATTGAATGTTGTGTTATTTGTGAATTGATTTATGTTTTACTAAATCAGAGAAATCTATATGGGGTGACTGATTTAAGCGAGAGATGCCACCCTCATTTTGGGTGCATGCGATGTCACAAGGAGTATGTGGCCCAAAGGAGGACCGAGATGCTATGATGAAACTGAAGCACTATAGGGGAAGGGAATGTGCTTAGTAAAAACCAACGTGTATGCAAAAATAGTGGCTGGAAAACAAGTGTTAGTGCAATCATGATAAAAATGCATGTTGAAGATAAAATGTAAGCTAACAAGTAAGAAGACATTGTAAACAAGTAATAGGGAAGACAAATTAGACCATGAAACGAGGGTTTTGAAACATGGGACATCACTCATGATGTTGTAGGACAATGAAGGTTGATGTGGTGGAAAGCATACAATGTGCACACTAGACAAAGGGCATAGCCCACAAATAATGAAAAAAAAATGATAAGCAATGGAAAACAATGAAAAATGAGAGAGTAGAAAAATATGGTAGCAAAGAGTTCCTACGAAACAAATGTTAGACATGAAGAACCCATTAACATGTTATAAATATAGAAAGTATGTCAAAACAAGTATAATATGATATAGTGTAGTGTGCTATTATGAATAGTAGTAAATATAAATCAAAACAATAGTTCTTGAAGTGTGTACAAAAGTGGATGCCCCAATAGTCGCTATGGGACTGGTAATAGGTATTGCTCAAGCATCCATGTTGCATGAATTTATCTACATAAAGTATGTAATCACAACTAGAAGGAAGGTGAATGCCCATGTGTATAGAGAAAGTATAATGACAAATGAAATATTTGTCAAACATAGTAAGTAAGTGTAACATGTGAGTATAAGTAAGCAAGAACAATGTGTAGCCAATATATGCGGTATGCGGTGGATGAGTGAGATGGAATGGAATGCGAGTGGATGTGACAGAGAAATTGCCCCCAAGTGAAGGTTATTAAGTATCCATGTGATGAGGTTCATTTATAAATACCCCCTCGAAGTCGAGAATTAACATTAGAACATGAGTGTGTTATTGGGAAATGGTATGAAAGTGTGCGCTAGATATATATTATCAAAAAGCATAGAGCATAGAGTGTGTGTGTGTGTGTGTGAATGAGATGTATTGTAAAAATTTTTGAGTGTGAAATGTGTAGTGTGTGAGGTTCATGAATGTAGTATACCCTCAACAATCAAGTGTGAACCATAACACAAGAGTGCATCATTAGGTAATGAAAATACTAATGTATCAAGATGTGTAAGATGCGTGTGAAATATGAGATGTGAAGTGTAAAGTATATAAGACACCTGAGAATGCTAGAAGGGGGAAGAATAAGTATTATTCCCCCAAGTGTATGATAATGAGAGTGATCAAGTAACATCATCTAAGAGGTCATCATTTTCATGGTCAAAACTAAATGGAGATGCATCTAAGACTTGGTAAGCAATTGTATGTGGTTGATCAAGAAAAGATCCATTGTGGCATAGATTATACATGCCCATTGCATATTCCTCATTAGTGAAAGGTGGTAATGGACATCCATGTGCATACCAACGAGTAAGGTTTTGTGAATAGCCAAGAAATGAGTCATTACAAATGAAAAAATGACAGAAATTCATGAGGAATGAAATGTCGGTATGATCGGGATCCAAATTTTGCCAATATAGTCAAGCCAAGATTGGCCAAGAGTAAGTGGTGAAATATACGAGTGCATGCAACAAAGACCGAGAGATGAAATACTCGAGAGGCCATAAGCAATAGTAATGCAATCATGTCCATGATATAGATGTGGTGAATGAGGTAGTGGTAAGATATCATTGAGTGTGAACCCAATCCAAGTCAAGCCATCAAGTGTGTAACAATGTTAGAGAAAGTGGTATCTAATGGAATGTGCAACCAGAAAGCATTGTTTATGAAAAGAGTGCATGTAAAAGGAGGTATCGCAAATGTAAGTTGCTCGAAGGAGAAATGAATGTGGTATGGTGTCTAATTCATGGACAGATCCCCAATAAAGTACCAAATAAATAGTATAAGGAGGCGGTTTTGAAGTAAATGCAATAATGTCTAATGTGCAAACAATTCCTTTGAGTGGAGGTAAGTTGTCTAGATAGTACATGGGTCGTGGATTGGAAACAAGATGGATAGTAGTGGAAATTGGAATAGGTAATGCAATGGTTGGATCTAGATTACAATGTTGGAATGGTGTACTATCAACGAGAACCTCATATTCAAATCCTTCATGTAAGAATCTAACACATCGGTGAACTGTAGAAGACACTACTTGCATTTGATGAAGCCATGGCCTACCAAGTAAGCAATTATATGAAACTAGGATATCGAAGAAAAAATAGAACTTGAATAGTATTTTTCTCAACTATGAGTGGAAAGGTGAAAATTCCTAAGCATGGACACATAGTGGAATCGTATTCTCAAAAAGAAATAGATGTTGGGTTAAGGATAGATAATGGAAGGCCTATAACTTGAATGAATGATAAAGGACAAATATTGAGCTCATATCGAATATCGACTAAATCATGCATGACACCTAAGTTATTGATGTAAAATCATATATATATAGAGGAGGATCATTGTCATAGACAACAAGATTTTCATCCATAGTAGATGGAAAAGTAATTTATTGAGAAAATGCATTGACAAATATTTGATAAACAACATCTAGATGAGTAGTGGAAGGAATGCGAGTAGTATCCAAAAGGGTAATGATTTTAGCATGACACTCAAAATTGGCTAGAAAGAAATCATGAATAGAAATATCCATGATGAGAGGAGCCTAAAAATGCAAGAACTAATGAAATGAGGATCCAAGAGAATTCAAATGAGTTAGGTTCACTAAATGATTAAGAGGATTATTGAAATAAATAAATTCTAAATCTAAATATCTACCAAAAAATGATATAGAAAAATAAGTACACATTTAACACAAGCAAATAAGCTAGAAAATATGAAACCCTAGTTACAAATGAAAGAGATAAAATACTTAACTAATTTGCGGTGATGCCAAAGCTATGTTGAGGTGGAAAAATGATGGAACATGAATTGAGTGTTGTAACCAATCCCAAAAAAATGCACATGTATCAAAAGATCTAGGACTAAGGCACCTATGTGAGGTTAGGGGCACCTACGGCGAGAGACCTATTCAGGTGCAGCCGTGAATGTTAAGTTGTGAAACCAAATTTCACGGGTCACAAGATGTTCACTATTTGTCTCTTTTTATCACTTGTACTTCACTTTGTTATTCTCTGAAATGTATAATAAGAAGGAAACACCTGTAAAGACCAAAACACATTAAATCCAACAAAGAAAAAGATGAAAATGGGAGTCGACTGACCTTAACACCACCCTAAAGAGTAAACGTATGATCCAAGAACTACACTACATTTTAGACTCCATGTAGTTCTATGTTTATGTGTAGAATTATTCCCTAGGTGGCTCTTTTCACGAGTCACACTTGATAGTAAGCAATAACTAGATGTAGAAAATGTAGATAGATTTGTGCGGGGAAAAATGAACTTCCCATACTATGAAGCGTATTCGAAAAAGGTAGTCCCGTTACCTTGTGTGGATGCTAGATGGATGCTTGAATGCTCTTGTAAATTTTGGATGCAACCTTAGGTGGAGATAGTTGTGTGCAAGAATTAGTTAGCTATGCAAATAAAATCAAGACTAACACCTAATAGTCTCAATACAATGCTAAACTAAAATCTATGCACCATCATGCTAAGAGCTAAACAAGTAATAAACATCAACATTATGCATTAGAACCTTGAAAATGAACTTCAAACTAACATGTAAACATTTATTGCTCTACTCTTTAGAAAGCTAAATCTATGAAATAGACCTATGTAGATCCTTTAGCTATTAAAGGGTTGATTTTTTTTTGATCCAAGATGATAAAAAATGGAGGTTCATCAAGCCATGGCTTATTAGGCCTTTCTTGATTAACTCCATTGTTCTTCACAAAAAATCTTGGATGATTGAATGCAAATGAAAGATGCTTAGCTCCACTAATGGAAGAATTCTCTAAGATGATAAAATGGCTATAGCTTAGGCTCTATGCTCATTTAGGTGTAAGTAGAAAGGTAGGAGGAGGGCTCCTTATATAGCCCAATGTATAAAAGAATCTCTACATCCCTTTACATGTGGGATAATAGAGAGGTTGGGTTAGTTGTGGATAAGGAAGGTTTAGGGAGGGTTGAGTCAACTTTAGGAGAGTTTAGTTTGTCCTCTAGTGACTCATGGGGATTGAGGGGGTTTATTAATTAATCAAAGTGATTAATTAATGGGTGTCCAAGCTTATAGAAGCTTTTCGGAGGAATAGTTAGTATGATTTATGTTATAAGAAGGATTTAATCAAATAAATGAGGATTTATTGATTAAATAGAAGAGAGAATTAATTAATTAAGAATAATTAATTAATCTAGATAGAAAGAGGAGCTTAATTAATTAGAAATAATTAATTAATCTAGATAGAAAGGGAGCTTAATTAATTATAATTAATTAATTGATTGAGATAGAAAGGGAAGTTGATTAACGAAGGTCATTAATTGGTGTAATTTTTAGATAGAAGAGTTAATTAACTAACATAATGTAATTAATTAATGACGATAGGAGAGAAAATGTGTGATATTGACGATATGCCGTTAATTCACGGGAAAGAGTATAATTAAAGCAATTAAAGTATTTAAATTGCTTGAGCTAAATTATAGGTGTCTACATTTTCCCCTCTTTGGGGTGGTGTAAGTGACGCCACTTCAAAGATAGAGCAGAATAAAATTTTGAAGTGGTAGAAGAAAAATTAGTGGAAGTGAGATATGCCCCCTCAAGTGTCATGGGGTGATGAAAGAAGGTGATCAAAGACAGAAAAAGGTGAGAGAAATGGATAGAAGAATGGGTAGGGGTAGGATGCCCTAGGTGAATTAGAAGAATAGTGTTGATAGAAGAATGATGTAGAAGAGGAATGAAGATGGAAAGAAAAGAGCAAGCTTTCATCTAGTGTATTAAAACAACTTTAGTGTCATCATATTGCCAAAGATCTACGTCATCGGTCCTTATTAAAAATATAAGCATATGAAAAAGTAGAATGACATGAAAATCCATACTATGAACAATTTTCCATTGCTGAAAACACCAACTCAATGCAACATATAAAAAGAAATGCAATATGAGAAGGAAACAAGCTCATTTAACATGGAAACAAGTACAAACACACATACTCAAACCAACAACGGTCAAGACGGTTGTACAAATGTTTTGTTATCAAGATGAAGATCCCCAAAAAAATTTGATTGAAAAAAAGGTGAAAATGATGCCCTATAAAGGGAAAATGATGAAGTATGCTAGATCCAATGATAAAGCGTTGTGCACAATGAAACAATATTAGGAAACTGGATGTGCCCTAGAGTACCGATGAAGCAAGCAAGCTAGCTTTGTAAATGGTTGTAAATATAATGATCTATGAGTCATTTTATTTGTGAACACATGAAAATTTTGGGAAGATATGGAATAAATACCATGCGCAAGACATGAGTTTCAACCACTATGAGTTGTTTACCTATTTTTGTAAATTTTACAATTTTTAGGATTTTGAGAATTTTGAAATTTTATGTGTTTGTATTTTTCTATGTTTTATTTATTATTATTTTGTAATGTTTAGGGATTTTTTATTTTTATAGAAGAAATGAGAAAATAGGAGATCATCTGAAAGCAAAAAAATTTCCCTAGGGAGAAGAAAGCGGGTGTCATGCAGCATAAATGTGCCCCGACGTGACAAAAAGGAGTTAAAAATGATTATTTAATAAAAAAAATCATTACGGTGGATAGAAGAAGTTTTAAAATGAAAACGGTGGTCAAAACATGCCCCTAGGGCATCACAGAAAGAAAATGTTAACAAATCTACCAAATGTACATACTAAAACAACTTAAACAAATCAACTATTTACAAGCATGCAAAAGCACACCCCAAATGTACACACAAGAATAAATCTGATCTAAGTAAGAAAAGATCAATATAAAGTGGTATGTTTAAGCAACACACTATACAAATGTACAAGTAAGTAAAAACTATTCAAACAATGTACACATAACCAAACAAGAAAAGCAAAAAAACAAAACAAAGAAACAAAACAAGTAAACTAAAACTATGGTTTTGTGATACAGTTTTTAATGTGTTTTGTGTTATTTTGGGATTTTGTGAAACAAATTTCTATTGTTTTTATATTTTGTAGTTTTCTAATGTTTTTGAGGTTTTCAGGGTTTATGTGAATGTTTTAGGATTTTCAGCATATTTGAATGTTTTGAATTTTAAAATTTGGTTTTACTTTTTAAAAAAGAAGCTATGTACAGGAAACCGAGAAACGTGGATGCCCCTAGCGTTAGATGGAGAATATACAAGGAATGCACCATGTATCTATAAACAGGAAGGTGAAAGTGCAAAGGTTCCCCCAACATTAGATGAGGAATATACAAAGGAAATCCCTTCACTAATTTACAAGAGGAGAAACATCTAGATCAAGGCTTGACAGGATAGGCTCACAGGGAATCTTAGATGCCAAAGTGGAACTAGCCCCAGGGTAAGTAAAAGTACCCCTTAGAAACCATATGCTTGTGAACAATGAGTCCTCCCAAGGTGCTAGAAGCTAGTTTTCACCAAGGGATCTATCCAAAGAACCACAATTACGTGGTTTTCACATATGGATGACCAAATTTCTCTTTTTCTTTTTGTCTTTTTTAAATTTTTTGTATTTTGATCCTTTTTTAATTTTTTGTTTGTTTTCAATTTTACGTCATGTTTAAGCATAGAACCACTTAAGGTACATGGCATTCATAGGCTCACGGATCTCATCTCTATTGGGATGAGAAAGTTTTTATGCTCTTGTTTCATATTTTACCATAATGACGTAAGGTCCTAACTATTGTGGTTCAAAATTTCCTTTCTTCTCTCTTTACGCCCTTGTGTTGACCGATTCTCATTTCATGGCCGAATCTCTCGACCTCAAATTCCCAAGGTTTGATCCTTTGTTGTAGTTCTAGGAGACTTGGTTTTATATAACTTGAGATGGTTAAGGGCACAAATGTACTTTTCATATAAGAGTTTCAATTCTACCAACCTTTTGCCACTTTGTAATCCTCATCTTTGTCTAGATAATCCCTAAGAGATATCCTTAGGAAAGGAATCTCTATTTCCAATGGGATGATATATTATGTTCCAAAACTAGGGAGTAGGGTGTCACACCAATAGGAGTGAATGGAGGTCCTATAAGCCCAGAGGGCTAGGTGAATTTACAAATTCTAGTTACGACCTGTCTTACTCACCATCTTTTCCATGATCTGAACAAATGTTTTGTTAGTGGCTTTGGCTTTCCCATTACCTTGAGGGTAATATGGCGTAGAACAACTTTAATATTATTTGAAATTGGTGACAAATATATTTCACCGTCTTATTCTTGAATGATTTTCCATTGTCAGTAACTATGGCCATATGAATGCCATACCGAAAATAAGGTGATTCATGATGAAATTTGATATCTGAGCACATGTAACATAGGTCAATGGAATGGCCTCCACCCACTTAGTGAAATATTCTATGGTCGTGATGATGTGGGTATGACCATCAGATGAGGTAGGGGTGAGCTTCCCTATTAAATCTAGTCCCCATTTGGAAAATGGCCACGGTGTTGTAATTGGTTGCAATGGTGTGACAATGCATGGATGAAATTTCCATACTTTTGACATAGAACACATTTCCTTACATGGTTGTAACAATCTGTCTCCATAGTAGGCCAGTAGTAGCCCACCCATAACAACTTATTTTCTAGGACCATTCCATTCGTATGGGTGCCACACACCCCTTCATGTACTTCCTTGATCGCTTGGACTGACTCTGCTACATCTAGACAATACAACATATTCCCATCATAACCACGATGATAGAGTGTACCTCCTAGGAGGTGTAACAAGCTATTTGGTAGATAAGGCTTTATTTTTCAGATTGGGAGATGTCAGGAGGAAAGGTACTACTTTGGAGGTAGTTAAAAATAGGGTCATACCATAGGGAATAGGGACCAACAAATTCATGCATGCAGACACAGTGGCATTTCGTATGTAGGTTGACGTAGATTTTCAACAAAAAATGGCATATCATTTTTTCTAGTGGAATCCATAGCATAGAACCCACTGTTTCCATTGCATCTACATCTGATTAGTTTTGTGCCCTTGGAATTTTCTCAAAGGTGATGCACACAAAGTATTATTTCAGAGTTTCCACCAAATTTTTATATGGGATGATTTTATCATCCTTGACCTTGTACTCATCGTTGACTTGTTTGATGATCAATTGTGAGTCACCAATGACCTTAAGGTGGTGAATATTCCATTTCACGGACTAAATTCATCCCAATGAGCGCCTCATATATTCTATAATTTTATTTGTGAAAGGAAATCCAAGATGGAAATTTATGGTATGGGATCTCTTGAAGGAGTAATTAGTACTACACCTACCCCTGAACCATGGAAAGTGAATGATCCATCAAAGTGTACTTTCCACATGACATATTCCTCAATATACATCAATGATGTGTCTGGAAAATACAAACTTACAGGATTTGTTCCAAGTAAAGGTGCTTTTGTTAATTGATCAACAAGCACTTGTCCTTTAATTGACTTCTAGTGTACATACTCAATGTCAAATTCACCGAGAAGAATGATCCAATTAGTCCATTCTACCCATAAGGGTGGTTTTGACAACATGTACTTGAGTGGGTCAACTTTGGATATAAGCTTGGTTTTATTATTCAATAGGTAATGACGAATTTTTTGGAAGGTAAAAATGAAAGACCAAAAGATTTTTCAATTTGAGGATAGTTGAGCTCATAGGAAATTAGGGTATGACTGAGATAGTACATGACTTTATCTTTTTGTATTAGGTCATATTGTGTAAAAAAAGACACCAATATGAAATTGGGTAGTAGAAATGATAAGAAAAGTGGCTCACCTGGGAGTTAGAGGCATGAGGACATGTGGGTTGGAAAAGTATTATTTAAGTAAGGTGAAGGCTTGTTGTTGCTTTGGTCCCCAAATAAAGTCAACATATTTCTTAAGAAGATGGGTGAATGAATGACATTTTTCAGCAAGCTGTGAAATGAAGCAACAAATGGCTTGTATCTTTCCTTGCAAAGTTGTGCAACTATTTTGATATTCTTGGGAGGAGGCATTTTAGTAATGGCGGTGAATTTGGCTGGGTCTACCTCAATCCCTCTCCTTGATACAATGAAGCCTAGTAACTTCCCTAATAATACTCCAAACACACATTTCTTTGGATTCAACCTAACCTTATATTCCCATAAACATTCAAAGATATGTCACAAAACTTCAGGGTGGTCTTCTCTTGTCTTGGAATTTCTAAGGATATCATCTACATAGTCCTCCATGATGTCATGCAACATATCATGGAATATCATCATCATGGCTTTGTTGATAGGTCACATTAGTATTTTGAGGTCGAAGGGCATTACTTGATAACAAAATGTTCCCCAAGGGGTTATAAAGGTTGTCTTATACTGATCTTCTTCTACTATCTTGATTTGGTTGTATCTTGAAAATCCATCCATAAGAGATAGCATTTCATAGCCCAGTATTTGAATCGATAATCATGTCGATATTGGGAAAAGGAAAATCATCTTTTAGACATGCCTTGTTGATGTCTCTAAAATTCTATGTAAATTATGATGCCAACAGTTTCTTTTGTACTGGAACTACATTTGATATCCACTCAGAGTAGTCAATGGGTCTATGAACCCTACTATTAATAATATTCTCTAACTCCATTTTAACTAGAAGAGTGCCACTGTGGATGCATTTTCCTTAGCTTTTATTTAATAGGATTTACGTCTGGATGCACTACTAAGTTGTGCACCACCAAAGTTTAGATCTAAGCCCAACATATCTTTATAAGACCATGTGAATATATCCACAAATTCTTTGAGAAGCAAGGTGAATGTCTTTTGTTCTTGTGTTGAAAGCAAAGCTCCCAACTTGACTATCTTTGGGTCTTCTTTTCCAATGTTTACGTCAATGGTTTCTTCTACCAACATTTTTGACATATCCTCCATATGCGTAGGATCGGGAGGAAGGTTGAGATCTTCTTCCAAGGGTGTCTCTACAATATTTTCACCCTTAGCATGGTCACTTTTCTTGTCCATTATTTTTTACTTGTTTGTCAGCTAGCACCTCAAAGAGGTTTTCACTGTGTGACTTGGAATTTTGCTTTTGCTAGGATTTTCGTTGGAACTTTTTCCCTCACTTTTTCTTAAGTTTTTTGACCACAAAGCTCAGATTTCCTCTCTGAAATATGCACAGGTATCTAAGTCAATGTAGAAACCTTTCTTATGGTCCCCAATTGGAATTGTATCTCATATGCCCATAAAATCTGCAATGGCCTCATCATTCTCAAAAAGGTCCAATGGCACATGATGTTGTTGGTCCTAATCAGACAAGGAAGGGTAGAAAAGGTCAATTTTAGGTTCATGGGGGTTAAGGTAAGGAAAACGGTATCCATGAAAAGGTTCATGGAGGAAAGATCCTCATATTGGCTATAGTGGGAATTTGTGTCATTATCTAAATAATCAAAGCTATCCTCACACTCAAAACATATAACATCTTGATCATTGGGGTGTGATCCATAGGGTCAAATTCGATACCATATCTTTCTATTTTGAAATGTGGAAGTGGAACTAATTCTTGGTCCTTGCTTCATTCTTTCCACATCCTAGGCCCTTGTAGCCCATAGAATACATCATTCATCTAGACTTCTCATATTCAAGGATTTGGTAGTAAGTCGGTTGAGTGTCCTTCAAGGACCCAAGTTGTAGGTGGGTCCAAAATTTCTCTTCTATAAGTAATCCCTAGGTAAGAATGTCCCAATAGTTTATTCATCTCTAGGCCATTTGAAATGATAGTTGGGTCGGCCTCTTGTTTTAGGTGACAAAGATAGGTTTGAAACTAGGAGAGCTTGTTGCACATTATATTCTCCACAACCATACTCCAAAAATTTCATCTCCCATGAATCAAAAGGAGAAGTAGATGTAGAATCTTCTCGAGTGCAAGTGCTGAAGGAATATGAATCAAATCATGATTCAATAGCTTCCAATTGAAGGGGAACAACTATATCAGCAGAAGGACATGCATATGTACCCTTACAAGTAAAAGCTATTGAGAGCTCTATGTGAGTGAGAAAGGTTTTGATCTCCTTGTATTGTAACAATGTGTCCCTCATGTTTTAACTTGATGCACTAATGGAATGTTGATGGTATGGCTTACATGGCATGAATCCATGGGCAGCCAAGAAGCATATTATATGGAAGTTCCAAGTCTAAGACATGAAACTTGGTATTGTGACAAGTTGGTCCTACCTCCATCAACAATGTGATTGTTCCAGATGACTCCCGCTCCACATTTTTCATAAGTGGTTATGGTAATAATATGGGACTCTAGATCTTCCTCTGTGTGTCCCAGTTATTTAATTAGTTTCAATGTGCATATATTCAATCTCGACCCATTTGTCCATAAGCACCCGTTTTATCTTCCGTGGGTAAAAAATACCTCTATATACAGGGGAATATTATGTGTGTGATCTTCATTGGGGATTTCCTTGTGGTTAAAGGAGATATGTTTAGTTGGTGTAATGTTTTCCACCGCATGGTTATAAATGTGAAGGGTCTACTTCCATTGGCACTCCTGACCCCTAGAGAGTTTTGTATAAGATGTCTTATGTACATTTGATATCTTAAGAAGATCTAAGATTGAAATCTTGGTAGATGTCTTCTCAAGTTGTTCTAAGAGGTTGTACTAACCATCCTGAGGGGTTTATGACAGAGAGGGTTCTGGGATCATGAGATGGGCATGCCTTGTTACCACAATGCAAATCCTTTCCTTTGATCCTAATGGTATTCACATGTTCATTAGAAGAGTGGACACATCCAATGAGTGATTCATAATGATTATTGTCACTTTTGGTGTATATATAGTTGCAACTTTATAGCTTTAGGATGACTCTCCTTGATCCAACCTTTTCTCATATGATTTTCCATGTTTAGGGAATGGTTCTTTGAATATCCCCATCTTTTCATTTGGCATTTGATTTCTCTCTGGGGTGTCAACTTCTATCTCTCCATTTTCAATGAGATCTTGGATGTAGTGGTGAAGTATTAGGCACTTGTCTGTCTTGTGTCCCTTTACATGATGAAAATCACAATATTCATGCTCTTTATACCATGATGGTTTAGGAGCATTGTCATCAAAAGGTTATGTCATGGGATAAGTCACCATGTGACTGCATCCAATTGTTCAATATTGCAGACAAAGACTCATTAAGAGGAGTGAATGTTCTACACTTTAGGTGGTGGTTGAATGGGTCCTTTGGTCAGTTTAAAAGGTTGACCAACTTGAACCATTTGTACTTTTGGAATCCTTGATTCCATCTCCCACCACGTTCTTGTTTTTGTTAAAGATCTTTGGTTTTTCTATTGGTTTGGCATTTTGATTATCTTTAGAAGGTGATTTGATTGTTCCTTTTGTAATGAGGGCCTTTTTCTATTTGTATGCCCTTTTCAATGACCTCTTCAAAGGTATAGACATAATGCATTTGTAAATGAAAAGTGATGTCCGAGTTTAGATTAGGCAAAAGATGCTCACAAGCTATTTTTCAGGAAATGCATGCAAGGGAAGTGGTTGGCTATCCCCGCCATCTTTGTAAGAAGCTCATGAATGTTTCATTAGGATGTTGTTTAGTATTACACAAGTCTTCCATAGTTATGTCACTTTCTATGTTGTATGAGAAATGTCAAACAAACCTCTCTACCAATTCGGGCCATGTGAATATGGATCCACGAGGTATGCGAGTAAACCATTCTAAGGCTTGGCCTCTCCAATTTTTTAGAAATAGTCATAGGAGGTAATTGTCACTATATGCCACTTCTTGGCATGCCATGTAGAAATATTTCACATGATCATGGGTCACCTTTCCCTCTATATTTTCAAACTTTGGCATGTCAAATTTCTTGGGAAAAGGTTGAAGCAACATAGTTTTTTCAAATGGATGGGGACATAGTTCTTCATATTGATATCTCTTACTATGTCCTCCACTATTTTCTTGAAGGCTTATAAGTGTTGCTTTCATGGATTGTATTTCTTGTGTAAGTAATTGTTCCTTCATAGGAGAAGGTGGCATGTATACATGACTATTCTTTGATGTTTCACCTTCTTGGTTTTCTATGTGAAGTTCACTACTTTTGACCTTAGGCTTCTCCTTATGTACATTTTTGTTTGTTTCCTTCTATACATGAGATGTTAGTAAAGCTAATTATCAACTAAGGTTTTGGATTTGTTGTTGAATAGTAACTTCTTCCTCAAGAGGTTCTTCTTCTCTTCATTGTGTGGAGGTTGTTCCACATTTTCATGTTCTATTCTAACTCTATGTGGCATCTTGATGAAGGGAATTTTATAACCCACCATATTATCATTTCCTACGTTGGATGTGGAAGTGTCCATGTGTTAGGATGTCTTCCATGTTAATGAGAGGTTTTCTTCCTCATTATCTTCATTCATAGGTGGGATTGTCTCATGTTTTGTAGGCATTCTAGCTCCTAATTCCACCACTCTCACTAGTACCCGATCTTTGTTTCTAAAAAGGAATTCATCTAATAAGGTAGGGTTAAAATCAAACTCTATGTGTGTGGTGACCCTAACTCATCACCACTATGATCTACCATCTCCTCCACTTCTTTCTCATGGAGAATAGAGGTCCAAGATCATGACCAATAAAGGGATTTGACCCTTGTTTGTTTGAGGTTTCCCATGTTTGTGCTTGTTTCATTTCAAATGCTTTCCTTTTTGGCTCCCAATCTTGTTTTAGGGGCCATGATGAGTGAGAGTTTTCACTAAGGTGTTTTGAATTTGTTCAAAAAGTGTTGATCAAACCTATGTGAAAATCTAAAAATGTTGATAAAATGTCAATAGTTTCAAGAGAAATGAATGTCAAAGGATAAATGTGTCAAAGTGATTGTCTAAATGAGTAAGTCAAAAGTGACAAATAAGATACAATCACACAATGTTTAGTTCCAAAACCAATCAATCAAATGATGTACTTCCTAAGTCTATTTCCAAATGGTAGTTGGTGTTTCAAGATGATTAACAAAATGTCACCACTTATGTCAAGTTCAAAGAAATGAACAAGGCATAAGTAATAACAAGAAGTTAATGTGATCCCCAAACAAAGTATACTAAAAGTGAGCTTGAATCCAATCAAGACCTATATCCCAAAAAGTGGTAGTTATGATTGTGAATGACACAAAAATACCACCAAGATATGTTAACCAAACTTTGTGAAAAAGTAAGGTATTAATATCAAGATGATATTGATATAACACACAAAATGGTAACACTCAACACTTTTCAAAATTGAGGTAGTAATTGAAATCAAACTAGGGCTAGAGTATACCAAGGAATTGTTAGAGTGTGTATAGCGTAACATCACAATATAGATATTTAGGCCAAGTTTACAAGAAACAAGACGTAAATACCAAAATTGTAGTGACACATATAAAAAATAATAAATTCAAAGGAGAATCAAGGTGATGAATCAAGCCTAACTATGATGACGATCTTGACTTGGGTATCAAGATCAAAAAGGCTACCAATGATATGAAAATGTCTCCACACACTTTAGATGTTTAACAACTCATCCGCAAACATGGATGAGCGTAAACAACACAAAAGTGGTGAATACAATCAATTAACAACACAAGGGTAGTCACTCTTCTTCTAATCAACAAAGTGTCAAAATAAAGTGAAGGAAGTAGATCAATTGGGGTGAAAAATGTTGGCCTCACTTTGGCAGAGTTTCCTTTGCCTTAGGGTGAGTGAAAAACTAAGAAAAAGTAACTTCACACGTTTCATGATGAATAATGGCTCTCAACTCAAATTGGTTTTGAAATGGTCAAAGTTGGCTCTGGTCAAAGATAGCTTCCTAGGTGGTTCACTCAACTAGGTGTCAAAATTATCTAAGAGCGAGCTTGGTTTTCCAAGGTTTCCCAAGGATTATCTCGATTTACTTTACCCCCTTCAAGCACAATGGGAAATAAATGCGTCCATCATGTACTCTCACTGGGGTCATGATACGGATAACTTTGATGCTAAATCTCATGTGTATACTAGTCAAGTAGGTGTGTGAGCACTTCCCATTTCATCCACAAGGTTCCCTCTTGTGTGGACTACTTTGGGGTTCCTAGGACCACCCCCATTGTTGTAGCTTAAGGCTTATGCCAAAGGGGTTATGTCCTAGTTTTAAGCGACAGGGCGTACCCTTATCCAAACCTACAAATCAAGTGTTTTGAATGTGGTGTTTTTTTATCTTTTAGAATTAATGTGGTTTAGTCATTCATCATTTGGAAACCTACAACACACGTGTAGTTAGAAAAGTTTGTTTCAACTCCTTTCTTTGACAAGCATTTTTAGGTCCTGCACTCAAGCATTAGTAGTTCTCCAAGAAAATCACATTATTTGAAAGAGGATTAAGAGTTGATTTTGATTCTCAAGATCATCCAAGGATGCAAGAGAAGAGCACACAAAAAATAATCCAACTAAAAATAAAGGAAAGTTTTGTAATTAATGAACCATACAAAAATCTTGATAAATGTTCATTCCCTTAAGCCAAAAATGAAAGATGAAGTTTCCAATTAACCAAATGTTAGAAAATGAAGACTAAAGTTTCTTTTGATTCTCAAGATCACCCTAAGGTGCAAGATAAGAGCATACACAAACTTTATCCCAACTAGATAGAAATGGAAAACTTCAAATCAAAGGACCATAAAAAAATGCTTTGTAAAAGGTTCATTCCCTTAAGAAAATGAATAATCAAATTTCCAAGTTAATCCAAATGTTAAAAAGATAGAGATCAAAGTTGTTTTTGATTCTCAAGATCACCAAAAGGTGTAAGAGAAGAGCATACACAAGCTTTGGTCTAAATCAAGTAAAGCATGAAAATACAACATTCATCAAAACATTAGACATGTTAGAAAATGACCAGTTTTACAATAAAGGAAAACTTGCAATTTTTGTAAGTATAAATCCCAAATTTATGTTTTCATTGCATATTTCACTTCAATACCTTTCCAACGCAAAAAAAATGGAGTCATTTTGAGTTTGGGAGAAAATTTATGGCCTTTGGAAGATGGGTTACGCATATGCTCTTATGCTCACGGTATGCACTTAACATGTACTAAAAAAGTGAAAAAAATGTCCCTTAATCTTGTGAAAAGGTCAAATTTTCCAACCAAGATTCAATTTTGACAACAAACCATCACATTAATATATGAATAGAAGACTCAATGCTATCAAACATTAACATTCATGATCAAAAAAACTTAACATTTTCAAGAAATTGACAAAACTAGCATGTAGAATGATGAAAAAGTAAGCTCTAAAAATGAAAACATGGAGAAATCTTGAAATTTTCTCACCAAGATTCAATTTTGACAGCAACCACCACATTAATATGTAAATAGAAGACTCAACACTATCAAACACTAACCTACATGCTCAATAATTTAAGATTTTTAAGAAATTGACAAAACTAACATGTAGAATGTTGAAAAATGAAGCTCTAAACATGAAAACATGGAGAAATCTTGAAATTTTCCCATCAAGATCCAATTTTGATAGCACTTCACCTCCTTTATACCTACAAGGAAGACTCAACACATAAAACTCAAAAAAAAGTTAAGAAAAATAAGTTAGATCAACATGTGCAAAAGAGGGTTAGTAACCAAAATTGAAACATAACTACAAAAACTTGAAATTAAGTGCAAAAGAAAATTGAGTAAGTCCCACCAGGTTGCCAAATGTGTGCAAGAATTAGTTAGCTATGCAAATAAAATCAATACTAACACCTAATAGTCTTAATACAATGCTAAACTAAAATCTATGCACCATCATGCTAAGAGCTAAACAAGTAATAAACATCAACATTATGCATTAGAACCTTGAAAATGAACTTCAAACTAACATGTAAACATTTATTTATCTACTCTTTAGAAATATAAATCTATGAAATAGACCTATGTAGATCCTTTAGCTATCAAAGGGTTGATAGTTGTTTGTTTGATCCAAGATGATAAAAAATGGAGGTTCATCAAGCCATGGCTTATTAGGCCTTTCTTGATTAACTCCATTGTTCTTCACAAAAAAAATTGGATGATGAATGCAAAAATGAAGATAACTTAGCTCCACTAATGGAAGAATTCTCTAAGATGATAAAATGGCTATAGCTTAGGCTCTATGCTCATTTAGGTGTAAGTAGAAAGGTAGGAGGAGGGCTCCTTATATAGCCCAATGTATAAAAGAATCTCTACATCCCTTTACATGTGGGATAATAGAGAGGTTGGGTTAGTTGTGGATAAACATGGTTTAGAAGTGGTTGAGTTTACTTTAGGAGAGTTTAGTTTGTCCTCTAGTGACTCATGGGGATTGAGGGGTTTATTAATTAACCAAAGTGATTAATTAATAAGTGTGTAAGCTTATAGAAGCTTTTTAGAGGAATAGTTAGTATGATTTATGTTATAAGAGGATTTTAATCAAATAAATGACGATTTATTGATTAAATAGAAGAGAGAATTAATTAATTAAGAATAATTAATTAATCTAGATAGAAAGGGGTATTAATTAATTAGAAATAATTAATTAATCTAGATAGAAAAGGGGAGCTTAATTAATTAGAAATAATTAATTAATCTAGATAGAAAGGGAGCTTAATTAATTATAAATAATTAATTAATCAAGATAGAAAGGGGGATAATTAATTAAAGGTCGTTAATTGGTGTCATTTTTGGATAAAAGAGTTAATTAACTAACATAATGTAATGACGATGTGATATTGACGATATGTTTATTAACTAACATAATGTAATTAATTAAATTATAGATGTCTACATTAGTAAATGCTTAGAGAATTATGATCACATAGATTTGTATTTATATGATTCCCTTGAATTTTGTATGATGACTAACAAAAAGATTCCTAAATGGATAGAAGATTGGGTGGACTTTTCTCACTGGCAAAGTAGAAAATAGAATAGTTTCTAAAATAGTGAAATTTGACACTTTTGTAAGAGACTCACGAGTCTTCTCTAGTGGATTCTCGACACTTTTGTAAGAGACTCCAATACTTCTCTAGTGGAGTATGGCACTTTTGTAAGAGACTCCAATGCTTCTCTAGTGGAGTTTGATGCTTTTATAAGATACTCTAGCACTTCTCTAGTGGACTTTGGTACTTTTATAAGAGACTCTAATGCTTCTCTAGTGGACTTTGATGTTTTTCTAGGAGACTCGATGTTTCTCTAATGGACTCGATACTTTTCTAATAGGTGATGATTTTCTCGGTGGACTCTGGATTTTTGGGAGAAAAATTGATGATTTATAAATATTACAACTACTAGTAATAATAACTACCTTGAATTGGTGTCTTATTAATAGAGGAAATAAATCCCAAACACTAAAAAATTAAAATTGTTTCCATCTTAGAATATGATACATGTCTACTTACAATGATTGTTCAGTTTTGAAATTTTATTTATACTATGTTGTTCATCTAGGTATATATTAATTTTCACATGTTGTGTGAAATAAATTGTATACACATAATCAATGTCCCAAAATTTTGGAATACAAGCTTGGATAAGAATACATAAACTTGGATTAAGGTCTGCACCATCACCTTTCAAAATTTCAGTTTCTAACCTATATTTGGCTAAAGTGGATTTATGTTGGCTATAATAAGTTCATATTTGAATGTTTGTATGTCATTTATTAAGAACTTGAAAGATGAGTCAAGCTCAAAGATTGACAGATGGAAAATATCATGAGTTTGATGAGGCCGAGGCTTCTAGGAAAAATGTTACTCAATATCCATGTCCATGTAACCATTGCAAAGGTGGAATAGTTAGAAAAGGGAAGTCATTCATGGGAATATAATCAATTATGGGAACTCTAGAGTTAGCCCTTGGCCTCAATATAATTATCTTGATGACTTTGATTATCATATGAGAGGTCATGATGAGGGAAAAAACATAGATGAAGGGATGGAAATGACTAGATTGGTGAATGATGCTTTACAATTACCTCACAAAAAGTGCAGCTCATTTTAAGGGTGACAAAGAGTTAAACAATATATGCAGTGGACTACCTAGCATATGCTAGATCCAAGAAGTGTGATACTTCCTAGATGGTATCCCACTATTTAAAACAATTTAATGCTGGTAATAAAGTAAATCCTATTGTAGTTAAAATGATTTAGGTATCTCATTTAAAACACAATAAGAAAGATCTAATCTAACAAGCTAGGTTAAAATAAGATCCAAGGTCAAGTAACTAGTTTATGGGTCTCTGCAGGTCTGACAGAGGTCTTAGGTAGGTCACATGTGATAAGGGTGATGTGGGAATAGGTAGGTAGGTTATTGTTCTAGGCTATATTGGTAGATATAGAGACCGATGCTAGTTAAGGGTGACTGACGCCGGTTTGGGAGAACCAGTGCCGGTTACTATGGGGTACTGGGAATGTCACAAAAATGAGCTTTAGATCTCCCTTATGATTACACAAAGGACTAGGCTGGTCGGAATGAGGTATTAAGTTGTTTGGATGGGATTTGGTGAGGTTTTAATAGGGATATGGAGGGGTGAGTATTAATGGAGGTCAATGGGTGGCTAGGAGAACAAAGGATGAAAATACAATGATGAAATGAGTGAACCAGAGGAGTAAAATGTTCTACTTACTTGGAATCTGGTTCTGACGTCTGTGAGTGAGGAATGAAGGTGTTGATAAGAGGTTGAATGTTGCAGAGGATCACCAAATGTTGGGGAGCTCTTGCATGGGCTGCATGTGCTCTCCTTCTTTCCTGATTGGATCAAATCTGTGTTGGGGTGAGTGTTGGATGGTTGCTGGGTGAATGTTGGATGTCTGTGCAAGAGAAAATACTTGATCTCCTTCTTTGCATGTGTGTTCCTCTTAAACTTGTTCTCAAAAGATGTGATATCTCTCTAAGAATCTTCCAACCTCAAAATAAGGTTGTTTTGGGGATTAAATGGTAACCGATCGGTGGTGGTTCCAACTTAACTTAAACGGCAAGTGGTTAAGGGTAACCGGTGTTGGTTAGGGGGGATTTCTAGGTTTACTAAACTAGGTAGATCCCCTTGATTTTCTGGGATCTCATGTGTTGGCCCCCATGGATTAGGATGGAAGCTTCTTTTAAGCATGTGGAATGTGGTTAGAGGGAATGTAGGCATTGATTTTTAGGGTTTGGGTAGGTCTTAGTTAGTTATGGCAACTTACTAAGAATAGGTCTTAGGGTGAGGTGGCTAGATGAGGTGTCTAGGTGAGGTGGATATGTGGGCATTATCTCAATTAGGATATTTAAATAATAAATATGGTGAGGATAATGAATTAATTTAATTTAAATAATTAAATTAATATTATAGTGGGGTGAAGGGGGCCATGGCTAGGTGAATGTGATGAAGGTGTTTATTTGTCGAGGGACCAAAGGGGAGTGTGACCTAATTTTGGTGTCTACATTTTGCCCCTTTTTGTTGCGTAGCTTGTATTGGTAAGCGATGCTAAAAAAATAAGATGTGGTTGCCCCATGTGTGGGTGGAGGTGATCCCCTCAAACCAGAACTAATGAGGCGTAGGTAAGAATCGGTGAGTGGTTTGATAAAAGGTAAATGTGATGAAAAGGAAGGTGGGTAATAGGGGAAAAGGAGCAAGGTCTACTTGGGTAATCTAGGTAATGGGTCAGGGTCAAAGGTAGTAATAGTCAAACACACGCACATGTATAAACTACAGCACAATACTAGGTTGAAGAGTAGGAAAAATCTACATTGTCTAAGGTCGATAGGTTTATCCAAACAAGGTTGAGGTGATTCCGTATCCAAGGTATAGGATATGGTCAGGAAACATGACATAGGTCAGTGTAGAACATTTAGGTGTGTTCCAGTACACCAAAGGTAGGGTCAGGATAAATGGTCATGGAAAAGAGGCAAGGTAAGGTCATCAGGTCAATCAACACAGGTAATAGTGCCAAGGTATAGCAAACACATGAGGTCAAAGGTCACTAGCGATGGTCTAGGTCCAAGAATCTAGGTCACGACATGGGTAGGGCCAAGGTATGGGTAAAATAATGAGTCCTTGAATGGGGATGAGGTGAGGGGTTGAAGGGTAAGGTCAAGGAGGTCAAGTGGTGTGGTCCAGTGATGGTGAGTGGAAGATAAAAAGGGGTTTAGGGAAAAAAATAATTGTAGGGGGTAGGGTAAAATAGGGTGAAATTGTGGGCAATGTGGAAAAGTATGTGACCGATGCCGGTCAAGGGTAACCGATGCCGGTACAGGCTAACCGACCACGGTAAGGTAGGGCACAAGACCGATGTCGGTCAAGGGGAAACCATCACCGGTCAGGTCAGGTAGGTTATAAAAAGAAAAAGTCCATGTGGTTTTAAAATTCATTTGTGATTTGTGAATTAGAGAAAATGACAAGAGAGAAGAAGAGAAGAAGAAAACAACCAAGGGTGTCGGAAGGTTGAGTTGGCAGCCACGTAGGTGATGAGTGTTGATTGATTGGTGGGGTCATGAGAGTGGGGTGTTGGATTTGATTGGTTGGAGATTCAGAGGACTTTTGGTGATGGTGGAGGTAGGAGAGGGCTCGGGAGGACCCATGCAGTGGCTTGAGGTGCCACCACGATGATGGCAGTGGGATGAGGTAAGATCTAAAGCCTATGTGTGTGTTGTTTAGTTAAATGAGAAAGAAATTTGGGGGAGGAAATGGGGGTTGGGGAAAAATTTTAATGTAAAATTGGAAAGAAAATGGGTGAAATGGGAAGGGGGAGGGTAGAAGAGAGGTAAAGGAGGGGTAGGAAGGGATGTGGAGGGTTTGGGGAGGAATGGGTGGGTAGGGTGGGGAGTGTGGAGAGAAAAAGGGTTTGGGGATGCGGTGGTCACCGCGATAGTGACCGACATGTCGGTTCCACTATGGCCGACATCGGTGGGTGTGGACCGGTATCGGTCCCAAGAGAGGTGACCAATGCCGGTCGTAGTGAGACCATGGTCAAGGGTAGACCGGGGTTGATCAATGTTGACCGATGGTGCCGGTCTAGATGAGGATAAACAAGGGAAGTGTAGTGGGTAGGGAGGGGTAGGCAATGGTTAAATTAGATAAGGAAGGGTAGGGATAGATAGGTAAAGTGGCGAGGCCAGGGTTTGGGTGCTGGTAAGTAGGTTAGGTCAAGATGTGGGGTTAGAGGAAAAGGTAAATAGATGAAGGCTTGGGGTATGGGTAGATGGGTTCGGTAGAATTTGGGGTCAAAGGTAATGGTAAAAAAGTTGTAGGTATGGGTAAGTTTTTAATAATGTGATCATTTTGTTGGATGTAGGTGAGAGATCAGCTATACATGTGGGATAGGGTTCCACCCCTACTCATGATAGTTCATGGTGCAAAACCCCGAGGAGTTGTGACATGTGGAGGAGGTGGGCCTGAGTGGGGTCCGACACTACCAACATGTAGTCCAAGGTAAGTTTGATGGTCACTCTCATCGATAGATGGGATTCCATGACCAACACATTCCACCTACCGATGGGTGAGATTACAGTCACCCTAGAGGACATGTTCAGGATCCTGCGGCTACCCATATTGGGTACATAGGTCTATTCGATCTCCTCCGAGGCCTCGAGGAGTTGATGCTGATAGTGTTTGGAGAGGGGATGGCCGAGCTGACATTCCATAGTGCCAGCTTGAGCTATGGAGAGATGTACCTAGCCCATCCGGAGGAGACGAGGCTAGTAGTTCTATTGATGGAGGCAGTGTGTACTTTGCACTTGCCATGCAGAGGGTGGGTGGTTTCCCCACTCACTGATGGGGGTATTACATGACATGATGATAGATCAGACCCACTTTTCCTAGGCACCAACATTCCTGGTGTAGCTATATAGAGAGTTGTGGGCATATGGGTCTCACGTAGTTCAACTTCGTGTTGTACCTTTTACTTTCACTACTGGGCATATGAGCACATTGTCTGTGTGTGTCCAGTGGGTATGCCCCAGGCCGATGCCTTTCCACCAGGCTTTGTATGAGTGGGGTATAGGTGATGGGTGCCTACTATTGGAGAGTGGAGATCAGACAGGCTACACATAATGTAGCATACTTTAGGTGACTATTGGAGGGGTTTTCTGGGTGGACATCATTTGGAGGCCATATGTGGGCTTCCCATCATATAGGCATATGCGTGATGAGCTAGATGGGCTTCAGTTGGTGAGATGGATAGTGGGGTGCACCATGCTGGGGAGCACGAGATGATCCCAGTTGATAGAGTTAGGTGGTAGTTTGGGCTGCTACATAGACATACCTCCGCCCTTCCCATAGTACAGAGAGATGATGTGGAGAGGCCCTTACCTCTACCATAATGACAAAGAGTGCCCACATGGGTAGGAGGAGTAGGTAGTAGACCGGTGGAAGATTGATGATGCCAAGGTTACAGATAGATATAGATAGTGGTGGGTGGCTCATTTATGAGTCATACCACCCAGCCAGGGGTAGCCGATCTAGCCACCATCACGGTGTAGAGGGATGCCCTATAGGGGTAGGTGGTGACATTGATTACCCAGTTGGGTATGGTGCACACAACTTGCCAACTCAGAGGTGGAGGTGGCCGAGTTACATGTACAGTGGCTAATACTTCAGCCCATGATGCCCAGGGTGGGGATGGAGATGGAGATGGAGATGATGGTCGGTGGCTGCCCTACAGGCATAGGTGATAGGGTTACAGGGGCTAGTTGGCCACAACACAGCACAGATTGGGGCTTTACAGGCCCAAATATACAGGCATAGGGGCAGGGGTCGATGGCACCACCACAGCACCAGACAAGGTCCCAAATCATAGGGAAGGGGGAGGTCCCAGCAGATAGGTACAGGGGCCGAGGCCTATGGGGCCACCACAGACCATTCCCATATCTAGGTTACGGGATGCCCTAGGTGAGGCCAGATACTACCAGATCAGCTGATGGTGGCCAGATAGATTTCCTATCCTATGGAGAGTACAGGGCACAACAGCCTCGAGTGAGAGGACTAGATCCCGACTCACAAAGTGTAGAGAGCACAAGGGGCCATCGAGCTCCTAGACAGGATCAGGGAGAGGCCACCAGCTCATGGAGACCAGCTCTAGGTGATGTGCCAAAGGGGGGTGAGATGATACCAGGAGTGACAGACAGGAGCCGAGGAGGAGACTGGAGAGACCGACATGGAGGATGTCCTGACAGGTGAGGCCTTGATGCCCAACCCTATATTTTTGATGTATTGTAGTCATTTTTTTGATATATACTAGCCTTGCATGTACAAAGATAGTGAGGATGTATGAGAGTTTTTGTATATTTTTGTGAGCATATACCGGCCTACGTGTTGTGTGAAGAGATTTTGTATTGTTTTATTATTTTATTGTATACGAGACCGGCCTACATGCCGATGACATTTTGTATTGAGTATCGGCATCTACGTGCCAAATATTTTGAGATATGGACATGATTGGATATCCATGTATATTGTATTGAGACACACATATTTGTTTATATGATGAGATGGATGAGATTCTTGATTTGTTGGTGTTTTATGAGAATTTTAATTTTTGTTGTGATATGGATGAAAACTAGGTGAGTGAGGCATGATGGAGTCAGGTTGGTTTAGGCATGGATTAGGTTAGTCTTAGGCATGGATTGAGTCAGGTTTAGGCATGGATCGAGTCAAGTTTGTTTAGGCATGGATCGAGTCAGGTTGGTTTAGGCATGGATTGAGTCAGTTTGGTTAGGCATGGATCGAGTCAGGTCATAGGCATGGATTGAGTCAGGTTTGGTTTAGGCATGGATCGAGTCAGGTTTGGTTTAGGCATGGATCGAGTCAGGTCTTAGGCATGGATCGAGTCAGGTTTTTTTTAGGCATGGATTGAGTTAAATTGGTTGAAGTTGTGATTCATTAATTTGTGCAATGAATGGTGATATGGGTCATGTTTAAAATGTTTTATAATATATGCATGATGATGGTAGAGAAATGGTAGTTGTAATAAATGTATGTTGTGATGATGATAAAAATGTTAAGCAACTTGTTGTTTGTTTGGTTTAATTTCCAATTCTATGATATAAAAAGGAAACTACGTAGGGGCAAAATGTGATTTAAGAAGATGAAAGATGAATTGGTTAGGGTAGAGAGTGGTCAGAGCTAACCTCCAAGGGCCCCATGCCCTCGGAGTGCTACCTACATAGTCCCAAAGGTGAAAAGGGACCTCAGGCCGATGTAGTTCTCCCATAAGCTAGGGAAGAATATGAGGAGGTATGAAAATGAGTTGGTAGGTTTTAGGCATGATTTGGGTTTAGGTCTATTAGGTGTGGTGGGTTATAGGAAAATTGGTATAGGTGATGTCGATTAGGTAAAAGAAGAAGATTACCCCAAGGGTAAGCATCGAGGACCAAGTCCTGTATAAGGTAATCAATATGTAATAAAAAAGGTTAAAAGATAAGAGGGGGAAAGAAAGCCACCTGATTGGTTAGGATCATACCGAGTAGGTCATACCTTGGAGAAGGTGATGAACGTAAGACCCTAAAGACATTGCATGATTGATTGTTCTAAGGGTGAAAATTAGTCACATGATCACCAAATGTCATGGTTCCCAAGAGGTCCCTTGAGGTAGGTAGGAAATGGGAGTGTGAATGGTGAGAGGGGTGAAAGGTGGTTAATTTTATATGATATGTGGTAGCATGCTCTTTGGGCAAGAGATCCGAGGTCACAATGGGCAAGTCCATGACTAAAAGTCTTCTATTTTGACTTGTATTTGAGATAGACTGATCGATGTGGGAAGTCTATATGGGATGATGAAATTAACTCCTTGAGGTCTTCGTGAAGCTAATCGATGTGGGAAGCTTCAAATTCTCTCATTTTTTTTTTTTTGAAAGAGCTTTACATAGTTGTCCTTCGAGGGAGAAATCTATTTATAGCAGCGATTTCCGAGAGGAAGATGTCCTTTTGAGGGAGTCATCTTTTATTAGAAGTTTGACTCAAGGAGTTGGGTCCCAAATGAGGGCTTTTAAGTCATGGACAAGACCAAGGTGAAGAATAGGACTCTTGTTCAGAAAGCAGGGTGAAACGACCATGGGATCTCATCTAAAGAAGATGAAAAGTATCCATGAGAATCATGCTATGTGCAACACCGTGGTACACATATTTAAGAGAAGATAACAAGTGACGGGTACTCACATGATTCTTGTTTAGTCATGGGTGAGGTGTGAGAAGTGGATAGCACTCAAGGGACGAGCATGGAAAGAGGAAAAAGTGATGTAGGACTAAAAGTCAATAGTAGAATGGTCAAGATGTAAGGCATTAAGGGGCTCAGGTTCGGGTTTACCATCGAGTGAAGATAAATGATAAGCACCTGATCCATAAGTATGGGTCACGATGTATGGTCCAAGCCAATTAGGAGAAAATTTTCCCCGTTTACTTTTTTCTACTTTGGTTACATGTTGATTTTCTTTCAGACAAGGTCACCGACTTGGAAGGTTCATTCATGGACACATTTTTCATAGGCACATTTGATACATTTTTTGGTAAACTTGAAGGTGGTCAAGAGCGTTAAGATGACATTCATCTAATAACTCAAGTTGTGCTAAACGGTCTTGACAAAAGTCATCATCATTGAGCATGTCATGGAGAGAAATGTGGAGTGAGGGAATCTAGACTTCAGAGGTAGAACAACCTCTGTACCAGTAGACCAGAGAAAATGGTGTGGCAATGGAAGTGTGATACTAGTGTGGTATGCCCATAGGGAAAAAGGAATGTGCGTATGCCAATCCTTCCTAGTATCATTAACCACTTTCATGAGAATTTTGTTTAAGGTTTTGTTAGTGGATTCAGCTTGGCCATTGGTCTGTGGGTAATAAGGTGATGAGAAACTTAGCTGAATGCCAAGGCATCGCAAAATTTTTTGCAATGTTTTATTTTTGAATTGTTTTCCATTATCAGTGATGAGGTGATGAGGAACACCAAAGTGAAAATGATGTGATGATTGATGAACTCACATATTTTCTTAACTTTCATGGAGATGAGTGGTATGGCTTCAACCCATTTTGTGTAGTATTCGATAGCGGTGATAATCCATTGATGGTGTTGGGAAGAATGGGGTTGATCTCTCCGACAAGATCCAAACCCCATTGAGAGAAGGGCCAAAGGTCACGAGTGACCTGTAAGGCATGACTGGGTGTATGATGAAGGTTGGCGTGTTGTTGGCATTTTACACAATGTTTGATGTAGTCACAACAATCATGATTAAGGGTCACCAAGAATAGCCTAGGTGAAGAATACGCTTAACAACAACAAGGCCACTGAAGTGACCTCCACATATGCCATCATGAACTTCCTTAATGGTATAAGGAATTTTAGAACTCGTGAGGCATCGTAAGAGAATACCATCAAATCCACGCTTATAGAGAAGGCCCCCATGATGACATAATGAGAGACCTTTTTAAGGAAGGCACGTTGTCCATTATGGGTGAGATCAGAGGTAAGATGGAGAGAGAAAGATAGTCGAGTATTGTTTATACCAAAGGTCACTCGGTCAGGGGTAGTGGTTCCGATGGAGTAAACTTCATGAGGTAAATAAGAAGGTGATTGAGTCATTGTATGGTGACAAATATTTTAGAATCAATGGGTGAAGAAGGTATTTGAGAAGCCAAGCAAGCCATGGTATCTACAAATTTGTTGGTTGAACGGGGACGGTTTGAAGGGTGTAATGGTCAAAGGTGGTCAAAAGTATGTCTACATGATGTTTATACTTTTGAAGTATCTCATTATGACATTGGTATATACCATTGACTTGGTTTATAACCAATTGAGAATCACCAAAGATGTTGATTGATTTGACATCTAGGGCGATAGGGGGCTTGAGACCTAATACGAGTGCTTCATATTTGGAAATATTGTTTGTACAATCAAAATCTAGTTTGAAAGACAAAGGCATGGGTTCACCATCAAGTGGAATGAGGATAACACCAGCCCCACCCCACGCTAACACTTGGAACCATCAAGAAGAGTGTCATTTGGTAAGCGGTTCATCTAGGAAAGGGTAGCATTGACTCATCTAAAGTCAAAATTAGAGGGTTGATCCTGAAAATAGGTGCATCAGCCAATTGGTCGGTGATATCTTGGCCTTTGATGGACTTTTGATGAATGAATTTGAGGTCAGGTCAGCTAAAAGCATAAGCCATCATGCGACATGTTGATTTTGATAAGGTTTGGCATACATGAAGTGTAGGGGTCGTGTTGGTCACAACATAGGTTTTGTGGTTGAGTAGGTAATGGTGGAGTTTTGTGGCAACAAAACTAAGGCTAAGAAAAGTTTTTTAGATGGGTGTATCGGGTTTCATAGTCCAAAAGAGTATGACTTATGTAATAAACCACCTACTCCCTATGTTGTTCATCACGATGAGTGAGCATGGCTCCCAAGGAGTGATCGGTAGCTGAGATGTATAGGTAGAAAGGTTGATCATCTTTAGGTGGAATGAGTATGGGTGGTTGGAGAAGGTATTGTTTTAAGGCCTCAAAAGCTTTGTGGTAGTCATCATCCCATTTAAAGGAGACATCCTTCTTGAGAAGATGATGAAATGGTTGACACCGATCAGATAATTGTGAAATGAAACATGAATAGACTACAACTTACCTTACAGGCTATGGAGTTGTCTAAGGTTAGTGGGTGGAGGCATTTTGAATGGCCTTGACTTTAGTAGGGTCAACTTCTATACCACGTAGGGAAATGATAAATCCTAGGAGCTTTCCTGAGAGAACCACAAAGACACACTTCTTGGGCTGAAGGTGAACACAATATTTAATGAGGTGGTCAAAAATGGTTTTGAGGATGGCAAGGTGCTCGGAGTGGTGTTTAGATTTGGCTAGGAGATCATCCACATAATCTTCCAATATACGATGCATGATGTCATGGAAGATATAAGTCATAGCCCGCTGATATGTGGCACCAACATTTTTAAGGCCAAAAGGCATGACTCGATAGCAGAAGGTCCCCCAAGGGGTGATGAATGTGGTTTTATGTTGATCCTCTGGGGCAAGCAAGATTTGGTTATAACCCGAGAAGCCATCCATGAGTGATAACATCTCATGACCAGTGGTAAGGTCAACCAGTTGGTCAATACCGGTAGAGGGAAGTCATCTTTTGGGCAAGCTAGGTTGAGGTCATGAAATCCATGCAAATGCAAAGTCCCCTATCACCTTAGTGATAGGGACAATGTTAGAGATCCAACGAGGATAATCAATGGGTAATATGAAAGAAATGGAAAGAAGATGCTGAAGTTCTTCTTTGATGAGAAGGGCAATGCGAGGGTGCATTTTCCCAGCTTTTTGTTTGATGGGTTTGGCATCGGGAATGGTTACGATATTGTGGACCACTATGGTGGGGTCAATACCGGGCATGTCTACATAAGACCAAGTCAAAAGCATGGTTATGATCTTTGAGAAAAGAAGTGATGGCTTCTTGTTCAACAGCATCTAAAGATTGACCGATCTTTAGGATGTGTGGGTCATCCTAAGTATGAATGTTGATCTCGATAGTCGATTCATTCAACATGGTTTGTGTCTCAAAAGGTAATGACCAATGAATATATGAGTCTTCTACACCAAGGTAGGTGAGTATAGATTCATCATCCTAACATTGAATGATGTTAATGGAAGGTGTATTCATCGATCATTTCAGATATAGGAAGGGAAGAGAGGAAGGGCCTCGCCCTCACATTGATAAGTCAAAGGCCCCAAGGAAATGATGTTTATGAAAAAAAAAGTTAGGAGGGATAGATTCAAGATCCATCAACTTCGCTTGTGGTTCAAGGTGGTGATGAGCAGTGGGTGAAGAAGGTGGAGAAGGGTTGATGTTCTCGATGGGTTCAATATGGGCTTGCTTAATAGATGGTTTAGCAAAGCCGATACCACTTTGATCGTTATGTTTGTAGGTAGTACATGGAATAATAGTATGGTGCCTTTCTCATAAAATCCAAAATCAAAACCCTTCCATTCACATCAGGACGGGAAGGTGTGGGTGAAACGGTGATTGGTGAGTAGGTTTTAGCGAGAAAATGGGAGGGTTTGTGATGGTGGTGTTGGTGACATTTTTGAGCTTACACCATGTTGCCCTAATTTTCCAAATCTATATTTTCTCAAAAAAATTTACCCTTTGATTTGATGGTCTATAATTCTTCCCCTCCAAATTGAAATGCTTTAAAAATGCTCACAAACTTCTTGTTTTGCCCTAATTTGAAAGAATAATCTAAGTTTGTCCTTTCAAGCCAATTAGTTTTTCCAATTTTATGGGCTATGTCATTTTTCCTTTGCTAGATCATGGAAAAATCATACTTTATCAAATCATACTTTTTGTATTTGAAAATCCAAATCCTAGATCGGAATGTTGTAAAAACATGGTTCGATTGATTTAAAATTGAAAAATCTACCATCCTTGGTGAAAAAAAATTGAATTCTAGGGCATCCTTTGAATTTTTCCGTTTTTGTAAAAATGACTTACGGGCATCATTTTCCCATAAAATTCATCCTTAAAAGGTATTGTGGTGGGTGGCAACTTCTAATTGGTGGAGGAAAAAGCGGAAGTTTTGTAACTTTTCATTTTTCACCTTTTCGACAAATGGGGCATTTTGGGCCCAGTGGACCTATTTTTCCAGAAATCCTAAAGTGGCATGTTACGATTGGTAGGGGGATGGTGGGTGGTTAGATTCCGTTAAGGTTTTGGACCTTATTTTGCAAAAATGTTAAATTCACAAAATGGTCCGAAGCCCCGCAACCAATCGGGAGTGGACACATGTCCTAAAAGACAAAAAGGGAGGAGCAAGCCAATGGGGACTTAGAGTTTTTTAGCTCTATTTTTCTAAAGTTTCAAAATCAGTTTTTGAGCCAATCCAACCCAGAGGAGGACCCATGGCATCATTTTTGACCACCAAATTCAAAGACGGTAGGCCGACAGAGGAAAAAGGGAATTTTTGCCTTTTGTGAAAAATGGGTAAAATTAAAAGTTTGGAGCGTGGCCCCATGGCCAATCACCAATCGTATTTTGACACATGTCCAGCAGGTTAGAGGGAAGTGCGGGCCATGGAGGGAAATGAGGATTTTTCCCCTTTTTGGTAAAAGGAGTTAAAGATAAAATTTAACCCGTGGGATCGAAAATTTGATATCAATTCATTTGTGACACGTGGGATCAATGCAAGAGCGGACAAGGCGGGATTTGAGGTGTCATGGAAGTAAGAGAAATTTTTTCCCTTTTATCAAATTAAAAAGCTTAAAATCAAAATTTGAAGTGATAAAGATGCGAATCATCGAAACGTGGTAGGGGAGAAATCGGAGGTGCGGGCTCAACGTGAGGCAAAAAGTGAAAATTTTCCAAAAATTCAAAGGTCAAAATGTGTAAAATTGAAGCATGATCCCAATTTTGGGACCCACCATGTGCCATGTGTCACTCCAAAATTCAAAGGTGGAGGATGCTAGCATATTCTTTTTTTGGGAAAAAAGTCAATTTTTTATATAATGCCATTTCTTCAAAAATGTCAAAAAGTCACAAAATAAGCCCTTGAGAACCCAAATCATAGTTTGACATGTAGCAGATCAAGTTGAGAAACGGCATTTTCATTTTGGCCACAATTTTTCCTCAAGAACCTTGGAATCGTAAATTTTGCATCAAAGATTTCATCAATTTTTGGCGATTCCATGTCATTTTGCCTTCTCATTGGAATTGGTTTCATGACTCAATATTTTGATTTGAGATGTTGTTGAAATAATTTTTGCCCTAGCCCAAGCAAACACATGAAATGGTAAAATCAAAAGTCTCTTGAGGTAATTTGAAACATAAAAAGGTTAAAATGATGAGTAAAAGGTGTTTGCATGCCTCAATGATGGAAAACATGCCCCAAGATGGATAGATCTAGATATGTGTAATGATTTAATCTTTTTGGGCACACCTAGCAACTTGTGAATGTTTTTCTTTACCTGTCATTTTTAGTGACTCATGAAGAATTGATCCCTTGTATATTATTTTCTTGGGAAAGAAGGATCAAATGTGGCAAGAGATATATAATGCATATTTGGAGGAATGTAAAATTTTGTCAAGGGAAAAGTTGAACAATCATGAGCAAATTTTGAGAAAAGTGCTCATCTTTTGAGAAACCCACCAAAGAACCAAGATAATTTCTTCTATGTTAGATCTTCATGTATGTGAGTTGGTTACAAGTGTATACCATCACACATTCTCTTTGTTCATGAAACTCTCTCATGCTTTGATGAATCTAACAAGATTTTGAGTTAATCTATGTTTTTTCATTCAAAAAACTATGGTTTCTATTATCATTTTTAAATACCTACAAAATAGTCTTCATTGTTCTTGTTGTAATCTTGCATTGAAAGTCTTTAGAAATCACATAGGATCTCCATTTTTGGTTGATATTTTAGTGGCATTTGCAATCTCATATTTAGAAGAGCCTTCATCTCCTTTTCTTTGATAAGGAGATAAACAAATTTAAAATCACTTTACCTTCCTTGATTTGCATAGATTGATTGTAAGCCTTTGGGGTCACCTTAGGCGTGGTTTGATCAAGTTTTTGTGTTTAATTGATTCTTTACTTCAAGTTTTTGTGGTGAGTTCTCAATATTGTGTGAAGAGTGCTACACACTTCCATTTATGCCTCTTTGACTTGAAAGAATGTCTTGATTATTTGAAGCATTTTATCGATAGTTGTTCAAATTGTAGAGGTTGTCAAAGATCCAATATATCCCAGTTTTTTAGTCGATTCACCCCACCAAAAATTCCTTCAAACAAATTAATCCTACCCATACTACCCCTGCATTACATTATTTGTCAACAAAAGAATACAATCCATTTAGAAATATGCATCAAAGAAAATCAGGATCATATAATGTCTCCAATTAACCCTTTCCTTGCACTGAAAATATCTCCATAATCTAGGAGTGAAAACTTTTAAAAGTCGGATGTGTAGTGTTGATTATATTTTCCTAAGGAATTTTTATACTATTTGCATAAATTGAGGATATCTTCATCTCCTTCACCATTTGGGAAGGTTATAATGTAGAGAAGTTCTCTTACCTTGGTGAAAGCCACAACCTAAAATAGTGAGGGTCGAGATGAAATCCTTTCAAAAAGTGCTATCCATCTCTCCACAAATCTAAGTGCTAGTTAGATCACATCCCCGGATAAAAATGAAACACATCCCGATCTATCTTACTTCCAAGCTTCATGTCATATCTTTGATGGTGATTGGTGAGTGATTTAAAAGGAGAAAAATTTGGGTACCAACAGGTGGTTTGGGTGTGTAAGTGGTAGTATCAAGTCCCCCATAGGTGATACCGGTATGAAGGTGAGGAGGACCATAAAGGAGGTGTTCTCCTATGTGGTGATCATAGTGAGGATGTTGGTGAAGAATTCCATACTCTTATGGAGTAAGGAATGTGTTAACACTATATAGGTGATATTCCCCCAGAGTGAGGCATTGAAAAATTCCTCCAAGGGATCGGTGGTTGGTATGTGGGTAGCTGGAATAGATGATGTGTTGGAGGTCAATGCAGAGGTGGAGTTAATGGATTGGGAGGCTAATGGGTTGGCCGTGGAGGTTGTGGCGGTGGTAGGAATGGAGGAGGCATGTGCGGTTGAGGTAGCAACTATACTGGTAAGTGGAGGTGTAGATGAAGTGGTAGTGGTTAGGTAGATGCCTTAATGAGGATGAGCATGTCATTGGGTCGGTAAAGCATGTTGTATGTTTTAAAAGGTGATGGATCAGTTGGAATAGTATAGGTGTGCCCTTCATGCTCAAAATTTACACAATGATGCAAAGTGGAAGGAACACAACCCATGACACAAATCCAGGGTCTGCCAAGTAACAAGTTATATTGAAATTCCCCCTCAAGACGTAAATAATTTGGAATAGTGTGGGGCCCACACAAACATGGAGGATGATGATTCCTAGTGTAGAGGTGATAACATCATTGAATGAATGCAACATGACAGGATGTTTATGCATGTAATTGTCAGGTATGCGCATTTGAGTGAATGCATGGGATGAAATGATATTAATGCTTGTGCCCCCATCGATCATTACATGTTGTACACATATATCATTAATGTGGACAAGAGATGAAGAGAGCTGGTTCTAGGTCATCCATTTGGTGTGGTGTGATCTCTTCCTCTAAGAAGCTAAGGGAGACTATTTGGTGAGTAGGGTGAGGTGTGGATAAAGGTGCCAATTTGGTGAGAGAGGCTACATGATGGGTGTGATAATGGAAGGCTACAAGGTGTAGGGTCATTGGGTAAAACCTCAATAGATTGAATAACCTTCCATGAGAGGTTAACAATGGGATTATGAGGTTTTGGATGAGGTCATATAGGGACATTTTGAGAGGAGATTGGTGTAATTGTTTAAGCATGGTATGATGTGTGACCCCATTACAAATAGGTTATGTGGGGCCTCATGGATAGTATTTTAGGTGGTGGGTGTAGATGGTATGTTGGGTATAGGATTGGTTGGTGAATCAATTGCCTTTTCCTTAACTTTGTCTCTCGAGCACGAGAAGTGGTAGTAATGTGGATCATGTTGATATGAGGGGAGTTGGAAATGGAGAAGGTGTAGGATGAGTGGTATAACAACATGACAAAAAAACCCTACTAGGGGAGAAAAATCCTTGTGAAGTGAGTCTGGGCACAACAACATTTAGGTAATGGTGTGCAAGTTCTCGATCTGAACCATGTTAATTTCAAATCTTGGGGTGGTTCTAGGAGCGGTGGGGGTGGAGGTCATGGTTGTTGAGTAGGTGGTGAGGTAAGGACTATGGGAATGGGTTGGTGAAATGAGGTCCTCATCAAGAAAATCATCATTGTCAAAGTTTGCTTCGTGAGGACATAACTAGATAAGGATAGTTTTCAAATCCTTGAAGTTCTCCACATCATGCCTTGGCACACGATGGTAGGCATAAATTTTAGTGTCATCAAACCCTTTTGGCTTGGGTTTGAGGGGGTGACAAAGTCTTAGTGGTGGTAATGTGATGACATAAGTCTCAAGGAGGTTGGTTAATATTTTGCATAGGACCTTGCTAGTGGGTCGCAATGGGAAGTGAAAGTGGGTTTGGGCGTAGGTGCGGCTGATTATTGAGGAATGGTCCTTGGAGGAGGGGGAGTAGGTTGAGCTATGGTTTTGGGTGTTGGCGTGGTCTTGGGTGTTTGGTCACATTTGTTTGGGTAGGGGTATGGCAGATGAATGGGACGAGGGTGTATGGTTGCTTTGACTACCCTATTGGAGGGTAGTGAATTTTTTCATTTAGGTTGCACCTTCTTGGATAAAGGTGACATATGGTGTGTGAGATCTAGAGGGAAAATGATGGGGAAGAGGGTGAGTTACCCACGGGGATAATACAAAGGTGTGTGAAGGTAGATGATGCGTGGTTGTGCGGGGGTGTGAGGGACAGACTAAAGTGTATTGGGTAGTGAAGAAGTTACTAAGGGTATTGGAGGTGTGGGTGGTAAAGATGTTGCAGGTGTGGGTGTAAGTTGTTTCGGTGTACTTGGGTATGTTAGAGGTTGTGAGGAAGGAATGGGATATTGTGTTTTTGGTTTATTGATGGGTGGAGGTTTCTTAACTGCACTAGGAGGTTGAGGTCCTAAGATAGATGGAAAGGGTGAAGGTGATGCAGGTATGATTGGTGCAGCCGGGTATGAGTTCTATGGGCTTGGTTTTTTTTTTGGGTGCGAGTAGGTTTTGTGTTGACTTTGGAGGATGTAGCTAAATCTAGTTTGATAGGTGGATGAGTAAGGTCGGTGGTTGGGGTGACCCTAAGGTAGTAATAGGTTTAGTTGAGGAAGATGATGTAGGTGCGGGTTTAGATTTAGATGTATGTTTGGTTATGGGTGAGGGTGTAATTTGAACTATGATAGGTTATGGAAGAAGTTGTGATAGAGGTGGATGTGTTTAGTTCAATTGGTCGAAATATCTTTAGGTAGATAGTGGAAGTGTCAACAAGTGACATATGCATTTGTGTTGAAATGGGAAGCGAGAATGCCCCCACATAATCTAAGTGATCACTAAGTGTGAGAGGAACATGTCTTGATGAGGACCTGAGGACCTAATGGCTATTCCCGTGAAATGTGTCTTAGAGATGGGGAATTTATTAGCTTCAGCTTCCATGGGTAAGAGAGCCAAAAGTAGGTCTATAGGATCTTGGGTAGCTGATGGAGAATGGTCACCTAGAGGCAAAGGTATCTCTACTAGATCCTTGATAGGTGGAGGAGAAAATGGGTGCTCATCTATAGGTGGAGGAGATGATGGGTGCTCCTCTAGTGGGTGGAGGAGATAAAAAGTATCCTCCATGGACTGAAGAAGTACTATGGGTGATGGTTCCCTAGGTGGAGAAGCCAAAGGTGAAATAGTCTCGATATTAGTGGAGGGCTCCTCCACGGGTGATGAAGGAGGTGAAAGGTGTTCCTCTATGGGTGGAGGAATAGGTGAAGTGGTTCTAAGTTTAGGTGGAGGACTTTGGCTAGAATTTCCTTTATGGAAGGAATATGAGGTAATTGGGAAGCAACGGGTGCATCACTAAAAATAGCATGGACCTCGTGGGTATGGCTATCGTGAGTTGAGGTCTCTCTAGTTTGATCAGAAGAAGGGGCATGATTAGGAAAGGGTTTCTTGAATATATGTAGGTTTTGATTGGTAGGTGCATTAGGATTATCCATGGTTAACTCACCTTTATCGAGCATTTCTTGGATAATGCTTTTAAAGTGATATAATTTCCGTCACTGTGACCCTTTACTCGATGATAGTTACAGAAATTGTGTTCTTTATACCATGCGGGTGTGGGGAGAGAAGGGTCAAAACCAGTGTGTGGTTTTATAGGCGGAAGGGTGATGGCCCCATATTTGATGAGATTTTCTAAGATAAAGAGTACGGCTCCTCAATTGGGGTGTATTTCCGTTGTTCTCATTTAATTGAAAAGTTTGAATGGGTGAGAGATTAGATGAGGGGCTAGCCTGATTTGAGATGAGATGGGCCAACTTTGAGTACCACTGCATTAGCGGTCCCCTTGGCCTTTGAATAATTGTTCTGTGGTTTGGAAGAAGAAGAGGTATCATTCGACTTGAATGTAAAATTATTATTACGACATAATTGGATTTTCTTCTCTTGATGGCCCGAATCTCTAGCTTTCGTGCCATGGTGAATGCTTCATCGAAGGTTTAGAAATTTTGGACCTGTAGGGTTGGCGAGATATGTCTAGCACAAGCCCATGTGAAGAGCTTGATGATTTCGGTTTGCGGTAGTTGGAATGTGAGTTGATTGATCAAGCTACGCCAGTGAGCAACAAAATAAGTGATAGATTCATCATCATACCGACGCATGGAGTATAGGTCAGTCATGGTAACCTTCTTAATAATGTTGATGGAGAAGTGATCTAAGAAGGCTTGGGATATCTGATTAAATGAAAATATAGAGTTTCTGGGTAGCCCACTATACCAATCTAATGCAGGTCCAGTCAGAGACATGGGAAAGGTCCTCAAGAGAAAAGCATCATCATGGGTGATTAGGTAGCACCCATGTTTGAAAGACTACAAATGCTGTTGCGGGTCTTCTTTACTATTGAAACGATTGAATTTAGGCATCTCCCAATGCATAGGATATGGACGGATAGGAATGGATGGGTGGATAGGCTCATTACAAATCTCATCATAGGTGAGAGTATTTCGGGAACCAGAGATCGATGCCTCCAATGTCTGCATCTTGTCCATCATTAATTTGATTAGGTCGTTAGTAGGTTATGATGATTGGGTGCCTTTACAGCATAAGAGGGTTGGTGTTGGGAATATAACAGGGGTGACATTCTAGTATATGGTGTTGCCGTATAGGTAGATTGTATGCGTACCCAAAATTGTAAGGTACTTTATCTTTGCGGAACAGTGTAACAAGTGCCCCAATGATGATACTGAGTCTCCTCGAAAGGTGTTCGGGATCCGAAAGAGCTCTTCGATATGCATTAACATCTCACATGCCCCGTTTAGCCCCGTGTGCTTTGTTTTTCCCTTTCTTTCCTCTTTCTTTGGCTTCTTAGGCCTTGATGACATGACCGCCGCCAGTGCGAACAGGCGGCGGTCCCGCAACCGCTTACCTGCCGGCGGCGGTCCTATGCACATTTTCCGAATGCTCTTTTGACGTGACCCGCGTGAAATATCATGACTCACCAGCTTTTCTTGCCGACTTGGGCATGCATTAATGTTTTTGGTCCCCTGGAACAGTGTTTTTCCTTTGTTTATTGTTTAGGAGTTCAATTTGATTTTGGTTTTTGAGTGTTGGAATTCCTATAAATGCATGGTTTGTGCACATGCAAAGGGCCAACATTTTCATTCCAAATTTCTTATTTTTCAGTGCTGTGGTATTTTTAGTTTGCTTAGGATTGGTAGCATAGTTTGTTGCAGGTTTGTTTCAGTTTTGTGTTGTAGCTGGTAAGCCACATATCCAACTTGTGCAAGTGCAAACATTACTTTGGCCTCTGAGTTTTGCTCCAAAGTTTGCTTTTGAATTTCTTATTCTGTTACCCTCGCGATTTAGTTTTCCTTTGCTTAGAATTCTTAGTTTTCTTATTGAGTGCTTTGGTTAGTATTGTGTTGTAGTGGTAAGCCACATATCCAACTTGTGCAAGTGCAAACATTACTTTGGCCTCTGAGTTTTGCTCCAAAGTTTGCTTTTGAATTTCTTGTTACAGCAGATTTAGTTTTCCTTTGCTTAGAATTCTTAGTTTTCTCATTGAGTGCTTTGGTTAGTATTGTGTTGCAGCTGGTAAGCCACATATCCAACTTGTGCAAGTGCAAACATTATTTGGGCCCCTCATTCTTGTTTCAAACTCACCATTTTCAGTAGTTCAGTCTTCTAGTTTGCTTAAGTTTGATAGTTTAAATCCTTTACATGCTTGGTTGCATTACTCAGCTGTTGGTAAGCCACAGATCCAACTTGTGCAAACAGTATCATTGTTTTTGGAGTAGAATAGTTTAGGCAGCCATTAAAGTTGCAGGTTTTGCTCTTCATACAGACTAGTTTCAGGTTCTGGACGCTTTTGTTGCATGATTCGCAGTAGACCCCGCTAGGAATTGCATAGGCCAAGCTCTGTACTCTTGCGCTATCCCTCTCCTATCCACATTCTATTCTCGTCTCGCATTCAAGGCTTTCCATTGATCCAAATATCTATTCCTATTGATGCAAGCATTCCATGCTTTTCTGGAAACACGTGAGCACAAAGAACGAAGAGATCATACTGAGGGGACAAGAACATACACACTGTCGGATTCGCCACTGTTCTGCGAAATCCAGGTTCCATCTTTCAAAGTTTTAGTTAGAACTTATCAAATAAAGTAGTTAATCACTTTATTTCAGTTATTTCCATTCTTGATATTGCCAGGGAGGTTGTGGGGATTGATAGTTTCTGAGAAACTATGATTCATTCCTCACTTCTGAGGTAGGATCGAGAATCTTGCAAATAGATTAGTTATTTCGTTGTTTAGAATAGATATACAAAATTACATGACAAATAACTACACTCACTATTTTGTTTGTTTTACGTTATTAGTTTAGTTGTCAATTCTAAATATTTTAAATAGTCTGCTTTATTATAAATTTCCGAAAATACAAAAAGAGAATTATATATGCTAGAGTGTACTTAGATTTTACTTTATTATAGTTTTTCATTATCACAGATCATTACGGGACCTAGGGAGCCCAAGGAATACATTTTCGAACCAATTGTGCCCAGCCCAATATCATAGTGGCAAATAACCGATATTGACCAAAACCTTAGGATACAAGTCTTCCAAACAACAATGCACTTCCAAAGATTAGGTCACAGCTTGAGAGGGTTAAACATCGAAGACGACCAAGCACACACATTTTGGTCAAATCAGCCAAACTATAGGTTATCCTAGAAAACATCCGCATGACTGTAGAAGGTTTTGAAAGAGAACAAATATTCGGGTGCGATCCTTTAGTTCCACAAACCAGGATATTGGAGATACCCTCATAGATATAGATACCAGCTTAAGAATTCAAGTTGCTAGAACACCTGTAAGGTATTCTGAGAAAATCGCATAATTGCTGGTTCTAAACGTAGAGGCCGAGAAAGCATATGATTAATGGATACTAGGGATTAGAACTTGATCTCGCGTATGACCATAACAGGACCACAACAACCAAGAGTCTACGGTTGTGATCCACAAATCCCACAGCCTAACGAATCCATAAGAGAATTAGACATAGACACTGGCCTACGTAAGTTAGTATTTCAGTCTACTCCGATTCCACCTATCATCATTCAACAGTTATCCCTACTAGACACAACAGCTAACGAAGCTAGAGAATTTTGGACTAGGCCAGAGAATCGTCCATAGAGTTGACTATATTCGCCATATGACCCTATCAGGAGAAATACACGAAACCATCCCGGGTCATTTTCCACGCATCCCACAACCCATAGATCGAATCACGCCAGAGCTCGATATTGATTGGAGCCTTCGAGCAGTCATCCTCGCTGATCGATCTATCACACCAGTCCAAGTTAGAAGGGCCTTCTTTGCCTTAGATTCGCAAATACCATTAGTGCGTGTCGAAGACATTAGACTCCCCAACTAGTTTGTCTGCATATTCTACCCCCACCGGCTGTCTCGGCACGACCTCGGGAGGTCGGGTACGTGGAAGAGTCACTTGTTGATTCTCACGCTCGCCTGTTGCTTTTCCGACGTACAAAATTGGTGAACCCGACGTGAAACAAACGAAATTAGTAAAGCTGACGTAAAACTTCCTACCTTCTCGTTCGGAGTCATAAATATCACGTTTCCCTTCACAAATCACCTTCGCTCCTTCCCATTATTCTGCGGGTATTCATATACCCCCCGAATATGTCGGGATTCGATGCATACGGCGAGACCCTCTGGGTCTTGAGGCATACTATGCCCAATGTATAGGGAGTCATCACCCTCACTCTCAATGTGGGGTGACAACTATTCAACTAATCATTGTCAACACAAACGCCAAGGATTAGATATAATTCATCCTTCCAAGCAGAGGGTTGGAGCAACAACTCGCTCAAACACAAACAGAGCCTTGTGCTCAAACAATATGACATTGATCGGAGACTCTGCTTCATCTCCTCAGTGCTACTTAAACCACATATTAGCAGACAATCGATCCATACTCAGTTCTAGATGACGAGTACTCAATACGTTATCCTAGGAATGAACAACGCTCTCAAGGCATGTATCCACTGTAGAGGAATTTTGCAAATACACCCTTCCTTCTCTCCTCAAGAAAATACCTCTATGCCATCACGTATAGAAAATACTCTCAGAGAAACTTGGCAAGATAGCAATCAGTTCATGACAGGCTATCACATGCCTATACAACACCAGGATATACAACAAACGCCACCAAGGCACGATATCGTGACTTCACCAAACGAAGTCATTTCAACGCTAATAGAAAAGGTTAGAGGATTAGAACTTGCCCAAGCAAATCAAAATTCGAAATTCATACAAACAGGGAGTTCCAATCCTCCGCACCATCCTAGCCAAGTAGATCTCCTCACAGGAGTAGGCACGTTAGGTATGACTCCTCAGTATTCACAACAAGTGCCAACTAGACCCACTATCGCTAGCACAGTTCCTCCTGGTCCGGTACAGAGCAATCCATTCCTGGATAGTACCCCTTCATACTTAAACATGTATTCCAAATCACCACAAGGGGATATGTACTCATCCCCCGGCATGTTTACTCAAATGCAGGGACTGCCTTATGCCCCTGCCAACGCGTACGTTACGCCATATCAACAACCCGTTCCGCCACCGCCTCCTCAACAGGCACCATCAATGGTTGAGACGTATGCAATAGGGACTTATTCAGAATATTTAAAGGAGCCCTTAGATTTCGCCATAAGAAGCGTTATGCTTCCAAGGCCTCTTCCCGATTTTCCCAAATACAAAGGAGAAGGAGATCCGAATGCGCATATCAAAGCTTACGCTACAGCCATTCGAGAATTACTCCCATGGGATGGGGTCGTTGCTAAAATATTCCCCAAAACGCTGGAAGGCATCGCTCTCGATTGGTATTATAGAATACCTGAAGCTTCCATACATTCATTCAAACAACTCGTGTCGGAGTTCATCAAAGCCTTCGACATGAACAAACTATTAAGGACAGGAATCAGGGAGTTCTTGCACATCAAGCAAGAACATAACGAGTCTATCGCCCATTTCATCCAAAGGTGGCACACAGTCCTTTATTCCTCAAGCACTCCAAACATGGATCAGATGGAGCTATGTGATTTATTCCTTCATTCTCTTAGCAAAGAAGTGAAGGAAGAAGTCCAGAAGTTCCCACTAAGGACTTATGATGAAGTACTTGAGAGCGCTCTGCGAATTGATCAAGCAGCAATAGATAGTGGCCGTAAGACGTATGGAGCAAACGGGAGGTTAATCACCTCTACTCAAAACACTACAACCACCACAAGCGCAATCAAGGACCCAAAATCCTTAACAAAAATCGTGGGGTAACAACAGATGGGGTAATCGACCAGCCCAAAGGGTAAATGTCGTTAATACTCCGTTACAAACAAACAACCAAAGAAACAACAATTTTACCCCGACGGTCAATACGGTGGATTTTAATAATCCACAACAACAACAACGGCGAAATCCCATGCAAGGGCCAAGCCAAAACTCATTTGGTTACCAAAACCAAAGTCAAAACCAAAAACAACAATTCCAAAACTTTGGTCCTAATAGGTAATATTAGCTTTGATCGGAATTTTAGGCCACAATACACACCAAACCAACAAAACAGGAATTATAATCCCAATTCTTATTGTGGTTTCCATAAAATTCATGGTCACGACACTAGAACGTGCCGTGACTACAACAAATTCATGCAACGCTTGCCAAATGAGCAAAAACAATTTTTTATGAATATGTTCCTAACGAGATCCTACGTCACCAACGGCAAGTACCTTCGCAGGGCGCTTTCCCCTCGTAATTCCCTCTCAAGATCTTTAATGATCCACTCCCAAATCATGATAACAATGGGTTGAAACCAACTGAACAAACAAAGGTGTAATGACAGAAACAATGATCACGAGGCCTCAACTTCGCTAAATCCATTAGTCGCGCCACAACTAGGAAGTCAGCCGCGACCTAAGGTAGTTGGATTAGTAGAGTTAGACTCCGAATTACCCGTTGAAGCAATTACGAGGACACGAGAGTATTTCTCTCAACCAAGTCCAAGCCATCTACCGGAAACAGATAACATCCAGCAAACCGTAGCAAAACCTATGGGTGCTTACGATCTAATTAATGATCTAACAAAAACCTTCTCGCATATTTCATTCCTTGATTTACTAAAGAATTCCCCTGCTCACAGGCTGCTCTTTAGAAGCATTAGGTTTGGGTCATTTAATTAGTATCACTCCACCACCAGAAGCACAAGTAAATCATATAGACTTTGATGTTTATCCTCCGGGACAGGCGGATAGGGATGTCGAATTCATATTCGAGATAAGTAAAATGCCTACGGATGCCGAGATCGCACGCCGAGGCGATCCAGCCCTACACTTGCAAGTACAGGTTTATAATAATTATGTAAAACGGGCAATGGTTGACGATGGAGCTGCGGTTAACATAGTCCCTTTCTCTTTCTCCAAAAATTGGGATATGGAGAAATGAAATGTTCTACTACACGAAATACCTTGAGGGGCTACGATAGCCTTAAAGCCACATCGATAGAACCATAATACTACCAAATCACCTTGGGACCTAAAACAATCCTCGACCGAGTTTTATATTATAGATCGGGAAACCAATTATAATATGATCCTCGGCCGACCATGGATACACCGCATGAAGGCAATCCTTCCACTCTATTTCAAGAAGTAAGATTCTGCATCCGGGAAAGGTATTTGTAGCCAAAGGTGATCCAAAGCCGTTTGACGTACACCTAGCTGATTTAAAGAAGAGACCAGTGTACACTCGGAATCGAACTTCCAACAAACTAACTTAACAAACCCTCTCCCCCAAAGCCGGAGGAAAATTTGATACCTACGACGGATCTTGAAACTACCAACATAGCCAAGCATAAATTCCAACCTCTAAAGGTAAAACTAAAGAAATAGTATCATTAGGGACTACTGCGAAGATCGTTGAGTTGATAGAACAAGATTCACCAATGTTCTTACCATTCGATTCAAGAGGCATAGGATTTTCCCTAGGTGTTGGTTCCTTGCCAATGAGAAGATCTCTATATGGTAGAAGTAGAGTGTGCAAACACATCGATACACCTACATCCATACTCCCACTAAGTATTAGACTCTCCATTTCGATGGAGCTAAATGCTGCATATCGAGCGGGGTGGTATAATTCTTACCTCGCCCGAGGAAAAGGTCCTCCCATTCTCTTTTAAGTTGAACTTTGAATGCACAAAAATGACGCCGAGTACGAAGCCCTCCTCCTCGGCCTTACCTTAGCCAAAAGAATTGGTATTGATAATATCAGAGTTTTAGGAGACTCACAATTAGTGGCAAACCAAGTTTCAGAGGTATATGAAACTAAAGCCGAACACTTGCAACTTTACAAAAACGCTGTATTAGATTTAAGCAAGGCGTTCAACTTCATATCCATTGAAGCAATTCCGCGAGAGAAAAATCTTCTCGCCGATTCAATAGCAACTTCGGCATCACGCTTCACTCCAAGAAATGAGCTAGAAGATACTCATTTCACAATATCCATTCGAAACGAACCATTGATAAAAACAATGATAAATCCTCTTTCAAGCGGAAGTGAATCTACCGTCCTAGACCATGTTGGAAATGATGCGGCTACTTTGGATTACTTAAATGCCTATGCAGCACTACATCTCTCCTATCACACGCTAGATTTATCTCTGATCCCGCATTCATCTTCCTACTTCGGAAATCCTGTAACGGATCTTCCCTCACAAAAAGAACCTAATATATACGCGGTGGAAAACGGGGATGATTTGGATTTACCCCCAGCACCGCCTGAGTTCGAAGAGGGTAACGCCTCTTTAATTGAAGAAACAATCGATGTCAATATCGGAACGGAAGATGAGCCAAGAATCTTGAAACTAGGATCTTCGTTAACCCCAGAAGAAGTGGAAATACATACTCAAGTTCTCAAAGAACATCAGAAGGCATTTGCATTTAATTACAAAGAGATGACAGGAGTCGCACCCCACATTGCGGTGCACAACCTCGTCACTAGATCAGATGCAAAGCCAATTAAACAGAAATCAAGACCCATGAAGCCCAAGGTAGCCCTTATGGTAAAAGAGGAGGTAATAAAACTCCTTCAGGTAGGATTCATCAAGCCAGTTGACTACTCCCAATGGGTATCAAACATCGTTCCCGTTCTCAAGAAGAATGGAAAGATACGCATCTGCATAGATTTCCGGGACATTAACAAAGCATGTCCTAAGGATGACTTCCCATTGCCATCTATCGATGTCATTGTTGATGCAACAATTGGGGGTTTGAGCTCTTGTCTCTCATGGATGGATTCTCGGGATACAATCAAATCAGAATATCCGAGCAAGATCAAGCTAAAACCACCTTTATAACTCCTTGGGGAACCTATTGCTACGCTGTTATGCCATTCGGTCTCAAGAACGCCGGTGCTACGTATCAGCGGGCCATGACATACATATTTCACGATCTAATTCATAAAATCATGGAATCTTACGTGGATGACTTATTGGCTAAGGCCAAAAAGCGCTGTGACCACCCTGAAGTACTCCGCATCATTCTTTCACGTCTAATAGAATACGGAGTCACGCTAAATCCGAGAAATGCGTATTTATTGTAACATGAGGAAAGCTCCCGGATAGATCATATCGTCACGAGGATCGATGTTGATCCAACCAAAATTGGGCTATCCTCGAAATGGTCCCGCCCTCGAGTGAATCGGAATCGATCATTTCTTGAAAATCGGGTGCAATCCGGAGGTTTATCCCGATCTAAGCTTCGCCGTCCATCCAATCAACAATTTACTCAAGAAGGACTATAGCATTGATTGGACTAAAGATTGCAATGAAGCTTTTGATGCGGTGAAGCGTTTCCTGCTATCACCGCCTACGCTAATGCCACCTAAGCTAGATCGCCCGTTAATTCTATACTCACGGGCTACCGATGTCTCGCTGGCCTGTATGTTGGCCCAAGAAGACGATGACAAGAGAGAGCGTGTGATTTATTTCATTAGCCGAACATTGCTCGACTATGAAACACGCTATACACAAGTAGAACGAGAATGTCTTGCCATAGTCTTCGCTACTAAACGCCTAAGACACTACATGCTAAATCAAGAGACAAGGGTCATGGTAAAACTCGACCACTTACGAACCTTCCTCACACAAGGGTCTTTGTCTAAAAAGGCAGGACGCTTTATAACCTTAATGGGAGAGTTTGAATTAACTTTTATAAACCAAAAGTCAGCTTAAAGGGGAAATCATCGCAGATTGGTTAGCTGATAACCCGCTAGACGGAGGCGACTTAGTAGACTTAGACTTTCCAGATGAATGCGTGTACTACGTCGAAACCCGACCTGCTATATCTGAGTGCCCTTGGTACGCTGATATCATTAGTTATATCATGGACCATAGGTACCCAGAAGGAGCTACACCTCAACAAAGAAGACGGTTACGCATTATCGTAGCTAAATACGTCATTATAGAGCAGGTGCTCTATCGGAAAGCATTCGATGGAATGCTCTTAAGGTGTATTGACACAGAAGAGTCCAAGAAGATTCTCCATGAATCCCATAGCGGTATATGTGGAGGCCACTTCGGTGGCCATGCCACTGCTCGAAAAATACATCGAATGGGCTATTTCTGGCCCACTCTAGAACATGACGCAATAGAGTTTGTACGCAGGTGTCATAAATGTCAGGAGTTCTCTCATGAGATCCACATGCCGGCACAAGCTTTGCAACCGATCGCTACTCCGTGGCCCTTTTCTACATGGGGCCTGGACTTGATAGGGAAGTTCTCTCCCTCGTCCACAGATGGCCACAATTTTATAATCACGGCCACTGAATATTTCACTAAATGGGTAGAGGCCATGCCTCTTACGACTGTACCTGGTTCTGTAATCGCTAAGTTCATTTTGAACCAAATCATTTGCAGGTACGGTATCCCGCAAATCATTATCTCAGATAATGGAACTTCTTTCAAGAATGAAGAAGTTCATGAGCTATGCAACAAATTTAAAATCAGCCATCATACGGCTTCCTTGTACTATCCCCAAGCCAATGGGCAGGCTGAAGCAACGAACAAAACACTGAAAGCCATTCTCCTTAAAACAGTGAAAGAAAACAAGCGGGATTGGCATTTAAAGTTATATCCGGCCTTGTGGGCCCACCGAACCTCAATAAGAACACCAACGGAGCAACATCCTTTCTCGCTAGTATTTGCGGCGTAAGGCCTCCCACTTGAGGTCGAAATACCCAGTCTCCGTATTTCGCTACAAGGGATTCTGGATGAGGACGCTTACAGAGAAGCACGTCTTTCTCAATTAGAAAGCCTGGATGAAGCTAGGTTAGATGCTGAACAACGACATAGAGTCTATGCCAACCGAATGTGCCGGCAGTATAACAAGAAAGTCTATGAACGTGACATATACGAAGGTGACCTAGTTCTGAGGTTAGATGTACCGGATCGACAAGAAGACCGGCGAAGGAAGGAAATTCCGCCCAAATGGTTGGGCCCATACCGAGTCATGAAGGACTACGAAATGGTGCATACCTATTATGCACGCTATAAGGTGAGGAGTTTGGCGAAAAACAGTCAATTCTCTCCACCTCAAACGTTTCTACGCGTAGCAGCTAAGCGCGCCTATAACTATCTACATCGCATTTTCATATAAATTAGGATCATTTTTTCCACTTGTTCTTACACAAATTGTGATCAAGGAATCTATTCTCAAAGCAATTTATTACAAACTCGTGATGTTTCTGGCATGAAGTTCTTTAATCATACTTCTCCGTCTTCGATATCATCAATCAACTCAGAATCTTTTATCTAAACAAAATCGGACATGACGAAGTCCTAACGGTAACCATACCAAGATCTGCAAGTTCGTTCTCGCTTTGATTTCTTCTTAGGATAGGTGTCTTGCCTATGGTCTGTTCTAGAAGCTTCATGGTGTCACATCTATCCCATATACACATCTCTTTGGAAAATAAGCATATACTGACATTTTACTCAAATAGACAAGTCAAGAAGTGATTAAACAGAAAATTTTATTTTACACATTTCCTTGCCCCACCAACCTTCGGTGATGAGCTTGCATCTCTTACTAGTGACGTAGGGTTGGGAAAGGATGGAAATGCCCTTACTCACCTATGCCTTGCCCACGGTGATAAGCCCATGCTTCTTACAGGTAGCACGGGGCAAAGTGTAGGGGGTCCTCTAAACAAAGTAAATGTTGAAAGGTCATAAACAATCAATTCAAACTTTGAGTCAATAACAAATGAATCAGATATTCAAAATTCCAAAAGAGTTAAAAATCCTAAAAACCCAGATTTTGTCTGCTATGTGGCCATCTACGGGTCTAAGTCTGGATAAACCGCAAAGCAAGTTGCATCCAAAACTATGAAGTCATTCAGGTAGAATAAACTTGTAGTTTTCATTTGGTTCCACCAAAACTTCGTCTGTCTTTCATCACTATCACTTCATCACATTTCATAACTTGCGCCCTTCTTGGCTCTTGGTGATGAGCCCTCGCATCTTACTAGTTGCGTGGAGTTAGGAGTGGGGCAAATTAATCTGTTCATCATACTGGTTGTTCTCATCACTTTGCCAAAACAAATCATGAGGTATCCAAATTGCTAAACAAAAGTTAAGATTCAAGATCACAATATATCTACAATATCATGTATCAAAGATCATGAAACACAAAAGAAAGCAAACATTTGCATCATCTGTTTTCCATTGCATACATTCTAGAAAGCATATAAAACATACATCGTGGTATACACGAATAAGCTGGAAACAGAAAGGGAAGACCCAAGTGACAAAGTTTTGATCCAAAATCGGCGCATATATATAAATAGTCAATATTTGTATACAATGCCATCATGCACTAGGCATGGTCAAAACGCTCAAAGAGCCCGTAATACACAAAAGAATCTATAACACAAAAGGTGCATAGGAGCCAAGTGGCCTCTCAACCCCTACGCGATCCCGCTGAAGGTGCGCGCCCTCGCCTAGGACTCCGGCTACGCTGACGCTCTGAATGGACGGAGGGCTCAGGGTCTCGAGGAGCGGTCGTGGTCTCGCCATGGAATGGCTCCTCATAAGGCACTCGGCTGTCCTATAGCCTCGCCAACTCGTACGGAGAGTCGACACCATCTTGCCACATGCCAAACGGGAGTGAAGACGCGGTGCACAGCCGCCGAGGGCTCCCCCGGCATCTACAGATAGCTCCGCACGGGTCTTATCCATAGGGATCATCAGAGAATTAGTACATACCCTACGGATTAGATCCCGCCACTCACAACCGGCCTCTCTGCAAAACAAAGAGGAAAGACAAATTAGAAATTAGGCAAGAGGCTAAAATGTACAAGATACAAATATAAGGAGAGATAGCAGAAATAAAACAAGTCCTAAATCAAATTAACACCGAAAGGGAGAAAGGATAACTTACTCGGGTCACCGGGCCTCCAAGATGGGTCACTAGGGCTAAGCACCCGCTGCAGATGCCACCGTCAACTAGGAGCTGCTCCCGTAGTCAGGGGCAACATGACGCCCGCAACGGACTCATCATCTCCACCATGGCCCTGGAGAGTGGCTCCTCGAAACCGAGTCTCTCTCTGCGCTCTCGCTCCGCCTCTCCGCTCGCATGATATCCCGAGTATCATGCCACTCAGGATCACTCTCCCGTCTACTCCTCCGACCCTCCTCTCGTGGACTCCTCGAATCGAGTCAATATCTATAGGGTCATCGCTACTATGAGCAGGGACCCGCAATGGTGCATCGCCCGAGGCGCACTAGCTCTCCTCTCGCCCGAACTATCCCTCGGCTGCAATAGGAATGCCAGGGTAACCACTGCCCAACCACGGCCTCTGGCCCCCTCTAGCCTCCCGAACTGATCTCGTAAACCGGTGCTACCGGAGGAAGCATACCCACATATGGGAGGCCGAATCACCGAGGAACCCCGCCAAAAGGATGTACTCTCCACCCATCCCACACCTGGCCAATAAGCTGCCCTGTGGTGGAGCAAGAGATCAATGTAAGAGCCTCCTCTCCCCAAATGCCGCCATGAGCTGGTACGGTATGGCCTCCATATCTCGCCAGAGTGAGGGAAGCTACCGGCCGGTGAGGTGCTCTAAGCACCGACATATCCGAACACCCGGCTGCCCTCACATGCCCCAGATCTCGCCACCTCCACGCCTCGCCATAGGGAATGAAGCGCTCATACACCCAACTCATAACTAGAGTAGGGTGACTCAAAGATCTGTCCCCGTAAATGGACCACCCCGTATAAGTCGTGATAGGTGGTCCCCAAAATGTCTGCCCTGTGCGTATATCCGGCCATGCCCTCTATCTCGTGCAATGATGTGGGCCCAACAAAGATAACAAAGTGTCCCCTCCCTTGTCCCCCGATCGGTCTCGAGGCAAGTATCCCCATGATGGCCTCTGTCGAAATATGGGGATGGGCAAAGAAGGAATGGATCTGAATCTCACTCCCTTCTTCGGCCCCGTGGAGATAGTTGCATCCCCATGTAGCCTCGCCCACCGTATAATCTGCTGCTCGACCCACTGCCTGCTCTGGCAGTGTGAGTCTCCTCCCGATGATCGGGACCCTCGTGATACGGTAAACATCCTCTAGAGTAATAGTCCACTCACCGCAGACCCCTGCACCAATCGGAAAGTGTTCCGATCTCGCATCCCAAGAGAGAATAAGTCACAGAGTATGTGACTAGACGGAGCAACGTGAGGCACACGCGATATCCGCAATATGCCGGCCCTCTGCAATGTGTCCTCCTCATCTCGCCGAGAGGGCATCCAATACCCTGTAGCCAATCACACACTCTCTCCCGCTCCATCTAATGTACTCCTCCCGCCCGCATACACCCAAAAAGACACAAAACAGAGCAAGTTAGTATCTAAACAATGTCAAGAGAGTCATAAAAACATACACAAATGCTAAAAATACAAGTGAAAGTTTTTAAGTAAGGTTCTATTGTTCTCAGGCAAAACCACCGCCACAGGCGAGGGGCGGTTTTTCAGAACCGCCACCTCAAGGCGGTGGTCTCATAACCACCGCCCGGACAGGCGGGCGGTCATGTAACCGCCACCCCGGCTGGCGGGCGGTCATGCGGTCCGAAACCCGCGTGGGTTTTTAACCCTAAAAAGTCCAAAAAATGCAAAAATAGATCATTTTAGCTAAAAAGAGCCTACCCAAAGTAGCGCCCTGGAACCTAGCATTTTCAAAAATTTCCCCCATTACAAAGAATTTGCCATTTCAAATTTAAAAGGGGAAAAGCACAAAATTGAAGAAAAACCAACCTGTGATCTCGTGGGGTGGCGTTCCGCACGTGGAGGCATGATCACTATCTCGCTGTGGACATTTTGACTCTACTCGCGTGAGAAACCGTTACCGTGGGTCCCAGAGCTCAAAATCTATCAAATCAACTCACGCAAATGAATAGGAAAATGGGCCCACTTTGATATATATATCATTCTGTTTCGTTTTACAATGGCTTTTTCGCAGGTTCGGAGCGCTGACGGAGGTAAGTTTCTATCCTCGCACTAATGGTACGTCCTCTTCCCCTATTATTTTAGCGTTTATTTTCTAAATTATTGTATCTATCTGCACTTGAGTTCTCTTTTCATTTTGCAGGTGGCGGGAATTTTGGATGGCGTCATTTCGACACACGGACGTGTAAGGTATAACTTCTAACTCCCCATTTCGGGACTGCCATACTCGGACCCACCGTTTTATGCCTCTTCATGGCTAAAACGCTTCTCCGAGGGGGCAATATGTACGTACCCAAAATTGTAAGGTACTGTACTGCGGAACGGTGTAACAAGTGCCCCAATGATGATACAGGTCTCCTCGAAAGGTGTTCGGGATCCAGAAAGAGCTCTTCGGATATGCGTTAACATCCCGCATGCCCCGCTTAGCCCCCGCGTGCTTTTTTTTCCTTTCTTTCCTCTTTCTTTGGCTTCTTGGCCTTCAAGGATGAAACCACCGCCCTTCTTCAGTGGCGGCGGTCTCCGCAACCGCCGCCCCGCTCGTAGCGGCGGTCCCGCGCATTTTCCCAGAATGCTCTTTTTTTGACGCGACCCGCGTGAAATATCACAACTCACCAGCTTTTCTTTCCGACTTGGGCATGCATTAATGTTTTTGGTCCCCAGGCAATGTGTTTTTCCTTTGTTTATTGTTTAGGAGTTCAATTTGATTTTGGTTTTGAGTGTTGGAATTCCTATAAATGCATGGTTTGTGCACATGCAAATGGCCACCATTTTTCATTCCAACTTTCTTATTTTTCAGTGCTGTGGTCTTTTTAGTTTGCTTAGGATTGGTAGCATAGTTTGTTGCAGGTTTGTTTCAGTTTTGTGTTGCAGCTGGTAAGCCACATATCCAACTTGTGCAAGTGCAAACATTACTTTGGCCTCTGAGTTTTGCTCCAAAGTTTGCTTTTGAATTTCTTGTTACAGCAGATTTAGTTTTCCTTTGCTTAGAATTCTTAGTTTTCTCATTGAGTGCTTTGGTTAGTATTGTGTTGCAGCTGGTAAGCCACATATCCAACTTGTGCAAGTGCAAACATTACTTTGGCCTCTGAGTTTTGCTCCAAAGTTTGCTTTTGAATTTCTTGTTACAGCAGATTTAGTTTTCCTTTGCTTAGAATTCTTAGTTTTCTTATTGAGTGCTTTGGTTAGTATTGTGTTGCAGCTGGTAAGCCACATATCCAACTTGTGCAAGTGCAAACATTATTTGGGCCCCTCATTCTTGTTTCAAACTCACCATTTTCAGTAGTTCAGTCTTCTAGTTTGCTTAAGTTTGATAGTTTAAATCCTTTACATGCTTGGTTGCATTACTCAGCTGTTGGTAAGCCACAGATCCAACTTGTGCAAACAAAAGATCATTGTTTTTGGAGTAGAATAGTTTAGGCAGCCATTAAAGTTGCAGGTTTTTCTCTTCATACTAGTACTAGTTTTAGGTTCAGTGAGACGCTTTTGTTGATGATTCGCAAGCTCCGTACTCTTGCGCTATCCCTCTCCTATCCGCATTCTATTCTGTCTGCATTCTGAAGGCTGTCCATTGATCCAAATATCTATTCCTGTTGATGCAAGCATTCCACGCTTTTCTGGATTCACGTGAGCACAAAGAACGAAGAGATCATACTGAGGGGACAAGAACATACACACTGTCGGATTCGCCACTGTTCTGCGAAATCCAGGTTCCATCTTTCAAAGTTTTAGTTAGAACTTATCAAATAAAGTAGTTAATCACTTTATTTCAGTTATTTCCATTCTTGATATTGCCAGGGAGGTTGTGGGGATTGATAGTTTCTGAGAAACTATGATTCATTCCTCACTTCTGAGGTAGGATCGAGAATCTTGCAAATAGATTAGTTATTTCGTTGTTTAGAATAGATATACAAAATTGCACAGACAAATAGCTACACTCAGCTATTTTGTTTGTTTTACGTTATTAGTTTAGTTGTCAATTCTAAATATTTTAAATAGCTGCTTTCTTATAAATTGCCAGAAAATACAAAAAAAGAATTATATATGCTAGAGTGTACTTAGATTTTACTTTATTATAGTTTGTTTCATTACTGCTTTTGCATGACAATTACGGGACCTAGGGAGCCCAGGGAATACATTTTTAAGCCAATTGTGCCCCAGCCCAATATCATAGTGGCAATAACTGACATTGACCAAAACCTTAGGATACAAGTCTTCCAAACAACAACAGACTTCCAACAGATTAGGTCACAAATTAGAGGGTTAAACATCGAAGACGACTCAAGCACACACATTTTGGTCAAATCAGCCAAACTATAGGTTATCCTAGAAAACATCCGCATGACTGTAGAAGGATTTGAAAGAGAACAAATATTCGGGTGTGATCCTTTAGTTCCACAGCCAGACGCTGGAGATACCCTCATAGATATAGATACCAGCTTAAGAATTCAAGTTGCTAGAACACCTGTAAGGTATTCTGAGAAAATCGCACAATTGCTGGTTCTAAACGTAGAGGCCGAGAAAGCATACGATTACTGGATACTAGGGATTAGAACTTGATCTCGCGTATGACCATAACAGGACCGCAACAACCAAGAGTCTACGGTTGTGATCCACAAATCCCACAGCCTAACGAATCCATAAGAGAATTAGACATAGACACTGGCCTACGTAAGTTAGTATTTCAGTCTACTCCGATTCCACCTATCATCATTCAACAGTTATCCCTACTAGACACAATAAACTAACTAACGAAGCTAGAGAATTTTGGAATAGGCCGAGAATCGTCCCATAGAGTTGACTATATTCACCATATGACCCTATCAGAGAAATACACGAAACCATCCCGGTCATTTTCCACGCATCCCACAACCCATAGATCGAATCACGCCGAGCTCGATATTGATTGGAGCCTTTGAGCAAATCATCCTCACCGATCGATCTATCACACCACCCAAGTTAGAAGGGCCTTCTTTGCCTTAGATTCGCAAATACCATTAGTGCGTGTCAAGACATTAGACTCCCAACTAGTTTGTCTCGCATATTCTACCCCCACCGGCTGTCTCGCACGACCCTGGAGGTCGGGTACGTGGAAGAGTCACTTGTTGATTCTCACACTCGCCCGTTGCTTTTCCGACGTATAATAGCCTAAGAAAGAGGGAGTGAGATAGGGGGTACATACCTAGAATGAGTAACAGATGAAACATGAGGTTTTGATAGTATGTATATGGAGGTGGAAGGGTCGTGGTAACCCTAGTGGTAATGGGGGCTAAAGATTACAAAATAGAAAGGATGACATTTTGAAAAGGGGTAGTGGTCATCAACACTGGAGGTGGTTGCGTAGCTATGGGTATATGCACGACAATAGGGGGAGATGAGGTGGTGTTCGGATGGTTGGCGAAGGTATAGTGGATGTGGTGGGTACAACAGGGCGTAGCAGGATGTGATAGTCATAACAACAGAGTATAGAGCCTAATCTGCGAAATGAATGGGGGAAAGGTAGAGGTGGGTAGCGTAGAGCTAGATGGGGCTGACGCGGAAGTGGGAATGAGAGTCGGGGGATAGATATGGGCATGCCATATATCAACTGACCCAAGGCATCTCGAGTGGATGAGTGGGAAAGGTAAAACTGCAAGGTGGCAGGGTTTTGGTCAAGGAGTCATGTGAACTCCTCATCTCCGGTAGTGATAGAGATAGGTTGGATAGGTTCCATGGTTGGTGATAAAATGGAAGGTGGTGAAGGAATAGGTGGGAGTGGTTGACAACTAGTGTGGAATATAAGAACATTTGCTTGTTGATGCGTCAGCACCATGTGAACAGGCACTAATGTGGTAAGACTGCTTTCTATAAATGACACAGAAATATAGCAGTGATAGGATAAATAGGTGGTGGTAGGTGAATTGGGGTTAAAATGTCAGTTGGAAAATGACATAGGATAACCAATTCCGGTTAGGATAAATTAACGCCGGTCACAGTGTAATCACCACTGGCCACTTGTGGAAAATGGATAGTTGGTATAAAAAAGGTATAAGGCCAAATTTTCTAGGTATGCAAATCCGATTGGCCCGAGATTTACTGTGTCAATGAGAATGATAATAGTGATAGGGACTTTGAATAGTCAAAGAAGATGAATATATTTCCTTTTGTGTAGATTAACCAAAAGGACTGGTGTTGGTATCCAGATTTAATCTCCTTCACAACTTGAACAACATCATGAATTTTCACAAGACGCTCAAGGATAGATAGATGTTTTGTATGTCATTTGTAGCCGGGAAGAACACCTTTCCTTGTTTGCATTTAAGAATAGAGGGAGTGGATAACACCTTCAAGAGGGTTTTGATCTAACCCTCACTAGTTTAGGTTGTGCCTATCAACCAAGGCAAGAGAACTCAGTATTGCAGCCCCTATATGGTAAGGAGATGGAGATTTCCTTGTGTTTTGCATATAATATGGAAGAGGCTTTGTGAAAAATGATCAAGTATCCATTATCCAAACTTAAAGGAGTTGTCACTACTAAATGATGGAAATGTTCTCAAAACAAAGCTAGAGTCACTAAAGACATGATAAAACCCCGATCAACTTTGTGCTTTTAGTGAAAGGATTGAATTATTTTGTGGACAAATAATGCAAATGTAGGGGTATTGTAGGTAGGATGAGTTAGTTTAAAATGAAATTCTGATGAGAGATGTTGGGACAAGAGTATTTTGGAGTCATCACCTTCTTTGGGAAACTTTGCGAATGAATTACAACACCTAAACAACAGAGATGTTTCAATGAATTTGAAGTGATCTTTCAACCAGGATGTGTGCACAAATGGATGCCTAAATCTACACTATTCCATACAAACTTTGATAACCTGCCACAAAGGCTTGAAGCAAAATACCAATGAAGCATCCAGAAATCCCTATTTAATCATGACCTAAGGTGCACCCAAAGGTTTACAGACAGTCTCATTAATAAAGGACAGTAAGATGATTTTAAATCTATTTATCTTCTATCAGATGAGAGCTCTTCTGAATGCAAGATTGCAAATTCCATTAAGCCATCAACTAGAAATGAGACCCTATATGATCAGAGAGATCCTAAACACAAGATTGCAACATGAGCATAAAACATAAATTGAAAACATACTGAAACATAAGTGTATGCAAACTTTACCAAGAGATGAAACCAATTAATCCAAGAATTTGATCAAACATATCAACAAGGGAATGCTATTTAGAAAATATCAAATCTTTTTGATGGCTTTACAAATGAAACCAACTCAACATGATGAACATTTGATGCAAACAAGAATAAAAAATGGCTCTCAGGTAGTTCCTCCAAAAGAAAATGGACCTCTTCTAGTTTCCCTTGTGAAAATTCTTCTCTCCTCCTCCTAAATTCTCAACAGACCTCTAAAATGCCTCCAAATTACATCATATATCCTCTACCAGCTTGGATCCTTGCATCCCAAGCAAAGAATATGCCAAAGGGATCAATTTTGTTACAAAACCCTATCCATTTCATAAAAATGATATAAAAGCTGAAAAATTTCGCCAAATGCCAGAGATGCACAAATATTTTAAAATATTACATGAAATCAGATCCTTATCCATCCTAGGGTCACGTTTTTGGAATTTAGACATGCCAACATGCATTTGTAATCATTTTTCACCTTTTTTCCTCATCGTTTTAACTCTGCAACTTTTCATTTTTTACCTTCACGTGTTTTTCACGGGCTGAGGAAAATATTCCATGAAAAACACTATAGGGCACCAAATTAGCTCAAAAGAATGGTTCCATTGCACTCAGAAGGCTGAAAGGATGTGAAATCATATAAAATTTCATGTGATTTGGTGCCAAAATGACGATTCCACACTTCTTGGAGCTTCCATGGCACCCAAAAAATGAAATTACATAGTAACCGTTGATTAAAATCAACTTTAAATCTCTGCCCTCCATGTGTCAGATCAAATCTTGAATATTCCCTTGAAAATACCCTTTTTCCCTTTGGATGAGGTGGGACATGTGTCCAAATACCATTGGATCGGGACTTTGCCTCCAAAATGCATTTCAAACCCTTTTTTGGATTCGGGAAAATTTTGAATATTTTCCCCGCGAGCCCCTAGATGCACCACGTGTCCTCCTGTGGGCCTCCACCAAAACTACAGGCCAATTTGATGCATTTTGCCACTTTTTTGAGAAAAGGAAAATTTTATCAAAATTCTTCGCGGGCCCGAACACCCACTACCGTTTTTGCCACGTGGCGGTCTCCCATTCACTGGAGCTGACCCCTCCTTTTTCCTTCACTCCTTCACGAGCACAAAATCCCTTGTGGGCCCACGCTCTTCCTTTTCCTTTTGAAACATGCCACGTGTCACCCCCTGATTGGATGCAGGGGCACACCTCCAAATTTTTGTGGATCAATTTTTTACCTTGAGATTTTCACCAAAGTTTGGAAAATTTTTACTTTCTCTCCATGCGCTCCACATCTCCGCCAAATCCAAGACACGTGTCCTCCTTTAATTTGTCATGGGGCTATCTTGCACTTTTTACCTTGTAAACACAGATGCAAAAATTCACAAACTTATCCTTTGGCCCCTTCCTCTATCTTGCCTCCTAGACATGTGTCCATTTCTTATTGGAGGCGGGCTCTCGGGCCAAAAATTGACATTGAGAATTTTTCAAAAATTGAAGGAAATTTTTAAGTGACCCCTGCCACCTGCCTGACCATCTTAGACATGTGTCGCCTTCCCATTGGGCACAGGCTCATTGGCCAAATTTTTCCCTTGACACCCTGAGCCAAAAATCACCAAAATTTTCCCAAGTCCTTCGCCATCCGCCTGGCCCTCCTGTGCCACGTGTCATCATACCATTGGGCGCGGACCCTCGGAGCAAAAATGTCATTGAGAATTTTTTCAAAAATGAAGAAAATTTTAAGTGACCCCACCACCCGCCGGTTCATCTGACCAATCACATCGTGCCACGTAGGCACATCACTGTAGCACTGTGGGGCCGTGGTCAAGAATTTTCCTTTCACCAAAATTTCAAAAATGACAAGTTAATAATGTTTTCCCACACATCCCCGACCAATAGGAGCCTGCCACGTTAGCATAAAGATTGCAATGATAAATTTGACGGCCCGAGAGCCCGTCAAAATGTGAAAAATACAGGGAATGCCCTAGAAACCAAATTTTTTGACAGGGAAGGCAAAATTCTTCATTTTAAACCAACTGAATCATTTTTTGACATCATTTGTGACCTTGGGATTGGGGAAACACTTGCACAAATTCAGGATTTGATCAATTTCAAGTTTTTGCACGATTTGGCAATGGAAAAGATGGCACATCCAAAAAATGAAATATTAGGGCACAAATGGGGGAAACTTGGATCTTGTTTCAAAATAGGGCAGAATAACAACATTATGAGCATATCAAAGGCATTCAATTGGAAAATGTGAACTACAGACCACAAGACCAAAAATGAAACGCTTGTGAGTACATTTGGTCATAAAAAGAAGGCACATTATGCAAACTCAATAATGGGACCAATAACTAGGAACCAATGCCAGCTTGGGTATAACTAATGATGGTCGAGGGAAATTGACAACGGTCTTTGGATCGACACACTGGTCATTGTGAAATTGAAACAATGATGAAAGAAAAGTGGTTATGAATTAAAATATGATGTGGAATCAAACCCAAATTGGAGAATGATGAGAATATGGTCTAGGCACACTCAGATGAAGCTAGAATACACCAACTGTGATGAGGAGCGTGCAAGGAGAAACTATAAAAATGAAGAACGTGACCTCTCACCTCAAAATGCAAGCCAAGTAGAAACACTAAGAAAAATGTGATCCTAAGAGTGCCTTTTCTATTATGTTTGTTTAGCTTATGCTATTTAAGGACTGACTCATGAACTAGTAGAATAGAGTTTTTGGTGAGGATGGCTTCCTACGAAGAAGGAGATCTAAAAGGTGAGGTTTTAGGTATGTTATGGCGGGGCCGGATTCACTCAAGTATGATTCAATAGAGCAATGAGTCAGTAGAGTACCCGCCAATCCTCAAATCAATGCGATCGTTAATTGTGTTCCTAGGAAAGATTATTTTTAAGAATATGTATTTGTTTTGAATTTTTTCCATTTGGTAAGACTCAGAGAGAGAGATGTGCTTTCTATAATTCGTTTGTCAACCATCAGCTGGGCATGACTTCCAGCATATAGGTTTCCCTCAATTAATGTGAGCTAATGTAGAAAATTAGAATGAAATGCAATTATTTTTAAGCCCAAATTGAAATATGGAATTCAATGACACAAATAGATGAAGAGGGAGAGGGATGCTCTTTCACTAAAATGCAGAAAACAAGAAGAAATGGTTCTTTTTATGCACACCAAAAGAAAGGTTCCTTTTAGAGAAAATAGAAAGAAAAATAAGGTTACCAAGGAAGAAAATTAATGTGTATGCTTTTCAGAAGGAAAAAAACACACAACTTTTCCTAGGAATGAATAAAAATGCAAGGAACCCCGAGATGGGTCCCACCAGTGTGCCAAAATGTTTTCCCTAATTCTTAGACGTTTCTTCAAAAATGACAAAACATATAGGGTAACGGGCATAGGAGGAATACCTATTAAAATGTTGGTCGATAGGTTTTGCGCACGTGTTGACTCCTTGATCCACAGCTGATTGTGAGAGCTTCCTTTTGGATGGGAGGAACTACCCGAAATAAAAATCAAGACCACCGAAAGAGTTAAACAATATATGCAGTGGAATGCCTAGCGCATGCTAGATCCAATAAGTGTGATACTTCCTAGACGATCGTTATTCCATTGTTTAAAACAATTTAATGTTGGTAATAAATTAAATCCTATTGTAGTTAAAATGATATCTCATTTAAAAAATAATAAGAAATATCTAATCTAACAAAGCTAGGTTAAGATAAGATCCGAAGGATCAAGTAACTTGTTATGGGTCTCTGCGTAGGTCCAAAGAGGTCTTGGGCATGTCACAGGTGACTAAGGGTGATGTAGGAATAGGTAGGTAGGTTCTTGTTTTGGGCCGGTTTGGGAAAACCGGTGCCATCGTGGGGTAATCGGGAATGTCACAGAACAAGCTTTAGATCTCCCTTATGATTGCACAAAGGACTAGGCTGGTTGGAATGAGGTATTAAGTTGTTTGGATGGGATTTGGTGAGGTTTTAATAGGGATATGGAGGGGTGAGTATTAATGGAGGTTAGTGGGTGGCTAGGAGAACAAAGGATGAAAATATAATGGTGCAATGAGGTGAAACAAAGGAGTAAAATGTTCTACTTACTTGGAATCGGTCCGGACGTCGGTGAGTGAGGAATGAAGTTTTTGATAAGAGGTTGAATTCTACTGAGGATCACCAAACATTGGGGAGCTCTTGTATGGGCTGCATGTGCTCTCCTTCTTGTCCGATTCGATCAAATCTATGATGGGGTGAGTGTTGGATGGTTCTTTGGGTGAATCTGGATGTCTATGAAAGAGAAAATACTTGATCTCCTCCTTTGGATGTGTGTTCTCCACGAAACTTGTTTTTAAAAGATGTGATATCTCTCAGAATCTTCCAACCTCAAAAATAACATTTTTAGGGAATTAAATCGTAATCGACAGCAGCTTATGGCTTAATCGGTGGCGCTTAAGGGTAACCGGTGTTGGTTAGGGTGGGATTTTGTAGGTTTACTAAACTGGGTAGATCCCCTGGATTTTCTGGGATCTCGTGTGTTGGCCCCGTGGATTAGGATGGAAGCTTATTTTAAGCATGTGGGAATGTGGTTAGAGGGAATGTAGGCATTGATTCTTAGGGTTTGGGTAAGTCTTAGTTATTTATGATGACTTACTAAGAATAGGTCTTAGGGTGAGGTGGATATGTTGGCATTATCTCAATTAGGATATTTAAATAATAAATACTATGAAGATAATAAATTAATTTAATTTAAATAATTAAATTAATATTATAGTGGGGTGAAGGGGCCATAGCTAGGTGAATGTGATGAAGGTGTTTATTTGTTGAGATACCAAAGGGGAGTGTGACCTAATTTTGGTGTCTACATATCCATCTTGCAAACTAAGTATTTTATCAACAATCCTAAACATTCTAAATTTACAAGTGGTTCATGGATGGAAAAATGATAGTGTGGATAACTTGCTAGCATTTCTACATGATTTATTACCAGATGGATCTTCATTTCCAAGCACACACTATAAATGTAAATATTTGATTTCTAAGCTAGGATTAGGTTATGAAAACATTGATGCATGTGTGAAGGGTTGTGTGTTATTTCACAAAACACTTGTAAATGAGATACTATATCCAATATGCAAAGAAGCACAATATAAAATGCATTTGAAATCAAATCTTCTAAGAAAGGTTCTTCGCCAATTTCCTCTTAAAAAGATTATTCAAATGTACAAGTGTCGAAAATTTCTAAACATATGCAATGTCATGCCCAAAATAAGAGCCATGATGGAAAACAACATCATCTTACTAATTCCCAAATGTGGATGGAGCCTAATTTTGCATAAGAATAAAACAATATAAGGAACGGGTTGGATTTAGATGGTGTGAACCCATTTTTAGATATGAGAACTACTTGGTCAACTTGGCTAATATTTTTGATAAATTACAATTTTCCTCCTTGGTTAGCAACCAAGCCATATTTCTTAATGCTTTCATTGATTATACTAGGGAATAAAATTGCAACTTCAAGCAAAATAGATGTTTACTTGGAGTTATTATATGAATGAGTTAAAAGAGTTGTTGGAAGCAGTCAATGCATTTAAATCTTTAAGGGATGGTTTTTATTTGAGGTTCACATTAAGGGCATAATTACTTTTTACAATACATGACCTTTTTACATATAGAACCTTATCTAGGCTCACTATTCATGGCTATAATGGATTTCCTGCTTGCATTATCAAGCCATTTGTGTGACTCTCAAGTGATTTTAATAAGTGCATTTATTTTGGAAATTGTGCCTACCTTCTAATAGATAATATATTTAGTCAACAAAAATAACATTTTGATGCTAAAAAGAGTTTCGACAATCCCATTGGCAATAAAAAGTAAATGTGTTATTGAGAGGTCTATAATAAGATAACAACTTATGGAGAGTGGTGGTATGTGTGATTGTAAATATTATCTAGTAAATGATACATGTGTAAAATGATTATGCATATTCTATAATCTGCAATAATTTACAAAATTTCCAATTAGACACATTGTTGACTTCATGCATTGTGAGAAAAATGTTGCTTGGGTTATTTTAGAAACTCTTTTTAGTGGGTATGATACAATTTTAGTGTTACATGACTTTAAAAATAAAATATTTGGGTTGAAAGTCTTAATAATGGAAAATTAAAAAATACACATGCTCTTTATATGTTGATAGAGGCACAACATCGACAATTCATAAGATTTTTGTCTCAAACACAGTTTCCCACTAGATATGCAAGTAATTCATTGAGACATCAAGATGATATTAAAGGTTTAAGAGGTTTGAAGACCCATGAATATCATGTTTTGATTGAGGATATTTTACCTATTATATTCATATAAAGTTTAGAAAAAAATTCCAAAAATAGCAATCATAAGGCTATGCTTGCTATTAAAAGTATGAGTTTACATGTGTTAGATCCTTCAAATTTTGATTATTTGAGGCAAGAGGTTGTTGAAGTCCTTTGTTTGTTGGAATGTGAGTTTCCACCAGCAATATTTAATATTTATATGCATCTTATAATACATATAGAGAAGGAACTTGAGTATTTAGGGCCATTGAGAATAAGATGGATGTATCTTATAGAATGATACATGAAGGTTTTGAAAAAATATATTTATAACAAGGCAAGACCTGAAGGTTGCATGTCTAAGGGATATATAATATGGATTTTACATAGAGTATATGGTAGACTTTATAAGTGTAAATCAACATATATGAGATTATGAAGAAGAGGAAATAGTTGCAAGTGAGTTTCTATAAGGAAAGGAGACTCATTTTGAGCTATCATATAATGAAAGAAATGTGATACATTCTTATGTTCTTCAAAACATATCTACAATGGAGAAGTGGTACATGTGAATATATTCTCTATTAGTGATGTTTTTATTATTTATTTTTTAATGCAATTATTTTCACTCTTTTTCTATTAAAATTTTGGCAATCTTGTACAATTATTATGTTTGTAGGAAATATATCGAGACAAATCAATGTGAATGATTCTTTACGGAAAGTGTAGAAAAGATGCATTGGTTCAATAATCTTCATTTCTAGCTGTTAATGAATGGATTATTGATGTAATGAATCAAGCACAAGAACAAGGTCAAGATATACCTATGGGGGAATATGAGATTTCAAATCTTCCAACAATTATGGATTTCAAATTTAGTGGAATGTGGTCATATGGAAATCATTTGAGAGGGGAAAAAAAATACCAAGGGAAGGGAAATTTAGATTTGTGTTGTTAGTGTTAAATTTCAACATGGTTCTCATAATGAAAATTAATGTTGGTATTATAATTGAGATCATTCAAGTTGATTATAGGAAAACAACCGTATACTATTGAACGGTAAATGGGTCAAACCATCTGCAACACACCAGAATGAGTATGGATTTATACTTACTAATACTCACCTATTTTTATCACCAATACATGAACCATATGTGTTCCTTTATCAACTCAAACAATAATATTTTATTGATAATGTCATGAATCATGGACAATATTATGTTTTCCAAACAGATTCTCAATAAAAACTTCATTTAATGGATTTTGATGTAATGCACAATGGACAATATGTTGATACATTACAAAAACATTAGAAGTTGATGATGGTGAAGATGAGATTATAGGATTTGAATAAGTGACTTTAGAGCCAAATGGAGAGATTAAAATTGATGTTGGGGAGGGTAATGAAATAAATGGTGATGAGGATGACATCAAGATGATGCACATATGTGATTTAATATAAATTGAAATTAAATCTAATTGCATAGTAAATACTCTAATGAATGATGTAAAAATGCTAATGTACATTGAAGACACAAGTAAGCATCATATAAATGTAAAACCCTAAGCTATAGAGGGAGATAGAGAGACTTACCTAATTTATGAGTAATCGGAAGTTATCTGGGTGAACTACTGAAATAGACTAAGAAAAGTCTCGCAGAGGCTCGGTGATGTTATAAACTCGAAATTACACATGACATGAGTGCCTAGTGCTAGTGTCTATATTTAGGTGTTGGTGTCCGGTAGATCTTGTGAATTTTTTCTTTCAAGACTAGATGATGTTTATTTTCCTTTCTGGTTGTTACTCTATATTCATTTTCTCATCTACGAATGTACCTAAAACCTGTAATAATTTCAAATACATATACCCACAAATTACGTAAACCTAAAAATTAAAATGTATAATGGGGAGTGAGATTGACCCCGACGGTCACCCAAAGAGTGAACTTATGACCAAGCAACTGCACTACATTTCGAATCCATGTAGTTTTATGTGAGAGTGTGTGTAATTATTCCCTAGGATGCCCTTGTGCAAGTTGTACAAATGATAGTGGGCTAGATATAGAATGTAGTAGATGTATAGAATGTGTGGGATGAAATAGAATATACTTCCCCTCCTATACTGTCTACGCAGAAGAATATAGACATTTTCCCTTGAATGAGTGTGATTGTGCTAGATAGATTCCTTTAAGTGCTTTTGTGCCTTTGGAATTAATATTAGGTGATGGTATGTAATTATTAGTGCTTGGTCCTTTATTTTGAAACATAACTATGTATTTATATGATTCCCTTGTTTACATTTAGTAATTGAGAATAGTGAAAGAGGAAAAAAAAGAACCGATGTCGAAAACAATACACCACAACGTAGTTTCACTCTGATGGTAACGTCAAGATCCAATGCAATAAGCAAGATTTGAATCAATGGAATGAAAATGCAAGTAATAAAAAGCAGTGCTCATGCTCATAGATCGAAAAAAGCACTTACAAATAGGGGTGTTGTGTAACCCCATGCCTAAACAAGGAATGAATATCAATGATGCCACTTTGATGCATATGGCGTGATCGATGCATATGACACCACTAAAGGAGGATTTACAATACCAAATAAGGAATGTAACTTCTATGATGCACTAACGTAAATGAAAATGACAGATTTCTATGATAGAATCGACACTTGTCATTTGACTTCCTAAGACCCATGAATCTCACAAGGTGAGATGACTCACTAGAGTGATGTGGACAATGACAAGGCATATCACACACACCAACACCCCCCTTCATCGAAGCTGAGGAAGAGGTCAAGGTAAGCCAGAAAAGAAAATAAGACTCCCCTAGACAACTAAGAAAGATGTGTCAATGGGGCCTGACAACTAAAGGCCTGATAAGGTGCCCATGTATAAACATCTTTCTAGAAAGAAGAAGAGGAGAAGAAGAAAAGAGAGATATTTAGCTCCTCTGGAAGATGATTTCCGATGGACTCCTAATGAATCTAAAGGGACCAAAGGTCTATGATCAGAAGGAGGAGGAACATGGAGTGTGCTGATGGTGGCCCAATATGGGAAGGAGATAATATATCAAGAGAAGTAGTGACAATCCTGTCAATATCCATAAGGTGGGAGTCTATGAATATAGATATATCATCAAGAGAGTTGAGTTGTGATGAAGGAGAGCCCTGAAGGGGAAAAGCAACTTGCTGCGGTGGAGAGTCAGTGGAAGCTGGTGTGATGGAAACTCTGATCTCTGAAGAGGTAGTAGGTGGAAGAAGATGTTGCACTGTGATGTTAGTATCCTCAAGCATATCATCCAAGTCTGAGTCAAGGAAATCAATGTCATGTTGTGGAGGATTATATGAACCCTTTGAAGAAGAAATCTCAAGGTCTTTGGAAGCAATAAGGGATGGTAGAATCTCCAGGCTAGAATCAATGGAATCAATAGATGCTTGTGAAGGGGAAAACCTAAGATCCAAGGTAGCATGGTGTGCAGGTGAGAATTCAACCAAAGAGTCCTATGGAGGAGAGTCACTACAAACTGTGATAGGAGCAATACTAAGTTCTGAAGGAGCATGCACGAAATATGTGTGGGTGGTCCTTCGTAAGAAAAAGTATCGAGTGAACTCACTTTCCTCCATGGATGCAAGATCATCATAAGATCCATAACCAGATGAAGGAGGATCAAATTCTCCATGAAAATTTTGAATGAAGGTCCAAGCTTGGTGTGCAGACTTGGTGAATTCTAATCGACATTGAAGGTCCTCCAATGATAGTAAGACAAAGAAGCCCAGTATGCCATATCATTCTCGTTCAACCAATTTTGGTGATGAATGTGGTCAATAGGTTCAGGTGCCAACCCAAGAAGATGTGGTAACAAGTTATACATAATGTAATGATTGAGTATCCCATTCTTCCATTGTAGGTAGTTTCCTGGTCCTAGTTGAACAACAGAGTGATGAAATTCAATGTCCATGATGAGAGGAGCCTCCAAGGAACACAAGTTTAACCCCCCCTTTTGTGGCACTTTATAGTTCAGTGTGTTGATTACAATCAGATGTGACTGTGTGCCGAGAACCAGTCTATCACTCACCTTGCAATCAGCATAATAACGTACAATGGTGGAGACAACAATCAAGGTTCATTGGGCGCAACAGATCGATACAAGTAAGTAAGAACAAGAACGAAAGAAAAACAAGAAGGGGAAGATAAATCCTTGTGAGAAATAACATCTCACGTCACACAAAAGAATCCCTTTGCTGTAAGACTATGGCGGACATGCTCACAAGTCCACAAGCAATAAAGGGAAAAAACAAAGCTCAAGAAAAAATGAGCTGAAATAAGCAATACAAAGACACCCCCCAAAATGCGACACTTTATAAAAATAGTGCATTTACAAAAATGATAATCCCATCAACTAGAGTGTGAAAAAACATGCAACTTTGACTAAATAAGTGCTCAAAACCGAGCAACGAGTCAAAATTTATAGCAAAAAAATAATTCCCATGAATTGATGGAAAAATACAAATAAGCCTACAAACAGTTAAAAAGTGCCCTCAACACATGCAAAGGGTGTTCTATGTATGCTCATTGGAAATGACATCAAATTTTAGATAGGGTTTATTTGTATTGCAGGGGGATTAGCCTCCTGCCAATCCTGACCTCACCCTCCGTCTTTGACACTCGAAGGAAGGATAAAATACAACTAAAAATATACCCACAAAATTTACAATGCCAATTAAATAATGATTTTTAACCTTAAAACTTTAAAGAATTGACTGATTTAGTAGTAACCAATTCCAAAAAGGACAGGTATCACCTCAGCTAGGGCAGTGTTGACTGGGACAAGAAAAGAATGGTAAACCACGTGGAGACCACTACCAGGTGTAAATGGCGCAGGCAAGTTGTAATGGATTGGGAGCTAATGCAAATGGTGGCCATGGTGTTTGATAGGCCCGAGCTATAGAGAGTTGAAGCCACATGCCAAGGTAATGGGTTGAGCAGTATGTTGGTGTAGAATTCAACCCCGTGTGTAGAGGAAAAAAATAGTGCACCAATGGATAACAGAGCCCAAAAATGAGTTTACAACCTCACTAAAAAGTAAGATCATCAAGACACCATGAAAAAGATAAAACCAAATCCCAATGAGTAAGATCTAGACCACCACAAACATGCGAGTTAAGGATCCATGGCCATGTAGTCAAGGAAGGAAGGAGAGAATAAAAAATGGTTAGACCTATAGAGAAGCAAGCATTTTCCACGTCCCAAGTAACGATCCACACAAAGTGAATGTTGACCGAGAGCCTAGAGAGAATAAAAGAGCGATCGTGAGGATGTTGATAGAGCCGTGGTTATGGACAACGTGTCAGGTGTAACCTATTATAGGAAAATGAAATGGACCACGTGTAGACTATAATGACGTGGGAAAAGGCTTCTCTGGTGAGTACAAACCTAGTTGTAAAGGTTGAAGAAGGAGCCCAATGAGATTCCAAATGTAGGAACAAAGGGATATCCACATGCATACGAGTAAATGCGGTGGAAATGGTGATGGCGAGAGTTCTCATGACACTAGTGCACATGCCAAAAAAGAGCTGGAAACCAGACACAGGGAGGTAGAACAGTAGTAGAACATGATAACTAGTGCAAAATGACCACTCAAGAAAAAAAAGGACTAAAGATTGAAAACCTGAACTTCCAATGCACTGAGTGAAGAATTTAAGAAAATACGCAGGTCGTTGTCCACCACGAGTTGTGGGAGAATGATGCAAGGCAGGTAGAACAAAATACGAACCACCTAAACAATGCAAAGTAATGTCCCACAAAATAAATGCACGAGCCAAATACAACCAAGAACCAGGCATTCAAAAGGGTAGCAGGGGTCCTCCCATCCAAGCACAAGTCAATACAACAACATAGAGCCGAGCACCAAAATAGAAGGCCGAGCCAAATGGTGGAGTCAGATGTAATGCAACAATCCAAACCAATGTAGAGAGAACCGATACACGGGTAGGTGTGGATGCATGAATTACCAATGCTGAGAGTGTTGAACCAAGAATAGAGATCTGAGGCGAGAGGTATCAATACCCAATGCATGCAAAAAGCAATGCATGAGAAAACCAAAAAATGAGCCTCTAAATCCAAAAACATGGCGAGCAATGGGTTCAAAGAATGCAAATAATGAAGCACGAGTCCATGCCAAAGTAAAACCAAGCTCACAAGAATAGAAGAAATCCCGAACGAACTCAACAACCATGATAAAGCAAACCAACCAAATACTCTCAAACTTGCAACTGCTAAAACCTCAATACGAGGTGAGTAATACAATTCCAAAATAATAAAAAAAAACTTGCACAAGGAAAAATGAAGAAACCAAAAGTAATAAGCAACTGATAAATGAAGAGTACGTTTTACCAAAACCAGCTCTGATACCATGAAAGAGGGAAAAATGAGAACCGATGTCAAAAACAATGCACCACAATGCAGTTGCACTCCGATGGTAACGTCAAGCTCCAATGCAATAAGAAAGATTCAAATCAATGGAATGAAAATGCAAGTAAGAAAATAGGTTTGCTCATGCTCATAAATCGAAAAAGGAAGTACAAATAGGGGTGTTGTGTAACCCCATGCCTAAACAAGGAAATAATATCAATGATGCCACTGACACATATGACGTGACTGATGCATATGACACCACTAAAGGAGGAGTTATAATTCCAAATAAGGAATGTAACTCCTATGATGCACTGATGCAAATGACAATGATAGATTCTATGACAAAATTTGACACTTGTCATTTGACTTCCTAAGACCTATGACTCTCGCAAGGTGAGATGACTCACTAGGTGATGTGGACAATGACAAGGCATGTCACACACACCAAAAAATAGGAAAGGCTGACCCAAAGCGGTAAAAAATAATTAAGAAGCGAAAGGGGTCCAAAAGGATAAGAAAAAGATAAAGAAGGAAAAGAGTTCCTAGTAGGATAGGAACACCTAGCGCTAGTGTCTAAGGCTATAAAAAGATAAGATAGTCAAATTCCATAAAGAGTGCAAGATGTATGAAGCCAATAAAAGTGTGAGAAGGTAAAGCAAAATGATAAAGAGAATTTTCAATTATTTTTTTCTTTCTTAGGAATCATGTAAATGCTAACATGCTTTTAGGACTTAAAAATGTACCCAAGTGCATAGATTTTGTATCTACAATATGAGTGATGAAGAGTTCCATTCAAATGACACAAAAGATGATGATGACCTTCCTCTCTAAATTGAAATGTTTTTTTATGCTTTTTTCTCATCAGTTCATGCATACTTGAATAAGTATCAATGTACATGAAAAATATCTTGCAAATAAGGGAGTTATTTTGGCCTAAGGGAAAGTTATTGTGTGGTGCAATAATAATCAATTATGCTCATCTTGATGTTTCTTAGTTTCTCTTTTTGGTGCCATTACTATAAAATTCATTTGGATTTTTTAAAGTCATATCATGAATATTAGATCTTAATTCCTAAAGATATTACAAAGACAAAACAACTCAATTATCTTACTACTCAATTATCTTATCATTGTTACATTCCATTGATGTATCTTTTTTTTGGATAATAAGTAAAAGAGGGTTTTACTAAGGACTTTATCCTATTACAAAAGAGGATCTAACATCCAAATATAACATTTGATAATACATTGAAAAAAATAAGATGAAAAACCAACATAGCTGGTGGAAACAACACAAAACCATCCTAGTTACAGCCAAATTACAACCCAAGTGTAGTAAAAAACCACCCAAAATATAGTAAAACAATTTACATTGATAATTTCTAATTGTGCACATGGCTAGAGAGCTGTAAAAGGTCCTTAATATATTGGTCTCTCTTGTCATCTTATTTTTTCCTTTCATTATCTCTTATGTTTCTTTTATTACCCTTGTTAATATAATTTATAATAGACCTTAAGAGGATATCTTAGAGGGTAAAACCATCATTGAAAATATTTTACTTGGTATCCACTTCCTCCACTTAACTTCCACCTTTTTCCAGTTTTGACTTGTCCTTGTCTGTCTTAGTGTTGTTTTGATCTTGAAATTTCCCCTTATACCTTTGATGTCCTTTCTAATCCATTTAATAACATCCTTTTGGTAATCCAAATCATTTTGGATAGAAACATTGATATCCTTCTCACTATTCTTGCCAAGGTTAAACAAACACCTAGCTGCCATATCCCCATCAAGACCATGTTGGGAGTTGTCCTGAGTTAAACTAGGGCCTTCAACATTTTTACATTTTTTTAGGAACAAAGGTGGATGGAAGTGAGGGAGAGCGATTACTTTAAGGTTTTGACTCATGAAATGAAAATAAATGAGAAGTATAACTACTTGATGAAGGGGATATACCCTTTTACCCCATTGCACTTCCTTTATAGATTTTTCTAAAGACATAAGAATATGAAATGGAAGACTCACCAGACAATTTCTTCTAAAATGGTTCAACAACACCAAATGATAGGTATTGATGCGATGAAATCTCCCTTCCATTATCAAATACTTGACAATGATTATGGAAACTTCATCATAAAGGCTAGGTAAGGATGAATACAAAAAAATCCCTGATAATTTATTGAAGATGTTTTCCATCAGCCAAGAATTTTGAATCTTGCTCATCCCGGTTGCACTTATTTTTGTAAAATTTTATGTAATGGGTACTCATCCTCGTGATATGAGAAATGAGACCTTTAGATATGGGAAACCTCAATCCTACGAATGAACAATTTAATCCTTTCATGTAGTGGAAAATTACATTGAAATATGTATGTCATGCACATGAGTTCTTTCAAAAAAGTGGCAAAATTTCCCACTCCCAAAATTCTCAAAAGTTTTTCATTTTATTTCCATCCTCTGTTGAAGGGAGGTTGAACACAGTAGGTTTTTTCGTCTGCAATCTTATCATAAAATTTTTACAATTTGAAATGGGAATGTAGAATAAGGTTAAAACTATAATACTTCTCGATCTTCTAGAGCTGAAGCACACATAAATGAATGGGGTCACATGTGAGTGAAATGTGCCAATATAAGACATCATCCAAAAGTAGATAAAAGATCTTGTTATAAATACGAATTGGAACTTTAACGATTCAAAACATTCATTACCTCTAAAGGGGTATTTAAAATCCCAAACCAATGATGAAGATTAGTGGAATTGACCCCAATGTTGGCACAAATATCCACTATTTTATTTTCTTCTCTATATATATGAGACATTTTAACATGTGGGAGGTGCTAAGGATAAGAAGAACATCCTTGATGACCTTGTTGATAGACCAACTAGGAGGAGACTTGTTTTGGAGGTAGTTAATGATATTCATGGAATCTCCCTCTACCTAAATATTTTTAATGTTGAGATTCTTAGCAATATTTATCCCCCACAGAGCTACCATAGCTTCAAAAAATCGTTAGATTGGAAACCCGGAGTTCTCGGCATCAACAACAATTAATTCATAATTGTTATTTCTAATTGCACCTCCACTCCCAATTTTTCCTAGGTTTCCTTTTGTATATCCATACAAATTGAGCTTTAACCAACCCTCTGGAGGTTTTTCCAAAGTGTATCATGCCTAAGAGGTATGTAATTAATTTGGATAAAATCTGTTCAATCTAAATATTCCATTTGATGAGGAAAATTGTGTCAAAATATTTCATACTCCCTTTGCTAGTAGTAATAGTGGACTTGAAGTTTTCTATAACCAACAAAACAATATTTTTGAAAACCATGTTGACATGAAGGCTATGCTCCTAAAAAGATATTATTTTTCTTTCCTTCCAAATGGACCGAGATGGTGTGAGGTAAAATAATCTCCCATATAAGTCTCATAGATTTACATTTTGATTGATAAATCAGTGTGTCCATAATTCAATAAAATTAGAAGGAAGATCCCATGTCAAGCCAATCTTGTCAAAAATGAGGCCCCATAATGAGGTGGAAAATTGATAATAGATGAAAAGATGATTAACACTTTCCTCTTCAGTTTTGCATAAAATGCACCTGTTGGGAAGAATTTTTCCCCTTCTTTTTATGTTGTCCACGTGAGAATTTTATTGTGAATTTTTAACCACTAAAATAAGTTGATTTTAGGAATAATTTTTTTCATCCAAACTTTTCTCTAGTAGATTTAAGGATTCTAAGTTTGAATCGGCTATTGTATCTTGAATGCACATTATAAGTTCCATCTCCTCAATATTCCCAAATAATTTCATCTTCAATATTCATGTTGGAGATGTATATGTTTGCTATCAAATTTTGAATAAAATTCATATTGTCTATATAATAATTTAAGTCTCCTTCAAGAGAGAGTCTTCATCATTCAGTTTTACCATCATTATTGCTAAGCTAATAATAGGTTTCTCCCCATATTTCTTCTTTATCATAGTAATTTGATCCTACATATTACCTCTTTGTTGTTAGATTATCCAAAAATTCCACTTATCCTCCTAAAATAATATCTTATTACCATTTCCAAACTACCACTTGATTCCTTTGGTGGTCTTATCTTGCATATTATCTTTGTTACTATCTTCTTAGTCACCAATTCTATAAAAAGAATGCATGAAATGGATGACTATATTTATAATTATATGTTTGTGTGCTGGGTATTTTTCAAATCAATGAGGGATTGAAATAGGATTTTGATGATTCAAAATAATGGTGATGGATTATGAACATATATGTAATGAGAATGTGAAAAAAATGAATATTTAATGTCACTTGGTATACCAATTAATAGTTCTAAATCATCGGTATATGTATCCAATATTTTGAATCTCATTTACATTTGTATATATTTAATTAAAGTATTATATATAATTTTTCTTTTTATATAATACTTATTTATGTAATCTAATTTATAGGCCAAAAATATCTACAAAAAGGGTAAAAATAAAAAAGATCTTGAGGAAATTGCATCTTCTTAGAAAAACATGTGTTTAAAACAAGTAATTCAAGAAGGGGATGCCACCGATGAATATGCTAATTTAAATACTAAATATGGACCCCTTATAAATCAATTTCTTGACCAAAAATTTCTAAATCAAGTTGTTGACCCCAATTTGTGAGCATTATATGAACAATTGAAGCAATGCACAAAGAAGGGAAAATAATCAAAATGGTCTCATGAAACCTCACGCAAATAATCAAGTACCATCTCTACCTATAACAAAAAAATGTAATTTAATATAAATAACTTGTCCACAACACCTTTAATGGTTAATAAAATTCATCCTATGTGTTCTTCAGAGAGATATGTAGCCAAAATTTGAAACTTTTAATGCAGTTGAGTCAAATGAGCTAGATGATCATGATTTAACTTCGATTCATGGTTTTGGTTTATAAAATAAAAGTGGAAATATCAAGATTTGTAAGGGATCACAATGAAATAATTTAACCAAATATAAAAGGAAGGGAATGTTCCTATGTGATTTAGGTGAGAGATGGGGTTCTTGTAGGAAGACATGTACTTTGAAATGTGGGAAAAAATATTAGGGGTTTAAGTGAAGTCACATTTTAATGTTAACATTGAATCATTATCATAACAAAACCAAAAACATGTAGACCTTGTTATTAAAAAATGGAAAACGTGTTTGAGAGTATTGGTGGGGTGGTATCATGAAAATTCTATACATAGAAAATCCAATAAATTAGAAATAATTACATACGTAAGCGCGAAACATGATTCTTGAAGGAAGGGAAAAGATATAACGTGGTTCACCCAGTGTGGGCTACGTCCACCAAGAAACAACCAATCTATTATTCTTTTCTTTACAAAGGAAATACAATGAAGATTTGCAATCTTCCACACCTCTCACATGATGTATAATACTTTTCCTTCACAAGCTTCTCTTTTCTCTCTCCAAGAATTCCTTCTTACAATAATCTCAATTCTTACCTTCTAACCCTAGTTTTCTAGCTTATAAGCATATACAAACATTAGGGAACTTAGCTATGCATTTACAACCATTTGATCACCTTTATAACCAAGGGTTGATCTAATCCCATGTTTAAAATAAAAAATTTAATACACATGTAACCGATGTCGCTACTTACCCAACCGATGTTGGTTTCCCAGTGTGACTGACGTTGGTTACCCAACCAACGCCGATTATTTTGTGTAAACCTACAAGTTTGTAAAACATGCTATTTGTGAAGCCATTTAGCTCCACAACTCAACAATCTCCCACTTGGAGATAAATTGTTGCACTATACCATGTACATACTCCATCCTTGGATCCTTTCCTTGGCTGTTTCTTCCTCTTCAAGTCTCAAACTTGAAGACCAATAGAAGTGGAGTGAAGCTCCAACTTCTCCTTTTCCAATGGCTTCATTAGCATATCCACAGGGTTCTCATTTGTATGAATTTTCTCCAGTTTCAGTTTCCCATCCTCCAACACTTGTCATATGAAGTGATATCTCAACTGAATGTGTTTCATTCTTGAATGAAATGTTGAGTTCTTTTCCAGATGAATCACACTTTGACTATCATTGTATAATCTGTAATCCTCTTTCTCCTTTCCCAACTCTTCCATGAACTTTCATCCATATCATCTCTTTGCTAGCCTCTCGTAGTTGCTAAACATATTCACCTCTGTAGTAGACAAGGCCACAACCTTCTACAATCTTGAAATCTAGCTAATTATCATGTGCCACCTACTGTGAATACATATCCAGTGGTGCTTCTCCTACCATCCAAATCTCCAGCCATATCTGAATCAACATAGCCACATAAAGAAGTATCTGACCCTCCATAGCATAAATGCATGTTGGATGTCCCTCTCAAATATTTGAGTATCCATTGACTTACTTTCCAATGCTCTTTACCTAGATTGGCCATAAATCTTCTCACAACTCCCACTTCCTATGTGCAATGTCTGGTCTGGTACAAACCATTGCATACATAAGGCTTCCAACTACTTTGAAGCATATGGAACCCATGTGCCATGTACTCGACCTCCTCATGTGATGTAGGACACTTGATATTTTCTTAATTTAAAGTGTCCAACCATAGGTGTACTTACAGGTTTTGAATTCTACATTTTAAACCTTTCCAACACCTTATTGATATAATCTTCTGAGACAAATACAATTTCATGTTCTTCCTGTCTCTATGAATTTACATGCCAAGGATTTTCTTTACAGCTCCTAAATCCTTCATTGCAAATGTATGAGCTAACTTTTCTTTAAGCTCAACAATGTCCTGCATACTAGATCCTGCAATAAGCATATCATCTACATACAATAACAAAATAATATAGCTTCCATTTTCAAGCTTCTTGAAATAAACACAATGATCAAATTCACATCTCATATAACCATGCTCATGCATAAAACTATCAAACCTCATATACCATTTCCTTGGAGCTTGCTTGAGCCCATACAAGCTCTTTTTCAACCTGCACACAAGTTTCTCCTTACCCTTGACTTCATAACCAAATGGTGCTTGCATATATATCTCTTCCTCCAAATCACCATGTGAAGGAAAGTCATCTTAACATCAAGTTGTTCTAAGTGCAAATATTCTACTACAACTAAACTCAAAATAATATGAATATGGAAGTCATTTTTACTACAGGAGAAAAAATCTCACCAAAATCAATACCTATTTTTTGTGCAAACCCTTTTACCACAAGCCTTGCCTTGTATCTTTTCTATCCACCCTCTTCTTCCTTGATCCTATAAACCCATTTGTTCTGCAATGTTCTCTTACCTATTGGAAACTTAACCAAATCCCATGTCTGATTTTGTTTCAAGGAGTCCATCTCCTCATCCATGCCATGCTCCCACTTCTTGTGGGTTTCCTCCTACATTGCTTCTTCAAAAATTTTGGGCTCACCACTATCAGTCAATAATAGATAAAATAAGGAAGGTGTAAATATTTCTAGAGGTCTACTTACCCATTGTGACCTTCTCACAAAAATTTGGGGTGTCGAAGGCTCATTTTGTACATCATGTACATTTGTATCAACCTTTGTATCAACCTTGACGCAATGACTCACCTACAGACCAGTCATCGATCTAGTGAATGTGTCAGTCCTGACTCTTCTTACTCTCGACGATCGGTCTCTATTTCTCTCCGATGTCGGTTCTAGATCATTTCACACCGATTTTCTAACCACACCAACGATACCTGTAGGTGTTAATTTTAAATCCAGAATGCATTTTCTTCCACAAACTCTTCCACCGGTTCATCCTTGGGTATCAAAATTTGATCCATGTACATTCTCTTTTCATTCCATTCAATATCACGACTCCTAACAATCTTAGATCATCTAAATCCCAAAAATGAATCCAAAATCACTAGAGCCATAAACTAATAAAAGTGCATCTCTTGATTTAGCATCCAACTTCTTCCTATTTTCTTTATCAACATGCACAAAAGCTTCTGAACCAAATACTCTAAGAAAATAAAGATCTACCTCTTTTCCAGTCCAAGCTTCTTCTGGTATTCCACCATCCAATGCACTTGAAGGCCCACAATGTTGATTAAATATATTTCATGTCTATTGCTTTTACCCAAAATGTAAGGGTAATCCAACATGTATCCTCATGCTTCTTGCACATTCCATGATAGTTTTGTTCATTCTTTCAGCCACACCATTCTCTCATGTGGTGTTCTAGGAACCATTCTTTCTCTACGTATTCCATTCACTAAACAATAATCATTGAAAACCTTGCTGTAGTACTCACCACCATTGTCAAATCTAAGGCATTTTAACTTTAAATTGGATTCATTTTCCACAAGGGCTTTCCATCTTTTAAAAGTCTCAAAAACATCATATTTACACTTTATACAATAAACCCATACCTTTCTTGTGGCATCATCAATGAAAGTCACATAATATTGGGATCCTCCATGAGAAGCTACTGGGCTGGTCCCCACACATCTGAGTGCACAAGCTCCAATTTTTTCTCTCCTTCTTTGTTGCCCCAACTTTAAGAAATCTCACTTTATTTTTCTTTCCAAATATGCAATGCTCACAGAAATCAAGATCTACATTTTTCAAATCTGATAACTTACCCTTTTCCTTTAATATCTCATATTCCTTTTTACTCATATGGCCTAGCCGATTATGCCACATGCTTGCATCTGAATCTAAAGTAGATAGAACAAAAAAGGAATCAATAATAATAGGTAGACAAATACAATGTTCCTACCTTCTTTCCTCTTTCCACAACAAGAGCTCCCTTGGTAACTTTCCAAGAGTCGGTGAATGTAACCATGCAACCAACTTCACCTAGTTGTCCTGTAGAAAAATTAGATTTCTCTTGAGGCTTGGCACATGCCTCACATATTTCAATATCCATGTATTTCCATTCTACAATTTTAGATGAACTTCCCTTTACCAGTAATATTGCATGGTTCATCATCTCCTAAATAAACATGCCCAAAATTACCCTAGACATAATTTCTGAAATAACCCTTATTAGGGGTAGCATGGAAAGAAGCTCCTGAATCTAAAACCCATGATTCTATTTTATTATCCAAGGAGAGAATAAGGGCATCTTGCATTACCTCAGTTGAAATTTTCCTCTTTACCTTTGTCTAGTATATTCTCTTTGTTTTCCTTGAACCAACAATCCTTCTTTGCATGTCCTTTCTTTCCACAATTCCAACAAGTTATTCCTCTACCTCTGGATTTAGATCTTCCATTCTTTGACTTTGATTTCCCATTATTCTTTCTCTTGGATCTCTCCTTCTTTCCTTCCCTACTTTCTACATTCAAAGCATTTCCAGATGATGACTCTCCTGTACTTTTCCTATGTATTTCTTCATTCAAGGATTATACTAACCACATCATCAAACTTCAAAATATTAGTAGCAGATGTTGTATTACTAACAACCATTACCAAGTTATCCCAACTATCTGGCAAAGAGCATAAGAATAAAAGTGCTTTCACTTCATCATCAAATGAAATATTAACCAATTTTAATTGATTTACAATGGAATGGAAATCATTCAAATGGTTTGATACAGATCCACCTTCTTGCATTTTTGAATTAAATAATTTCTTCATCAAATAAACTTTATTTGAAGCACTTGGTTTTTCATATAAATTAGCTAAAGATTTCATCAAATCTACCATGGTTGTTGCTTCAATAATATTAAAGCTACAGATGCTTCAGGCTCAATCTTATAGATCCCAAAGCCTTTCTATCAAGAATCTTCCATTCTTCATCAGTCATCTTTGTAGGCTTTCACATTCACATCCAACGGTAAATATAAATCTTTCTGATACAGATAATCTTCCACCTACATCTTCCATAATTGATAATTACGGCCATCAAATTTCTCCACTTTGTATTTGTTTTATCTTCTTCCATTGTTGTGCTCCCACTCAATCAAAATCCTCTATGAGTAAATCTGTCAACACACAAAACCCTCAAACAAAAAATTCGATACCAGTTGTTGGGGTTAGACACACACCAATGTTGTACAAATCTATATTCAATTGAAGCATACAAGAAATAAACATGGAAATTAAACCAGAAAGAAAAATACACAAGATATAACATGGTTCACCCAATGTGGGCTACGTCCACCAAGAAACAACCAATCTATTATTCTTTGCTTTACATAGAGGAAATACAATGAAGATTTGCAATCTTCCACACCTCTCATAGATGTACAATACTTTTCCTTCACAATCTTCTCTTTTTTTCTCTTCTTAAATAAAATTCTTCTTTTCTAACTTATAATATATTAGGAAACTTTACTAATTTACTTCACCTTTATAACCAACCCTAATCCTACGTCTTTTAGCAATAAGCATATAGCATATACGTTGATAGGAATTCACCAGAATAACCTTACAAAATGATTTGCAAACATGCAATTAAAATATTATATATTGAAATCCATCTTAATCCTTTATTACATTACATTACATTAACTCAATAATTAGTATGTACATATAAGAGGATGAAAGTATAACTACTACCTATATTAGTAGCAAATAACTCCCACTAATTGATATTGGCTATTAAGTTAACTCCACAAGACTAGTAAGCTAACTCCACATAACTTGTAAGCTAACTCAACACAACTAATAAGCTAACTCCACATAGCTAGTACACCTAAACAAGATAACCCAACAAGGGTAGGGATAATCCAAGTGCAAGAATTATCTTGATAAATATATAAAAGGATAAATAATTACCTACACTAACAAAAACCATGAACATAAATTTTATTTATTCATTAATCTAGAAAAGTTTAAACTCCTTTCTTTATTGACATATTTTCAAACTTGTACAATAAAAGAGAAAGGAAAACATATGAGAAGTAAATTAAAAGAATTATCTATCTATTTCTTATTCATGGTATTTATCTACTTATGAAAATACAAAATTGACAACCTCTTGGAATGAGGAAGTCATTACAATATATAGATTTCAGAAAGACTCTTCACCTACTCCCCACATGACCTTTCACTTGTATTTTATAACTTGTGACTCTTCATATTCCTAGTAAGAAATTAAATACCATTTTAATTAATTGAGGTAAAATTAATACAATTTCAATTATAGTCACATTTAAATGAATAATAAAAACTAAAAAGTGCAACCTCCTAATGAAGAAATAGAACATGAAAGAAGAGAGGAAGGGAGAGGGAATAGAGAGAAAGAAAGAGAGATAACTACTACGATGAAGAAAATTCCCTTGCTGATTTTTCTTCAACCTCTAACGGACCTTTCTTGAGTACCACTTGGAACATATCTACTCCTTTGAATTATTTACTATATCGAGTTGTCATAGGTGTAACTTTCTTAACATTTGGAATACAAAAATCCATGAGAACTCGAACCAATTATCTCGAGACGACATTGATGTTTTTACATTGAATAAGCCAAGACCATGTTTCTTTGCGGTGCTTGATATTATAACTTTTATCTTGGTGATAGACTCCAGCGTCTCCTCATTTAAGGAAAATGGATCCCCAACTTCTATTTTGACAAGTTCTTTAAATGGCTTCAACAAGTCATCTGCTGAGCATTTTCATCAATTGCGGGCATCCTAAGCTTTTATATCTTAGTGTTGATGTCATCCCGCATCTTAGAAGCACATTTTCATTTGAATTCAACTCATCTAGAGCATAGTTTAGTATCCCTGGGTGATAAGAGTTCTATCCCATACATGACAAATCATCGATGGAGGAGAATGAATACCTTCCTATCCACTAACATGTGAGAATGAGCTTTCTCCATCTATCACACTAGTGGAAGAAAACAATCCCAGTGTTATTTTTCTTTCTTGATTTGATCCTTTTCATTCGAACTTGGTGGTTGTTATGAAAATGTACTTGAATAATTAAATCATCTCTACAAACCACACTTTCCCTTTTTCCACAATCTTGTTCACCCATTTACCACTTGCTTCTCCCCTACATGGTGAAACCCCTGTGTTTTCTAAATGGATTCTAGATTTAATATACTAATGGGAGTAACTTATTTGATTAGAAGAGATGAAGCGATATTCAAATCCATGAAATTTTTAATGTATGAGGTGATTTTTACAATATGATCTTCCAATTTGATCGATTCTCTCTTTAAATTCCGATTCCTTATGAGAAGAAAAGTGGAATATTCCTTGAAAAAATTTGCATCTCCCTCATGAGTTGTTGGGCCTAAGGAAATGGTGTTCATCTCATAGTCACTGTAATTTCTTCAATGGGATTAATTACATTTTTCTAGAATAATTCTACATATTGGTTTCTTGAAGCATAGATAAAAAAGAGTGAAGATTCTTGAGCTAACTTTCGCTTATTCTTTGACCATTAAGGCTATAGTTGAGAAGTTAGGGTCTAACACTTTGAATTGTGTGGGATTCTTTTGTGATCATTTCTTGTACCCAATGAAATATCTCATTCATGTCAGGCTCAACACTTGGCATGATTGTTGTCTCTTGCTCGAATGAGAAGGAACATCTTTTTAGGAAGGGCAAGTGCAAATAGTGAAATATGAGAAGCTATGGGATTTAAGAATTAACTAGATCAATTTCCAATTTCTCCAACTCCAAAGGGTCATTTTATCCTTTCATTTTTGTGTAACCTTTTATCGAGGAGATTTTGATTCCATTTACTTTAGCTTTGAATGTTATATTGAGTGAGGTGTCACTATTTTAAATATGAGAATGTATTTTCTTCCACAAACTCTTCCACCAGCTTCTTCCTTGGGTATCAAAATTTGATCACTTGTATATTCTCTTTTTATTCCATTCAATGTCACCACTCCTAATAATCTCAGATCATCTAAATCCCAAAAATGGAATCTGAAATCACTTGAGCCATAACTAATAAAAGTGCATCTCTTTAATTTAGCATCCAACTTCTTCCTATTTTCTTTATCAACATGCACAAAATCTTATGAAATAAATAATTTAAGAAAATAAAGATCTACCTATTTTCAAGTCCAAACTTCATTTGGTATTCCACTATCAAGTTTACTTGAAGGCCCAAAATTGATTAAATATACTATTGTATATATTACTTTATCCCAAAATTATAAAGGTAATTAATCATGTATCTTCATGCTTTCTTCCACGTTCCATGATATTTTTGTTCATTCTTTCAGCCACACCATTCTCATGTCTTTTTCTAGGAACCATTATTTCTCTGTGCATTCCATTCACTAAACAATAATAATTGAAATCCTAGCTATAGTACTCACCACCATTGTCGATCCAAGGAATTTTAATTTTAAATTGGATTCATTTTCCACAAGGGATTTCAAAATTTTAAAGTCTAAAATAAATTAGATTTACGCTTTATACAATAAATCCATACCTTTTGTGGCATCATCAATGAAATTACCATAATATTGGGATCCTCTATGAGAAACTCAAAGTGGGTTGGTCCCCACACATCCGAGTGCACAAGCTCCAATTTTTGCTCCTTCTTTGTTGCCCCAAATTTAAGAAATCTCACTTTATTTTACTTTCCAAATATGCAATTCTAGTAGAAATCAATATCTACATCTTTCAAATCTGATTACTTATCCTTTGCCTTTAATATCTCACGCATTCCCTTTTTTACTCATATGGCCTAACCGATCATGCCACGTGATTGCATATTAATCTAAAGTAGATAGAATAGAAACAAAATTAGTAATATAGGTAGACAAATACAATGTTCCTACATTCTTACCTCTTTCCAAAATAAGAACTCCCTTGGTAACTTTCCAAGAGTTGGATGTGAATGTAACCATGTAACTAGATTCACCTAGTTATCTTCCGTAGAATTAGATTTCTCCCAGGACTTGGCACATGCCTCACGTATTTCAATATACATGTATTTCCATTCTACAATTTTAGATGAACTTCACCTTTACTAGTAATATTGCATGGTTCATCATCTCCTAAATAAACATGCCCAAAATTACCTTGGACATAATTTCTAAAATAACCCTTGTTAGGGGTAGCATGGAAAGAAGCTCTTGAATCTAAAACCCATGATTCTATTTTATTATCCAAGGAGAGAACGGGAATACTTCATAACCTCAGTTGTAACATTTTCCTCTTTACCTTTGCTTGGTAAATTCTTTATTTTTCTTGAACCAACAATCCTTCTTTGCATGTCCTTTATTTCCACAATTTCAGCAAAGTTATTCCTCTACCTCTGGATTTAGATCTACCAATTTTTTACTTTGATTTCCCATCACTCTTACTCTTGGATCTCTCCCTCTATCTTCCCTTGCTTTCTACATTCAAAAAATTTCCAGATGATGACTCTCCTATACTTTTCATACGTATTTATTCATTCAAGATTATGCTAACCACATCATCAAAATTTAAAATATTAGTAGCGAGATGTTCTATTACTAATAACCACTACCAAGTTATCCCAACTATATGGAAAAGAGAAAAAAATAAAAGTTCTTTCACTTCATCATCAAACTAAATATTAACCAGCTTTAATTGATTTACAATGGAACAAAAATAATTCAAATGGTTTGATACATATCCACCTTGCATTTTTGAATTTAATAATTTCTTCATCAAATAAACTTGATTTGAAGCACTTGGTTTTTCATATAAATTAGCTAAAGATTTCATCAAATCTACCATGGTTGCTACTTCAATAATATTCAAAGCTACAGATGTTGTTAGGCTCAATCTTATAGATCCAAAATCCTTTCTCACAATAATTTTTCATTGTTCATTAGTTATATTATTTGGCTTTGCATTCACATCCAACGGTAAATATAAATATTTCTGATACAAATAATCTTCCACCTGCATATTTCATAATTTATAATTATAGCCATCAAATTTCTCCACTTTTTATTTGCTATATTTTTCCATTGTTGTGCTCCCACTCAATCAGAAATCCCTTTGTGAGTAAATTTGTCAACACACAAAACCCTCAAACAAAAAAATCTGATACCAGTTGTTGGGGTTAGACACACACGATTGTTGTACATATATATATTCAATTGAAACAATAAAATAAATAAACATGGAAATTAAATCATAAGAAAAATACACGAGATATAACATGGTTCACCCAAAGGTGGGCTACGTCCCACCAAGAAACCACTAATCTATTATTATTTTCTTTACATAGGAAATACAATGAATATTTACAATCTCCCACACCTCTCATGGATGTAAAATAATTTTCCTTCACAATCTTCTCTAAGATTTCTCCAATAAAATATTATTACAATAATCTCAATTCTTACCTTTTAACCCTAGCTTTCTAACTTATAAGCATATACAAACATTAGGAAACTTAGCTATGCATTTACAATCCTCCGATCACCTTTATAACCAATGGTTGGATCTAATCCCATGTATAAAATAAGAACATTCATGCATATGTAACCGATTTCATTTATCCAACCGATGTTGGTTACCCAACCAATGTCGGTTGCTCTTAGGTGACCGACGCCGCTTACCCAATCAATGTCGATTCTTTGCGTAAACCCGCAAGTTTGTAAAACATGTTATTTGTGAAGCCCTTTATCTCCATAACTAAACACTAACCTAGGAAGATACCAAATGATACTAGCACACCAAATTTAATAAGTTGAAAATAATTTACTGAATAACCTTACAAAATGATTTGCAAACAAAGAGCTAAAATATCATATATGGAAATCCATCATAATCCATTATTACATTACATTACATTAGCTCAATAATGAGGATGTACATATAGGAGGAGGGAAGTACAAATAATACCTAGATCAGTGGTGAAGAACTCCCACTAATTGATATTGGTTGTTAACTCCACAAGACTAGCAAGCTAACTCCACATAACTGGTAAGCTAACTCAACACAACTAGTAAGCTAACTCCACACAACTAGTACACCTAAGAAAACTAACCCAACAAGTGTAGGGATAATCCAAGTGCAAGAATTATCTTGATAAATAATTAAAAGGATAAATAATAACCTACCTAACAAAAACCATGAACATAAATTTTACTTATTCATTCATACGGAAAAGTTGAAAATCCTTTCTTTATTGACATATTTGCAAAGTTGTACAATAAGAGAGAAAGGAAAACATATGAGAAGGAAAATAAAATATTTTTTATCTTTTTCTTATTCTTGGTAGTTATCTACTCATGAAATTACAAAATTGACAACCTCTTGGAATGAGGAAGTCATTACAATATATATATTTCAGAAGACTCTTCACCTACCCCCACATGACCTTTCATTTGTCTTTTACAACTTGTGACTCTTCATATTCCTAGGAAGGAAATTAAGTCCCATTTTTATTAATTGAGGGAAAATTATTACAATGTCAACTATAGTCACATTTAAATGAATAATAAAAATGAAAAGTGCAACCCCCCAATGAAGAAATAGAACATGAAGGAAGAGAGGAAGGGGGAGGGAAGAGAGAGAAAGAAAGAGAGATAACTACTCCAATGAAGACAATTCCCTTGTTGATTTTGCTTCAACCTCTAACGGACCTTTACCGAGTACCACTGGAAATATCTCCACTCCTTTTAATTATTTACTATATCTATATTTCATAGGTGTAACTTTCTTGACATGAGGAATACAAACAAAGCTCAAGGACTAGAACCAATTATCCAAGATGGCATTGATGTTTTTACATTGAGTGAGCCAAGACTGATGTTTATTTACAAGTGCTTGATATTATAACTCTTATCTTGGAGAGAGAATATAGCATGTCCTCATTTAAGGAAAATGGATCCCCAAATTCTCTTTGAAAAGTTCTTCAAATGGCTTTAACAAGTCATCCATTGAGTATTTTGATAAATTACGGGCATCCTAAGCTTTTATATCTTAGTGTTGATGTCATCCTACATCTTAGAAGCACGTTTTCATTTGAATCCAACTCATCCAGAGCATATTTTAGTATCTTGGGTGATAAGAGTTCTATCCCATACCATGAAAAATCATTTGATGGAGAAATGAATACCTTCGTATCTACCAACATGTGAGAATGAGCTTTCCCCATCTCCATCACCAGTGGATGAAATTGATCCCAATGTTCTTTTTCTTTCTTGATTTGATCCATTTTCATTAAGAACTTGGTGGTTGTTATGAAAATGTACTTAAATAATTAATTCATCTCTACAAACCACACTTTCCCTTTTCCACAATCTTGTTCACCCATTTATCACTTGCTCTCCCTTGCATGGTGAAACCATTTGTTTTCCAAATGGACTCTAGATTGAATCTACTAATGGGAGTAACTTCTTTGATTGGAAGAGATGAAGTGACATTCAAATCCATGAAATTTTGAATGTATGAGGTGAGTGTTTTCACATGATCTTCCAACTGATCAATTCTCTCTTTATACTCCTAATTCCTTACGAGAAGGAAAGTGGAATATTCCATTAAAAATTTTACATCTCCCTCATGAGTTTCTGAGCCTAGGGAAAGGCGTTCATCTCATAGTTAGCTAGGGTAATTTCTTCAATGGGATTAATTACCTTTGGCTAGACTACTTCTACATATTGGTTTCTGAAGCATAGATAAAAATCATGAAGCTACTTGAGCTAACTTTCCCTTCTTTCCTTTGACCATTAAGGCTATAGCTGAGAAGTTAGGGACTACCACCTGTTGAATTGTGTGGGATTCTTTTATGATCATTTATTATACCCAAGGAAATATCTCATTCATATCAGGCTCGACATTTGGCATGATTGTTGTCTCTTGCTCAGAATGAGAACGACATCATTTTCTAGAGGGGTAAGTGCACTAGTGGAGGATGAGAATATTTGGGATTGAAGAATTAACTAGATCAATTTCCTATTTCTCCAACTCCACCAAAGGGTCATTTTTTGTCCTTACCTTTTTATGTAACCTTTTGTAGTGAGGAGCTTATAATTCCATTGCATTTATATTTGAACGTTATACCGATTGATTTGAACTAGAAGTTCTCTCGGTGGAATTTGAAGAGGAATGATTTGATGCTTTCCTTTAGAGAGATGGAAAGTTTCTTGGTGAAATAAGGGTAGCCATCTTCTTTTTTAACCACTCTTTCAATCTTATGATTACTACCTCATTCCGATTTTTTATGTCTTCTAATTTTTGGATGTTGCAAGACACTTGTGAAAGGGGTCAAGATTTCACTACATGATATTCTGGGTCATACATCTCTGTGTTATCATCTTCAATGCCATCTTCATACCAATCAAGCTTGAATCTCCTCATTTGCCCAATTTTCATCCTCATGGGATCTTGCTCTCGACTTCAAAATCATATGTATAATTCACCCAGTAGTCTTCAATCTATGGAACATGATGCAAGTCAAGGAGGTGAAATGTTTTTGGATCACTCCAAATATAAAAGTATGCTCTTGAGGAATATGAATATAGGTTTAGGGGAGAGAAGGAAACTTCCACGTTGGTATCCTCATGAACACTATTGCAGGAGATTTTGAGAGAGATGGGGAAATCATAAAATTTCTTCTTTTTGTTTTGTAGCTTACTATTGGCATGAACAAGCTACCTATATAACTTGAATAACATGATTCCGTTGTTGAGATATCATAGAAGCTTTCACAGCGAGAAAGATCAAAACTAGACACTTAGATGTAGGAAAAGGTTACAAACTATATGAAGATAGATCTGTACCTTTTGATTAGAGAAGCAACATGTGGAGACAACCATGAGTGAGGGTTTCCTTTCAAAAATATGATGAAAAAAATTGTGAATGCATCATTCACTCTTGTAAAATGTTGATTGCTTTATTTAGAGATTAGATGTGGATATTTTTCTGATAATTTTTTTAGGTGAGTCTAAAACCTTTGAATGGTCTCATGCTTGTAAGGCCATAAACCAAATATAAAGTTATTGAAACCTTTTGAAACTAACACTCGAACGCAGTTGGTGATGCAAATTATCACTAATTATTTTCCCCAATCTATCATCTATCTACCCTCGATGATGGTGAGTATGAACAAGGCCATCCAATCATGGAAATATTTTGTCATTTCTTCTCCCATTAGCCAAGCTTAGGAGGATGATCACATCTAAGAAGCCTTCATGAAATTCACTTTGGGAGAGGGATTTTGGCATACGGGATGGATTTCTACCTTGCTTCAACCATGAACCTAGTGCAAGGCCTTAGAGATAGGAATCTGTCTTGGACCATTCACCGATGAAAAATATTTTGTAATGATGACCATGCTTTCTATACCAAAAATTGCATATATTGAGATATTTCCTTAGGAGTGAGTACTTCCAGAATTGAGTTATCATCAGCTCTTATGGTTTGGGTATCTAGCTTTTAATGAAGGGAAAATCCTAACACCAACTCTATAATTTAAAAAACATGAGATGACCACCCACAACATACAAATCGCTAACGTAGAATTTATCTTCCATAGGTTCCTTGGGTGTACCTAACATCTTGTTCTTGAGGTCCTCCAGATCCATATGGGTAACATCACTATCACCCATTCTCGAATATTTAAATGAAAGAGTTGAAGTGGGCTCAAGATTGGAAAATTTTAACTTTATACTGATAAAAATCAACAAGTTAATCCAAATTAGAGATGACATCAAATTTCTACACTCAAAATAGAACTTACTATTTTTAATAGTTAGGGCTTGGGAGATGTTATTTTTGGAACTATTACTTTTTTGGCTTAGACTCGCTTTTTTACAACCGATAAAATTTTAGGAACACTTTCTCATATGTTTCTTTAAAATTCTTGTACAATTTATATTTTAGAAATTTAATTTTTTCATTTTTTTGCTTTTTGGGGTCGGATTGCCTAGTTTATCACCTCTATTATTTTCTAAGTCATTGTTTAGAAGACTTTTCCATTTTGGAAAAGTGTCTATTTATAGTAAGTGATGGAATTAGAGAATTACTATTTTAATAAACTACCTTGCCCACCTTGAATTGCGATGAAAAAAAATTCACTAAAATAGGCTCACCTTCTAGACTTCATGTTCAAAATTTTAGCCCGATCCATTTGCTAGAAAGATGGGAAATAAAAAAATTTAAGTTAGGGAAGGAAACTAGGGTTTGATGCCATTTAAAATCTAGGGAACCTATAAGTTTGGTTTTACTTTCTTCTTGAAGGTGCCTAGGAAAGAGGAAGATTAGAAATTTTGTTCAATTTCATTCAATAGATTGGGAGATATTATTTTTTCATGTTTTTGGGTATTTAATTACTATCCAAATAACTCCCCTAGTTATTTGGACAACTTATATTTTCATTCTAACTATGAGATTCTATATGCATGTTGTGTGCACTTCAATTGGTCTTTGGAATATTCCTTAGTTGCAGCTCCTCACGCACCCTTTCATTCTCCTTTCTAATGCTTCCCATCTCTTCTTTTTCCTCAAGTTGTTCCTCTTTCCCTCATGCCCAATCTCTATGATTTTTCCTCCTTCCCAGCTTCATACATCCTTCGTGTGTGCCTTATAATTACTTCCTAAAATCAATTAAGTCCCTAGAATATTCACTCACCCCCTTCCTCGCTTCCACACATTATTTTGTAATGATTTCACCTTTGCCATACGTTCCTCTAGCAGGTTTTATCCCATTTCTCCCACACATGATACCTTTTCATGCCATTTCCTCTATTTCCCTTATGCTCCTTTCTCTTATGTGCATGTATCTTCATGCCTTCTACACCATTCTATGCCATGTGGCACCTTTTAAACTTTGGGTGTACTAGAAGTAACCAATTAAAGTGTGCCAATTGCATACCAAATCCTGATAAGAAACCAAGGTGTGACACATGACATAAATGATAAAACAGATAAACAAATTGGCTAATCTTCTAGTCAATTACCGTGCACTCATGTCATTGTGTGTCGAGTGACCTGTAGACTTATGACAACCATAACTTTTTCTACAGGGCTCTGACACACGCGCACCCAATCTCAATTGAGAGATTCTGACATGGGCTACACTTTAGACCGGTCAAATTCAAATTTCAATGGGATTTGGTAGGTGAGAAACAAGGAAACATTTTATGGCAATTAATGAACATATCTGATTGCTCCAACCACCTAGATTTTATCCGATCTAATCTCCTTGCTTCTCCTACGTGCCAAATAGACATGGAAAAGTGCATTTGACAAATTTACTAGAAGGTTTGTTAGCATTTACTACTTGTTGTTGGTGGTTGTGATTCAAATCTGATTTTTCCCTCCTCCTCTCTTTCTCTCATCAATTCATCTATAAATGTAAAATCAAGGCTCATTGTAAAGGGTTAGACATTTTGGGTCTTCTAAAGCATTTGCTAAGAATTTTGTATCTTTGCATTTTGAGTCGTAGATCTATAGATCTGGTTCTTGCATGTGGATATTGACCTCATACACCATTATAATAGACTGTGAATATTTGGAATCAATAGAAGCATTTTTTTGGTTACTCTCTTCCTTAACATGTTTGTATTATTCTTTCTTTCCTTTCCTTTGTATTGTGTTCTTTTTGTGCCATTTTAAATCCCTTGCAGCTTTTTTTTCTTGTTGTGTCTCATGAAATCGAGCATGTGAATTTATTTTGGTCTATGTTGCATGTGCCTAGCCTCCTTTATGAATTTTCATTAATTTTTTTCTTGAAACAGATTGTGTTCATCCCACCTTTTCTAGTTCTATCACCTTCCTTATTTTCATTTTCATTTCCACATATCCTTCTATCCCTTCTCCCTAAACATCATTAGCTTAGTTTTTCCTTTCAACATTAGGTGTTGCAGTAGTAGTAGAAATACATAGAGGAACCGGCCTTCTTCCGAGGTCTATATCAAGTTCACAAGGTCCCACAACTTGGATAAAATCCTATTGTTGAATTAAACCACTTAGCTCTTCTAGATCTCGAGACATAGGTGCAAATTTGAGAAACCAATAGTAATCATTCTAGAAACTTTTGGCATGGTGTCTAGAAAAAAGAACTTTTCTTGTGTATTTTTAATCTATGTTCATGAATTCATTGAGGAAAATGGGGTGGAGATGAGTTGCAATGGTTTTCTAAAAATTCTTGGTAACACCTCTCACACACACATGGAAGGAAGAAGCAATGAAAGTTAAAATATTTAACAATTTTTGGTTTTAAATCTACTTGGGAGGAGAAATGTTTTTTGTCTCAACCATCCCAAAGGGATAGGATCGATGGGGTAGAAAATTATGCCCTCACCTAATCATGAAAAGTAGAGAATGATGATTGCTTGGCAGAGGAGAGAGAAAAAAACCAAAAAAGCACCCAAGGGATGAGACTAAGTCACATGAGGAATTTGGGAAAGGTCTAGAGTGGGGTGGATTTTTTACCAACTATCCCAAGGGTATGGGATAGATGGGGTAGAAAATTTTTCCCTCACCTAGGATGATGAATGTCGAGAAATTGATTTGACAAGGTAGAGAGGAGAAGGGGCTGAAAAATGGCATGCAATGCCTTCCCGTGGCCATATGAATAATCAAGGGATTAGATGGGCATGAGGCACATTTTTGTGTCCCAAATACCCCAAGGGGATAAAGATGGGAAAAAAATTTCACCCTCATATGAGAATGAAAAGTGTCACTTTGTGGTTGTATGATGGGAAGGGCTAGGATGAGGTGAGAAGGGGCTTATCTTGCATCATTGGGCTTCATTAGGGTCATGTGATGGACTAGGGGGATTAACTGGGCATGGGAACATTTTTGTGTCCCAAATATCCCAAGGGGATGGGATAGATGGTGTAATAAATTCCTCTTTCACCATAGGGTGATATGTGTCCACTTGTGAAATTGACTAAGTCCTGAAAGCTTACCTTGAGGAGAGCCTTGAAGACAAAGTTTCTAGAGCTCCAAGAGGACTTTTTGGAACTTATTTATATTAATTTTAATCCAAAAAACTTTTTAGAATAATTATATGGGTCCCATGATCTAATTCTTCCTACAAATCCCTAAAAATATCCTTTTTCTCGGGACCATAGGGTATGTCTTCTCAAAATGATATGTGGGAAGAATCTTCTAGGTATTGTGAAAATATGAAAGAACCATAATTTATATAATTTAATTATATTTCCAATGGTATATTTTTTTACCTCTAACTCTTTACGGAGCTCCCGAATCATCTTCTGAAGCTTAGGCACTATTTTGAATTACAAGCTCCTTCACCTTCAAAAATTTGCTTTCACTGAAATTTTCCCTAAACCTTAAAATATTCCCTAAAATTTCCTAAATTACTTAAAATATTTTTCTTATCTCCTAAATACCACTTCTTGATGAATTTGGGCCTTCAAATTTGTCTAGGAGGGTGCACGTCTATCTCGTAAAGGCTAAAAATAGCCATTTCTAAGTCTACTGAAGAATCTACCTTGAGAAGCATCAGATTGGAAGAACTTCCCAAACATTTTTAATCTTTCAAACACTTGGGAAAGGTTATTACAACACATATGAGCACTTTGAGGATTGGGATATGCATGACATAGAGGGAGAATTGATCCAGAGAAGTGCTCAGGGAGGGTTTACAAGTAAAATTTTTACACTAGGGTAAAGTTGTCATGTTTTCAATTTGAATTTTTCCCTTGCAAAACACATATGAAAAGTATTAAAATTACATGATTTATTACCAAATTTGATCTTTTTCTAGGATGAGAAACATGATCTAGCACTTACAACTGATGAGATACATCTATTGAAAAATTATATGTAATGAAAACTCAAATGATGCAAGACAAGAGAAAATTCTTCCTCCAATAGCCATCAAATAAAATCCTCAAGAAATATTGTCATGTTTGAGTCTTTAAAAATCATTTTACTATTGATTTGTTAATTATTTTTGAAGATTTTTTCTAAAACCATTCTCAAATCATTCAACACATCTAATACACCTATTGGACATTGACATATATAATATAACACATCTAAACATTTTTCTATTGTCTTATTTTGGATCATTAAAGGACCTTAAGACTCTTAGATGATCCGTATAATTTTTTTCTATAAGTAATAACATAATAGATCCCATACAACTTATGTGGTATGCCATCCGACAAGAAAAATGTTATGCAAAATGAGATGATGAAAGAGATGTCACAATCTCCACCTTTAAAAAATTCATATGCTAAAATCCAATAACTATAGTCACATGTTGCAATATATGGTAATTTTGATCAAATGAGGGTTATGAAAATATTTTTGAAATAATGGAGGTATTCTCATCTAAGATGACTGAAAAAATGGATACATTTTCCTCCTCAGTTGCACCAATTATTAGTGCATGGAATAAAAAAGATAAAGATCCTAATCCTTTAGAGGTAAAATTGAATAGTTTTCACCATTATACATATATTTTTATATATAGGAACTAGATTATATATGAATCTTCTCATTTGACTCATTTTATCTCATTTGTGATATAAGGAAATAATGAAAAGATCTGAAGATATAGGTGGAGGAAAAGGTAATGCTCGTGATGAGACCTATATTGACCATGCTAATGGTGAGAAAAATAATTTGTAGAAAAAGATGGCATGGTAAGTATATTGGACTTAATCTTGTGTATATGATTTTTTTTTTTCAACTTATTATTTACTTCAAAATATACTAATATTACTTTTTGTGTGCTAGTGTTTGAAGAAAACTCAATTTCTAGTGGGTAATAAAGTGGAAATGATATATTCAATCACATAAAAATTTGTAGGACATGGAAGGATACATTCACTTGAGACATGTCATGGAGAGAGGCTTGGTACAAATGATGTCAATGTTTGTGTACTAAAAGTGTTGATAGATGTTCCTCTTCCTTACAAGGACAAGCTAGATGGTTACACCAATTTATCTAAAAAATAATGTTCATTTTTAAAATGGCTCATAAAGTTATCGTGCATATAATTTTATACAAGGTTTATAAAAAATAACTCATGACATTGACTGAGAATTGAAAAAATTTCTCTTGTTTAAATGAAAATGTTTTGTTTCTTAGAAAACTAATTTGTGTATGGTGGTTTCAGATAACTTTCTAGTGGAAGAAATTTTGGACATATATTAATTTATTTTTGATATTCTGTAAAGAATCTATGCCATGATTTTTACTTTTAGTGTTATACATTCTCTTTGTATTTATGGATTTGATTGTATTAATTTCTTCAATTATTATACCTTTGTGTTTTTTTTTTTTGGAGGATGGTGAAAATTATGAGCTTGTTAAAGGAAGTGATTTTGTAGTCACCTGAGTTGCATTTTGAGACAATTGAGAGTGAAAGGAGTAGACTTGGACAATAATCATTTTCTCATTCTACATGTTTAGTTTTATTTTGGTGAATTTATTGTGACATAGTCTAACAAGATTGAGATTTAGTCCTAAAACCTTGCATGCTATATAAAATATTTATTGTATTTTTGTTTTAGACCATTTTTCTTACTAATTTATAAGTGAAATGACATTGATTAATGTATTGATATTATGATTGAGTAGTGATATTTATATTTGAATATTACAATGAAGATGAAGGTAATGGAGAGGGAGGTGAAGATATAAGTACATTTGGAAAATATTTGAAGAAGCTATTAGAAAGACAATATGGGTTAGAAGGTGATAATGGGGAAAAATATGTATGTTTTTCCACTCTTCTATAAGTCTTTTAAATTCCTATTTTGATTTAAGCCTTATTTTTTTTGATTGATTAAGGCTCTTATGTGATATACTCTACTTATGTATAGACTTTATCACTCCTCACCGAACTACTTACACTCCTCGGATGAACTTTGGAGCTCGCCTAAAAGAATTTGGTTCTCTCAAATAAAACTTGATGCTCAGTTTGATAGACTCCAAATCTCCTTAGATGAACTTCAAAGTTTGGTAGACTCAAAATTCAGTTGAATACCATCCTAGGCTAGAGGAACTTAACTTCAAGATAAAACTGGTATTTATGCATGCTTTATACAATGTTAAATTTTATATAAAATATTGGGAACATAATGTAAGTAAAAAGGATAAAAGGATATTTTGTGGATTCATAATATTCCCACACCCAATCTCATGAAAATACCTTTTCAAGATATTATTTTTATTTTCTCCATCATGGAGTTTCATGAAATCATACATAAAAGATAAATGGTCAAAGAGTTATTTAAAATTTAGTACCCTTTATTTTTATACTTTGATGCTCCCATAAAGTGAAGTCAACCAAATCTTGGTATTTGTGGATTTAATTTTAGTAATTTATTCCATTGTCATACCTATGTGGTTTTTTAGAGGATGGTGAAAATTAGGAACCTTTTAAAGGAAGTGATTTCTAGTTTTGACTTGCATTTTGAGACAATTCATCCGAATACTTTGTCATAAGCTAATAGGTGGAGTAATTATACAAAAGTTAAAATGAAATTGAGAGTGAAAGGAGTAGACTTGGACAAAAATTTTTCTCATTCTATAATTTTCATTTTATTTTGGTAAATTTATGTGACACACCAACAAGACTAAGATTTAATCCAAAAAACTTGCATGCTATAGATATATTTATTAGATTTGTTATATAATTTTGTGTTTCTTACTAATTTTAACTTCTTTGTATGAGTTATGAACTATTAAAAGAAGTGATTTTGTAGTAACCTAAGTTGCATTTCAAGAAAATTCATTCAAATACTTGCATCAAAAATAGGGGAATAATTTTATAGAGTTACAAAATAAATTGATAGGGAAAGAAGTAGACTTGGAAAACAATCATTTTATAATTCTATAGGTTTAGTTTTATTTTGGTGAATTTATTATGACATGACTAACAAGACTGAGATTTAGTCCTAAAACCTTACATGCTATAGAAATATTTATTGGATTTTGTTTTAGACCATTTTTGTTTCTTACCAATTTATAAGTGAAATGACATTGATTAGTGTATTGATATTATGATTGAGTAGTGATATTTATATTTGAATATTGCAAGATGAAGATGAAGGTAATGGAGAGGGAGAGTGAAGATCTAAGTACATCTAGAAAAGAGTTGAAGCTATTGAAAAAAGACAATCTAGGTTAGAAGGTGATAATGGGGAAAAATATGTATGCTTTTCCACTCTTCCTATAAGTCTTTTTGATCATTCCTCCCAATATTTAAGCCTTATTGTTTTGATTTAATTGACTCTAGAACTTATGTGATACACTTGCAAATTATGTGATAGACTCTAACTCTTCATGAATGAAGACTTTAGTGCTCCTCGATGAACTTCTTGCTTGGATGATAGACTCTTGCTCCTTATATGAATACTCACGCTGTTGATAGACTTTGGACTTGAGATGAACTTATACCTTGGTTGATAGAATTCAGAGATGGTTAACTCCCATCCTAGGTTGGTGGAACTTAACTTCAAGATTAAATTGGTATTTATGCATGCTTTATACAATGTCAAATTTTATACAAAATTGGGAACATAATGTAGGTAAAGGAAAAAAAAAGGATATTTTGGGGACTCATAATCTCCCCACACCCCAAACTCATGTAAGTTCCTTTACAAGATATTGTTGTTCTCTTTATTCATCATGGAGTTTCATCAAATCATACTCATAAAGATATATTGGCCAAAGAGTTTTTTAACTTTTGTACCCTTTATTTTTCTAACTTTTATGCTCCCATAGAGTGAAGTCAACTAAACCTTGGTATTTGTGGATTTGATTGTATTAATTTCTTCCATTATTATACCTCTGTGTTTTTTATTTTTTTGGAGGATGGTAAAATTATGAAAATTTTAAAGGAAGTGATTTTATAGTCACCTAAGAGTGGCATTTAAGATAATTCATCCAAATACTATGTCAACAACATCCTGGATTAATTTTACAAAAGTTACAAAGAAATTGATAGTGAAAGGAGTAGACTTACACAAATAATCAATTTATCATTCTATAGTTTAGTTTTTATTTTGGTGAATTTATTGGCATGACATAGACTAACAAGATTGAGATTTAGTCCTAAAACCTAATAATATAAAAATATTTATATTTGTACTTTGTCTCCAAAATAGGGTGTCAAGGGTTTGAACCCTTCTTAGTGCTTCACAAGAGTCAATTTTCAAATCTTAGGTCTTAATGAGTTAGATAAAGCTTTAAAAGATAATATTTCAAATGAAAAGGAGTATCTAAACCATACTTAGGCTAGTAAATCTTGTTTTTTGTTAGATTATACCTTAGTGACAATATCAATACAATATACATTAGTTATAATATAGATTTAAAGGTTTATAATATTTTTTATATTACATGATATACATCATCCAAAAATAGACATGTTGATAGAATTTTACGCTCCTCATGAAACTCTGATGCTTGGATGATAGACTAACATCTGCTCCTTAGATAAAACTCCTTACACTAGTATGATAATTATAGTTCTCCTCATAGATGAACTCCAACACTCAATTGATAGACTCTGACTCTTCATGTGAACTAGTGCTAGTGCTCAACTCGATAGAAACTTTGGTGCTCTAGATAGAATCTAGTGCTCGATGATATAAAATATTGTAAGTTATTCCCTCTTCTCTTTCTTCATCATGGAGTCTCATCAAATCATACTCAGAAAGATAAAATGGAAAAATAGTTTTTCTCACTTTTGTACCCTTTATGTTTTCTAATTTTATCCTCCCATAGAGTGAAGTGAACTAAACATTCCTCTCCTCGATGTTTCCAATCTGGTGTAGGATATAAGAGTATGGGAGGCCTATACCTCATTCCTATCCATTCTTTCCCAAATTATCTCATGAATTGCATCATGGATCTTTTTCTTCTAGCTATCCATGTTAGAGTAGTAGGGAAATAAATTCTCTTCTCATCATGTAAAAATCCATGGAATCCCATCTCACTCTATATAAGTTGTGAATGCAATAAAGAATTTATCTATGTAAAAATGTTGAAATTCAGAAATTACACCTTCCATCTAAATAAATATTGTTCTCCTACATTTCCATTATAGATTAACTAACATGGAATGTTCTAATAAAATATTTGGGCTTGGGGTACTCAAACCTCATGAGTAAGTTTGTCTATCTCTAAACTAGTGAAAGCTTGTTGTTCCTTCCTCCATAGGATTTGGTTTTGATAAAGAGATATAAAATATCTTAGTTTATACCTCTCCAATATATAAATTTATCATGAAACCAGTGATGTGCCCCAAAAGGTAACCATGTAAGAAGAACTCACATAATTGATTTTTTTCTACTCTTGTGTTAGGTAAAGTATGCTTTCAAGAATTGTACTTCAATTTCCATCTCATGAGGTAATTTTTGAAAATTATTGACATTTTCCACTTGTAATATTATTATTTTAGAAATAAATGATAGACTGCATATGGTTTTCTATAGGTGTCAATGCTTCTCCATACTAACAAGCAAGAGACAATCCTTCTGCTAATTCTTGATTTTCCTAGTTGGGCCTTTTTCAGTTCTCTTCTTAGAATTTTCACTATGATTTAGTTTCTTCCCAAATCTTCATAATTTTCTCAGGATTCAAGATGTTTTTCTCATCATTTTCTATTAGAATGACTGGAGGAGGGATTTTCACTTTAATAGATTCCATAGTTTGATTTAAATCAAAATTTGAGTGTCTTTTATTAACACTTGACTTTTTACTTCCTAAAGTTCTTTTTGTAGATTAGAAATGTTGTCTTCATTTTCATTATTATTTTTCTCTAATATTTGAATTTTTTTGAGTCAATTCCATAATATTGTGTCTTTTTCACTAGTCTCTTATTGTTTCATAAGAGCTAGATCTTCTTTTATACTCACTAACTTAGTATCCTTGTTCTATAGTTCAAATTTTTGAGTCTTGAACTTGCTTTTGTAGTTCAAGAATTTTCATTTGTTTCTCAACTAGAGATTGTCTCAAAAATTGGATTTCTTCTTCTTGTTGCTTGATCAATAGATTTGTTCTTGAATAGGGTTAAGGCTTGGTGTAGTTTTTGGTCCTTTGTTAGACCTTGTAATTCAATCCCTTCTTCCATTATTATTGACTTTCCTTTGTCTACCTATGAGGAAGAAGAAGGTTGAAAGGCAACTATTTCTAATTCCATCTTTGTACATCTTTGAATATCAATGGATTTTGTTGTCTTTTGAACATTTGTAGTACCTTACCATTTCTTGTTCATTGGTGGGATCTACTCTTTCTTACATGTTTGCAAGGCCTAGGTGATTCTTGATTGATTGGAGGATGTTGATTAAATGATTCTAATATTTGTGTAATATCCCAATCTTTGAGTTCTTCTTCCAATTCATCTACAGGAGAATTAGTTTTCTAATCCTTTTATGTTGTTCTTTAGGGAAGGTTCTTGTGGGGATTCTCTCTCTACTTGTCTTTTTTTTTTCTTCTAACTTTTTCTTGAGACAAGTTCTTGTGTAAGAGGTTTCCTCATTGACCTCTTTCCTTTCACTCTTAAATGAGGAGTAGGTTCTTATGGGAAGGTTTCTCTCTATATCCTTAGATTTTATTAGTGAGGGTTTTAGGATAGGTTCTTGTGTAAGAAACCTTCTGCTACTTCTTCTCATAGGGGAGGAATGAGTGGAAACTATTTCCTCATCTTCTTGACAACATAATAACTTCATGTTGTTCCTCACTTTCCTCTATAATTGAATGTGTTTTGATAGTGGTTTTTATGAAGTGTCCTTTTTCTTATAGGTTTTTTAGGCTTCCCACTATTTTCTTAGAGATTTCTCCCTCAATAATGTTGGAAGGAAAGGTCTCAAGAGAAGTACCGGTTTTTGATCCTGACCCTTAGTGACCTTTTTATTTGACTTATCTATACTAGGGGGAAGGGCTTGTTTCAGTATGTTTTACTTTCTTCTTCCTATGTTTTCTTGTTTAAAAACTTTTCCATAATTCTTCCCCCTAGGGATTGTTTAAGAAAATGGTGTTGGAAAATAAGGTACATTAGGCCATGGTGTTTTAATGATCTGATTCCTTAAAAAAACCTATTGGCCATTATTTGGACTAAGTCATATAAATACCTAGGAAGATTTATTTTCCACTCAAGTTTATAGTTGAGTGTCTCAAATGGTTTACCATTCTCATTGTCCCCCTAAAATAATACTATATTTCCCCTCACAAGTGATATACTTCATTATCTAGTAGGCTACAATATTCCATGGCTTAGGTAGGGTATTTCTAATTATGCCCTTGATTTCATTTTTAGTATTTATAGACAAAGAAGGCATTTTTCACCCTCTACATGAAATATTTACAAAAGATCAGTATAAGTAGGTCTAGCTTGAATTTCATACTGTATTTGGATTCCATTTAGTTCACTTATTATTTTAGGAGTCACTAAAATCTTCACATTTTTACCTTGGTATGGAATTCTTCAAGATTAACCACAAAATCTTCTACAATATCTCTATCAAATCCTTGCATTTTCTCAAAGAAGCTCATCCAGACTTCCATTGAATATGGCCACAACTTTTGCACTCTTCAATAGTTCCTCAACTCCTTCAAGTTTTCAACTTGCATTTTTCCCATTTCTTCTTTGGATTTCAACTCTATTTTTTAAGTTTTGGCTTCAAAACCCTAGAGAAATCGCAACTTCTACGAGGGACTTACAGAGATATGGAGTGGATTGCAGAGATATATGGAGGGAGATTGTAGAGATAAGGGTTCCTTGAAAGGAAATACAAGTTGGTGATGGAGGAACTTGCTCAAGGTTTGGGTGAAATGATAGAAAATAAAGTTTAATGATGTGCCAAGTTTAATGATGCAATAAGAATAGATGAGACAACTAAGTCATCTCATGGGTGAAAATCATGGTAATCATGACCGAATCCACCAGGTTATCAAATCAAGTGAACATGACAAATAAATATGCAAACAATTTTATATGGCTTGTCACTTTGTGATTATTGGATATAAATATAAAGTTGATATTGTATTTCAAAGTAACTTAATAATAAAAATAAAAGTAATACTTAAAAATTGTTTAAAATTGTTAAAGATGCCTTTGATGTTTAAAATGGTTTTAGGTAGTATTTTTTAAATGCACCTATGAACTATTATGTTTCATTGGGTAGTATTTTTTTTACATATCATGAAGCTGAGATAATGTTCTCTTTTTACATATCATGAAGTTGAATAATATTCTAATTCTTGATGTACATGAAGTTGCACGAGGCTTCACATTCGTTGGCCATGATGTTTGAGTTCGGTAGAATATGTTGGTTTCATCACCTAAATGCTTTTAGATACTTACATGAATTATTATAATGTAATTAGTTAGTAGTTGACCTTTTATGGAGTATAGTCATTGAATCATGTGTTTTGGCCATCTATTGTACCATTCTATGTTAAGGGTTAATGATTTAGGCACCCTTTTAATTTATTTTCTCATTTTGATATTAATAAAATGCTTGTGAACTCACTTGTGGGCACAAGATTAAGCCCAAATTATTTTTTAATTGTTTTATTAAAATAATGAGGCTATGAAGCTTCAAAGCTTAAATTTGATAACATGCATCAGGATGTCCAAATTCCAAGAAAAATGACTGATTCAGAGCAAAATCAGGTTTCTAGGGTCCCTTCAGGAATCTTTCTAAACTCCCCAGGCCGAAGAAGGAAGGAGCAAGCTTTGAGAAAGTGCGAAAAGTTGCAGAAAGGCAAATAGGATTGATCCAGGAAAAAGTGAAAAATTGGCTAAGTCCTTCTAGAGGGAGCAATTGGGACAAGCGGGCCAGAAATACCCGAACCGGCCGAACCGGCCGAAAAGAGACAAGTCAGCCCAAAAGCAATTGGGACAAGCGGCCGAATACCCGAAGAACCGGCCGAAAAGAGACAAGTCACCCAAAAGCAATTGGGAAAGCGGCCGTAAATAACCCGAACCGGCCGAAAAGAGACAAGTCAGCCCAAAAGCAATTGGGACAAGCGGGCCAGAAATACCCGAACCGGCCGAACCGGCCGAAATTGTCCCAAAAGGTCCAAAATCAAAATAGGACGTCCGGGACAAAAAGACCCGAAATACGCGAAGAAGCCGAAGGAGCCGAAAGCCAATCAAAAGGTGCCACGTGTCTTTGGCCAAATGAGGGACAAGGAAGCCCATTTCGGGCGGATCGGAGGTTTTTGTCCCAAGCAGCACTGGGACATCCGGGACGAATGGACGCGAAGTACGCGGAAGACCCGGCAGGCCCGAGAACCATTGAGAAATTGCCACGTGTCATCAAGGAAAAGCCGAAGGGTCAAAGGGCAAGATTTGAAGCGCTGGCCCGAGCCAATAGAAATTGGACACGTGTCCAATGGAGCATAGAAGTGCGGAGCTCGGGGAGGAGTTGGAAGGTTTGGCCAAATCTAAGCCAAAAGGGGTAAAAGTGAAGGAAGACCCGGCAGGTTCGTGAACCAACCAATGCATGCCACGTATCCCTAGTGGCGGGGCATGGGAAAAAAATGTGGAAAATATTCCAAGAGCACCAAAAGTCAAAATTCAAGAGACAAGTTACTTTAAAAAGCAGAGGAGAGAGAATTATTCAGCGAATCAGAGCATGCCACGTGGCGTCCAAGTGGCAGTGCGCGGGAAAATATTTCAAAATCCGTTTTCGCCTGTTCCGTGTCCTAAATCTTCAGATCGACATATCTTTCGATCCAGAGCTCGGATTTGCACGTTCTTGATATCAATGGAAAGCTGTTGAAATTCTCTACACGTTTCCAGGGTCAATCTTGCATTTTGGTATAGTCCGGAGGGAGAAAATTGAGAAAACGCCTCTGGCACGAAATAACAAGCAGAGGTAATACTTCAACAACCACTTTAATGCAGCAGACAGTTCGCCGCTTCTGTTAGGCAAACCGCCGCTTTGCCAGAACCCGCCGCTTCTGCCATGATGGACGAATTAAATGCAACCTAGAGGTGGTTGGGGCAGATTTCGAATTCCTCTCTTTTTTCTCTCCCATTCTTCCTATAAATTGTAAGGAGGGGTTTCTTTCTGGTAGTTGGACATTTTCTGCTTTGCACCCTCCCTTCTCTCCTGTTCATAAGAAGATTTGTGGAGTTTTCAAACCTCCCATATAGACTGTAACACCGTTTTTGCCTTCTGGCTATTGCAATGTATTGAATCGATCCTTGAGCAATATATATGTGTCTGTGGTTGCTTCTAAACCCTCTTACATATTTATTACTGTCATTCTTGATCTTTCATTGCATTTTTGCTATCTGTGCATGGTGTTGTGTTATATCTACATGGTCTGTGTTTAATGTGGCAAAGCATATGTTCTTCATTCCTCGGTGCATCACCTCTATTAGCTTAGATTTATTTTATGCATTTTCTTACCTTGTCTCCTTGCCAGATTAGATTAGATTTTGAGAAAACCCTCTGCATATTTCGTGTGCACCTGAACAGAGGAATAGGAACCAGCCTTTCTCTGGAGATTCCTTTCTCACTCTTCAAGTCCCACACTTGGAGAAAGGATTCAATGTTATGCAATCACACTGGATATTAATATGATCAACCTAGAAAACTGATCAATATCCAGGGGTGCTGTGATTTTGCACTAACAGTTTTGGCACGCCCGGTGGGACAGAGGTCTCATTTTTTATTGCAGCAAGGTTGATGTGCATCTGCTGCAATTTTCTTGCTTAAGAAGAGCTATTATTTGCATATCTGGCGACTCCAAAGGGAAGAATCAACTAAGTTTCAGCAGTCAGGCCTAAAAGCTTATGAGAAGAATCACAAGGTCAAGAGCTGGAGAAGAGGAAGTGCCGTTTGAATACCTGCAACTATCTCCAAGAAGAAGGCAAAGAGGAAGAAGGATTCAAAGGTCTCCATCTCCACCAAACAGAACTCTCTCAACTCCTCCACCTGACAGGCCTTTCTTTCAATATACAAGGGTTTTAAGACCACTCAGAATGGCGCAACCAGTAAACCCCTATGTCAACTTCACAGCAAAAGCCCCACTTGCTCAATGCACAAAATCCAATCCCGAATATAGATTGAAGAACATTCCATATTTTACTGGAGAAAACCAGACCACTCCTGGTGATCATGTCAAGGACATTGCTAACATTTGTGCAATCCATGAGATTAATGAGATGCAAGTAGCTGTCAAATTGCTGGCGTCTTCATTCAAGGGAAAAGCATTGCAATGGTTTAGGAGCCTTGAAGCTGCTTCTATCACGAACTGGAATCAGCTGTGTATTGCACTTCATAATCAATTTGGAGAGAAGGGAGACAACTTGTCTCTTTTGGAACAGCTGACAACCATCAAGAGAGCTTCCAATGAGCAGCTAACTGACTTCAACTTCAGATTTCAAAGATCTTGGGATAGAATTCCAGTAGCAGTCAGACCAACAGCAGAAGGTGCTTTTCTATACTACCTTAAAGCTTTAAATTCTGATATTTCTATGTTGATTCAATCCATGGGAGGCACAACTATCCCTGCTGCTTATAGTATTGCCATTAGAGCTGAAAATTGTCTGATTCAAGCTGGCAAGCTAGCTCCTAGGCCTCCAATGCCATTATATCCAAGTTTAGAGAGCCCAAGTACTAGTCAGGCACCTGTCTTAGCTCCTTCTCCCACTCCTAGAAATCAGAGTTCAAATGAAGCTTCCACTTCATCTCCAAGTGCCCCAAATGAGCTTCAAGAAGTCATGAAGCAACTGCAAAATTTAGGTAATGAGCTGGTCACACTCAAGAGACAGCAAACTCAAGGTTTTAGACCTTCGTATCAGCCTCAAGCTCAACCTAATAGGCAGCCATATCAGCCTCAAAGGCCACCTAATCCAGCTGCAAATATGAATCAAACAAGGCCTCCTGTCAATAGACCATTCCAGCCCTATAATCCAAATGCCATATCTGCCTCTAAGGCATTAGTACCAGCACAAAACAATATTGCCCAGGAGTATGAATGGTGTTTTCCATGTAATGAACCCCATAATCAATCCATGTGCTATAATGGTGCTTTAACCCAAGCTTTAATGGTAACAAGTGCTGGTGTGGAGGGTGAAAGTAGTCAAGAAAACAGCCAACAACAAGAAACATTCCAACAGCAACCTGCCCCAAATGACACCACATTGGTAAATTGGCAGGCAGAGGATTTCTGTGGTATGAATCAGGCAGTCTCTCAAGGTGTTGCAGCCAACACAAGGTCAAAAAGGAGAAATTTGGGTGAGGAACAGCCATTAGCCCCAGCCAATCCACAACCTTCCACAGCTCCACAAATGATTGGCAAGCAAAACCCAGTTTCAAATGCACGAGGGCAGCCAAGAACAGCCCCTTGGCCAAATCAAATGCCAGCTGTTGCTGCCCATATTCAAGGAGCAAATGTGCAAATCAAGGGACAGCAGAGAGATCCTTCATCACCATTCAGTATCATTGATCAGATGAAGAAAACAAACGTCAATATATCTATGTGGGAATCCCTATCCATCCCAGGCCAAAGAGATCTGCTGCAAGCTGCTATGAAGGACTGGCCAATTTCGAATCAGCAGGTTCAGAGGCAAGACAAAGTGCTTACAAATGCTGCCCAGCCTGAAGGAAATCATGGAGCACAACAAGGTAAAATGCTGAAGCCCCCTCCATTTTATGTTTCATTGATCATAGGAGACAAGTTGGTACATAATTGCATGATTGACTCTGGGGCAAGTAGTTCAGTAATGCCTAAACAGATAGCTGATCAGCTAGGGCTCCAGTATGAAATAACAACTAAGGGAGTAGTGCAATTAGATGGGACAGCAGTAGCCACAGTTGGAGTTATAAAAAACTTGAGTCTTACCTTGCATGCATGTCCCAACGTGGTTGTTTTGCAAGACGTCTCAGTCATAGACCTTCCACCACTCTTTGCCCTATGCTTGTCAAGGGACTTTACTGCCAGGATTGGGGGATATTTGTCCGCTGATTGGTCACACATGCTGTTCAGAACGAGGTATGGAACTAAAGCTACAATTAGGTCAGAACCTATTGCAGATTTCCACATTGAACCCTATACTCCAAGTCATATTAATACCAATTGCTCAGCATTTGATCAAGAAGATCACCTCGGCACTGATGAAGCCGACACTAAGGTTGGAAGTATCCCGGATTTGACTCTTGATGAATGGGCAAGCAAGGTGCATGCTTTTGATCCTTATCAAGAAGTAGAAGAATCTGAGCTGGGGGTCTATTGTATACACGAAGAAAGTCAACCTATTCCTAGCATCACCAAGCCAAACCACAAGGATGACAACGAGGTATGGCAACTGTTTTTTGATGGATCAAGGAGTAGACAAGGCGCAGGAGGTGGAGCCATGCTTATTTCACCGCAAGGAGTAAAGTATTATTCAGCTTTTAGATTTCAATTTGCATGCTCCAATAACACTGCTGAATATGAAGCCTTGGTGCAGGGGATGCATTGGGCAATAAAAAGAAAAATAAATAACTTGCAAGTTTTTGGGGACAGTGAGCTGATTGTAAATCAGGTCAAGGGACAGCATGCTGCCAAAAATGATCTACTCAGATGCTACAAGAACAGGGTGTGGGACCTCATGGAGGATTTTGAAGGTTTCGGCATCAAGGCCATTCCCAGAAAAGAGAATCAAGCTGCTGACAGGCTTGCAGCAGTAGGGGCAGCCTTTGACATTGTAGAAAACATTCAACAAGATAAGGTACAGCCAAACATCCACGTGATTGTGAGGCCTTCAGTGCCGGATAACAATGTCAATTGGCAAGTATTTGAGAATGACCGGCAAATCATCCACTTCTTGCAAGAAGAAGCTGAGTTCTCAGCTAAGAATCAAGAGAAGTTGGAACAGCAATATGGTGACCAGGTGATACAGCTGAGAACTGACAAGCTGCCCAAGGGACTTGTCACCTTGGAGTCCATTTTTAACCCCAATGATCAGTTTAGAAAAGAGAAAGCAAATATTCAGGTCAAGAGGGAAGATTCGGTATCCATCTTGGTAAAAGAGAACAAGCCATTGCAAATTGGAAAAATGACAACTGAGCAAGAGAGATATGAGTTCATACAGCTTTGTCAAGAATTCCCTGACGTGTTTGCTTGGAGCTATGAAGACTTGAAGGGCTTCAATCCCAACTTAGCTCAGCATACCATCGAGTTGGATCCAAATACTAAGCCTGTCAGGCAGAAACAGAGACCAGTCAATCCACACATGGAGCCTCTCATGAGAAAGGAGCTGGACAAGCTGATTGAGTCAGCAATTATATTCCCTATCAAGCACTCAAGCTGGGTTGCGAACTTGGTTCCGGTCAGAAAGAAAAGTGGAGAGATCAGGCTATGTGTTGACTTCCGAGACCTCAATAGGGCATCTCTCAAGGACCATTATCCACTCCCTTCCATGGAGCAAATATTGCAGGTCGTAGCTGGGTCAGAAAGGTTTTCGCTACTTGATGGTTACTCAGGCTTCAATCAAATTATGGTGAAGGAGGAAGACCAGCCAAGACAAATTTTCTTCACAACCAAATGGGGCACGTATGCTTACAAGAAGATGCCATTTGGACTGTCAAACGCCGGAGCAACATTCCAGCGAGCTATGGATATGGCATTCAAAGGCTTGATCAACAAGACAGTACTGATATACTTAGATGACATTACTGTCTTCTCAAAAAATGCTGCAGACCATCTCTTTCACCTCAGGCAAGTGTTTCAGAGATGTAGAAAGTTTGGAGTGTCTTTAAATCCTAAGAAGTGCATCTTTCTTGCACATGAAGGGAAACTCCTTGGCCACATTGTCTCCAAGGAAGGATTAGCAATTGATCCAGAGAGGGTTGAAGCCATAAGGGCTCTACCATTGCCAAGTCACAAGAAAGCTCTTCAGAGTTTCCTGGGAAGGATAAACTTTGTTCGAAGGTTTGTCCCAAACTTTGCAGCCCTTGTCAAGCCCATCACCAAAATGTTAAGGAAAAGCATGGCTTTCAAATGGACGGCAGAAGGCAAGGAGAGCTTTGAAGCAATCAAAGAAGCCATCTCCCAGGCACCCACTCTCATCAACCCGGACTTTTCCAAGGATTTCATCCTCTATGCATTTGGGGGTGATGACACTATTTCTGCCATTTTGGTGCAACAGAATAAAGATAATGATGAGCAGCCGATTGCCTTCTTCAGCCAAAGCCTAAATGACTGCGAATTGAGGTACTCTTTTATTGAAAAACATGTGCTTGCAGTAATCAGGAGCTTGAAGAAATTCAAGCATTTGGTCTCAAACAACAAGGTCCAGTTGCTGGTCTCACATGCTGGGGTTAAGGACTTCCTCCTCAACAAGGATTTGAATGAGAAAAGGGCAGGATGGATCACCCGTGTCATGGAGTATGACATTGAGATCAAAATCACCAAGCTGGTAAGAGGCAAAGGTTTGTGCGAGCAACTCGCTTCCAAACGACCAGACAGCCCAGAAGATGAAGAGGACGCTGTCCTGCTATTACAAGATGATAAAAACAGAAAATGATGATGTGTCCACTCCCTGTTGGACTCAGAATATGATACATTTCCTACAGACGGGTATGTGCCCTCTAGAAATGAGCAAAGCAAAAAGAAGACACTTCAGGTTGCAGGCAATTCCATATACCATCATTGATGGAGTTTTGTTCAAAAAGGACCTGAATGGAGTGCTGCTGAGATGCATTAACACAGGTCAGATCCAGAGGGTATTAAAAGAGTTTCATGATGGACCAGCCGGTGGCCATTTTGCACCAAGAGTGACAGCTCTGAAAATCATGAAGGCTGGTTATTATTGGCCTAAAATATTCAGTGATTGCTATGCATGGATCAAGAGGTGTAAGAATTGTGCATTTTTCACAGGAAAAGAGAAACTTGCAGCCCTCCCATTACATCCAATCTCAGTTGACCAGCCATTCATGCAATGGGGTCTGGACTTCATTGGAGTCATCAATCCCAATTCGAGCCAAGGGCACAAATGGATTTTGACAGCCACAGACTACTTCACCAGATGGACAATGAGTAGTAGTCAAAGAGGCGAATGAGTCTAGCATCTTGGACTTTTACGAGGGAATAACTACCAGATTTGGTGTACCTGCTACAATAGTCTCTGATAATGCATTGGCATTTATTGGATCTAAAGTTACTGAGTGGGCTGTCAAGAACGGAATCTACCTGAGCACTTCATCAAACTATTACCCTCAAGGTAATGGCCAGGCCGAGTCTACAAACAAAAACTTGCTGAGGATCATTAGGAGGACTCTTGATGAGAATCAGAAGGCTTGGCATACCAAACTGAAATCAGCCTTATGGGCAGATAGGATAACTCCCAAAAGATCCACAGGTAACTCTCCATTTAGGCTTGTCTACGGAAGAGAGGCAGTCTTGCCCATGTCACTTGAGTTGCCAACGTTGGAACTCATGAAACAAATGGAGTTGCTAGAGTTTGGGCCCATGGAGGTGAGATATGCACTGATGGAGCTGCAAGAAATCGAGAGATCGTGCATTCCAAGCAATGGAAAAGGATCAAAGCTTTGATCAAGAAGACCTTTGATAAGAAGGCCAAAGATAGATCTTTTCAAATAGGAGATCTAGTATTGAAATGGGATGTGGACAGAGCAAAACCAGAAGGCATTCAAAATTTGATGCCATTTGGAGTGGCCCATACATGGTCACAAAGTGCAAGAACAACAATGCTTTCCAATTGGCCTCATTGATGGTGAAGAACTGCGCAGATTCCAGTAAATGGAATCTATCTCAAGCGTTGCTTCTAGAGGGAGGTTCACTACATCTGTAAATACTAGTTTAGATTTTCTTTCCTCCAAGTGCTTGTGCACATTGTTTTGCTGTAGATTAGTTTTGTTTTCCCTAAGTGCTTTGGCACAGGTTTTGCTGCTCTCAGGTTGTTTTCTACAGTTCAGAGTGTTGCTGGAGGGGAAGTTGCAGTATCAGGCTTGTTTCAGGTTAATGCTTAACTCCATGCCCAATGGATGGCTTCAGGAAACTGGCCTTTTCATCTAGCAGGCAGATGATCCCGCTGAGTCGCCAAATTGTTATCCAAAATTCACCCCCCAGGGTAAATTTGATAACATGCATCAGGATGTCCAAATTCCAAGAAAAATGACTGATTCAGAGCAAAATCAGGTTTCTAGGGTCCCTTCAGGAATCTTTCTAAACTCCCCAGGCCGAAGAAGGAAGGAGCAAGCTTTGAGAAAGTGTGAAAAGTTGCAGAAAGGCAAATAGGATTGATCCAGGAAAAAGTGAAAAAATTGGCTAAGTCCTTCTAGAGGGAGCAGTCGGGACGTTTGGGACAGAAGGGCCCGAACCGGCCGGTTCAAAGACAAGGAGCCCGAAAGCCGGGCCGAACCGGCCGAAAAGAGACAAGTCAGCCCAAAAGCAATTGGGACAAGCGGGCCAGAAATACCCGAACCGGCCGAACCGGCCGAAAAGAGACAAGTCAGCCCAAAAGCAATTGGGACAAGCGGGCCAGAAATACCCGAACCGGCCGAACCGGCCGAAATTGTCCCAAAAGGTCCAAAATCAAAATAGGACGTCCGGGACAAAAAGACCCGAAATACGCGAAGAAGCCGAAGGAGCCGAAAGCCAATCAAAAGGTGCCACGTGTCTTTGGCCAAATGAGGGACAAGGAAGCCCATTTCGGGCGGATCGGAGGTTTTTGTCCCAAGCAGCACTGGGACATCCGGGACGAATGGACGCTGGTACGCGCGGAAGACCCAAGGCAGCCCGAGAACCATTGAGAAATTGCCACGTGTCATCAAGGAAAAGCCGAAGGGTCAAAGGGCAAGATTTGAAGCGCTGGCCCGAGCCAATAGAAATTGGACACGTGTCCAATGGAGCATAGAAGTGCGGAGCTCGGGGAGGAGTTGGAAGGTTTGGCCAAATCTAAGCCAAAAGGGGTAAAAGTGAAGGAAGACCCGGCAGGTTCGTGAACCAACCAATGCATGCCACGTATCCCTAGTGGCGGGGCATGGGAAAAAAATGTGGAAAATATTCCAAGAGCACCAAAAGTCAAAATTCAAGAGACAGCCCACCGAAAAGCAGAGGAGAGAGAATTATTCAGCGAATCAGAGCATGCCACGTGGCGTCCAAGTGGCAGTGCGCGGGAAAATATTTCAAAATCCGTTTTCACTGCTCCGTGTCCTAAATCTTCGTATCGACATATCTTTCGATCCAGAGCTCGGATTTACACGTTCTTGATATCAATGGAAAGTCATTGAAATTCTCTACACGTTTCCGTGGTCAATCTTGCATTTTGGTATAGTCCTGAGGAGAAAATTGAGAAAACGCCTCCGCACGAAATAACAAGCGAGGTAATACTTCAACAACCACTTTAATGCAGCAGCAGTTCCACGCTCGCTCGTTAGGCAAACCGCCGCTTTGCCAGAACCCGCCGCTTCTGCCATGATGGACGAATTAAATGCAACCTAGAGGTGGTTGGGGCAGATTTCGAATTCCTCTCTCTTTTCTCTCCCATTCTTCCTATAAATTGTAAGGAGGGGTTTCTTTCTGGTAGTTGGACATTTTCTGCTTTGCACCCTCCCTTCTCTCCTGTTCATAAGAAGATTTGTGGAGTTTTCAAACCTCCCATATAGACTGTAACACCGTTTTTTGCCTTCTGGCTATTGCAATGTATTGAATCGATCCTTGAGCAATATATATGTGTCTGTGGTTGCTTCTAAACCCTCTTACATATTTATTACTGTCATTCTTGATCTTTCATTGCATTTTTGCTGTCTGTGCATGGTGTTGTGTTATATCTACATGGTCTGTGTTTAATGTGGCAAAGCATATGTTCTTCATTCCTTGGTGCATCACCTCTATTAGCTTAGATTTATTTTATGCATTTTCTTACCTTGTCTCCTCGCGCATTAGATTAGATTTTGAGAAAACCCTCTGCATATTTCGTGTGCACCTGAATAGAGGAATAGGAACCAGCCTTTCTCTGGAGATTCCTTTCTCACTCTTCAAGTCCCACACTTGGAGAAAGGATTCAATGTTATGCAATCACACTGATATTAATATGATCCACAATGCTTTGGCCTTATATAAAAAATTTAAAGCATACTACAAGAAAAACCCTATTTTAATTGGTATATGAAATGAATCCACAAGGATAATGGAATATATCATGTTGATTCTGTGCATTTCTATAATCACATGGTTAGGGATAAAGAGTTTATAAAAAAACTTCTTGATTTGACAAAAATGAAGAAAATATAAGGAATACACAATGGAGTCAAGAGGTGCACAAACAAAGTCAAAAACATGACATGTTATAAATATTCACAATAAGGAATTTTAAGCAGAGAAAATGGTGTTTGGTGTATAAGAGAAAATTTGAAGTGCACCCAAGTGAATTGTACATTAGGTGGAAAGTTCTATATATTAGGATTTTAGGTTCATATCACAGGTTGGATGAAGAATGAAACTTCCGGATAGGCCACGTGGAGAGGATTAGTACTAATGTTTTGGTTCACATATCAAGACCATCATTAAGGTGATAATTTGCTTGAGAGAAGAGATGAAAAGAGAACTAGTATAAATAATTAATTTGACCAAAGGACATGATGTTCCGGAAAAATATGTGAAAAAGAAAAAAGTAAAAAGATAAAATAAAAAATTAATAAGAAAATTAAATTAAGATGGAAAACTAAGAAAAAAGAGGGGGAATTAAATTGAAGAATGATGGAAACATGGGGAAGATGGAGCCTAGAAAAATGGAAGAACAAAAAGGACCAACGAAGAGAAGAAAAAACACCAAATAATTCAACTAAAAAGGGAAGGGGGAGCAGATGTAGACAAATAATGCAAAAGGGGTTTCCAAGACTGACTGAGCCTCCACCCATCATCATGATTTAGGTTGTTTAGGTGTTTCTCAATCTCGACAACTTCATGTAATTTTTTGTTTACGTAGTGCAATTCTGTGGCTATTAATTTTACGTTGTTAATGTAGATGGTATGCTTTGTAATGTCTTCATGTTCTACCAGAGCTGATTTACTAACCCGAGTAAATTCTAAATCTTTACAATGTTCATGAAGTCTAGTTTTTAGTGATCTCCCTGTTTCACTGATGTATGTTTTTCCACACACACACGGTATGGAGTAAACCCCTTTTCTTAAATTAGGACAAATCGAGTCTTTAGGGTTTTTAAGCTTGTTTCTAATGGTTTTAATTAGTTTGAAACAAGTTTTAATACCCTTTATTTTTAAAATCCTGGAAATCTTGTCAGTAGTCCCATAAATGTAAGGAAGGAAGGCTTTATTGTTACCCCCAATGCATAGAGATGAAGATAGACTCGGTCTATATATTGTTCACTCGTATAACAAAGCAAGTCACAATTATTTTGCAAGACTTATAGGGAAACATGTTACTAGGGAGAATTAATGGATGTAGGCTAAAGGCCTATAATGCATAATTACACAATGGTATAAAAATAAAAATAAGTGCCTCTAAAGACAAGAGTATTATAGCATTTTCAATTTCAAGAAAGTTTTACACAATAGAGATTTAATGCATTTGATTAATTTATGGTTAGGTTTGTGTAGGAGTAGTGAAATTCAATCAATCAATTTTCAAGAAAATAAGTGTGTAAATGGGGAAAATATAATAAGAAAAAATCCAAGAAATTGAATAATTCTAGAAAATCCATATAGAAAATAAAAACATGACACAATAAAAATAATACAAAATTTTGAAAATATGGAAAGTTATCACTCATAGATCTTGTAGGAATGACACATAAAGTAATAAAATTTTGAGGCAAGTGAAGTGAAGAGGCAAGTTAGTGCACCTAAAACCCAAATATCTAATAAATAATAATCATTAATGTGGTATATCAAATAATAAATTTCTCAAAAATTCCACATCAAACTGTCAAAAGATACAATGAGGGGGAAATGGGAGAAAAACTAAATGCATTGTGCTAAATTTAAAATCAAGAGCATGCACTAAAGAAACTTGAATAGTCTAAAAGTACCAAAGTTTAAGAAGTTCAGCCTAAATTGTGAGGAAAAAGTAAATCAAAATGGAAAATCCTTTTATTAGGCCAATTGGACCTAAGTTCTAAGAAATTATGGAGGAATAAGGGATATCATTTCTTCCACTCGAGTGATTTAGAGAAATAGGACACAGGATATTTACAATACACCTCAAAACTAAATATATTGACACACCACATCAAAATATGTTGGAAAGGGCCAAGTAATATTTGGGTGTAGAGAGGCCCACATCCCAGGATGAACCCACACAAGGATATTTGATAGAGAAAGATCCATTATGAGGAATGGATATAGAAAGAATCACCAAAATTTCATATCTTAGAGACCATGTAGAATACATGTGAATAATAATGATTCGGTATCACAATGGTGCCATATGATTCAAGACATAAGATTCAAATCTAATTAACGTAGTAACAATCACTTGAGTTACTAGATTTCCCAATAGGGGTATATCCATGCTTACATACAAGATCAATTAACCTTTGATCATGTAAGTGATTGTTATATGGTCATCTATGTAAAGGAAGGGGAGTTCCTTTGATTATTACAAAAGCAGGGAGAGAGATACTAACAAGCCATGTACGGAAGAAAACAAGTATCCATGAGCATAGTTGATATCATCACCAAAATGTGGGAAGATGGACATGAATTCAAATGGATTAAAGTTTTTTCCCACAAGCTCAACAAAAATGTGCAAAAGGTGAGTGAAGGTCCTAGAAATAATTTTATGTATTGATGGTTGGTTAGATTGTTATGTTTCACATTGGATAACCTTAAAGAGCATACTAGAGGTAGAATATTTGTATTACATGTATGATTAGTTTGCATAGATCATACTAGAAAAACCATACATTACCTATGAAGATACCCGAAGATAAGAGATTGGATTAAAAATTAGGGATGTGCTTAAGGAAAACCCTCACACCCAAAGGAACTAAACACATACAAAACCTCATACGTAAAACTATTTTTTTCATATTGGGGTCATACTTGACTATGAAGGATAAAACATGAAGTAAGCAAATAAAATTCCATTCTGCATTAACAAGGACATATCCAAGGAAAAAATATCATGCAACATGAAATGATTACAATACATGTGCAACCTTTATGCATTAAATGACCAACACAACCAACTGAAGGAGGCTTATAATCTAGAGAAACTACATAACCAACAAGAAAATATCAACCCAAAATATAAGTAGAAGAACAAATAAGGGTGTAGGAAAAGGGTAAACAAAAGGACACTACACAAATTGAGAAATCCCTAACATGGGTTTAAAAATACCCTATACTACTTAATTGGTTTGACAATTTATAATTTAACAAACTAAAAGTTAGTATAAAAAAGTGCACACAATTACACTTTAAGACATGTGCACCAAAATTTATCTACCATATGAGAGGGAGTGGTACACATGGAAATAAGTCATAAGGGTGCAAAATTTGACTCACTAGATAAAGTATTAGGATATGATTTGAGTTCTACTCATGCCACACTCCTTAATGATCAATATCAATAGGAAAAATGAAACACATGATCTCTTGGCCATAAATAATGTGAAGGGACTTGAGGATGCTAGATTCAATATCAAAACTAAAACATAATTGAAATTATTGAAATAATTGATCTTGAAGAAGAAATCCCAATGAAACCACTCAAGAAAAGGAGAATAAATAAAATCCCATAAAAATAGTGCGTAGAACACCTATATAAGAAGATAAAAATCTCTTGAGTTATGGATTCGAGTGATGAAAATAAGGGCCTCAATTACATAGGAAGAGATAACTCAATAATCCACTTCTTAACAAGCATAAAAAAGTCATCTAGGAAATGCAATAATGTGCAAAAAGAGTGATAAGTTAAATAATCGTAGTGGATTCAAAATTATAGTTTCAAAATCATGGTGTAAAAATTGGTAACTATGCATTATTCTCCTCCATATCCTCAAGAAATAAGTACCTCCAACAATTAACATAGAATAATAAACAATTGCAAAACCTATGCAAATAGAGATAGAGACCGCAATACCAAGTGCATAACTAATTTGAGAGGGAATAATACAAATTGTACAATTAAAAGGGGTCGAGGAATAAAAAGAAAAAAATTGAATACAAAAAGGAGGAAGCCACTCGAGGATGATGCTCTCCAAAAATATGAGGAGAAAGAGAAAATTACGAAAGAATCAAAAGTATTACATAAAACTGAAGAATCAAAATCTAAGAAAAGGCATAGGTTAAGACAAAAGAGAAGCAAGAGGAGGAAGATAAAATATGTAAAATGAGGAAGAAGAATAACATAAATAAAAAGAGGAATAATCCAAAAATAAGCATAAGAGAAAACCAAAAATGAATAAAATAAAAGGCCAAAAAGAAGGGATAACACAAGAAGAAGAGAAGAGAAAGAAAAGAGAGAAAAGAGACTTAAAAGAAAATCCAGAAAAATAAGGAAAAGGACAAAAATGATGAAGACCTAAAATGCACTACTGAAGTAATTGTGAAAGTACAATAAGAGGCCTAGATTGTGAAGGAACATGCACTTCTACAATAAAAAATTGAAGAGTAGAAAAGTAATATAGAATAAAAAGAACAATCAAGGACACTATATAACCCACAATAGCTACTCCAAAATAGTTGACCACCACATTTTTTTATCCATAATCAACATATAATGTGATAAGTAATAGAGATTCCAACTCGAGTAAGACACTACAAAAGAACCTATAAAAGGGGACACATAAATTTTTGGTGGGAATTACAATAAACACCATAAAAATAAATTGTAAGCTAGTTTATCCTTCATCTCATGTCTAATCTCTACTTCCATATATTACCCAAATGTGTTCACAAGATAGAACTTCATAAACACTAGTTAACATAGTTGACGTGGATCTTGAAAATTTACCATTGCAAATGTAGATCAAGGGTGTACATACTTCAAGAAAATATCGGCCTTAACCGTAATGTAATTGGAACTACAAAATAAACATTGGAATAAACATTGTTCAATATCAAGTCTCAGATTGTAGATAATTATCCACAACTTTTAAATGACACAATAGGTGAGTAAGTAATGAGTGAACAAGTGCAACTAAACACTCTATTTGGTAAACTTGTAGACAACTCGGTGGGAATAAGAGACTATGAATAAGGTCAAAACATAGGTAGTGAAATAAAATGAATAAGTGAAGGATTCAATCATCATATTACTATATTATATAAATTTACTCTAGTGGGATAAAACACATACCAACAATGTTACTATTGACCTCTTCGAATTTAATGCACAACTAAGGTTACCATAGAGAAAAGAAAAATTAATATGGACACTAGAAACATGATGTAAACATAGAAGATGATAGAGATAGATTACCAAGAGGTAGAAAAGGAATTGTAAACATCCTTATAGGCTCAAGAAAATGTTAGGATGGACTGTGAGATTGGGAGCACAATATGCTTATAATATATTTACGGTGTGTAAGTAGGAAAAATGTAGAATTGACTAGAATTAACCATATAATATACATAGCATGTCTTTACTCTCCATTTCAAGTTGCGCATGATGCTGAAATGATGCCTTGTTTGAGTTCATGTAAGCATTATCATAGTTGCAGATACATTTTGGCAAAGTGAATGGAGCCGTCGTAGGTGAAACATGCACAAGGTATACCTATAAGTATTCTTACCCATTGCGATGATAATTGTGAATACTCTAAAGTACATCGTCTCACATATCATCCTCATTAGAATGAAGACAACATAAAAACTATCACCTCCATCATCTATTCAATCTATTAATCCAACAAAATTTGAGTAGTTCAAGTAATACTAAGATAAGGAACATGACAATATTGTGGCGAGATAATAGATTTTGAAGTATCATTACACATATTTTGCTAGATATTTGTAACTGCACCCGTATAGATTGAAATTTTTAAGGGTAGTTTATTCGGGAGTTTCTATATATTAAAAACTTGAAAAAGTGGTATGTTGGAAAGTATACTTAGTAAGGGTGGTTAAGTAGTGTATAGAGGATGGAAACCAAGAAATTATATCCTTTGTTTTGATTGCAAGAAAATCATCCCAAGGCACTTTGTAATTTGTATCTAACAATGCAGACTAGAACATCTCCCAAAATCAACAAAAGATCATATTTCTTGGGACGAGGCAATTATTTAAGTATAGGAAAGTATTCGGAGTGTATAAGGGTTTAAATATAACATGGATATGTTTATTATATTATGAAATCCTAATCTTTATGGCTAGTCAATATAATACATAATATATAATACGTGATGCTCTTTTAACACAAATAGAGGATATAAAGAGAATTTTTGTTGAGGAAAGGAATATGAAGGGGATGATAAATCAATAATCACCTCATATTGTATAAAATCATGCATGTTTAATAAACAAAAAGGTTGATCTTGATTTAAATTTATCTTGAATCCAAGCATTTCCATTTTGAGTTCTAATTCAGAATACAAGTTCTAATTTATTGATTATATTCCCATACATTGTCTCTATCTTCCTTAAATTGTTTCAATTATGAAAATTTTGTATGATTGTCATTAAGTTTTGTTATATATTTTGTGTATCATTTAATAATAAGAATATATATTCATCTTAGACTACAACCTTTTGCATGTTCTAATGTTGTGATCTAGGGGCCGTTGTTAACAATGTCTCTTCATCGTGATGTCTCCATTCTACTCTATTTTCCCTCTTTACATTACTCAAGATTCCTAATGTGTGCCACGTCTTGAGATTTGGTTGGCTGTGGTATTTGGTATATTTTATTCCTTAGTCAAAATTTCATTTGAGCTTCCATTGTCCCAACACCAATCTCATAGGATTATGCCACATGTTGCAATCTTATGTAACTTTTGGGCACCTTCTAAGCCTTAAAACTAATTTTAATGAAGTGAATTGAAATTTAATAAGATTACACTAGATGGCACAATCATATGTAATTTTGGCCACATTCTAATCCTTTGTTCCACTTCTAATCAAGTGGCCTAGAATTTAAACCATGCGACCTAGTCAAATTTTACCTAAACTTAGCATAAATCACTTAATAGATTTTCCCAAAAGGCACCTCAACTTCACTATGCCTATTGTTTCCACTTAAAATTATAATCCATTTTGTATTTAAAGACCATATGACCATATCCTTGATGAATGTGGGATAAAATTCCTAGAGAAAAAATGTAAAATTCATTATTGGTGAGCTCAAAATAACTATATTTTTAACTAGGCAACACACAATATTCCCTTAAAATGTTACCTTGACTATGAAGGTTCAAAATAATCACAAGGATAATTTAAATGCAAAGAAAGGTTAAATATCATTAGAGGAAAATTTTGAAAGTATGCAAATAACCCAAGAATGTCCCAAATTTGAGTGTGAAGTTGTGTAAGATAGAAAACAAAGGAAAAATTTCAAATTCATAAATATTGATTAAGAGGAAGAGATTTATTTATCTCTAATCCATTTCAAACCTCTTGCTTAATTAAAAATCCTTATGTGTACTGCAAAACATTGTAATAGATCCATAAAAGTATTTAAATTAGAATAACGATTAGATTTTCTATAATTTTTATCAATTTAAGTAGAAAGCTCAATTTGGAAACACACTACTAATACTTTTAAAAATATAGCTATGACATCTTTATATTTTACCCTTCTTTTTGTTGTGGTCATTGTTCATTGTTTGCATGAGTGCAACCTTTTTTCTTACTTACAATTTGTGAAACAAATTAACACCCACAAAAATAGAAAAAGAAGTGAAAAAGTGTTCTTCCTTCAAGTTGGTTGTGTAGTTGCATGTTATACATCCTTCATTTAATTAATATGTGGTACTATTATGAAATGCATGTTTCATTGTGGATGAAGTTGTAATTGAGTGTTGGTATAATTGAAAATATACTTAATGGGAATGAATCTCTAACACCTTTATTACAATAATATTCATTAGAAATTGTCCCATGCCTTTTTAGTGTCAAGTACTACATTTTCCTTTCTGATGGGGATCATGTACACCATGGATTACTCTCATCTAAGATCAACTCTTGGATTCTTTTTGAAAAATTGGTTAAGATTTCCATTGTCAAGTTTATATCTTAAATTTTCAAGCCTCTAAAGGGTTTCATGTGAGTGCTTATTAATTTTATCGACACTCTTCAATGGTTTGTTATGAAATATTTTAAATATTTTGCATTTTCTCAATGGTGCATACTCATTGCATCATTTGTATAGTTTTAAGCATGGAGGTCATCTTGAGAAAGGATTTTTTTCTAGAAATCCATATCCTTTCTCTCATGGCTATGTTGCACTCTACATAACTTGTATTTCTCATGAATTGATAACTTTCCCATATGCATATATAGTGTATAGTATAGTTCATGAGCAACCATTAATTACCCTTCATGCACTAAGCCACTACCTGAAATATTATTCGATCAAATGTAGAGACATTTCAAAATCCCAATTTATGAGTATAATACCACAAAATTTCATGATAGATTATTTTAGTTCGATTTCATTAATAAATAATCCATAGAATTCTATGTAAGATGGTTCATTCAAGCTGGAAATGAATTTTTTAACCACATTCAACCTGGAAGATTATACTATTTCCAACCAAGTGAAGATTAAAAATAAAATTATAGCCACTTGAATGTTGAATGAGAGATATTCATGCATCGTTCCTCAATAGTGGTGCACTTCCATTCTAAAATAATGGAAATATTTTTATATGTATTCAATTTCATTCCATTGAAAGAACTAAAAATGTCTTGTTTTTCCATAGTCTACATCATCAACATATTCTTTTTGTTTTTACAATTTCCATTGTGTGGAAAAGGGATGTAACTTTGACAAACAAATTAATAGGAAAAATCACTGATATTTTAGGATACTATGTATATGTTACACTTTGAGGATTTCATTGTGATGTTGAAGGATTCCATATTTTTAAAATTGTGTTATGTTGATGCCCTTATGGTGCTTGCTATAAAATTAGGGAGGAAAACTACATGGAATGAAATTTTCCATAAACATTGTTGGAATGAAAAATATTTTCATAAATCCTAACATCAAAGAAGTAAAAAGTATGAAAGAATGGTTTTTTGTGGATGGTTCCAAAGTTACCTCACCATTTATGTTGAGAAAATATGTTTGTGATAATATTTATCCTCTAAGGATCTATATTTTCATGATTGATGAAGTGAAAAGTAGTAATCAAGCATCCCTATTTGTTACACTTTTCATGGTTATATCCATCCATTTATTAAATTTATTCTACATGACATGCCCTCACATAAATGGTGGGAGGAGTTATAATAAAAATTCCTTGAGATGATAGTTGGCTTATACCATTGCATTAAACATGGTGTTGATCTCCTAAATATTGATACAAGTACATGTTATAAGTGGAAGTTCAAGATCACACTATAAGTTTACCTTTTGTCACTATTTTTGATAATTTTTCCATACTACTCATGGGCATAAATAGACATGAACTTTACTCATTGATTCCTAAACTAGAGCTCACACATAGAGTTTAAATGTGTGTTGTTTCTAAACATTTTTTTGGCATTTTCTTCCAAAAAGGATCAATACAAAAAGGAGGAAAGGATTGTGTTTGGTGTCCATAAGAAAATTAAAACATATTTCCTCTATGAAAGAAACTTCCTTTTTATGAGATAAAAAAGGAATAAGTTGTAAGGTTTAATTAGTATTCACTACTTACAACTTTCATTCTCCTGTAATGCTCCTTGTTATGTACACATTTCATTTTCTTGAAGTTGTGAAAATATCGTTCAAAACTTAATATTTCCCAGTATATTTATCTATACAATGTTTTGATAATGTAAACTATAGTATAGTGCTTTTACTTTAAGATTACATTGAAAAAAATTTGGTCGATATGGCTTTCTAATTCTTTTTTATTCCATAAATGCATTCCTTTTGTTAGATCATCCACATTTATTAAAAATGTATGCACATATTGGAATTATCATTGTCAATGGTTGAATTTTTGGCATGCTTTATTAAAATTAATTAGAGGAAAAGTTTTCTTTTTTAATTTGTATTGTTTTATATTTATGGCTATTCAATGCTCAAGAAATTAGAAATGATCAAAGTAAAAAAATCCAAGTATTTCTAAAAGTTTTCCACATGGTATTTATCATAAGCACACCAAAACGATTGTCTTCTTGATTTATTGTATGATTTATAGGCTTCCATATGTGCTTCTATATTGACATTGTAATGCTCCCTCCTATGGTGAAGGAACCTATGAAATGAATTGATACATCTAGTAAAACACATTGCATTGTGTGTACTTCATTACCGAGCCAATAAATATAGGTGTGTAAAACAAAACTTGCAAGTTCTTGGACAATTCAGACGTATCATTCACTACTTTAACCTAAATTGGTTAATATCTAGATGTGTATTATGACAAAGGTCATTGTAGTCCCCATCATTTAATCTTAAATAAAGTCAAAACCAAGAAATGTCTAAGGCTATCTGCAAAATGGGCTAAAAGAAAAAATGATTCATAATTTCTTTTCTATATAGTTGAAAATTATTAAATAGAAATTCAACAACTGAAAGTAAATCTAATTTAACAAACTGAAATAAATAATTGAAAGTAAAGAAATGATAGTAAACATATGAAAGTGAAGCTTCATAGAAAAATTCTAAATAAAACACACAATGCTGATTTAAACAATCTAAGTAAACAATAATGATTCTATTATAAAAAATAATAAACCATCCTTCTCCTTGGGTAAGAGTGGGTCCTTTCTCTTCCCTTAGAGTTTGGTTAAAAACTAAAAACAAGTTGCTACCAATATACTTGAACTCAGTAAATTTTATTAATTAGAAATGATGTTATAAACATCATCCATCTACTACTTTATTACATTGATTACTTTGTAGATATACTTATAACTACTCCTCAATCATACCCCAAGAATATAGATCTACCTACCTATAATCTTGGGCAAGACTTGAATACATATTCCAATTGCCAATGAGACAAATGTGGAAGGAATTTATTCAAATGCTACAACTCTATATTTAACTACTTCTTCCACTTGCATTTAAATACTTCTTCCACTTTCCAAGGAGAAATGTGGAGGATATTTATTCAAACACTGCAACTCTAGATTTAAATAGTTATTCCACTCACATTTAAATACTCCTTCCACTTTCCAAGGGGACAAATATGGAAGGGATTTATTCAAACACTACAACTCTAGATTTAACTACTTCTTCCACTTTCCAAGGAGACAAATGTGGAAGGGATTTATTTAAACACTACAAATCTATATTTAACTTCTTCCACTTACCAAGGAGAAAAATGTGGAAGATATTTATTCAAACACTAAAACTCTAGATTGAACTACTTCTTCCACTTTCCAAGTCTCTGCTCTTGCATGAATAAATATTTCAACATGGAAATTGTCCCACCATATTATCATCCCTAATTTTTTGATTAAAACTATGTATTCAATTTGAAGAATATTTTCAAATTCTTTCTAGGTTTAGCGCTCCTTGTTGTAATATTTATAGAACATTTTGAAATTATGGTTTTCATTAAGAAATGAGGGATATATCACAATTTTACTTAGACTATGTTTTTCATATACAACCATCTTCTATTGAAAAACTTCAAATGTGGATATCTCCTTAGCCATTGTTATGTAAAAATGGAGAGAGATTTTTCCTCCTAGAAATAAGTGAAACAAAAACTTCTCTTAATATCTCAGTTGAAGGTTTGTAACTTCATTTACAAAGGGTATTATACTAATTGTGTGAGTCCTACTCTTGAAAACCTTCTTTTATTGAAAAATTAACATATGGATATCTATTTAACCATTGTTTTTGTGTAAAAAATGAAGAAATAATTTTCCTCCTAGAAATAAGAGAAACAAAAACCTCTCTCATTTTCTTATTTGGAGGCTTGTAACTTTAGATACAGAGTCATATGATGACTATCTGAGTCATGTGTTTCACAACATTTTTCTATTAAAAATTAAAATGTGGATATCTTCGTAACCATTATTGTTGTGTAAAAATGAAGAGAGGTGGTTCCTCATAACAATGAGAGGAAAAAATCAGATTAGATTGAGTAATGTGTTGACTATGTCAGTCCATGCATTTGACCAAGTGAGTTCTCTACATGATCGGGTGAGTCTACACTAGTTGAGTCCCGTGTTGGTAAGTCATGTACTAACTGAGTGAGTTTCAAATTGGATGAGTCCTATGTTGGAATTTTTTTGTGATGGCTTAGTTCTACGATGGATGAGTCATGTGTTGGCTGAGTGAGTCATGCACTAGCTAATTCCTATGTTGGATGAGTCCTATGATAGCTGCAATATAGTGTAGAGAATAGTCCAAAAATGTGCTAAAGTGATGTAGCTTTCAAATATATTCAAATAACATTCTCATACATGATACCGCACTCCAATTTACAAGAAATATTAGGATATGAAAACATTCAGATTAAAATGGAATTGTTAGAAATAGATTAATTATATTATATATTCTATCTTTAAATAAGCTATCCAGTTATTTGGAAATACATTGAAATCTACTTTATAAGAGAATGAATAATGTTATTAGTGCATTATAGGACACTTAGTTTGGTCTCATCACTCCACCACACTTAGCTTCATACATGTCCTTATGCATGTTGCTAAATTCTATGTAGATTATGATTTTGATTTTTAAATGCAACATTTTTTCTCTTTTTAAAAGATTGTTCATTTGTTCCTCACAAAATTAACATGTTTTTTTTTTTTTTTCAAAATCAACATATGTTTTTCGTATTTCAATCCTCCTCTTCTCTATCTTTCAAATATATTTATAGGCTTGTCTTTTCTTCTCCCCCACACTTGGATTCTTACATGGCCGAGTTTTTGTAGATACTATATTTGTGTAGAAAAAGTTATTTACTAGTTTTGTACTTTTCTATTTTTAGTATCTACTCTCTCTCATATGGTGCTACAAGCCATATTGAAACATCATGTAGAACAAGTATACACTTTTTTCTTTTGGATAGGTTCTTGGAATTGTACTTATCGTAATCAAAATAACTAATAAATTTATTTAAAAATTAAATGATAGAATATCCTTGAGCATATTTCAAAGGTATCCATGATTTCTTATTTTTATACAACCTTGATATCTATAATACTAGAAAAATAGTAAATAAATTCAAATATTTTACTCACAACACCAATATTTTCATATTCAAAGGATTCTAACCTTGCAGATGAACTTGTGGCTGATTTCCTCCAAACAAAACTTGAGTATTTATAGGAGAAACAATTACATGTAATATATCACCACATGTAGAAAATTTTGTTCCTTCTTTCTTCTCTTTAATAGGTTCAACATTTGTAGATTCATGAATAGTAAATGGTCTAGGTTTTGTGTTTTTTTCTACAGCTTATATCCATCTCTTTTCCTTTAGTAAAATTATTCAATATGATGTCTTCTTTTTCCATCTTTGTAACAGCAAAATTTGTAGGCATCCTTTATCCTCTTTACAGATCCTCAATCATAGATATGAGGGTTTCCATCTCTTGGTATACAATAGTTATATCCATATGATTTTTCAATCCTACAATGACACTAATGATTGGAATTTTCCTATAATGTTTATTGTTTTTCTTGCACAAAGTTAGTTTTGGGGGTTCATTTTTAATACATATCCTATGAGTCTCTAATACTAATAATTTAAATAAACTTCTAATTTAAACTTAAGATTTGTGAGAGTATTATGTTCCACTCACCCAAATAATCTAAAAGTTACCTCATGTCACTATAAATACTTTTAATATCATATGGAGGAATGAAAAATTCCAAAAATTCTCCCACTTATCTCAAGCATTTAACTTAAAAAGATGTTAAAATTTAAACTATTGTTAAAAGTATGGGTAAACCAATATCTCTCCTAAGTTGAGATTTATAAGAAATTACTATTCCACTCACTCTAATGACATGAAGAATAATTTGTTGTCACACAACAAACTCATTTATATATTTTGATGAAGTAAGGAAATTTGTTCTCTAATTAAAAAATTAGAAGACTATTCTTACTAATATTAGCTTAAAAACTTACCCCTAATGACACATATCCCTAAAAACAACACAAAAAATGACGAGGGTCATTATAATCCTCATTATTTAATCTTAAAGAATGTCAAAATGAAGTGATGTCTAAGGATATCTATAAAAGGGGTTGAAGGAAACAATAATTTTCCAATTCTTTTCTCTATAATTAAAAATTCTTGAAAGGAAATTCAATAAATAAAAGTAAATCTAATCTAACAAACTAAAATAAATAACTAAAAAATAAATTTAATCTAACAAACTAAAATAAATAACTGAAAATAAATAAATGACATTAAACAGATGAAAGTGAAGCTTCACATAAAAATGCTAAATAAAACACACAATGCTGATTTAAACAATCTAAGTAAACAATAATGATTATATTCTAAAAAATAGTAAACCATCCTCCTCCTTGGGTAAGAGTGGGTCCTTGCTCTTCCTTGAACTATAGCTTTTATTAATCAAAACAATGTTACAAAAATCATCCATATTCTACTATTGTTGCATTGAGTTATTTATAGATATACTTATATCTCATCTATTAGTTAATAACCCAAGAATATCAAACTACCTAAATATAATCTTGGGAAAGAATTGAGTACATATTCCAATTTCCAATAAGACAAATGAGGAAGGAAGTTATTCAAATACAACAACTCCAAATTTAACTACTTCTTCCACTTTCATTTAACTACTTCTTCCACTTTCCAAGGAGACAAATGTGGAAGAAATTTATTCAAACACTACAACTCTATATTTAACTACTGCTTCCACTTGCATTTAGCTACTTCTTTCACTTACAAAGTTGACAAATGTGGAAGGGATTTATTCAAACAATACAACTCTAAACTTAATTACTTCTTCCATTTTCCAAGAAGAAAAATGTAGAAGGGATTTATTCATACAATACAACTCTAGATTTAAATAATTATTTCAGTTTCCAAAGATAAAAATGTGTTAGGGATTTATTCAAATTCTGCAAATATATATTCAACTACTTCCACTTGCCATGTTTTCTCTTGCTTGGTTAAATATTTCAACATGACCGTTGTCTACGCCATATTCTCATCTCTATTTTTGATATCAACCATGCATTTCATTTGAATAATATTTTCAAATGATTTCTAGGTTTGATGATACTTGTTATAATATTTCTAGAACATTTTTAAATTCTAGTTTTAATTTAAAAATGAGGGATATATGAAAATTTTACTTAATCTATGTTTTTCATATACAACATTTTTCTGCTAAAAAATTCAAATGTGGATATCTCTTTAACCATTATTGGTTTGAAAAAATAGAGAATTTTACTCTTCAAAATAAGAGAAACAAAAACCTCTCTCAGTTTCTCATTTGGAGGTCTGTAACTTTAGTTACATAGGGTCTTGTGATGATTATGTGAGTCATGTGCTTGAAATCATTCTTCCATTAAAAACATCAAATGTGGATATATCCTTAACCATTATTTTTGTGTAAAAAAAGAGAGTTTATTCCTCCTAGAAATAAGAGAAATAAAAACCTCTCTAAGTTTCTCATTTGGAGGTCTATAAATTTAGTTAGAGAGATTCTTGTGTTGACTATGTGAGAAATGTGATTGAAAATATTCTTTTGTTTAAAATTCAAATGTGGATATCTTCGTAACCATTATTTTTGTGTAAAAATGGAGAGATTTTTTTCCTCCTAGCAATAAAATAAGTAAAAACCTCTCTTAGTTTCTCTTTAGAGTTCTCAGAATTTAGTTAGAGAGAGTCTCGTGTTGACCGTGTCTCATGCGCTTGACTATGTAAGTATTGTGCTTGACCGAGTGAGTCATGCACTTGATTGGGTGAGTCATATGATAGGTAAGTCATGAAATAGCTGAGTCATGTGTTTGTTGAGTGATTCATGTGTTGGATGAGTCCTGTACTAGCTAAGTATTGTATCTTTTGCCCCCGATCAATCCTAGGTTGGTTGAGTCATGCACTAGGTGAGTCATGCATTGGATACAATACGCTATAGAGAATAGTATAAAGTGATCTAAAGTGATTTAACTTTTAAATATATTCAAATGATCTACTCATACACAATACTGCACTATAGCTTATAATAAATATTAGGAAACGACAACATTCATATTGTAATATAATTGTTAAAAATAGATAAAATATATTCTGTATTATGTATATATAATAAGTTATCCAATTATTTGAAACTACATTTAAATCCACTTTATAAGAGAAGGGATATTGCTATTTGCACATTAGATGAGACTAGTAATCGATTGAATATTATCCTAATCAACTAGTTTCCAAGGCTTATCAGCAACAATATCGTGATAATAAAAAGATAGGTAACAATAGATAAAGTACTAGAAATGAGATGTAGAATAACACTTAGTTGATATTATAGTTTATGTACTAATCTATGATATCCTAATGAATAAAAATAAATGATGAACCGAAAGATCCTCACTATCAAACTGTGACCTAAACAACCGCCTCGACCCAATGTGTAGCTCCAATATAGCCCTTTTTGTATGCCCATATCCCTTTATTCCTTTTACTCTTAAATATTTCTATGTATGTGTATTATTACTACTATGCTCCTATGCACAATTTGAATCTATGATACTATGTAATGCTCGGTGTGTAATTGATTTAATATCCAACACCCTATATGGTAAGGAAGTCCTGCAAAATAAATGTTAGGTGGGTTGTGGGAACCCTTGAACACCACTAATGGAGACACTACTCTTAAGAGATCTCAAACCCAATGTCGTTTCTTTTCTAGCATGTGATATTTAAAATTTTTATAACCAAATTGATAATCATGTTCTTATAACAATGATATTGTAATTATCTCTTGCTCTAGTTTGACTTGACATTGATAATGTGGATCTTTTTCTTGCATACTTGAGTAGATGACCACCCTAGAATGATTATGTAGATTATATAGAGCTCAAGGGAGTCTTAGAACAACTTTTCTAGTGATTTATCTTATTGTTCACTCATTAGAATGTTAGGATTTAATTAAAATGAATGCCTTCCTCAATGAGAGATGAATGAATTTATTAAATATGTGTTCTGGATTTGAAAAAAATTGAATAAAGTTGACTATAAGTGTACCAAAAAGATTAAAATTAAGAAAATGATTGTTGGAGGGAAAGGGTCCAAATCAATTAGGATCGACCATAACATATGGATGCTATGGCCCTTTCTAAGCACTTTGGTATAGGATGCATAAATGAGTGATTTGAAAACTAATATTGTAATATGCGAGGGTATATCCTAGTTTTATGGATTGATATGACCATTGTGCAAATAAATAGGTTGTGTGTACAAGAAAAAAATGAGTGGGATATAACTAAGGATAGGATAATTAATCAAATTGAGCAATTTTGGACTAGTGCAAGTGTGAAATTAACAAAATGAGCATCTACATTTCACCCTTTAAGTATGGAATTGAAAATTGTGTGCTTAAAGGAAAATTCATCTGAGTGTGTATACACACTTTATCTTTGCTTGGAGTTCCTTAGCTTGTTTTAGGAATTTTTCTATTCCGGTTGTGTTTGTTTTTCCAGGATGAGTACATTAAAAAAGAGTGTAGTTAATTTCCATAGAATAGGAAATCACTATTTAACATGAAAAACTTGAACTTAGTATGAAAATAGCAATATGTATGGTAGAAAAACAAAATAAAGGAAATAGTACACCTAATTGTTTTGCTTTCACAGAGAGAGGGAGAGAGATTACTCTCATTATCGCTTCCATGGATATTTATTGAACTTTGTGTTGGAGTTGGTAAGAAGGGATTGGCTATGATTAGTCCACATGTGGAACATGCCAAGGAGAATAGAAATAAATACACATGTACCCTACATAGCGAAGATAATTGTATGTGGAGCATTCTAGTTACTTTGCATCTCTCCAAAAAATATGAGTAATGGGAATTCAATTCTACGAGGATAACAATCACCTTAAAACTTCCTCAGACCATGAATAAGTACCACTATAGATGAACATGAACCCAATTGATTTATAAATGATGACACAATATAATGGGACAATGCTAACTTGCACATACCCGTGGTGCCACCATAACCTAAACCATACCATGTATCCTATAATTGAAAATAAGTAACAAGCTTGCATATATCCTTGAGAAACTATACCAATTGAGAAAATTATTGTATCTTCCCCTAGGATAGAAGCATATGAAATGGGATTTAACATTCATACATTATGGGTCCTTTCTATATGGTTTGTTCCTTATGTAGCTTGTGATCCAATTCTATTTCCAATCCATTTTCTGAACTTTATAATGTTTGATTTTATATCTATTATTTTGTTTTCTAATTCTGAGTTGTTGTGAGGGTGAAATATCACTGATGGTTGCCCCTTGTTTGGGGCATATAAAATGGAACAATGTGAGTGAATCCCAAACAAGAGGACCTATAGCTGATGTGCACATGTGTTATAGGATTCTTGTAAGGAAATATGGAGTGCATGTGGTATAGACCATGGTACATACATAGTATTATAATAGAAAAACTAGCAATGTGTTAGTGACAAGTAATAGGAAATGATGCAAAGACATGTAAGAAAAAGCATACAAGAGCACACAAATAGAATATTCATGGGAAAAATGTTGTATATATGGGACACCACTTAGGATGTCATAAGACAATAAAGAAACTCAAGTAAAATAAGTAATTATACAAATATCATTGGTTATTTCCCATGAACAAATGAAAGTAGAAAACAAACATGTAAAGCAAGAAACAAGCCATAGTATGAAAATGATTTCAGTTTGGAAGTAACCTCTACAAAACAAAAACTACACATGAGGCACCCACGAGCATGTGAGTAAATAGTATGACATGATGTATGTATTGATTGAATGAGATAAGAGATATTAATGTATTCAACATTGGAATAATAGCACCTATATATGATGAATCATAAATTGGATGCCCCAATAGTTATGGAATAATTGGTAGAGAGTAATGTCAAATATCTTACATCGTGTAACAATCTATGTGTAGCCTACATTCAACTCAATGTACCATATGAACACACATGTGTATAAAAAAAGGATATAACATATTATGTATCAAGATAACATGATAAGTAAAGTGCAACATGAATAATATAAGTGTGTAATAGAAATAACCAAGTGAGATCAATGCAAATATTTTTTATATGCTTGTGTATATTTGATTATTTTTGGATTTTTAGTATATATGAATGTTTATTTTTTTAGCATATGTGAATTTTTTTATATATATTTTTAGGCCCTATGAGGGCATAAATGAAAATCTATTCTCAGAAGATAAGGAAGGGTGATCTAAAAATACCCTCAAAGGGAAGTTGATGAGATTTTAAGGCTTTTTGATGAATATAGAGTATGCAACTAGAGATGGGAAACAAGGTTTACCTCTAGTTTGTGTGTGTGTGCAAAGTACAATGTGGGTGTGCATCAACTCCTCTATAGATAAAAAATTCACTTATTACTATTATATTATGCCTCTAGTATGATGTTATATGCATGATTCCTAAGTGAGAAGATTAGACACTAGTGACACCTCTCCTAGTCCTTCTATTTCTTTTGTTATTTTGACATTATCTAATATTTTGTGATTTTTTATGATTTTTGGTCAAGCGATAGGGATCCATATTCCCACATTTGGTCATATTTTTGTCTCTTGTCCCTGGGATAGTACCACCTAGTAAGGACACAAGCATTTGAGTGGTAGTGTACCTTATGGGCATTTTTATCTAGCTTGTCTTATTTTCTAATTTTCCACTTGGTGCTTAACTATTGGTATTTTATAATTATTATTTAGTAATTTGGGCTGTCCTTTGGTGCCACTATTTGTAGAAATTAAAACAAAGGATTCATATATATACACAACCTACTAGCTATTCTAAGGACATGGGAAATTTGGGCTATTAATTTCTATCTACTACTTGGATAAAGAACAACATTCAAGGATTGTATTTCGGGATACATAATTCATTGCATAGGAAGGGAAATTTCTAAATTCCATCACATGTATTCATCTTGGGGGAAATTACTTTTATCCCAATATCTTGGTATGATTGGCCCAAGGAAACCTAGCTTCAATGGATATAATTCTATCTCTCTCTCTCTCTCTCTCTCTCTCTCTCTCTCTCTCTCTCACACACACACACACACACACACACACACACACACACACACACACACACACACACACACACACACACACACACACACACACACACACACACACACACTATAAATACATTGAGTATAAAATGTGGTATAATTCTCAATGAAAATTAAAGTGGGGTGACCACTAAGGTCAGTATAACTTGCATATGCATATTTTATTCCATCAAATGTATGCTCAAGCCTTATGCATGTAGTTAGGGTTTTGTAAGAATGTTGTTATAAGGACAAATTATTTGATTTTCACCAATGCTCTAGGACTATGTACCTCCTATTTATGATAGGGAGGCTCCCATTTATTGAATATAGATAAATAATATGTGGGTGGTGGAAAATATGGGAATCACATAAGACTACTCCACTAGACCTATGGAAAATTTATTGCACCTAGTGCAAGGGAGGAATTTTCTTAGGAGATGGGGTGAAAGGGAATAATAAATTAGTAAATAGGGGTTAATGTTATGAATAAGCACTAGAATATTTTTACAAGTATTAAAAAAATTAATACACACCTAATTGGAGGAATGAAACTTTGTTAATAATGACAAGACTAACAAATCATGGACATAAAATTCAATTAATCCATTTATCGAAGCACTAACACCTTCTTTGGTTATACAATATCATCATGTTCAGAAATCTAAAACATAGAGAGATAGAGGAAACATAGAGAGGGGAAATGGAAGAATATAATTTCTTGCTTGTTTTTAAGTAGTTTAATATCTATATACTTAGAGACTCACAATTGACAACCCCTTAGAATGAGGGATTCATCCAAATATCTAGCTTTACAAAATACCTTTCATCTACCCCCACATGACTTTTCACTTACCCTTACAACTTGTGACCTTTCATATTCCTAGGAAATAAAAGTGAGTCCATTTTTATTAATTAAAGAGAACTCATTACAATGTTTGACTATAGGTCACATTTAAATGAATAAGAAAAAAATGTGAAATTACCTTCCCAATAGAGAATTAGAACACAAGAGAGAACGAAAGGAAGATAGAAGAAGATGGGGAGGAGATCATGCTGATGGAGAGGAAACATCCACCAATGAAGAGCTTCCTGCTAATGAGATTTGTGGGAATGCACTGGGAAAAATTCTTTATCTTTGAACTCCTTGCTGAAGCAAGTTGCCATAGGTGCCACTTTCTCTTCTTAAGGGATGTGCACAAATATCAAAGCCTTACAATAAGTCCTCTCAAATTAATGTTGATTTTCTTACATTATTTGAACCAAATTTTATGCTCCTTAGTAGTGTTAAAAATAACACACCTAATTTTTGTGAGAGACTCCAAGGTTTCCTCATTGAAGAATAAGGGATTTCTTTTTTATTGTTTGACCAACTCCTCAAATATATTAAGAAAATATTCCACCAAGGGGTTTGTATTCATTGGAGGTGCTCTAAGATACTACACTCCACTACTTATGTATTCCCACATTTGTGAACTGATCCTTTTACAAGTATCAAGTTCCTTGAGAGAACTGCTCAACATTTAATATCGGGCAACCACCTTTCGAGAAAAAATTGGAGACATATTATCAGTCATAGAATTGAACATATTTTTTCCAACCAACATGAAATAATCAAGGTCACTCATCTCTATAACTAATGGAAACAATTTCTCCCAATGATCCTTTTCCTTCTCAATTTCATCCTGATACTATTACCTTCTCGCTTATGGCAAGAAAAAACTCAAATAGTGAAAGGATCTCACACAAAAAAAGTTTTACTTTTCTCAATAAAATTTTCAACCCACATGTCATTATCCCTTCCCGACATTAGGTACCCTTATGAATTCTTGATAGAATTGGGATCAAATCTATTTATCAAAGTAACAACCCTCAATGGGGAGGGGTTAAATTGCACTAGGATCTATGAATGAATTAATATAGGAAGTGGGTGTATTCTCATGTTCTTCCAATTATCTCGATTATCTTTTTATACTCTTTATTTCTTGTAAGAAAACAAGTATTGGAATCCTTGAAAAATATGTAATCCCTTCATGTGTTACTATCCCTAAGGGAATTGTTATCATTTTGTAATCCACCCGATTCATCTCCTCAATATATTTTAACAACTTTGGTTAAGAAACTTCTACATATTGGTTACCGAAACACTACTTTGAAAAAGTGAGAAGTCACTTGGGATTTATTTCCTTGTTTTTCCTTCACGATCCTTGAAATGGATTCAAAGTTCAAGATCTTGTTGCTTGTTGTACTATTCTTGGCTCACTTAAAATAAAATTTTGGATCTATGGAAATATCTTCATTGTTATAGGTTTGACACTAGGCATGATTGTAGTCTTAGGTTCATGGTGAGGGGCTACTTCCTACACTTGATGATTTGAATTGGCAGAGGGAAGAGATGCTTGGAGATTGATGTGAAATAGGAGGTTGTGAAGGATCAATCTCTCCTCCCTTGATATATTCAAAAGGGTCCTGTTGGTGAAAAATCACAAGACCCCCGACGCGATCAAATTTCTAGGTTGATCACTCTTGCATCCAAAGTGATTGCACAACATGGAAACCTCTCTCCAAGTGTGGGACTTGTAAAATGAGAGAGGAATCTCCAGAGAAGGCTGGTTCTCTGCTCCTAAACTACCCGCCACAAGCTATTCCAGCAGTGCGGGCAAGCTAATCTAATCCTAATCTAACCATGCCAAGGAGACAGAGAGAGAGAGAGAAGGGAAAAACAGCAAAAAGCCTACACTAAAACGGTGATACACCGAGAGAAGGAGGATGTTGGACATCTATCGAATCGCCATGGGACAAAGAGAGGTGAGCAATGGGAAGGATGGACAGATGCATCACAGGCCCAAGGATAGATTTCACACAGAAAATGTCCCAAAACTCCATGAACACAGCTCCAAACCTGCAATGAACATTCAAACATGCACAAATACCTGCAATGAAGAGAGGCAAGAAGAGAACAAGAAAAATGAGGAAGGATGGACAGATGCATCACAAAACACGTTTTGTTGCTCCGTGTTTACACAACATCATTCCATTAATAAGAGGCAAAAACACCATTACAGAGCAAGGGAGGAGGCTCGAACTCCATTTTCAACCCTAGAGAAGAAAAGAAGGGAGGGCAGAGTAGAAAGAATGAACAACTTTTCATGTCCCCTTTTTAAGAAGCCCCTCCTTACAATTTATAGGAAGAAAAGAGAGGGAGAAGAGAGGAATTTGAAATCTGCCCCAACCACCTCCAGACTGCATTTAAATCATATCATTATGGCGGTAGGTGATATCCCCAACAACTCAAAATATGGCGAACTGTATTTTGCATTTTTAAGAATTTGTTCTCACCCAATTAAAGATATCCAGTTGTAGTTAGATAGAGGACCTCGTAGGCTTTCCGAAAAGTCCAACCTTGCGTGAATCTGAGCTCCCAGTCAAAAGTTATGGCCATCTGAATATCTGCGCCAGGGTCTGCTTCCTGCCAGCACTCAGAATGTTGCGCCTCCTGAAGGTGCGCCAAAGGCGCGTCTATGTTTGTGTCGACAACTGTTTCCGTGCACCAAAGGCGCAAATATGTTTGTGTCGACAACTATTTCCGTGCGCCAAAGGCACAAATATGTTTGTGTCGACAACTGTTTCCGTGCGCCAAAGGCGCAAATATGTTTGTGTCGACAACTGTTTCCGTGCGCCAAAGGCGCAAATATGTTTGTGTCGACAACTGTTTCCGTGCGCCACTTACTTGCGCCTTGGCGTGCCTTTTTGCATGTCAACACCTTTTTCCATGCGCCACTTTCCTACGCCTTGGCTCATCTATCTTCGTGCTTTGAGCTTCTTTGATTTCCATATCCTTCTGTTGTCTATATCTATTCGGGGAAAGATATATACAACAGTGTCCTTAATGAACTTTGATTTATTGTGTAATCTCCTATAGTGAGAGATTTTGGTGTCGATTTTTTTCCTTTTCACGGGATCCCTTGAGTGAATAGAGTTTGTGGTTATCACATATGATTTCAAATATGAGAGATGAGATGCTTTCCTTGAAAGGCTATGAAGACCCCTAGATTCTATAAAATAATCCCTCTTTTTCCTCAACCGCTCTTTATACCTCTAGATCACCACTACAATTCTCTCATGGATATCACATAATCCAAGAACACTCCATGAGACTGGTGGAAGAGGTGAAGACTTCACTTCTTGGTATTCTAGATCGAACAAATTAGTTCCATCATCTTCCATACCTTTAACAAACCAATCGAAATGAAATCATAAATGCACTTGAACCAATAATCTTCAAGTGGGGAATATGGTGCAACTCGGGAGATTGAATGTTCTAAGATTTCTTCAAATATCAAAATCAACCTGGATATGTATGAGTAGAGGCCAAGGGAGGAAAATGAAGCTTCAAGATTTGAGGCATCTATGAAACTTTTACATTATTAAATTCCAGGAGAAATGGGGAAAGACACATTTTTTTCTCATGTTTCTTCCACTTGTTATGAACTTAAGCAAGCTACCCACACAACTCAAACATTAATACTCTTTCATTGATATACCGGGAGTTTGCGAAAAGTCGGACCAAATCGTGAAACTCGATGTAGGAAAAAGTGGATAAATGAGTGAAGTAACATCCATATCTAATTCTTCCAATGTTACTACTCGAGAAGATAACTTTAGCTATGAATTACCTTCAAGCAATCGATGACGAACATGGTGAATGCATCATTCACCCTAGAAAAGTGATGATTGATTTCCTTAAGAGTGATCTCGAGGATACCTTTCATAGGTCGGTGCTTTTGAGAATTTTTTTAGAAATATTTAGGCCTTTGAATGGTCTCACGTTGGTGAGAGCATACACCGTATAAGGTCATTGTGAAATTTCTTGTAGCTAGCAACTACAACTACAAACAATAAATGTTGTCACTTATGATTTGTCCCCAATATACAACATGGTTCCCGTTAGTGGCAATGAGGAAGAATTGGGCCATCCAGGTCTTGAAATTTCTTCATTCTCTCCTCACCCATTACCCCACTCAATAAGATAATTGCATATGAGTAGCCCTCATGGAAATCACTTCTTGATGAGATCTTTGGAACATGAAAGTGATTCCTCCCCAATTTCAACCATGAGTAAAGTGAGAGGACTTGAAGGTATGATTCTATCTTTTACCACTCACAAGATGCAAACTCTTTAGAGATTATGATCATGTTGTTGTTATTTTGAATCTACACACACTATGAGATTATTTTAAGGATAAGAACTATGACGATGGAGTCATTATCTACCCTTACTATTTTGGAATTGGGTTCATAGTGCTGAGAATATGATAACACAAATTTAATATTTTACATATAAAATGGATGGCCTCCTACTACAAACAACCCACTCATGAAAATATTCTCTTTGATAGGCTCTCTTGGTCCTCCAAACATCCTATTTTTAGGTCCATGTGAGTGACATCACTATCACCCACACCTAGATACTTAGTGACCAAGTGTTGAAATGGGTTCCATACTTGAGAATTTGAACTTCATGTTTCTAAAAATCAACAAGATGAGTGATAATGGAGCTAGCAATAACTTTCTGCTCTAGAATCCAAAATTTTCTATTTTTAGTAGGAGGGGTTAGAAGCTTATATTTTTAGAATTCTCGATAAATTTGAACAAAAATTGTTCCTGGAGCTTATAATCCACTTAGGATACTTCCATTGATGGTGATTTTATATTTTTATAAATTTTCTATTTTGGGACATCTACTTTTTCCAAATTACTATTTTTAGAAAGTTACCCAATTAAACATGTGCGGTGTTTCACACTATTCAAGGATGCTATTAATGTTAAAGGTTTTCTATTTCAGGAAAATTTCTATTTTTAGAACCCCATTTTTAGAGAATTTTATATTTTAATAAATTTGACTTAATCAAGGTGCCAAATTGTGATGAAACTATAGTCACCGTGTTCAACTTTACACCAAGATCTTATGCTCCATTGTTTTACTATTTTTCATCCACTATAACTCTTTGAAATCCAAAATAAACTAGATAGGGTTAGGTTTTCAAATTTATATATCAAAAAATATACAAGATAATAGGGTGTCTAGTGTAATCTTGTCAAAAGCATTTTGGAGAATAACAATTTGACAAACTTTTAGTCCAATCAAATTTCTCGTTAGTGAGATATGAGAAAAAATTGGTTTTGGAGGCTATGTCTATTCTCAATTTTTTTCATAAATATTTGGTAAAAATAAGTTTCTTTAAAGGTATTACAACATAAAAAAATGTGGATGGTCGACTTGTGGTGAATAAGTGGCATAAAAGTGAGTTATATTTCACTTTTATGTTTACTTATCGACCATAGATCAAACCTGAGTTAAATGTGATGTTTAAATCTAGTTTCCATTGTGAATTGGGGACACAATATAAAATTAGAGATCATAAGCTCTCATTCAAGAAAGATGAATACAAGTGATAAAACGTGAGTGAGTACATGCGTGAGATGGAGGAGCTAGGAAAACACCCTATGGAGCCGAGAGAGGTCACATGAGTGATCAAGAGCTAGTGCTTAGGCATAGGTGAATTTTCTTGTCCCATTTTCCCCCTATATAGTTGGGATAATGGGGAAAATAACATGTAACCATATAGGATATTGTATGCAAGTGGAAGTAAGGGGGTTGAGTGATTGAGTGCAAAGGCTGAAATATAAGCTTGCAGAGCTCCGTCACAGTCATGTGAGTGTCCAGGGGATAAGAATGGGAAGAGGGTGCACTTTATTTTCCCCTATATCCCTTGAGGACATGGGGAACACAAGGGACAAAAATTTATGCCCAAGTTGAGGGAGTGAGGGTACACTTTTGTGTCCCTCATGTCCCCTTGTCCCAGGGGACAAATGGGACACATGGGACACTAGGTGCTCCAAAGTGCACATATGGGAGGAGGATGAGAGAGGATTTTGTGTCCCTCATGTTACCCATATCACCAATGGTAAAATGGGGAAAATATTAGGAAAAATTGTGCTTTACCATTTTTGGAAAGATAGGTTTTGCACTAACTTGCCAAAAATAACCTTAGAACATATGTTTTTTACCCTAAAAGCTTAAGATGGTCTTTCAGGGTCAAATTTTATATGAATTTGACTCTAAAAGTCATCATAATACTAATGGAATGGGAATTAGACCTTTAATCTACCTAAAACTCCAAAAATTGGTAATTTTTGATTAGAACAATGTGAAGGGCCCCTACAATGTTCAAACTATCTCAAGAAATCATTAAACCCTAGATCAAACATGATGATACCAAAATCTAGAGAATATTCAATATTTTTTGTGCATAATTTATTTCCTCCTAAATCCTTATGGAGATCTTGAAATCAGACATAGAAATCAAGGTTCATAATTTGACTATTCATTCCTTGCATCCAAAATTTGTTGTTGAAGAAATTGTCCCCAAATCACCAAATATTTACTAAATATTCCTAAAATGATTTTAAATCCTTCAAGTATCTCAAAACCATTTCTTATGCTTAATATGTTTTCAAAACCATCTTGGAGGATGCACACATACCCCGAAATGGCCAAAATTACCCTTTTAAGGAGTTTCGAGAACTAGTCTTTTGTTGCGCTTTACTAAATGGAACAATGGTAATTATCACAGATTTTTGAAAGAGTGTACATGTTTTTAAAATTAATTAATATAAATTTCATGGAAAATATGATCATGACACATAATAAAGGATAGCTAGGAGAGGGATTTCATAATATTTGGAAGCAAGATTTCACTTTGTCGCTTGGTTGTCATGGTTTAAGTTTTACATTTTTGGGCTAGTCAATTCATATGAAAACAAGTTTGTTTTATAGGAATAAACGCAACCACGAAACCCTACAAAGATGCCATATTGAAAAATAGTGAAGTTAAGAAGATATAATCAATCCCTAAGAATACTAAATCCAAAACTACTTCTAGGATTCTAGTGCTCGCCTGCACAATAAGACTGATGCGGTCATGTCCTCCTCTGGATGTTTCTATCTAGAAGATTTACAAATCTCTATTTTCTAGATAGATCATATACAACCAATATCCAACATGTTTCACCATTATTATATTCTAGAATCAACCCTAACAATTAGATATAAAATAAGTCACTCTAATTCTCTTTTAATTTGTACTTATTTTCCATTGCATATTAGATCTTTTGTATTCTGATATTATCTATTTGATCTCACTCCTATGACATAAGATTTAATTTTGTTAAATAATTTAATGAGCACCACTCTTTATTTAACCCTAGGATATTTCCTTTTGTCTATTTTGTGTATTCCTAATGGTTTACCGGAATTTGTTACTTTACCATAATTCTAAACCTCTTCCACAAATGTATGACCTTCCTATGATTAGTATTCAACCTCTATTTACAAATTCCCAAGAAGAATATAAATTTTACTATAAGGGAATATAACCCTATCCTTACAAGTTACTTTCCTCTTGTAATCAAAAAACTTATAAACCCTCATCACGATGTTTCACTCCTAACTCTATTCAAGCTACTAGTCATTGTGATAGTGATACTACTTATCTTTGCACAAATGATACATGTGTAGAGGATTTGGTTATTTTTTTAGATTCACATGAGGAGTTATTTGTTAATGATGCTTGTGAGACCCATACACAAAAAGATCATACTTATAATGTTTTTTTAGATACTATTATAAATAGTCCTTGTATTTCTTATTCTTATCTTCCAATTAAAAATTAAAAAATAATTAGGACCAATCCTTTTCTACTGATAATGATATTAATGTCCTTTCTCTTTCATCTCAACCAAGTTCTTGTCCATTGAATATTGTTCCCTAAAAGATATATTTATTCCTCTCATATTTGTGTGCTTCATAGTAATTCTAGTACTCATATTTCTTCTCATGATGTGTTAAAATCTATAAAAGTTAAAGATGTATGTTATTCCAAAAGATAATGTACATAATAGTGATCATAAGGATAGTGTGCATATTGATTGTATTCCTTATTTTACTGAGCTTGTTGATAAAAGTGTGCAAACTTATATTCCTATTGATTCTTCTTCCAATGTTTCTACCTCTAGTTACCCATTTGTTGATCCTAATAACACCTTTCAACCAAATAGTGTACCCATGACTACTCATAATGGAAATATACAACAAATCAATGAACCTCTTAATGTTTATGTCGTTCCTTATCAGAATTTATTTCCTTATACATCTATTACATCTCTATGTCTTAAAGTTATTCACCTAGAACAATAAATTCTCAATGTACATTTTGTTGCACATTCTTATAGCTCTTTTGGTAATCCTCCGCCTAGTATATATTATATTCCTCATATCCCACCACCCTCACATTCTCTATCTCCCACTAGACATACCCATTATCATTCATATCATTTTAGTAGACCTCCATTACATTTCACTCCCCCTCTTAAGCATGAGATATTGTACTTTTCACATTTTCACATTATGTTAGGACTTATGATATCTTGAACACTTTTATTGATGATTACTTGATTCAAATACCTTTAATGAGCATCCTCCTCATCGGTTACAAAGCAATTGTAACCACCCATTTTGTAATTTCCATAGAATCAATGGTCATAGAGTTAATGCTTATTATGCACTCCATGATAGGTTTCAATTTCTTAAGGACAAGGGCATCATTGAATTTTACACATGCCATAGTGATAAATCACATTCTCCCGTACCACAACACTGATCATTGAGATCTATTTCTTTGAATCTATATTGTCCTCATAAGTTTATCTTGTCTATTCTGATCTTTTCCTATAATATGCATGAGACAACTCCCCTATTATTATTCAACCCAAACCCAAATGTACCAATGGAGAAACACTTTCCAATACATGATTCACACCTTCCCAATGTTGTTGTGATTACTTCAGGATTATCATTTGACGCTTATGTTCATGAAACTAAATTTCCATCATTTGAACCATTTGCACATAGTCAATGTATTATTTATAGCTAAATATCATATGCTATTGAGTGATATATGCTTTCATGCCTATTATATACATATATGTAACTACATATTTTTTTCTTTCTACACTTTCAACACACGATCAATACTACCCTAGTTATCTTCACCATTGTTATTATCCATATTACAAACAAAGATTGATAATCATACGATATTCATGTATATGATACTATCATCACTATGTTATCAACATGATTAATCTATTCTATAATGTCATCACAAAACACAATATATATCATCAATATAAAAACATCAAATCAGATCAACAACAATTCATATAACACACCATAATATCATCACAAAAATATGTTCATATATATCTCTAAATATTTAATATACAAGGCTAGGGACAATGTCCACTATAAAATATATCATAAATCGTCCTCACTACTAATAGAGTACACTATGGGATCTCATGAACTTGAGGATTCACCACCGAACCTATGAATCTATGCTCGGGAGCACTCCTCCACTAGTATAATCGATAACAATGTGCTTCCTCACCACTACCTTTTCATAACGACCCTAGAGATTTACGTATCACACAAAATATCATGCATTACGGATCATCCTCCTAAAAAACTCTCACATTTTCCATATCAACTATTATTTCAATGAACTTCGATCACAATACTATACATGTGGCCAACTCCACCACTACAGGGATAAAAAATATCGATATGCTCACTAGAAAAGTGATCAACCCTTTTCAATAACCCTACACCAACAAGGACATATAGGGGCATGTTTCATAAAAACACATGTACTAACATATCCATGATCAAGATCCAATACTCATCACTGACATGACATGAATAATATTATCACATCATCATCATGTTACTATACAATGTATAAAATACAAATAATACTATTATTCTTATGTCATTTAACCACTTCCACTATCGCATCACTCTTGGCGATCAATGAGTGCCCTCCTACTTCCTTACCTCTTCATGCAGTCCACCTGGTGGATCTCCTACTATGTCCACCACTACTGGAAACAATAACATCCATCATTTCTTAGCCCATCATTGAGTATAAGTGGGTGTGCATCTCATGCCATCTACCTTATACTATATCTATGGATGGGAGTGTAACTAGGATCCCGTGGGACCCGGCCTTGGTCCCTCTCTCCTCACTACTCAAATTAACCAATTCCATATATATCGATCAAGAGGAACATCCTATCTTATGCCAAACTGTCATGAAACCAATTCATATTGGAAGAGCTCCACCACACATTAGAATCTATCCTCTAACCACATGGTGTGACATATACACCAAATATCAATTTGATCTTGTACCCATCCACCAAAATGTTTTTATGGCCTCTAAAAAATAGCGCTAGCCCCATATGATCCATGATCAATCTATAAGTCCTAGTATCAAACCATCAAATATTTGGGCTAACCCACCTCGTTCAAAGATCTCGAGATATGCCCAATCCACTCATGGCCCATTTAAGGGCCTCATAATTACAAAGTGATCATAATACCATATTTACAATAGTTTAATAACACAAATACCACATCATTGGTCCTTCTACATGAACCTATACAAATCCCTATACAAATGAGCCAATATAGAATGGATCTAGGAATATCGAGTACCATTTTTCTCTATACTCTCACAAATATCATGCATCCTATAAGATATGAATACTCCACCTCTATCCGCTACCAAAAATAAGCAAAAACCACTTTGCAATTAATTTTTGAAAACACATAACACTTGATGTCACTATGTCATCCATGTTAACTAACAACTCAACATATGCACGAGACCCTATAAAATACTACATGGTTATTCTCATCTTCTATTTTGTATCACCTAGGGTCATCACCTAGAATCACTCCCATACTACTAGTATTCATAATACCCGATACACATCCTCTAGTGTAATCGTCATCTCTCAAGTAGGCATCTAAAGAGTACATGTATCTACACACCATGCCTCACATAGTGTAGTGATAAAATACATATTATGGGGCACCTCCCCCAATCTTGTAACATACCGTAACCTGACATAATTCAACACATCCCACTCATCCTCATATATACCCAAGGACAATAATTTTGTTAAGTTCCTACCGAAATAAAAATCACATGAATGCACATCCCTATGCATAGCAAAAAAAGTAACAAAACCATATATTAGTGTCTCATCCAAAAAATTGTCTATCATAATCCAAAGTAAGAAAAACTAAGCTTCAAGACATAACTGATTGGAATCCTAAACATTAGTGGCCAATACTTAGACAATACTATCTCGATGGAAAAAATGGGCCCCACCGGTTCAATCTTGGATAGAAATGACCAAATTCTCAAAAAGTAAAAGTCACCAAAAATGCAAAAAAAAAAACTATACTATGACATAGTTTATAGGTAAAAAATCAATACTTAATAATTAATCTGTAGTTTTCATTGATATCACCTCCACAACCCTCTCAAATTTAGTCAATCACCTCTTGTACATGTGACATGATTACAACCTAGAGATTCAATCACAATCACTCAAGTTACAAATGAAATTACTATTCACTTTTTCCTATTTACTATTTATAATAAAGTCTAATACCACCATAATTCCTAAGGTTACTATAGTTTACCCAACAATAACTAATAAACCGACACTATTTAGCCCATATCTTGAGCCTCGTTCATCTGTTTCTAAAGCTGCTGGTGACATTATAACCATATTTATCACATCTACCACATCAAACATTCAATGACACAAATATCTAGGATTTTTATATACTCTACTTAAATTTATTTCATCATTACCTATATTATTCTATTATTCTCCGATTCATCTCCAAGCACTCTATCTTTTTATTTTGGATCATAGTTTTATAAATCACTTCTAACCCCTTAACCTAAAGGGGGAAAACACTTGAGGTTATCCTCTTGACCCTCTTAGATAAAATCAAGAAAAATTCCAATGCAACATGCAAAATTACATTGCACACTACCACTTTGTCTTCAACAATCATGAAATTACATTCAAATCTTATAAGGTTATCACTCCACAACCATAAGTTTCTATCTATTTCAAGCACAAAACTATTTCAAATTCCCAAAGTTCACCCTCAAATAACATAATCTAGTAGAATTGTTATTTTCTTAAAGCAAGTTCAAATTAATTAGATTTAGTCAAATAATACTATTTAATTAATATACATTATTTCTAATTCTATTTCAATAGTGACAACTTCCTCCCGATGACCTAATTGTTGGGCCCCTACTTTAGCTTTGAAATATTAAGGGCACGTAGGCACGCATGGATGAGGGAAGCATGAAAGTGTAGGCGTGCAAGGAAGAGTTCAAAAGGCTTCTTGGAGAACCCAGGACGCACACGCCGCACGAAGAACAATTCAGGAGTTAGCCATTTTTGGCCTTTGGGACAAAATACATGAAAAACATGTTCCATTTGGATAAGTTTCCAGCCTGGAAATAGGGTGTCCTGGAGGGAATATACCTTACAATAGAAAGATCCAAAAATTTAATCATGACATGGAGAGGCATGCGCCCAAGGTGACCCACACCTTGACACTTGGGGCTAGATCTGAGGCTATAGAGGAGTTTTTTAGAGCTCAGAGGCCTATTTATATGCACGCCCTTGCAAAGAAGAAGAGACAAAAATGAGGTAGTGGAGCTCTAGAATTACTACGAGAACTATGGGATGAAAATGGGTACAGAATTCAAGTAAGGATGTAATGGGAAATGGGGAATGAAATTTTTGTCTTGTGAGAATACATGTATGGATCCACACATGGCGCATGACTATGGTCTTCCTTCTGTAATCTTTTATAAGTAACACTATGAATGAATGTGATAAGGTTACCATGAAAAATGTGTTAAGAATCTTTCCTGTATTACCTGCATATTTCTATTGTACTTCTGTTCTTATATAATCATGAATCTTACTTGAATGGTTAAGTATAGTAGTGGATTTACAACTCTTAGTTCTATTATTTTTGTTGCGCTTTGGTTCTATTATGACTAAAGGGGTGTAGAAGCCATCTTGAGCTCTATAGCCCTTCATGTCTATTAAATCACTAAGTTAGAATCATGAGCTATGCCTTCCACTAGACTCACATAAAAGAGAGACTCAGCTCCCTCTCGCATGCCTTGGGTGAGCACCCGCTCCTATTTGGTGATAGGCCAGCGTGCATGAGGTTCCCTTGTTCTTAGTGGGTGCAAAAGTGACTACATCTTGGTTCCATTGCCGGGACCTCTTTTCAAAGTTGTAGGGAAGCATGACATATATCATGATCTCTGTAAAAAGTGATGGCGAGTTCTTAACACTCGAATGTGCTACTGATTGGTTTAAGAGCATGGAGGATGAATTCTCTCATATATTTGGTACTAGATCTCGGGTTTGATATGTGAAGATGGGTGGAACATACTCTTTATCATGAGTTATATGAAACCTTCTTCTATTATTTCCTAGTTGAGTTATTCGAATGGCTCTCGGCTTATACATCTAGATTGGGGCAGCATTATAGATCATACCCTTGGAAACAAGAAATATATTAGAACCTGTAAGATGTTGATCTAACATGGACCCATGATATAGATCATTGGTGGAAGGGAGTATTGACTAGCTACACTCTGGAATATGCCATTTCCACATATTCCTGTCCAGAAGTTGTTGAGTTTGAGTTCTTGCGAGCCCAGGGATCATTTCTACATGTTATTCCCCTTGCGATCAAAATCTTAATGGTAATCATGGGTTTAGAGGCACTCCCTATGGCCAGCTAAACCACCTTGAGTGCTAGGTAAGGAAGCCAAGTTGGGGAAGGATGGTTGATTTGAAAACTAAACAGGAAAGGGAGGAGAGGCAACTCAAGTATAATGAAGCACATGAAAAGGATATCAATATACATCATGGGATTACAAGTGGGTTATGGAACCGGACATGGTGGAAAGGAGTTAAGTTTCACGTGGAGGATGTCAAACCCAAGCAGCCTATGTTACCCCATCTTGGTAAGTGCGAGAAGAGAAAACCTTGCAGCTTCTAATGAGAGGTCACATTGCATAGAGAGAGAAGATTCATTGGCACATTTGACCCCACCTAGCAACCAAACCTTGGTTCTTGGTTTGTGCGAACAAGGAAAAGTACAATTGATCCATTTGATATTGGTAAAAGAAACTGATCGGCACCTAGAACATAGAATTTCTCATTTGGGACTTCTATGGCATCACACACTATTCTAGTATTTAGTGGAATGTTTGGGCAATGCACGTATACAGCTAATTTTGGAAGAACATTAGGAAGTGGTGGACGAACTATGACCGAGAGTGGTACTCGTTCACAAACCGTCGGTGTGTAATTTAGTGGAGCACCGGGAGCGCTCGACATGAAAAACATAGGCCCTATACCTAACACGGGAGGATCTGGAGGTAAAAGTGGTGGAGTTGGTGGCTCAGATCTAGTGAATCTAGTGGAGGAGGAAACACCGAGAGGAAACTAAGGGACTAGATTAGGAGGGCAAGGGCCTCAGCCACCTCCTCAAGTATTTTTCGAGATGTCTCTACACTTGCTAGATTATAGTGGAATAGAAGATGCCGCGGAGCATGTGCATAAGTGCGAGCTGCTATGGCACGCGAAGGGAATCACGACCCAAGATCGAAAGGCCAGTCAATTTGCGATGACCTTACAAGGATGTGCACATAGTTGGTATAGAAAGTATGACCCTCATCAAACTGTTGTGGATTATACCACACTGAGAAATGCATTCTTGGTGGAATTCCACATACCTGAGTTTGAATAGAAGAGCATTAGCTCTCTCAAAGAAATCCAATAGGGAATGGCAGAGAGCATGCGGGAATATGATGCACACTTTAAAACTCTTTTGTCTAAGCTGTCTTATGATATCCACCCTTCACAACATGCTCAGTGGTTTGTCGGAGGGTTGATCACACCCTTTAGGAGGGCCTTATCTCATAAAACATTCATGAACCTGCGCAAAGCATTGGAAGCTACTTTACACGCTGAAGTAGTTGGTAGTGTTGACACTGGTGTTAGCCCATTTCTAGAGGCTCAAGATTGCTGCCATGGCTAAGAAATTGGAGAAATTTTCTGCCAACACAGTTCTAGAGATTTACGGAGGGATGTGGTGCATGATTGTAACGTAGAAGGACACACAAAGGATAATGGTGGGATATGTACTCGAAGGTGGTACGTGCCATGGTAGTAAACTGTGAGATATGTCATGAGGACCATGATGCAAGTAGGTGCCCCTGTTGTAGTGTGTGATCTATAAAAACATATCTTGTTATTGTAAAATATGTACCTCAACCACACATGACACCAATGATTGTAGATTGATTGACCAGATTCATGAGGTAATTGATCTTGGTGTGCACCAGACTAGCATTGCCAGTAGTTCCAAAGGAGATGAATGTCGGTATGAGGAGCGCAGAGATGGAGATGCATGTGGAAGAGGGTTTTGCAGAGGATTTCATGGTCATGGTAACCATGGAGGAAGAAGTGAGTTCCCACGTGGGACGTGTTTTAATTGTGGAGCCACAGACCATTATAAGCATGAATGTCTAGATCTTCTATAATGCTCCTAGTGTGGAAAAAAACATAAGTACAAAGAATTCCCAGAGTTATACGAACATATGAGTCAAGTAGTACTAGAAGGATAAGGGCAATCTTTGCCATGGTGAGTATTAAGAAGGCTGACGCATAATGGCTTCCGCGAGTAATACGAGAATCAAAACTAGAGCCTGTTATGGTAACAACAAGGGTAGAATCCACGCATGCAAGGGAAGCACCTAGGCAGAGACCTCTGGTTTCGAGAGAAGAAGTAGTACATGGGAAGTATCCAAACCTAGCTCACCAGAAAGAAGTCTACCAGAAACCATGGACGTAATTCAAATTTTACAAGGGGAGATCCAATGCTTAAAAGAGCAGACTAGAAAAGATGAGCAAAGGAGACCAGTAGAAGCACCAAGGGATGACTTGGATGAGGTTAAGGAGGTGTGTAAACTACTGAGGTAGGAGAATATTATTCCCTGCTAGGGGCATGGTTGAGAGAAAAGGTGCCACACACCGGGAAGAACACGAAAGGTAGATCCTGCATGCAAACCTCCCACCTCACAGCCTTGATTATGACAAAGAGATTACCCTAAACGCAGTAGTGGATGGATGGTTGCTTAGCAACATCCTCATTGACATAAGCACGGAGGTTAATGTTCTCACTCTGATGCCCGTATCAAATGGGAAAACCTACATTACAACCATCTTCAAATGTGCTATATATGGAAAATAAAAAAAGGTGATGCCCATAGGTGTCTTGAAGGATGCAACCATTACAATTTAGGGGACTAGGTTCATTGGGGATTTTGAAGTCTTGGCACTTGCTGAGGCAGATAATTTCCCAGCTCTACTTGGGTGCCCGTGGTGTTATAAGAATAATGCAGATCTCCAGTTTAACAAGGGGTACATAAGCTTTGAAAACAAGGAAGAGCGGGTAGTTATACCACTGGTTGATGGGAATTCCACCCCCTATACTGAACCCCTTGGGGAGGAAGTCCTAGATAGAATATATGTGCACTCCATAAGAGATCCAGAGACCATCCACCCTATAGAAGGAGTCATCTAGTTTGATGATGCTCAATCTGTCAGTGATACTACCAGTATAGCATGCGATAATTGGGTGCATGGGACTTATGAATTGATTGGGTGACATTTGAAAGGATTAGTAACCAAGGTAACAATAGCGTGTATAGTTTGGTGCCTGGGAGGGAAGGCAATAACAAAGTATTATGGGGATGCATACCCTGAGGTCTTTTTGAGAGAGATGGAAGCTCATTAGGAGGGAGGACGAGCGAAAAATATGCTAGGTTATGTTTTGATAGGCACAACAACAAGGTGGTGGGCTGCGCATAGTGAGAACTTGTTGAAATGGCATGAATTTTGAATTGTGCTCACTTTCGATTCTTGAAAAGCAACGTACCCACCGCTATTAAGGATTACAATGGAAATGGACCCGCCTCTTCCCACATCCAGGCATTTGAGAAGGTTTGGGGAGAAGGTATAGAATCTTTACCACCATCTCTTTGGGTGCATAGGCTATATACGACACTACAAGGTTGTGCGCATGTGTGGTATATCCATTCTAAAACTCGCCACCAAATGGGAAGTTGGTAGGAATTAACGGCTGAATTGGTCCCCACATTTAAGTACGAAAGTACCAAGAACCAGATGAGGCATTGTAGACTATTAAGCGCCTCACTCTGGGGGATTGCGCCATGGTGGAAGATAGGTTAGTAAACTTACTTGGTGGACCTAGCTTAGAAGCATGGTTCAAAGAGGAGGAACCAAAAGACATATAATTCGAGTGCACGTGTGCTGAAAAGGAGAAAGGAAAGATGGTATACCTTGTTGATGGAGAGGAGATAGAAATCCTGAATGTCAACCATTCGGTTGGGGTGTGCGAAGTAGTTGATAGTGTGGATGCATGTGCGTGCATGTATCATGAACCACTCAAAACCAAGAAATTTAACATCAGCTCGGAAGAGGAGCCCAAGGAGGCTATCATTGGGGACTATTGGTCAGACAAGGAAGTATCAAAGATCATCAATCTCTTATATAAATTTGAGGATTTATTCCTATGTGGATACCATGAGTTGAAAGGTGTCCACCATTCATTAGGGGAAATGAGGATAAGGTTGAAAGATGGTGTGCGCCCGGTCAGGAAGAGGCCTTACAGGATGAATCCCAACATGCACATAAGGGTTAAAGAAGAACTAGACAAGATGATAGCATCCGGTATCATTGAGGCTATGGAGGAATCAGAGTGGATAAGCCCAATGGTGATCAACATAAAGAAGGATGGGAAGATTAGGATATGTGTGGATTACAGGGAATTAAATGCTGTTTGTATCATAGATCCTTTTCCCACCCCCTTTACTAAAGAGATTTTGGAAGGAGTTGCTGGGCGTGAGGTCTATTCCTTTACGGATGGATTCTTAGGATATCACCAAGTAAGGATTGCCAAGGAAGACCAAGATAAGACAACTTTCACCACCGAGTGGGGAATATTTTCATATACAGTCATGCCCTTTGGGCTAAAGAATGCGCTGCTGTATTTTTGCACATAGTGGTACAAGCATTTAAGGACTTCATCCACAAGTTCCTTCAGTATATTTGGATGATTGGACAGTGTATGGATTAGTAAGGGACCATTGTGACAACTTAAGGTTGATGTTTGAAAGATGTTGATAGTTGAGGATCTCCCTCAACATCAAGAAATGTATCTTTGCAACTCCTTTTGGGACATTTTTGGGGCATATCATATGTAAAGAGGGCTTACTGGTGGATCCCGTGAAGGTTGTAGTTATTGTGGGGTTAGGGGAGCCTACCAGCCAAAGCACCATGCACGGATTTCTTGGACACACTGGGTACTACAGAAAGTTCATTAAGGGATATGCTAAGATTGCCATGCCTTTGAAAATATTACTCAAACACAAGAGTTCCTTTCAGTGGGGAGAGGCGTAACAAAGGGATTTTGACACTCTAAAAGAAAGGCTTATCACCGCACCTATTCTACAATTCCCATCATGGGATAAACCTTTCCATGTCCATGTGGATGCCTCTAGTACAGAAATGGGATCCATTCTTTCTCAACCGGGAGAGGGGATTGTTGATCATCCTTTGTGTTTTGTAAGTAGAAAGTTGACACCAGTAGAACAAAATTATACAACGATCGAGTGCGAGGCATTGTCAATGATCTACATGCTCCACAAATTTAGGCAATATCTGCTAGAAAATCCTTTCATATTCTACATTGACCATATGGCCTTGAAGTATTTGGTAAACAAAGTAGTGTTACAAGGGCACATATGCCATTGGGTTCTTCTATTTCAGGAGTTTGAATTCAAAGTGGTGGTAAAACCGGGAAAGAACAATTGTGGGCCAGATCATTTATCAAGGATTGATTCGGGAGAGGATGCACAGAGTATCAAGGAAACCATGTTGGATGCACAACTGTTTAGGTTGTGGCACGTGCCCTTAGAACTAGAAGACATTGCTATCTTTCTCAAGGAAGGTGTGGCACCCAAGGAATGAATGCTCTAGAAAGGAAAAGGTTAGCCATACGCGCAACGCCCTTCATGTTGATCAATGGGGATTTGTATAAAATGGGCTATGATGAGGTTTTGCACCGGTGTGTACTAGAACATGAATGTGTAGCTATAATAGAAGAGTCCCATGGTGGGATTTCCATAGGACACTATGCAGGGAATGCAACTACGTGTAAGATCCTAGTCATTGGACTATGGTGGGAGATGATTCACCAGGATTGTATTGAGTTTTATAAGGCCTGTGACCACTGCTAGTGCCTTGGAAAACCTAGAAAAAGGGATGAAATGCCCTTGCACCCCATCGCTAATGTGAAACCTTTTAAAAATTGGGCAATAGATTTTGTCAGATCAATCTCACCAGCTATGCGAAGGACTAACTCGCGAGAGGATGCACCCACTAAGGATTGCACTATAGCCACGGCTACTAGATTTTTTTGGGAGAACATTATCAGCAGGTATGGGTGCCCATTAAGTTTAACAAGTGATAGGGCACTCACTTCTTAAATGAAATGATCAAGATTCTATTAGCAAAATTCATGGTATCCCATCACAAGACTACCCCTTATCACCCTCAGGAAAATGGGACTGTAGAGGCATTCAACAAAATCCTTAGTCACACATTGACTAAGATATGTGACATGGGTAGGAAGGATTGGGATGACAAGGTGTCAGCAGTCCTTTGGGCATACAGAACAATGTATAAAAGGTTAAACAAGGCCACACCATTTCAACTGGTGTTTGGTGCGGAGGCTGTTTTTCTGGTTGAATTTATGCTACCATCGCTGCGTATAGCATGCACAGGAGGGTTGGACAATGAACAAGTGCTGGAAGAAAGAATTGATGAATTAATAAAGTTGGATGAAAGGTGCTCACTAGCAAGATGGAGCCAAACAACTGAAAAAGCTAAACAAAAGGCATGGCATGACCGCCACATTAAAAACAAATAGTTTGAGGTTGGCCAGATGGTATTGCTATATGATTCTAAATTTCTATGCCATCCTGGAAAGTTGAAGGTGCATTGGTTGGGTCCTTATGTAATTTCATACATCCTTGATTTGGGCGCATGCTAGCTACAAGCGACTGGATGGAAAAAAATTACTGGACACTTCAATGGGAGTAGGCTGAAGCCCTACTATAAATAATGCTTCTTGGTGTTTGTAAATAAGGTAGTTCTGCCAGTTAGTTTAGAGTTTCCTTTTATGCTTTTCCTTTCTTGTTTTTCCCTTTCATGTTGTTGTCTTGTTTTGCACCTTGGCGCCAAAACCTTATTACTTTTTAAACTTATGATTGCACAGAGGACCACGCATCAATTTAGTGTGGGGTGAGGTGATTAAGAGAGGAATGAAATTATTTTGTAGGAAGATTGAGTTGGTAGACCATTCAAACTGGCCCTGTTGAAAAGATGCATTAGGAAGGTAGATGGATGAAAAATAGAGTTCCATTGAAAATCCATGTACAAAGGAGAAAAAGTTTTAAAACATGAGGTAGGTGAAAGCAAGAATCATGAGGATGGAAGAGGTGCCTTTGACGCTGGTAACACGTGTGCAAAAGTCTTCTATCAAGATTTATCACGCGCCTTAGGAATGCATTCAAGGCGAGAATGGTGGATCCTAGAGCAACTCCCATGAGTGACTAAAGGAGAAGTAGAGTTTGTGGTGTACCAACACTTCTGCATTGGTAGATTTATCTTAGTGGATGGTAGTTGGAGTCCCTGGTGCAAACTCCCCTTCTCATTTACTGCCCAATTCTTCCAAGTAGGGGTAAATAGATACAAGGAGTCAAAGAAGTTAAAACTCAACCTGTCCACCCTTGACAGTGAACAAAGAGAGATGAGAAAGAAGTTAGTCTATCCAGGGAAGCATGCATACGTTGAAAGGTACGTGTCACAGGACGTGCACATCATAAGGCCGATGACCTTACCAATTTCTGAGAGCATTGCTGCCAAAATTTACCTGCATAAGACCAAAGTTTGAGAAGGGCACGTATGTAGAAAATGAAATATCCATCCTAGATGACCCCATGGGAAGGAAGAAGCTAGCGCTAAAGTGCAAGGAGAAAGAAGAAGAAGAGGAAGAACAAGGGGTGGTGGAAAGGCAGAATGTAGGTACCACGGGGCCGAGTACCTATGTCTAGAAGAAGAGAAGAATGGTGGTCAAGGAAAATACCCCGAAGCCTGTGAAGCCACCATCCCCTGAAGAACCTTCAGATGAAGAAAAGATAGCATCCTCGACTCCAAAGTTTTCTGCAAGAGAAGAAGAAAAAGGAATGGAGGAACAAGGGTCTGAAGATATAGATGACCTGAACGCCTATATAGGTGAAAGGGATGACGATGAAGGGGAAGAGTTGGAGGTGGATCAAGAGCCAATTGATATCCATGACTAGGAAGGAGAGGTGACTAAGAATGCAAATGATGCCTTCATCTTTGTAAGGAGGAAGGCATGCACGGTGAAGAAGAGGGAGCGAAGGGGCTAGTACCAAGGAGCTAGATATGCCCAAGCTCACTCAGGAGGAGGTGAATGAAAAGGAAACAAGGGAGGCAAAGAAGATAATTGATGCCTTGGTCAATGAAGAGTTGGGGCACAACGCGGAGCTCGTGCTCAGTGAGTTCAAGAAGGAACAAAGGGAGAAGAGTGGAAGTAGCATGAAAGGCCCAACTCTCTCGGTAACTATTCCCAAGGGCATGCACACGGGAAGTAAATGTGTGGAAGGGGGAAGAACAACGATGGGTTACATTGATGACCCCAAAAAGTTTTATGCACGTGTTTCCAAAGTACCATGCCCACCAAGGAGCTCACCACCATGGAGTCCTTTGACCCTGAGGGTGGATACCCGTGAACGAGGAAGATGCTATCTTGGGCATTTGACTCCCACCTTGATGAGCCTGAATTTGAGATTAACCAAGGAGTGGTATTGAAGTTGTCTAAAGGAAAGGGGGACAACCCCATTGTAAACACGTAACAACTATCAGATGAGCAAGTGTGCAACGCGCTGAACAAAGTCTCAGTGGAAATTGAGGCTAGGCTCTTCGGTAGAAATGATAGGGTTAGAGTCTTGGAGGACCTATTGGAGAAGAGGAAGGAAGAAGTAGTGAAGCTAACGAAGGATCTTAGCCTTGAGAAATTAATCAGCGCTCAACTTCAGAGGGAGCTTTAGGAGAAAAAGCCGGTACGTGAAGTTTCCAAGAAGGTGGATCTCATCTCCCAATCAATTATCACGAAGCACCCAGACCTTAACCCTCCTACACAAAAGTATAGATCCTCCCTAGAGTGCCTAGAGGACTTGACTTAGATCCTCACCATGGAGAGGTAGCCCTTGGCATTAGAGTCGGTAGAAGAGGTAGCAGTGTACTTGGAGAAAGAAGACAAGTTGAAGGTCATCACACTCATGGCCAAATACAACAAGGTGCTCACCAACATAAGAACAGATGTAAAAACCACGGGGGTTGCTTATGACCACTATGCAGATCAAGATAAAGTGACAAACATACTACTTGCTAGTGAAAAAGTTGAGTTGAGGGAATTCAGAGAAAAGAATAATGGCAATAGATCTGAGTGGGAAAGATCATAGCCGAGGTAGAAAAGAAATCCAAAGCCATTGAGAACCGGTGAGTCTCAATCAAAACCCGGCTAAAAGAGCTCTACAAGGTCATCACAAGGAAGATGGATGCCCTAGAAGATCACGCTAAAGAACTGGAGACTATGGTGGAAACCATTACCACACAAGGGGAGGGGCTAACTTATGATGAGGTGAGCACCTTGGTTGGCGAAATCTGCACTAAAGCACAAAAGGAAGTTAGTGCTTGGAGTACACTAGAGGCCAACCTCTAGAAAAAATTTCTCCTCCTTCTTTAGGAAATTTTCCCCTATTCTTTCTCTTCCCCTTTCTTTATTCTCCCCCATTATTTTCCAAGGCAAGGCCTTACATTCTTTTATACTGCATTCTTTGAGAAGGTTCCCAAGGGCGGAGAATAGGTGAAGTGTGGGGTAATGTTGGGCCCCTAATTTAGCTTCCAAATCTTAAGGGTGCATAGGCATGCATGGCCGGGGAAGCGTGAACGTGTAGGTGCGCAAGGCGAGTTTAAAAGGCTTCTTGGAGAACCAAGGACGCGCATGCCATGTAAAGAACAATTTAGGACTTAGCCATTTTTGGCCTTTGGGATAGAACACATGAAGAACGTGTTCCGTTTGGATAAGGTTCCAGCCTAGTGACAGGGTGTCCTGGAGGAATATACCTTGCGATAGAAAGATCCAAAAAGTTAATCATGACATGGAGAGGCATGCGCTGGGTGACCCACACCTTGACACTTGGGGCTAGATTTGAGGCTACAGAGGAGTTTGTTAGAGCTCAGAGGCCTATTTATATGTGCGCCCTTGGCAAAGAAGAAGAGACAAAAATGAGGTAGTGGAGCTCTGTAGAATTACTGTGAGAACTATGGGATGAAAATGGGTACAGAATTCAAGTAAGGATGTAATGGGGAAATGGGGAATGAAATTTTTGTCTTGTGAGAATACATGTATGGATCCACACATGGCGCATGACTACGGTCTACCTTCTGTAATCTTTTATAAGTAACACTATGAATGAATGTGATAAGGTTACCATGACAAATGTGTTAAGAATCTTTCCTCTGTATTACCTACATATTTCTATTGTACTTTTGTTCTTATATAATCATGAATCTTACTTGAATGGTTAAGTATAGTAGTGGATTTACAACTCTTAGTTCTACTAATTTTGTTACGTGATTTGGTTCTATTATGACCGAAGGGGTGTAGAAGCTATCTTGAGCTCCATAGCCCTTCATGTATGTTAAATCACTAAGTTAGAATCATGAGCTATGCCTTCCACTAGACTCACATAAAAGAGAGACTCAGCTCCCTCTCATGCACCTTGGGTGGCGCCCGGACCCGTTGGGTGATAGGTGACGCGCATGAGGTTCCCTTGTTCTTAGTGGGTGCAAAAGTGACTATACTAATTTGGTAGCCAATCAATACTACCTTATCAAGAATTTTTCTATGTGACCACGTTTACACCCTTACATCATAAAGTGGGGAAATGAGTTGTCATTAGCTATCCTTATCCTCTTTATGGGGGTTTTTGGTGAATAGTAGGAAAGTAACAATTGGTTCATATGCATTTATAGACATAGAACCTCTTTTAAGGAGGTGTCATGGTAGAGAGAAAAGTTGATCACTTTCCCAAAAATATTCCTCCAGCGTCAAGACACTCAAATCCATAGAGTATTCACACCAGTTTGGAAATTGATCAATTTTGATCCCTCCTACCATTTCCAAGTTTCCAAAATTATCTATATCTCCATAACATCTTTCTATCTAACTATGCCTTTTGTGACAAGATTCTCACCCGCATGGATCAAAATAATGATCCATGGTTTGTCATATTATGATTCTTACTATTGGCATGCATTGTCTAGATCTTCTTTATCCCTTTGCATATATGTTATTCTTATATAATTTATATTATTAAATTTCATCCAAATAGCATAAAGGGGGAATGTAGACACAAAATATACACTTCTTACTATTATATTATGCATCTAGTATGTTTTTATATGCATGATTCCTAAGTGATAATATTAGACACTTGTGACACCTCTCCCAATCATTCTACTACTTTTGATTGGCTTTGATTATGAAATTATATTATCTTTTTGGGATTTGTATTCTTTTTTATTTGAGTCACATGGATCGATGTTACTAATTATGCTCATATTTATGTCTCTTGTGCGTGGGACAATACCCCTAGTAAAGACACTAGTGCCACCGACACTAATGTCCCTTTTGGGATTCTTTTCCCATCTTGTTTTTTTAATTTTCCATTTGGATCTTAACTTTGGGTCTTTTATAATTCTTATTTCATGATTTGGGTCAGCCTTTAGTGTCCAAGTGTTGAAATTCAAATAAAGGATTCATCTATACACAACTTACTAACTATTCTAAGGGGTTAGGAAATTTGGGTTATTACTTCCCATATACTACTTGGGATAAGAGAAACAATCAAGAAATATATTTTGAGTTACATCATTCGCTACATACGAAGGGAAAATTTTGATTTCAATCGCACATATTCATCTAGGATGAAAAGTAGTTATATCCTACTAACTTAGTGCAATTGACACATGGGTAACCTAGGCTGCAAGGGACGTAATTGTATCAAACACACTAGAACTACATTGATTCTGAAATGTAGTGTAATACTAGTGACAATAACATTGGGGTGACCATCGGGGTCATTCTCGACTCAAGGATATATATAGTTCATTCACTCTAATGTGTGATTGATCCTCATGTAGGTAGTTAGGGTTTGTTTTGCAAAAACATGTATGACTATAAAACCTTATATTGAATTTAGAGTAACAAAGAGTGAAGTGAAGAAGATATTATTAGACCTTAAGAAGACAATATCCAAAATTACTACCAAGATGTTAGTACCTATTTTAAATACTAGCTCTCGAGGTGGTCTTGTCTTCCTCTCGGTGTTTCTTTCTAGAATAATTACAAATATTTGTTTCCTAGACGAAGCATATATAATCTAAATATAGCTTATTTCAACTTTGCTATTTTAGCCCGAATCAACCCTAATAGTCAAATATAAGCAAGATCACTCTATCCTCTTATTATTTTCTCTTATTTACCATTGCATGTTAGATCTTATGTATTCTTGATATTATTTTTTGATCGCAATCCTTTGATATAAGATTTAATTTTGTTAAATCACCCTCAATAGTAAAGATAAACCTATAAACAAAGTGTTTCATTAAGAAACGAGGGATAAATTTGGATGCCCCTAGTGTGTGTGTAGTATCCGATCTATCTAATGAGAATATTGAGTGAAGGCCTACTATCTACCATTATGAATGAAGGAAAAGTGTGATCATGGGTCAAGATACTAGTGTCATGTGAGGGCATGTGTCTCGAGAGTGTGTATAAACGATATTGAACTAAAGAGTTGTGTCATATAGAGGGTGAAAGATACATATGAGAATACCTAGATGTGCATTGAGTATTATGAACTATGTGTGATAACCTAGTCATATGTGAAGGACCACGAGGCCTAGAAATATCTTGAGAGTGAGTGATAGGAACCATAAGTCCAAAATATCTAAGCATACAAGTAGGTAGGATTGAAATTGTGGTACTTTTTATCACAAAAAAATAACACCCTATGATTTACGAGAATTTATGGATGAGTAATCGGTGTTTTTTGGTAACATGGGATTCTCTCTCAAGTTGTGGGACTTTCTACTTAGAGACAAACCTCCAGAGAAGGTTGGTTCCTTTACCTAATCCTAATGTTAAACTACTCCTAAGGAAGGAACACAACTATCTAATCCTACTCTATGATTCCAAAAGACTAGGTTAAGAGATATTTGCATGAAAATGGGGAATCCTACCCTAACGAGAGGTGATAACACCAAGAAAAGGGATGGAAGTACTCTAGTTAGGGAACATGGAGAAGAAAAATGGAAAAAGGAGAAGCCAAACATATGTGATATAAAACCAAAGATTTATTCACCATATATTCTCCATAAAACACAAAAAAATGAACTTGTAAAGGAGAAATACATGCACAACACACTACATCAAGTAAAAGAGAGGAAATGTTGCAAATAAACATGAGTCATGGGTTGAGAAAACACCACAAAACAATCTTTATTGCAATAAAAGTATGTACAAATAATTATAATTACATATGAAGGTACAAAAACACATTTCTAAACCCAAAATAAAGGTTTGATTGTTTACAACAACTCGTAAACCATTTTGAAAAAGTTTATTTTAGTTTTAGAACATTCCCCCTTTCAAAATGAAATATTTTTTCAATATATAGATCAAGGAAGAAAGAGAAGAGGGGAAAAAGAAGGGAATGGATTTTCAATTTTCAACCACCAACAATCTATATTGAACTATCCTATAAAGCACACGGGCACCTTGCAAGGCAATTCCAATGTCCATTATGTCTTGTGAATGGAGATGGAAGCCATAATTTATCAATTTTGGTGGTTGAGAGTGAGATTTAGCTATTTACGCGCTCATGACTTTCCTCTTTCCATTTGAATATATGTTTTCCATTTTGAACTAGAAAACATCATCATTTTTACATTCTTGGTGGCAACATGAAGAGCATAATAAGATCTTTCCAACGAGACCAATTTTATTGAATTTGGAGTATGGAATCAAAAGATATGACCATATAAAATTTTGAATGTCGGGATGAATGCAGGGAATGTGACAGTGTGGTAACATTTGATTGGCCTTGGAGATTTCCTCTACCTATGCATGCATTTATTTTCCTTTGCCACATGTTGGTCTTTGGTTAGTTGTGGGGTCAAGAATTTCCAATATGTGTATTGTACACATGCATGTTCCATTATAAAATGTGATCTAATAGAGAATGACACATACATTCATAGTTTTAGACTGTTTTTTACTTGTACTAGCCACCAAAAATGTGAGCCAATGAGAAAGCTCCATGCACATTCGCAGTGTCGACTATTCTTTTATCTGTAATGACCACTATAAAATATGAGCCAATGACAAAACTCCACATAAATTTATAATTCACTTTCATTATAAACCTTTTCAGAGTGCGAAACACAAACCAATATTAAAGTTACACACTACTTCGTAATTCATACCTTTGATAGCCCCTTCGACCCCTACAAAACAGAGCCAATGAGAAATATCCATGCTCCCGAAAATGTTAGAATGTTTGATAACCCTAACTGAAAACTATGAAATGTCGAAAAATAGATATCTCCATGCTCCCCTGAGAAAGTCGACCTTTAATAGCCCCTTTTGACTATTGTGAAGTGTAAGCTAAAGAGAAAACTCCACGCTTCTTACAATGTCATTGTGTCGATTCTAATTTTGCAACATCATGTCGAATGCAAAAGGTGAGACAAGTAAGAAGGCTTCACATATTCTTTGGATTTCACAATGGAAAGATCTCTTGATTTCATTTTTACCTTTCATTGGTTACAGCATTTGCATTGCAATTTCTATCTAGGCAGACTTAAACGCTCGATCCATAGAAATATTTTCATGTGTTGCCTCCACTTTGGACTTTCTCGGACCTGACACCCTTATAAAAATTGGTCTTTTACATGTGATTGAGGTCCATAGAATGCATCTACCTTGAATTTCACTCGAAAAATGACACATGTCCACCTTCATCCGTTGATCGATTCTTTGACTTATTGACTTTTTCTTCCCCACCGCAGACTCCAAAGGACATGTGAAACTCGATGCATTCCACATAATCTAAGTCCATGAAACCCAAATGACATGAAAAGATCCAAAATCCCACCACATGGCTTTATACTTCAAGGGCACTTGAATTTCTTAGTGGTGTATAATTTTTCTAGTAATTTGAATGTCCTAGGTTTTTTAAATGGTTGTCCATTTAAAATGAGTTATCCAAATTAATCCAGAGAAGTTGATTTTGGATAATAGTTTGGTGACCTCCAGGGACATCTACCTACTAGATCAACATTTTAGTATCCTTTATCCATCCATTGGGCATGGAGTCGAGGCTAAACCTTGAAGAAATTGATATTTTCCTTTGAATATTTGGTTCCTAAATATGTACGAACTTAGCAAGACCAAACTTGAAACTTTCTCGATAACCACTATCCTAAAATTGATATTTGGAGCTCTAAATAAGCTTTAAAACTACTCCAACTATTTGATTCCACCACGAAACTTGTTCCACCTTCCAAAATAGAATTTGCAACAACAACAAAATACCATAAAAACTATATTAAAACATGTAAAATCATACATGTCCTAAGTGGAAATATGCACAATGGGAACAAGAACTTATTCTATTGAAAACAAACCTACCTACTCTACTCTAACTATAGGCAATGGAAGCTCAAAAAAATCTAGAAATAAAAACAGATAAATAACCACCTTTCCTCACAATTTTAGACCACGTAATTGATTTTATAGTGAACATGGTCATTAACAAGAGTGAAAAATTGATTTGAAGCTGGTTTTCCACCATTTTCATCAAAGTATCAAAAACAACACAAATACCTCCTTTAGTTACTCTAGATTTAGTTTTGAGAGGAATTCTAGCTGGCCTTTGGTACTTTGTAGTTCTTTCTCATGCTCTAAACTATGCATGAATAGTTGTAACTCCTTATTTGGCTCTAGACTAGCCAAATACCTGATTTGGAAAGGTCTAATCCTCTATATTTTATCATCTTATTTATATGTATGCCCATAAAAAAATTCATAAGGAGAAATTTCTTTATTTCCCTCATCATTGAGTAGGTATGCACCTAATTTAAACTTCATTCTACTTCCACAAATAACTTTGTCTCTTTCATGATGACTATTTGGGAAAATACGTCATCATCTTCCTCATTTTCCTCATCACCTAACATGAAGTTTGCAAGATCAAACACATCTATTTCTTCTTCATGAGGTCTGATATGAGTAACAAATTGTTTTGTGATGCTTTCCTTCATGGCAAGTTCATCAATAAAATCAAGTCCAACTAGGAGTGAAGGAATAGAAAAAATGTAATTTCAATGTTAAAAGAAAGCAAGAAGCTTTCTATGATCTCCTCTTCATCCAAGACCTATGAATTTTATTTATTCTCCCCAAATTTGGTTTTGGTTTATCTTTCTCCACAACCGATTATTATGAAGATAAGTCAATAACCTCTACTAATATGGTGTCATCATGTACAATGCATTTAAAACATAGAGATTGTTGATCATCTCCTTCTTTTTATTTCTCTTTTACAAAATCAACCTCCACTTTGTATTCCTCAATCCCAACCTCTATTGAAGGCTTAACCAGCTACAAAATTCTATTGGATTTAAATTTTGAAGCCCAATCCTTCAAGGTTTTTGTAATTTATTCTCTGTTGGGTTCTTCAAATTATTGTCCACCTTGATTGATTTTCTGGTTTGTTTCTTCCCAAAATGGGTTTGGGAATGCAAGAGGATGAGTGGCATTGGACACAACTAATTTTTGCAATAGTTGTAATGAAGGGGAAGGTGTTATTTCTTCTTGTGGAGGAGAGGAAATGGAAGGAGAAGCCTTGAGGAAGCTAGGGATTTTAACCTTAGGCTTGGGTGGTTGATAAGGAATAGGCATTGAATATTGATACAGTAAAAGTTTAAGAACATATCGTTGATAGGGTTCTTCAACCTTAGATTGATCAACCTCTAATGCTTGTAAAGATGAAATAAAACCAACCATTTGAGTGAAATACTCACTCATTACCTCAAGTATTTTTTTATGGGCTAAGCTAACTATCTATAAGACTTCCCCATTGACAGGGTTTCCTAAGACCATGTTATCTAACTTTCAAACTTTGTGGTTTCCCCAAGAACCTAAAAGATTTGCTCCATTATTTAAATTATGCCTTCTAATCTTCTTTACGTATAGGATTACCTCTAAATTTTACATAATCATACTCTTGAATAGCTCCATGGTTTGATGAATGACCATACTGATTTACATATAGCTCATAGGAATATGCATACTAATTTTGATTTTGTCCATAAAACTGATCTAGAAGGTGTGTTATAGCAGCTTGAAGAATAATTTTGCAAGGTTGGATGTGGGTACGAATGGTATAGCTACTGTAAATGAGATTTCTAGTGAGGAAATGAAGTCATGATTGTAAAAATTCATGGGAGATAAAAATTAAAGGACCAGATGGAAGCAAATGGTCTCAAGCTAGTTTATACAATAGGTTGGTTGGGCCAACGGAGTCATCATATATGATTTAAATTTCCTCCAAAGGCTGAAATCACATCAAGAGCACATCAAACTTGGTGAAATTAAATGTACACCAAGATTTTGTAATCAAACACCTACAAAGTATGAATTAAAATTTGTCCCATCGAGCATACTATAATTGCTATCACAAAAATAAACACCCTCTGATTTGAGTGAAATTATGGATGAGCAATAATTGTTTTTGGATAACATGGGATTATCTCTCAAGTGGGACTTGCTACTTAGAGACAAACCTCTAGAGAAGGCTGGTGCTATGTACCTTTGGATATGATAATATAATATATATGGGTTGATGGAGATCTTTGACATGTGGCACACATCCCCTTAGTTATATGTATGGGTTCACATGGGATATAATATTATAATGTATATGGGTTGATGGAGATGCCAACATGTGGCACACATCCCCTTAGTTAGTTATATGGGCTCACATAGGAATTAATTATATTGGGTAATGGGTTGGCCTACATTAGGATTAGGTGTTACCCATCCTATTTAAAGGATGTGAGTATCATTATGAGTAGGTAAGGTATGTATGAGTTGAGTATTCTACTTGGTAGAGGCTTATTGGAGGTGTCCCCATCGAAGTGGATTCCCATCTTGGGAGATTATGAAGTTACTCCTTCCTTAAAGAGCATTGTATGGTGTTGCCCTACCTTAAGGGTATTATTCTCGCATATATTGATATTAGGGCATCTTGGACCCACATATATCTATTGTTGTGTTATCTTATGTAATTTATAGATTTATTGTATGCAAGGTTCTTATCAAGTGGTATCAAAGCGACCACCTAGGTTCAAGTCTTGACACGAGTAGCTATGTTGGCATTGCGGTGTTCACCTGGGGCTAGTATAGGGCATGGCGGTCCCGCTATATGGGCACAAATCTAGCCCAGGGTCTAGGATACGGAAGCGTGGTGGGATGTTATGATCCTCATGTGTGGATTTCACTAACGCCTCGAGGTTTTGGTGTAACGGTTTGTTACATTTGGTATCAGAGTGACCTTGCATAATAACCTTGCATGCGATAAATCAATAAATTGTATAATATAACACAACACCAGATATATGGGGGGCCAAGATGCCCAAATATGTAGAATAATACCCTTAAGGTAGGGCAACACCATGCAATGCTCCTTAAGGAAGGAGTAACTCCACAATCTCCCAAGATGGGAATCCACTTCGAGGGGGACACCTCCAATATACCTCTACCAAGTAGAAGAATCAACTCATACATACCTGACATGCTCATAATGATACTCACATCCTTTAAATAGGATGGGTAACACCTAATCCCAATGTAGGCCGACCCATTACCCAATATAATTAATTCCTATGTGAGCCCATATAACTAACTAAGGGATGTGTGCCACATGTCAAAGATCTCCATCAACCCATATACATTATAATATTATATCCCATGTGAACCCATACATATAACTAAGGGGATGTGTGCATCATGTCGGCATCTCCATCAACCCATATATTATATTATCATATCCCAAGGTACATAGCAGCTAGGTCCTCCACCTAATCCTAATGCTAAAATACTCTTAAGTAAGGTAATACATCTATCTAATCCTACTCTATGATTCTAAGGGACTAGGGGAAGAGAAAGATGCATGAAAATGGGAAATCCTATACTAATAAAGGCGATAACTTGAGAAGAAAAGGGGTGGACATAATCTAGTGAAGGAAAAGGGAGAAGGAAAATGGAGAAGGGAGAGGTCGATATATGTGACACGAGACCCAAGCTTCATTCAGCATCTATCCTCCATGAAACACAAAAAAATGAATTGAAAAGGAGAAATACATGCACAACACACTACATCAAGTAAAAGAGAGGAAATGTTGCAGATAAACATGAGTTAGGGTTGAGAAAACACCACAAAACAAGATTTATTATAAAAATATGCACAAACCATTACATTTGTAGAGGAAGGAACAAGAACACATTTCTAAGCCCAAAATGAAGGTTTGATGGATCATAGCTACTCAAAAACCATTTTGACAAAGTTTTTTTATAGTTTTAGAACATTCCCTCATTTCATAATGAAATATTTTTACAATATATAGATCAAGGAAAAAGATAAAAGGGCACACATTTTTCAAATTTCAACCACCAACAACCTATATTGAATTCTCTTACAAAGCACATGGGTACCCTGCAAGGCCATCTTTATGTCCATTCTATCTTGTAAAAGGAGATGGAATCCATACATTGTCAATTTTGGTTGTTGAAAGTGAGATTTGACTGCCTATGTGCTCAAGAATATCCTCTCTCACTTTTAATTCATGTTTTCCATTTTGAACCACCAACCATCATCAATTTTTGACCTTTTTGGTGCAAACATAAAGATCAAGATGAGAGCTTTCAAAAGAGACTAATTTCATTGAATATGAAGCGGGGAATCAAAAGATATGGCCATATGAAATTTTGAATACCAAGATGAATATGAACATGACACATGGTAACATTTGATTGGCCAAAGATATTTCCTTTTCCTATGTGTGCATTTATTTTCCTTTTCCATGTGTTGGTATCTCGGTTAGTTAAGGGGGTCGAGCATTTCCTACGTGCTCATTGCGTTCAAGTATGTTCCATTATAAAATACGATCCAATAAGAAAATTCCACATACCTTCGCACTATTTGAATTTTATTTTACTTGTACTTGACCACCACAAAACGTGATCCAATGAGAAATATCCACGCACCTTTGCATTGTTATGTTGTTTTTTTACTTGTACTACCCACCCTAAAATATGAGATAATGAGAATGCTCCACATACCTTCACAATTCAATTTCATTATAAGAACCTTGTCGAGTGCGAAGCAAAAACAATCGAAAGTTCCATGCTAATTTGTAATAAACACCTTTTATATCCCCTTGACCACTATGAAACATAAGCCAATGATAAATCTTCACACTCCTTGCAAAGTTAGAATTTTTGATAAACTTGACTAGCAACTGCAAAACATGACAAAATGAGAAAGCTCCATGCTCCTTGCAATGTCACACCTTTGATAGGCCCTTCTAACTCTGCAGTGAACTCGTAAGCCAATGAGAAAGTTCCATGTTCCTCGTAATGTCATTATGTCAAATTTTGCTTTTTTACCATCATGTTAGAATGTGAAAGGTGATCTAGTAAGAAGGTTCCACGTATGCTTTGGATTCACAAAGTGTCGAGCTCTCTTTATTTGGTTGTGACCTTCACATCTCAACTTCTATCCGGGTAGAATTTGAAGTAGGATCCATAGAAATAGTGCCATGTGTCACCTCCAGCTTTAGCCTTTCTTAGACCTGATTCCCTTATAAAAACATGGTCTATTCCGTGGAATTAAGGTTCATAGAATGTAACGCCTTGAAGTTTTTTGAAAAGGAGACACATGTCCACCTTGACCATTGATCACTTGACCTTTTAAATTTATCTACCCCACCACATACCCAAAATGACATGTGAAACTTGGTGTATTCTGCATACTTGAAGTATATGGAAATCAAATTCTATGAAGAGACTGGAATCCCTCCATGTGTCTTGTTACTTCACGAGAACTCAAATTGCTTAGTGGTGTAGAATTTTTATGGACATTTGAATGTCCCAAGATTTTTTAAATAGTGAATCCCATTTAAAATGAGTTACCTAAATTAATCTAGGGATTAATTTGGGATAACAATACTAGCACTATAAGTGTGTGGCAAGACCATAAGACCATCATTACTAGTTATAGGAGTGACTGCAGTGGTAGGTGTACTCGGGACAATGCTATCTAGAGTATAATGTGCACTAGTGGTAGGGACATGTGAAGCTTAAGTAATAATAGGTAAATGGGTCCTAGGTGGTATTCCTTGATAGCCGATGACATCAAACTCATGTATGAATTTAACACACTTATGCACAATGGATGGAATTCACTTAATAGCCTTGAGCCAAGGAAACATTAAGACCATGTCACAATGCTTGATGATTGATGCTACAAAAATTGGCATAAAAATAGTGAGAGGCCAACTATGATGATAAGAGTTGCATGACCATATGAGGTAGGTCACCTATGATTTATTTGGAACATTGGAAAAAGAATAGAATGTAGAAGAGGGAGTGAATATTCATCATGATTAAAATATAGATTCATCATTACATTGTTGAGAGCTTGATTGGTAATAGAAACATGAATGTGAAGCCTAAAATATATTAAAGAATCAGGGAAGTATACATCAATAAAATTGATGACCGGTGGTGAAGTAGTAGTAGCACCAACAAGAAAATATAAAGGATCATTGGTAATTTGAGGAAGGGGAACCACATTATAAGCATGGTTAGTAGTTGCCTCAGGTGTAGCTTTTTCATGTTTAGGAAGTGGGTCATTGAATATTTTAATCTTAACATTATCATTGGGAGGTTTAGATGTAATAGGATTATCCCATTCAATTACATCAGAATCAATTATATCTTTAATTACATGTTTAAGTTCATAGAATTTATCGTGGAGTTTCCATTACATTGGTGATAGTCACAATATGTTTTTTCATCACAGTTCTTTCCTTGAGGATGACTAGAGGATAACTCAAGCGGAAGAGGAAGACAAATAATATTACTAGTAAGGAACTATTGAAACACTTCCCGAGGTGGGATAGGTAATTCGGTAAAATTTCATCAATTAGATTGAAGTTAGAACTTTGTTGGTTGGGACACTCTATTAATATTAGTCTTAGCCCAATCTCGGGCTCAATAGATTTACTCTTATTTTAGAATTTGGCATTAGATTGGGAAAAATCTTGATCACCATACTTAAGCTTACACATGGAAATTATCTTGGCCATATGGTCCTCAAGGATATAACATAAGTGATTAAAGGAACAGAAAGGTATAAAAATTGACTTACTCTTGGATATGAGGCAAGATGCTTTGTAAGAATTGATATTGTAAATTGGAATCAACTAAGACATTATTAATTTTAGTAAGATTAGTCTTATAAAAATAAAATATTATTAAGGTATTCATTAAACCCTTGTTTCATTTTATCCATTTATGCATAAGATATTTTAGTGCCAATACTAATAGAATTTTTTTGCCAAAAATTGATTTTCTATTGGAGTAAAAGATCATATAAAATGAATTGGAAAATCATTGAACCATTATAATGAAAAAAATTGTAAAATTATAGGAAATAATTTTATTAATAATGTATCATCAAATACATAATATAAGAAAGCAACATGAAATGATATAAGACACTCTCGAGGGTCTTCTCTATATTGAAAAGTGGAATTTTAGGTGAGATGAAATAGTGAGGAAGGGGATAAAATGCAACCTCGGGTGTGAGAGGATTGTGTAGAAGAAGTGAATAATATATAGAAGAAGAGGATATAATAGTACCCCACTATAATTGAATAACTTGGGCTTGTAGATCATGCACCAAGGATTCTAAGGCATAGGTGCCGAAGAAGAACTAGGTTGAATATGAGAGATAAGAGGAGAAGAAAAATGAGTAGTAGACATATGAATGGAGACATTAAGACTATATTCTCCCATGTTTTTAGGGAAAAGAAGATGTGGAACCATGAAGGTGACATCTATAGAAGTGGTAAAATCCTAGAGTCATTATGATTCCTCGGAATTGGCATATAAGTAAAGATCTATATTATGAGGGTTGGTAGCTATGTATGCATTTAAATCATTTGAATGTTTAGTAGTAAATAATTCAAGAGGAGCCTCAACCATGATGAGGGATTTTTGAAAACCATAAAATAAGATATATTTGATGTACAATATATAATACTTGGGTTCACTAAATAATTTAACCTAAATTGGTTAATATCTAGATGTGTAGTAAGCGATTAAATCTTATCCTAATAAACTAGTTTCTAAGGCTAATTGCATTCATATCAATATAGTACATGAAATGAGATAAATAACAATATATAAAGTAATAACAATGAAAAGGAGAAGAAAAATTAGCTAATATTATGGTTCTTGTACTAATATGGGGACTGGAAATAACCTCGATAGAGTCTTGTTATTTAAATTGTGATTTGAACAACTTTCTAGCCCAAAGTGTATGGTATGGCCTAAATCATACCCCCGCTATGGCCATTCCCTTATGCTCTCCTCTCTTGATTCTTTCTAGGTTTATTTAGTTCTTCTTGCTATGTTCCTCAACAAAATTTTGATCTTTGATATTGTGCGATGCTCACCGTGCAATTGATTCAATCTCTAAAACCATAGATGGTAAGGAAGTCCTAAAAACCTAAAGTGAGGTGGGTTATGGGTAACCCTATACACCAATGATGTTGCCACTACTCTGAAGAGGATCAAAAATATTTCCTTCTTTCTTATAATGTGATATCTAGAATGCATATAATTAAATTGATAACCATGTTATTGCAACAATGAGATTGTACTTAATTGTTTCCTTATCTTGACTTAACTTTGGTAATATGGCTCTTGTTCTTGCAGAAATGATTAGAAGAATGTCCTATGATGATTATGTAGAGTATATATATCTTAAGGGAGTCTTGGAATATATTTTCTAGTGATTTATCTCGGTGTTTACTCATTGAAGTGCTAAGAGTCAAGTAGAATGGATTCCCTCCTCGATGGGAGATGAATGACTTGCTTATACATGTGTCTAGGATATTAAGAAATTAAATAAGGTCAAATATAAGTGTACCAAAGAGATTTAAATTGATAAAATGACCAGTGGAGGGAAAGGGACCGAAGTGGATAACAGAGGCCATAACATATGGACATTATGTCCCTTTTGGGTGATCTCATTCGTGATGCATAAACAATTTCTTTAAAAACTATGATTGTAATATGTAAGGGTATATACCAATTTTATGGATTAATATGACCATTATGCGAATAAATTGGTTATGTGTACAAGCAAGAATGAGTGGGATATAACTAGGGATAGGATAATTGATCATATTGAGAAAGTTTTGACTAATGCAAGTATGTTGTACAATTTATGTTGTCACAAGACAGGAATTACCAAATTGATTTTCTATATTTTCATCAAAGAGATGACTATGCTAACTATCTAACAATATTACAAAAATAAGTTTCTTTATACCTCTAAGGGTGATATTCTTGTTGTTCAATTACATCTCTATGCAAAGTTATATGTACTCTCTTACATGGAATTTTTTTCTATTTTTTAGAAAATATTTGGGAATCAAACTAGAAGTCACAATGGAATATGTACATATTATAGGTGTTTCTTGAGAAGGGTTTGCATTTGTTTTTATATCAGAATAACAAGAATCTTGGATATTTTCCACACGTTTCTCACATAGTCGCTCAAGTGGAAGAAATTTTAATTACAAGAGTTAATCCAATTTTCATGTTTAACATGATCAAGGTGGCTAATTTAAATAAAATGGACACACAATAAGTATAGTGCAATATGACAAATAAATCACCAATAATTTTCTAGGTTGTATAGATGATATAGACATCTTGATTTTTAACATACAAGGATCATATCAAAAGAAATATTATCTCGCTATTTGTAGAATCTGCATGGTTCAAGATTTGGAATATAAAATAACGCATTCCTTACTACAAGGATGTTTTCATTAACAAAAATACTTATGTTTGATGCTCGATATTTGTCCACTATTCTATAGTAATATTTTGTTGATTTTTCAAGACTCATTCAATGATGAGTAATTTGATGGGATTGATGAAAAATTGTGCGCAACTCGTTCAAGAAATAATCATCTTTATTTCTTTACATACTTCTTAATAGTTGTATTAAAATAAAAAACATTTTTCCTTCATCAAATCCTGACGGTAAATAGACATACGAATATGTTGTGTGTAGGCACTAAAATTTGGTAACTTGTCCTTTTGTAATGCCAAGTTTGACTATGTTCCCTTACTTAAGATAAACTATCACAATTAGACTCTAATGAATTCATATCTCTAGTTATTAAATGGATTGCTTATATTTACACTTTTATCTATCGTCAATTAATTTAGAATATATTTTGTTCAAGAATTCCACCAAAAGATGGTTGGTATAAGTTGAATTTTGATGATCCCTCTAAAGGTAACCCGGGAAGCCGGTGGAGGAGGCTTCATCAGAAACCAACATGGTCAACTAATTGTTGCTTATGCAGAGGCCCCATGGACAAGCAATCCAATCACTTTCTTGAGGCCCTTGCTGCTCTCTAGGGAATCAGAATGGATAGGATTCTCAATGTAAACAATCTCATTATGGAGGGGGATTATTTGAATATCATTAGCAACCTCTCTGGAACCCAAACACCCAATAGGACCATTAGTGATTTCATTAAAGAAGCTAATAAGCTATGTAATGGTCTTAATATTATTATTCAACATGTGTACAGGGAGGGTAATAGTACCAAAGAATCACTTGCTAATGTTGGTGTTCACATGAATAACTATAGTGAGTGGCATGATGACAAGGACCTCCCCTACGCAGCTCATTCTATCATCATTAATGAAGCTACCACCTAACTCATCATTACTGACTTAAGCGGTGGCCTACGCATGTGTGTAATTTACCTCCTTGGTACTTTTAATGGATCAGATTTATTAATTTTTATTTTATCCCCCTCAAATACTTGAGGATTTTTATTAATGAATAGGGTTGGAGTAAGGAGATGAGTTTTATCTGGGTAGCAGTCCGGTATTTAGGCTGCCGAATTGCTGTCAAAAGGATTATTTGTTGTTGCCACTACTCTGTAATAGATTTACCACTAATTCCATCCATGATGGGAGGGATACCATGCAAATTAGAACAATTTTTGACCCTTGATGATGGCACAATGTTGAACTTTGGGAAGCCCTCAATATTGGAGGTTTCACAAAATTCATACAACAGATCGGGGGCCATGATAAACATATCTCTCTGTAATTTGTAGCTAATTGGAAAGAAAAATATAAATTTCAAGGGTAGGAATTCAACATTTCAAAAACTTCATTTCCTTCATCACAGGTTTGAGTATGGAGGGAAACAAGTTCTTTCACAATAATTTTGATAAGGATGCAGAGGAAAGGTTTTCCTTGGGTGATGGGGAAGAAATCCAAACAGAATGTGCTTTGACATCATCTCTTCTTCCATTCCACAACATTTTGATGAAGTTTCCCACATGGTGGTTTGATACATAATACTAGAAGGTAGGTTCTCCACCCTTCCCTTGTAACATTTCGTTCTACTTAATCATTTTAAGAGAGAAGAAAATTTCAGTTTTCCTTATTACATTTTTCATTCTTTGGAAAAATATTTTTTAGAGGTTCAAGGATATAGGTGAGTGCTTCCACTCCATCAGGGAGTCATCTTCCTTATTTATGAATTCATTCTATATGTAATTACAAATGCCCCGACCCTCCTTTATCTCCTCCTCCCCAAAAACCCCACATTAGAACTAAGAATCCCAACTTTCATGACTTTGTTTCGAACCTCCACCTAATAATAAGATTATCGAAGTAACAAGAAATATAAGGAGATAATTAGAGTGAAAATCCTCTCGGTGATCAACCATGATACTCTTGATGCTCGTGTCACTCCTACTGTACTTGAAAAATTTAAAAAGCGGGCTGATGCTTTGAAATCTATTGAAGATAATGTTAATTTTCACCTAAAGATTGATAAAAGATCACCACAAACCCCGCCTCCATTACCATCCTGCAAGAGTAAATAAAATCAATGTCTAGTCAAGTCAAAGTTCTTGAGGAAAAATATAATAATCAATTAGCCATTCATAGAGTAGTTCTTGACCTCCTCCAGGTTCATATTAACTAGATTTGTGATGTTATTGGGATTCTTGCATCAGCATGGAAGAAAGGGAGGATCACTAAGAAGTTCTTCAAAGAGACCAATCTAGACCCTAATGTTGGGGTAGCCATGAATCTGTATAAGGAACTTAAAGTTGCACTTAAGGTGTATAGCAAATATGTGAATTAGTTCATTTTGTGCCTCTATGTTCTCAGTGTAGTTGTTATTCTATTGTTTCCGAGCTGCTGTTTTTTTTTTGTTAGTTAGTTTTCGGGCTTCTTGTAGGCAGTTGGCCCCTGCCTTAGTACTCTTATATTTTTATCTAGATTTTTGGCTTTTGGTTGGGGTGTGGCCCCCTATTTCAAAAAAACACTTTGTACTTTCATGTTTATCTTGGCTATTGAGCCTTTTTTATTGTATTACAGGGTATGGTCCCTTCAAAACCATTTACCTATAATAAAAAAATCATTTAGAATATTTTAAAATTAAAGTAGTAAATAACCTTTTTACTTCATGCCTTAACTTACTATTTCACTTTTTATCTTTCCTATCCAAGACTATATACAAAGGGTTAGTATGTGGGGTCTGTTCTTTGTTGACATGTAAGGTCCTTCCCCTTTCTTTCTCGACTCTATTTTTTACGCTAATATCTTTTGGGTCGTTCTATCTTCCTAAGGTCGGCCTTATTAGAATATTCCACCTACTAAAAATGTTTATTTCAGTAATTTTGTACATATTCCATCAGTGCTAAAAATATAGCTCTCATTGGAATCCAATATTACTTATTTTGGAGTCCAAAATGTTAAATATTGGTATTTTCTATACTCCAAAATTATAGATATTGGAATCCAAAAATTGAAATATTGGAATCCAAAAATTAAAATATTGGACTCCAAAATTGAATTATTTTCTATGTACCTTGGGATATGATATTATAATGTATATGGGTTGATGGATATTCCGACATGTGGCACACACCCCTTAGTTATATGTTTATAATATATGGGGTCATATAGGAATTAGTTATATTGGGTAATGAGTTGACCTACATTGGGATTAGGTGTTACCCATCCATTAAGAGTAATGCATGTCTATATAAATGATGTGATTATCATTATGAGTATGTCATGTGATGTATGAGCTTATTTATCTATTTGTTTGAGGTATATTGGATGTGTCCCCCTCAAAGTGGATTTCCATCTTGGGAGATTGTGGAGTTACTCTTTCCATAAGGAAACTTGTATGGTGTTACCCTACCTTAAGGGTTATTATTTTACATATGTTGAATATTTGGGAATATTGGCCCACTAGTATATCTTGTATTATGTTATCTGGTGTAGATTATTCATTTATTATATGCAAATATTTTATCAAGTGGTATCAAAATGTCAATCCAGGTACGTTTATGGGATGATACCTTAATTTTATTGATTCACCTATATTTTGATATAGGATTTTAATTTTGAGATATTTTTGGTTTTAATTGGATACATCATTCAAGTGATATTCCCTCCAAATTTCATATTTTTAAAGCTATTTTTAAAATATATGTGATTTTTGGTTTTGAATTCCATGTTTCATCCGTATATTCCATATTTTGGTGAGTTATCTATTGAATGTTTTGGGGTGGAGGTGAATATAGTTAAAATTTCAGAAATGTTTTTATTTGTTTTGAGAGAGTTATTTAAGTTTTATGGTTTTTAAAAAAATTCTCCATAGGCCTCAATATTATGAATTTTTCCATTTTTGAAATATCTCAAAATTCAATTGGGGTTAGTGTTTTGTGTTTTCTAATTTTTTTCCAAAATCTAGTTGAAAAGGTTAAAATAAGTTTTGATCAAAAGGGTCTATTTCTAAAATGCTAGTTTTTGTGGAACATGGGGATGAGAAATTTTTATGGATATGGTAAGATTAATGCTAGAGAATGGTAGAAAACATTTAACGAGAGATTTTCTACATCATCGATATTTAGAAATTCAAATTTTGGATTAGTGGCCCTGCACATTTGGTTTTATGAGTTAGAAAGGAAATTCCTAATTGGTCTTGGGAGGAAAAAGAACAATTTTTCATGGATAGATGGGAAAAAAATAATAAATGCAAGAGGAAGAATAAGAATGGATAATAGTGAGGAAGATGAAAAATCAAAATAATAAGATGAAGAAGAAAATGTTGATGTTGAAGTTGTTACACATGATTTAGAAGGAGAGATAGTGGATCAAGATAAGAGTTCAAATAATGCATCTCCAAGGAAGGAAGCTTCAATATTTCAATTTGAAGGGTGCATTCAAAGGAAAAAGGTAATTATTTCCATAAAACCTAGAATAAAATATAAATTCATCAATATGGATGTATCTCAACATCTACATGTTCAAGAAAATCATATAAAGAAATCTCAAGTGGATGATAAAAAAATCAATTTTTTGAAGATTTAAATATTTCTATGGATAAATATGTTTTGCATTAATATTTTTTATGCTTTAGATATGGATATTATTCTTATATATACTTGGTTAGAGAAATTGGGAACAATTAATATTAATGTGCAAAATAAATTCATGAAATTATGGTACAAGAGAAATAAAATTACATTACAGGATATCACACTTAGCAAAGCAAAACAATTAATGTCAAGATGAATCATAAAGATGAATTTTAAGATGATGAATAAGGGAATAAGGATGATTTAGAAAGAGAGGATGAAGAACATGATGAAAAAGACAAAAAGAATCTTACGCTCAAAGCATAAAAAGAAATAACAAACAAGGTGGAAGAGGAAAAGAAAGATGAGGAAAAGATTGATAAGGTTAAGGATACTAAGGTTTCATCATATAGAAACTCACATAATCATGAGAGGACATGTTAGGACACATGAGGGAATTATATATATATATATATATATATATACACACACACACACACAGGGGAATTGAGGAGAAATTTTTATGGCTATACATGGAACCAATGGAACAAAAATCATATGACATGGAACTATATGACATGGATTATGTAAAATACTATGGAAACCATGGGTAGAGAAAAGTCAAGGTGGAACTATCTATCAATGGAAATATTGTGGACGACCCTTCTATGTGGCACATGCTTTGGGTTGGGGATTTCGAAAGTATATCATAAAGTTGCAAGGGCATGATCCTTCATTAACCAGGGAGTTTGGGTTGGCATGGAAGGATGGTAAGGTGGTGGTCAAGGGTATGGAAATTGAGACTTCGGAGGAAGCCATTTCCTAGATTACTGGTATGGACATGGATGGCCTCAAAATTTTTAAGGACATGGGAATAGACGTGAGCATGAAATTAACACCATTTTTCATTGGCAAGGAAAGGGTGCATTACTTCACTGATGGCATTTCTCAGTCCTGCATCCCTAGAGTGTGGAAGGAGGTTTTCCTTCACATTATGAAGTATTTAACTTTGGAAGGCAAGTATCGTAAGATCTACACTCATCACTTGTCTCTCCTGAATATGTTTAGGCACAAGAAAATGTTAAGTATTCCCTTCTTTACTGTTCATGTCTTTGACTACCTCTGTGAAATATTTTCAAAGGGGTAAGGTGGATACCCCTATTCATGAGGGGCTCATTCTCCTTCTATTTCAAAATGGTAAACCCTGTACCGAATATACCTATGCGCCAAATTGAGGAGGAGGAGGAAATTACTCTAACTGGATGTTTTACAAAGATGCACAAGGGAAAACCAGGCCATAATAGAGTTGAGGAGGGGAAGAATGTGGTTGGCTTAGTGAGTCAAGAGGTAGGTTCCTTGAAAGGAACATGTAATATGATCTCGGAATCGAGCCGAGTTATGAGGACTTGAGGAAAAAGTGCGATTTGGAGATTGTGTTACAGGTTATGGAGGAGACAAATTCAGTGGTTAGGAATGGTATGATTGATAACATTGAAGCCACCAAAAAAATCTGCATGGCCCAGAATAATATTAGGGGGGAAATCAATGGTTTGGATAATCTTGTTTGGGATATGAGGGTTTGTTTGGAAGCGGTTGAAGAGGAGCAGAGGAAAAGAAAATATTCTAGAGCCACCAGCTCTGATGATGAAGAGGAGGATGAGGATGAGATAGAGGAGGATGCTGCGGGTGAAGATGAGAAGGAGCCACCCTAGAAGAAGCTGCAGCTCGAGCACAACAAGGAGACTATGACCATGGAGGCCAAACCCTCCAAAAATCAAAAGAAAAATTAATGGTGTTGTTCCAGAACTTTCGGAGGTTTTTTGGCAAACTGTCTCTAGTTTTTGGTTTAGTTATTTAGTGTCTGCTTTCTCTCATTGGTTGGGCTTCGGACCTTTTTGTTTTGGATTTAAGCCTCTTTAACTCCTTTTGTTATTGTTCCTCTTTATGTTTATTTCTCTGTGCTTTCACGATGTTATAGTTCTTGTCTTGGCCTCTCGGGAGCCGATCCCTATTTCTACCCTATCTAATAACAAAACACGAATCACATGAATAATTATTATGGATATACATGGATGGGAAGGAGGAACACATATGCACATGGGTGGAATCGAGAAGAGTGTAAGGTAATATGGAATCTAGTTTAAAGAAGCATCACCCAAAGAAGATCTCATATGGGCGGTTGGATGATCAAACATGGTGATAAGTGTGCATGATTTAAATCACACACATTATATGGTTTCTTCTTATGTTTTGGGAAGAGACATATCAATGAAGGAAGAAATGATGTAGATCTCGGATATGATAGTATAATATATATGGGGTGATGGAGATGCTTGACATGTGGCACAAATACCCTTAGTTATATTTTTATAATATATGGAGTCACATAGAATTAGTTATATTTGGTAATTAGTTGGACTACATTAGGATTAGGTGTTTCTCAACCATTAAGAGTAATATATGTCTATATAAAGGATGTGATTATCATTACACATATGTCATGTGATGTATGAGTTGATTCTTTTACTTGGTAGAATTTTATAGGTGGTGTCCTTGTGAAGTAGATTCCCATCTTGGGAGACTATGGAGTTACTCCTTCCTTAAGGAATATTGTATATTATTTCCCTACCTTAACGGTATTATTCTTCTCATATTATATATTTAGACATATTGGTGACCAAAATATCTTGTGTTGTGTTATATTCTACATATTATTCAACTTGAAAAGATCTCGATGTCACTTGACAAGATATTTTTAAGATGAATAATATGTGGAATATAAAACAACACAAGATATATTGGTGGGCCAATATGTCTAAATAAAAATATGAGAAGAATAATACCCTTAAGGTCAGGCAACATCATACAATGCTCTTTGGGAGTAACTCCATAATTTCCTAAGATATGAATCAGCTTCGAGGGGGAAACCTCCATAAACCTATACCAAGTAGAAGAATCAACTCATACATCACATGACATACTCATAATGATACTCACATACTTTATAAACACATACATTACTCTTAATGGATGGGTAACACCTAATCCCAATTTTGGCGACTAATTACCCAATATAACCAATTATCATGTGACCCCATATATTATAAACATATAAATAACTAGGGGATGTGTGCCACATGTAAGTATCACCATAAACCATATAAATTATAATATCATATCCCAAGGTACATAACACTTTTGGAATCTAAAAATTGAAATATTGGAATCCAAAAATTGAAATATTGAATCTGAAAATTAAAATATTGGAATCCAAAAATTGAAATATTAGAATCCAATAATATCCTTATTTACCTTAGTGTCCTCTAGCATTATGTAACTTAGTAGCCACTAGCCTCATGTAACTTAGCAAAATTTAAATCCAAAATATCAAAATTGGAATTCAATAGTAGAAAAATTAGAATATTGGAATCTAAAAATTAAAATATTGGAACCCATTATACCTAAATATGGGTGAAATTGTTTAAAATTCCCACCTTTTCAATAATAAAATTCCTTAGCAAATGTTAACCTTATGTATCTTATCGACCACTAGCCTAAAGCCTCGCCAACCACTAGGATTGTATAACTTAGCAAAATTAGAATCCAAAAATAGAACTCCATTGCATCCAATAAAAATAATAGGATTTAATATAACTTGAATTAAATCTAATTTTAAAGTAATTAATGTAACAAAAGATATACACATTATGATATACACCAATATACAAGTTTTAAGTACTCAAAAATGTAAAAATGTAAGTGATTGAGAGAGATAGATGACTTAGTTGATTCATGTGTAACTGGAGGTAGTTGGGACTTTGTATTTGTTAGATATGACTAGTAATGATGTCAAAGTGGGTGACAGAGAGTTTTGAGACTTTGTAATGTGCGGACAGAAACACCCACAAAAGGACAAGAGTGCACTAGGCTCTAGTGTTCATACTTTGAGCACTAGTGTCTATGGAATATTTAGGATTTGCTTTTTTCTGTATGAAGGTCTTCAATCCAATACCTTCTTCATCACTATAATTTACTATTAGGTTTTGATCACACATGTATCTTATAAAAAAACCCTAGCCATTTGTAGAAGCTCAAAAACACATTATATCTAAATAAAATATTCAATATGTGAATTCATATTGACCCCAATGGTCACCTGACGATTTATCGAACATAGTACCGAGTGGTGCATTATATTTGATACTCCATGTATTTCTATGTTCTTGTGTGTGAAATAGTGTCATAAGGTTTACCATCATGCTAATTCCGCAAAGATAGAAGGCTATAGCTAGATTTGATGTAAGTGTGTGGTATGGAATTCAGCTCCCCTTCGTGTGTAATGTATGTAGCCCGAATATAGTCTCTTTTGATAGTAGTGATAGTATGTAGATGTGATACCCCATTTGAATTGCTAGCCAAAATTATGGTGTATATGTTATGTATATATATGAGTCTTTTGTTTGAATTTTGATACTAGTGACACAAAAGGTTGACTATAAACACAAGATAAGGATAAGAAAAGTTAAAAGGATTACCAAAAATGTAAAAATGTGTAAAAAAGAATAAACTAGACAAAAGCATCCATCTTGGATGCAAGTTCTTGATGTAGACATAAAATAACACAATTTGGGTAATTATCTAGTCCCGATTGTATACTACTATTCATGTGATTCCTAGGTAAGAAAAGTTCTAATTAACCCATGTCTTTAGCCACCTTTATTTGCTTCTTGTTACCACTTTTTATCTTATACACCCTTTTTCTTAGTCTAACCTCCGACCCTTCGCCTCTGCGAGTCCTGAAACTAGAACCATCTAAGATGCTAGCGCTAGGTGCCCCTATCCCGTCTGGTGCTCCTATCCTTTTTTACTTCTCATCCCTTTTGGGTCATTTATAGTCTTTTAAGCATCTTATCTTTTTGGTAGTCAACCTTTTTGGGGTTAATCAAACAATTCAAGTAAGGGAATCATATAAATATAAAGTTATGTAATCATAATAAAGGACCAAGCACTAAGCATTATCTATCACCTCCTAAGGTTACATCCTAAAGATATCAAATAGAATCAAAACATCCATTATGGCATCCATCAAAAGGGACAATGGCTAGTTTTCTGTATTCACTTTGTAGGAGGGAAGTCTATTCTATTCCACACAAACATCTATTACATTTACTTATATCTAGTTGTTTAATTTCTATTAAGTATGACATGCACAAGAGCCACCTAGGGCATGATTCCACACACACACAAAACTACATTGGGTCTGAAATGTAGTACAACACTCAGTCATAAGATCACTATTGTGACAGCTTGAGGATAGTTTGAACCCTCATGATACATCTTTCTTTTTTTTGGGATTTGATGTCTATTTGAGGGTTTTGCAGGTTCATACTTCATTACAAGCTTCTAGTGAACTCGATAGTCTTTGTAAAAATTCATAACAGCCAAAGGTATATAACATCGAACCACTTGTGACCCTAAAAGTTTGGGATTCTGACCATTTTGTAGACTCATGCACCTATTTATAGTTTGTATAACCCATGGATGCATCTACCTCATCCTTGGCACCCCTATTTATCGCGTTCCTCTAATTCTAAATTTTTCTAGGTCTCTATGTGACACTTCTACCATTATTTTCACTTTGTCAACACCTTGTACAACCTAGAATTTATTGTGAAATTAGATAAGTACCTTATTATCCTCCTTACAACTAGGCTTTCATAATTTATTATTTATTTCACTTGTGTATCATTTTTATACTTAATTGTTATTCATTTACTACTACTATAGCATTCAACTTAGGCTAATTATTTCACATTTTAGGTTAATCACCCGGCACTAGTGTATAGAGTGGGTGTTAGTGCATGCTAATATAAATGATAACATATGTGAATAGACATAAAGAAAGGGATCCCTTTTCCTTGAATAGAAGTGGATATATAAATGAGAGATGTAGAAGGGAATTACAATAGAATCCAATTAAAGATGTAGATGGACAAGAGAAAGTGTCACCAAAGTGAATAATTTTACTACTTAAAATTCATGCATATAACAACATATTGATGGCATAGTAAAATAGTAATATGTGCATGATTTTGTGTCTATAGTTTCTGCTTTATGATATTTGAATGAAATTCAAGGTGTGGAAACAAAGTAAGGAACATACCTGTATAGATTCTAAAGAAGCCATATTGCAGAGTGCACATAGAATATAGGAGTTTGTAGCGTGGAAAGTCATAGATCAACCTTTTGACCAATGTGGTGTAAGAGGAGATAGAAAAATTTCATAAGGAGAAAGTTGGAGAAATATTTGTGATGTCATTGGAGATATTGGATTTTACCAAAGATGATGAAGAGGGTAGGGAGTGATCAATTCCCTACCCGATTTGTTGATAAGCGAGAGGATTTGGGAATCCCGCCGCTAGATGAAGAGATTGCAGAGATAGTTTTCTTTTCTCTCCTTCTATGATGATTCCTTACAAGGTCCAACTGCCACGAGATGGATAAAGACTAAATTTATTACTGTTTAGTTCTAATTAGTTTTGATTCTAACATGTTTGTTCTGATTGAAGAACCAGCATAGGAGAAGTATAGGAAATTAATTGAAGTCTCATTTCCCCCAATCCTATAGTAATGGGTGTTTTGATTTGAATAGTTCTAGATGGATTCCAAGTTAGATCATTTGGAAGTAATTGTGATGTAATACGTCTCCTAAGTTAGGTCATCTGAGAGTTATAGTAAGCTGTGACTCTTGTATTGATTGATTGATTGATTTGAATGATAGAATTTGATTGAATAAGATGTATTTAGAAGATTAATCATGAATAGTTTTTTTTTCCCATATTAGGTCATTTGGGGGGATAGATTTGAAATAGAAGCAAGTATTGATTGTTGTATAGAATAATTGTAATCGTGTTTGAATGAGATTAGAGAAAATTGTGATAGTAATGTATTAGGAGTGTTGATTAATTGTGTTGTATCTTGAGAGGGATTATAAGATGATCCTGATTATATGCCCCCATTTTGGTGAAAGGGTGAAGGGTGGATAAATGAGCACTAATATGAAAGAAAGCTGTTAAAAATTGTAATAGTAAATGAGAGATAGTATAGGAGAGGTAGTAGTATTGACAAAGTATGCATATGTATTGATTAGTACATGTGCCAGATTTGAATATGGAATGGTGAAAATTATATAGTACACAAAGATACTAGACGAGAACATGATTCGGATGACACAAACGAGGAGGAAAATAGAGTAATGAGGCTTAAGATATGGGCCAAACCATGTACCATGTATTATTTGTAAGAATGGATGCAAGTAGTAACTATAGTATAGGGTAAATGTGAATTACTATATATAGTAATATGGAAAAGTGAATAGTAATTTTATTTATACCGACAGGTGGTTGAAATTTGGAGCTCTAAGCTGAGGATGCCATGTGTTAGGCTGGATAGTTAGATGAGATCGAGAGAGGGTGACAATGGCAAGGTGGCTATGCGAGACAACCGATGAGTAAAATATGCTACTAGTGACCCATATCAACACATCAATTATCGATCCAGGCTATTTATGAGATGATACCTTAATTTTATTGATTGACCTATATTTTGATATAGGATTTTAATTTTGAGATATTTTTGGTTTCAATTGGATACATCATTCAAGTGATATTCCCTCCAAATTTCATATTTTTTGAAGCTATTTTTAAAATATATGTGATTTTTGGTGTTGAATTTCATGTTTCATCCATATATTCCATATTGTGGTGAATTATCTATTGAATGTTTTGGGGTGGAGGTGAATATAGTTCACGGTGATACCCATAAGATTTCAGAAATGTTTTTATTTGTTTTGAGAGAGTTATTGTAGTTTTATGGTTTTTAAAAAAATCTCCATATGCCTCAATATTATGAATTTTTCCATTTTTGAAATATCTCAAAATTCAATTGGGGTTTGTGTTTTGTGTTTTCTATTTTTTCCAACATCTAGTTGAAAAGGTTAAAATAAGTTTTGATCAAAAGGGTCTATTCCTAAAACCCTAGTTTTTGTGGATCATGGGGATGAGAATTTTTTATGGAGATGGAAAGATTGATGCTAGAGAATGGCAAAAACATTTAAGGAGATATTTTCTACATCATCGATATTTAGAAATTCAAATTTTGGATTAGTGGCCCCTGCACATATTTGGTTTTCTCGAGTTAGAAAAGGAAATGCCTAATTGGTCTTGGGAGAAAAAGAACAATTTTTCATGGATAGATGGGAAAAAATAATAAATGCAAGCGGAAGAATAATAATGGATAATAGTGAGGAAGATGAAAAATCAGAAGAAGAATATGAAGAAGAAAATGTTGATGTTGAAGTTGTTACACATGATTTAGAAGGAGAGATAGTGGATCAAGATAAGAGTTCAGATAATGCATCTCCAAGGAAGGAAACTTCAATATTTCAGTTTGAAGGGTATATTCAAAGGAAAAAGGTAATTGTTTCCATAAACCATAGAAGAAAATATAACTTAATCAATATGGATGTATCTCAACATCTAGGTGTTCAAGAAAATCATATAAAGGAATCTCAAGTGGATGATAAAAAAATCAATTTTTGAAGATTTAAATATTTCTATGGATAAATATGTTTTACATTAATATTTTTTTCTTTAGATATGGATATTATTCTTATATATACTTGGTTAGAGAAATTGGGAACAATTAATATTAATGTGCAAAATAAATTCATGAAATTATGGTACAAGAGAAATAAAATTACATTACAGGATATCACACTTAGTAAAGCAAAAAAATTAATGTCAAGATGAATCATAAAGATGAATTTTAAGATGGTGAATAAGGGAATAAGGATGATTTAGAAAGAGAGGATGAAGAACATGATGAAAAAGACAAAAAAATCTTTTGCTCAAGCATAAAAGGAAATAACAAACAAGGTGGAAGAGGAAAAGAAAGATAAGGAAAAGATTGATAAGGTTAAGGATACTAAGGTTGCAACATATAGACACTCACATAATCATGACAGGAAACAATCATGGAGACATGTTAGGAAACATGAGGGAAATTATATATATATACACACACACACACACGGGGAATTAGAGGAGAAATTTTTATGGCTATACATGGAACCAATGGAACAAAATCATATGACATGGAACTATATGACATGGATTATGTAAAATATTATGGCAACCATGGGTAGAGACAAATTCAAGGTGGAACTTTCTAACTATGGAAATATTGTGGACGACCCTTCTATGTGGAACATGCTTTGGGTTGGGGGATTTCGAAATTATATCATAAAGTTACAAGGGCATGATGCTTCGTTAACCAGGGAGTTTGGGTGGGCGTGGAAGGATAGTAAGGTGGTGGTCAAGGGTATGGAAATTTATACTTCGGAGGAATCCATTTCTTAGATTACTGATATGGACATGGATGGCCTCAACTTTTTGAAGGATAGGAATAGACGTGAGCTTGAAATTAACACCATTTTTTTTTGCAAGAAAAGGGTTCACTACTTCACTGATGGCATTTCTCACTCCTGCATCCCTAGAGTGTGGAAGGAGGTCTTCCTTCACATTATGAAGTATTTAAATTTGGAAGGCAAGTATCGTAAGATCTACACTCATCACTTGTCTCTCCTGAATATGTTTAGGAACAAGAAAATCTTAGTATTCCCTTCTTTCTGTTCATGTCTTTGACTACCTCTGTGAAATATTTTCAAAGGGGTAAGGTGGATACCCCTATTCATGAGGGGCTCATTCTCCTTCTATTTCAAAATGGTAAATCATGCACTTGGATATACCTATGCCCCAAATTGAGGAGGAGGAAATTACTCTAACTTGGATGCTTTAAAAAGATGCGCAGGGTAAACCAGCCATAATAGAGTTGAGGAGGGGAAGAATGTGGTTGGCTTAGTGAGTCAAGAGGTAGGTTCCTTGAAAGGTAAAGGTAATATGATCTCGGAAGCTGAGATGAGCTATGAGGACTTGAAGAAAAAAGTGCAGTATTTGGAGACTGTGTTACAGGTTATGGAGGAGACAAATTCGGTGGTTAGGAATGGTATGATTGATAACATCGAAGCCACCTAAAAATCTACATGGCCCAGAATAATATTAGGTAGGGAATTAATGGTTTGGATAATCTTGTTTGGGATATATGGGTTTGTTTGGAAGAGGTTAAAGAGGATCAAAGGAAAAGAAAATATTCCAGTGCCTCCCACTTTGATGATGAAGAGGAGGATGAGGATGTGAAAGAGGAGGATGATGCGGGTGAAGATGAGAAAGAGCCACCCTAGAAGAAGCCAGAGCTCAAGTACAACAAGGAGACTGTGACCATGGAGGAAAAAACCTCCAAAAATCAAAATAAAAATTAATGGTGTTGTTCCAGAACTCTCAGAGGTTTTTTGGAAAACTGTCTCTAGTTTTTGGTTTAATTGTTTGGTGTCTGTTTCTCTCATTGGTTGGGCTTCTGGACCTTGTTGTTTTGGAATTAAGCCTGTTTAACTCCTTTTGTTATTGTTCCTCTTTATGTTTATTTCTCTTTGCTTTCACGATGTTATAGTTGTTGTCTTGGCCTCTGGGAGCTGATCCCTATGTTTACCCTATCTAATAACAAAACACGTAATCACATGAATAATTATTATGGATATACATGGATGCCAAGGAGGAACACATATGGACATGGGTGGAATTAGAATAATGTAATGTAATATGGAATCTATTTCAAGAAGCATCACCCAAGAAGATCTCATATGGGTGGTTGGATGATAAAACATAGTTCTTCTTATGTTTCGAGGAAGAAACATGTCAAGAAAGGAAGGAATGATGTATATTGGGATATGATAGTATAATATATATGGGGTGATGGATATGCCGACATGTGGCACAAATACCCTTAGTTATATTTTTATAATATATGGAGTCACATAGGAATCAGTTATATTTGGTAATTAGTTGGCCTACATTAGGATTAGGTGTTTCTCAACCATTAAGAGTAATATGTGTCTATATAAAGGATGTGATTATCATTACACATATGTCATGTGATGTATGATTTGATTCTTTTATTTAGTAGAAGTTTATTGGTGGTGTCCCTATTGAAGTAGCTTCCCATCTTGGGAGATTGTGGAGTTACTCCTTCCTTAAGGAACATTATATGGTGTTTCCTCACCTTAAGGGTATTATTATTCTCATATTGTATATTTAGACATATTGGCTGACCAAAATATCTTGTGTTGTGTTATATTCTACATATTATTCAACTTGAAAAGATCTGATGTCACTTGACAAGATATTTTTAAGATGAATAATATGTGGATTATAAAACAACACAAGATATATTGTGGGCCAATATGTCTAAATATGAAATATGAGAAGAATAATACCCTTAAGGTTGGGCAACATCATACAATGATCTTTAAGGAGTAACTCCATAATTTCCCAAGATAGGAATCCACTTCAAGGGGGAAACCTCAATAAACCTATACCAAGTAGAAGAATCAACTCATACATCACATGACATACTCATAATGATACTCACATACTTTATGAAGACATACATTAATCTTAATGGATGAGTAACACCTAATCCCAATTTAGGCTGACTAATTACCCAATATAACTAATTCTCATGTGACCCCATATATTATAAACATATAAATAACTAGGGGGATGTGTGCCACATGTCGGATATCTCCATAAACCCATATAAATTATAATATCATATCCCAAGGTACATAACACTATTGGAATCTGAAAATTAAAATATTGGAATCCAAAATTGAAATATTAGAATCCAATAATATCCTTATTTACCTTAGTGGCCTATAGCCTTATGTAACTTAGTAGCCACTAGCCTTATGTAACTTAGCAAAATTGGAATCCAAAAATAGCGAAATTGGAATCCAATAATAGAAAAATTGGAATATTGGAATCTAAAAATTAAAATATTGGAACCCATTATACCTAAATATGGGTGAAATCGTTTAAAATTCCCACCTTTTTAGTAATAAAATGCCTTAGAAAATGTTATCCTTATGTAGCTTAGTGGTTTTTAGCTTTATGTATCTTAGTGACCACTAGCCTAAAGCCCTGCCAACCACTAGGATTGTATAACTTAGCAAAATTAGAATCCAAAAATAGAACTCCATTGCATCGAATAAAAATAATATGATTTAATATAAATTGAATTAAATCTTATTTTCAAAGTAATTAATGTAACAAGGGATATACAAATTATGATATACACCAATATACAAGTGTTAAGTACTCAAAAATGTAAAATTCTAAGCAAATGAGAGAGATAGATGACTTAGTTGATTCATGTGTAATATGGAGGTAGTTGGACTTTTTATTTGTTAAATATGACTAGTAATGATGTCAAAGTGGGTGACAGAGAGTTCTAAGACTTTGTAATGTGCGGATTAAACACCCACAAAAGGATAGGAGTGCCTAGGCTCTAGTGTTCATACCGAGCACTAGTGTCTATGTGGAATATTCAGGATTTGCTCTTTTTCTAGGTATAAAGGTCTTCAATCCAATACCTTCTTCATCACTCTAAATTCACTATTAAGGTTTTGATCACACATGTATCTTGTAAAACAAACCCTATCTATTTGTAGAAGATCAAAAACACATTATATCTCGAATAAAATATGCAATATGTGAAGTCATATTGACCTGACATTGATCACCCGACGACTGAACATAGTACCGAGTGGTGCATTATATTTGATACTCCATGTATTTCTATGCTCTTGTGTGTGAAATAGTGTCATAAGGTTTACCCTCATGCTAATTCCACAAAGATAGAAGGCTATAGCTAGATTTGATGTAAATGTGTGGTATAGATAGAAGGCTATAGCTAGGTTTACAACATATTGACGGCATAGTAAAATAGTAATATGTGCATGATTTTGTGTCTACATTTTCCCCTGTATGATATTTGAATGAAATTCAAGGTGTGGAAACAAAGTAAGGAACATACCTGTATAGATTCTAAAGAATCCATATTATAGAGTGCACATAGAATATAGGAGTTTGTAGCGTGGAAAACATGTATCAACATTTTAACCCATGTGGTGTAAGAGGAGATAGAAAAATTTCATAAGGATAAAGTTGGAGAAATAGTTGTGATGTCATTAGAGATATTGGACTTTTTACCAAAGATGATAAAGAGGGTAGGGAGTGATCAATTCCCTACCCGATTTGTTGATAACGAGAGGATTTGGGCATCCTGCCGCTAGATGAAGAGTATTACAGAGATAGGTTTTTGTCTCTCCTTCTATGATGATTCCCTAAAAGGTCCAACTGCTGCAGATGGATAAAGACTAAATTTGTTACCTTTTAGTTCTAATTAGTTTTGATTCTAACATGTTTGTTCTGATTGAAGAACCCACATAGGAGTAGTATAGGAAATTAATTGATGTCTCATTTCCCCCAATCCTATAGTAATGGGTGTTTTGATTTGAATAGTTCTAGATGAATTCCAAGTTAGGTCATCTGGAAGCAATGGTGATGTAATACGTCTCCTAAGTTAGGTCATCTGAGAGTGATAATAACTCGTGACTCTTGTATTGATTGATTGATTGATTTGAATGATAGAATTTGATTGAATAAGATGTATTTATAAGATTAATCATGAATAGGTTTTTTTCCCCCATATTAGTTCATTTGGGGGATAGATTTGAAATAGAAACAAGTATTGATTGTTGTATAGAATAATTGTAACTATGTTTGAATGAGATTAGAGAAAATTGTGATAGTAATGTATTAGGAGTGTCGATTAATTGTGTTGTATCCTGAGAGGGATTATAAGATGATCTTGGTTATATACCCCATTTTGATGAAAGGGTGAAGGGTGGATAAATGAGCACTAAGATAAAAGCAAGGCTGTAAAAAATTGTAATAGTAAATGAGAGATAGTATAGGAGAGGTAGTAGTATTGAAAAAGTATGTGTATGTATTGATTAGTACATGTGTGCCAGATTTGAATATGGAATGGGGGAAATTATTAGTACATTACTAGATGAGAACATGATTCAGATGACACAAACGGGGAGGAAAATAGAGTAATGAGGCTTAAGATATGGGCCAAACCATGTGCCATGTATTAGTTGTAAGAATGGATGCAAGTAGTAACTATAATATAGGGTAAATTTGAATTACTATATATAGTAATATGGAAAAGTGAATAATAATTTTATTTATACTTGATGTGGTTGAAATTTGGAGCTCTAAGCTGCGAGGATGCCACGTGTTAGACCGGATAGTTAGACAAGATTAGAGAGGGTGACAATGGTCAATATGCTTACTTTTTATCAGCTTTAGTAAAAACTTTAGATTTTGTATATTTAAGTGTTTCGACCAAGATGGAAGTGGACAGGTGGTGTTTTTGTCCTTTGGGACACTAGCACCCAATTCCCCGGAACTAGTGACCCGCTTGTGGGTGCTAGTGACTTGTGTTTGGGTGTTATTATCCGAGGCAAGATTTTGGAATTGTTTAGTAAAATGCATGTATTTTTATTAACTTGAGGTTATTTGAGTATGTTCGGTGTGCTAATAATGTGATTTTTGTTGCTTTATTGTGTTATACGGAGAGATATATACTCCAAAGAGTTTTGGGTGGGCCTTCACTTGAGTATGTTACTTGGTTTAGGTTTTATAGATGATGAGTGGGAGATATGCCATAATATGCCTTTATTGATCAACTTTGTGTGAGAGATAGTGTGTGGATACTTATACACTTTGTTTTTTGATACGTGAGATGATGGTGACATTAGAGGATGTATATAATAAAATATTGCTGCCTTTCATTAGAGAGAGAGTGTAGGTTATGGAGGTAGTATATGCTCAATGCCACATGAGGGTGGTGAATGATATTTTCAGTAGGGTCTTGTGTACAAGATGATACATATGTTATCCCGAACATCATTATGAGATCATGGGTTCCATGATTGTAGGAATTTATTGTAGTGGTATTATATTTTTGGTTTTCATGGAGGGTGGTGGAGTTGGGATTTTGTATAGGATGCATGATATTTTTTGTAGTATAAAGGAGCACGATACTAGATATGCATGGGAATGGTGTGTGGTGGCCCATTTATATAGGGACTTATACAAATTTACTCGGAGAGGATCATGAAGGTGGGTTAGGAGATACTACTTTATTGCATGTGTGGGTGTATGAGCATATAGCTATATTGAGGCCACTCAGTGGGCCATGGGTTGATTGGGCTCGACCAAAGATATTTGTAGTGAGGTGGGTGGGTACCTATAGTAGGAGGATGGATATGACCACATATAGGTTGATGATATATCAAATGGTCCTTGGGAAATTATATGGAGACCGTATAGAGACTATGGAGGATGGGTGGAGGATAATGTTGATTTTTGGTGCATATGGCACATCATATGGTTAGAGGATCATTTCCTAGGGGTGGTAGAGTTGTTCCAGGGTGAGAGAGTGTCTAGAAAGTTCAACATGGCCTAGGATGTGCCCTAGAGCCATATATGGTGTCGATCTACTAGGGTCGTGACGTGACTAGGGTTAAGGCTAGGCCCAAAAGGAGCACAACTAGTACATCTAGGTTTAGATGAGGTAGATTTGGCCATAGGGCCTATACAGTAGATGACGTGGAATGAAATGAGGCATATAGTTAGTGGTGGGAGACACAACAATGGGTGTTTCTATTTATAGTGGTGGTACATGTAGATGGTGAACTAAAAATTGGAGGAGTTGAGGGACGAGAACCTTCCCTTGAGGTAGATGATATAACAGGGATGTAAGAAGAGCATAAGTATCATTCATTATTATTTGTTAGTTTTTGATTGATTGATATAGTGGATGAATATGAAGATGTGTTATGGTGAATTTTTTTGTGTGATTACATTCGATGCATATTGACACTCGATTGTAGATTCCTCCATACACATGTTGACATGGAGCATGCCCCCATATGTGCTCATGGGAGGAGGGATGCTAGAGTGGGTAGACACAATTATGGGTGAGCATGCCCATTTTTTTATTTGGTGGTTATAGCAGAAGCCGCATGTATAGTGTTTTTGAGTGAACATGATGAGGATAGTGCGAGATAGAGCAAGTGAGACAAGATATAGGAGGAGGCCTAGCTTAAATTTGTATAGTATATGGAACCGTATTTGACTGATATGTAGAGAAGATGATATATATTGTCATATTATATAGCCATATTGAAATATATAGAGGCTAAGATCAATGACATATATTTAGTGGCCAAGCGTCGAGTTCTCGATCTCCTATGATTGTATATAGTGATACCGAGGGAAACAATTGATGTATTGATAGTATGTATGTGAGGCATGGGGCTTTCCCTAGCAATTCTATCTTGTAACCATGATTTTGTTGATATATTATATATAATTCTTATTTCACTAAATCTGGACTTATTCCAATCCAAGATGCTAAAAATATAGGCAATATTGGAATCCAATATTACTAGTTTTGGATTCCAAAATGTTAAATATTGGAATTATATGTACTCTAAAATCACACATATTGGAATCCAAAATCACATATATTGGAATTAAAACCACATATATTGGAATCCAAAATAAAATATATTGGAATTTACTGCACTCCAAAATCCCATATATTGGAATCCGAAAATAAAAATATTGGAATCCAAAAAGTCAACCATTGGAATCATTATATATGGGATAGTGACCGCTAGGAATTTTTATGGTTTGGAATAAAAAACATGTATTTTTTATATGGTCTAGCAACCATCGGCATTATTTATGGTTTTACAAACAAAACATGTTTATATTTTATATGGGCTAGCAATCTACTAGACAATTTATTCTTTGGACTAAACAAAACATATATATGTTTTATATGGGCTAGTAGATGCTAGGAATTATTTATGATTTGTTTTAAACAAAACATGTTTATGTTTTATACGGGCTAGTGGCCGCTAGGAATTATTTATGCTTTGGAATAAGTTTCTTATCATCAAAAAATGTCTTTAAGATTAAACTATGTCATTTTGAATAATTAAAATGCATCTTGTGGCCTAATGGTTGCCACTAGGCTAATGAAATTTAAGATATGTGAGACACTTCCAGGTTCATTTAGTATGATGTGATTGAACCTCAGCGTAACCAGAGAATTACTGAAGATATTATGAAGAATCTAGCAGAGGGTGACTATTTAGATTAGGAGAATGTAATTAATTGTAAAACCATTTCATATTTAAATATGGATATGGAATTAATTAAAATTAACTGTAAAACAAAACCAAATCTATTTTCATATTCAATTATAGATATGAAATAAATTTATATTTCTTTACTAAAGATAGAACTGTAGTAAAACATTTTAAGAAATGTTTGAATTTTATTGTAACACTATTCCCAAAGATGGGATCCCAATTTAACAATATAAATCATAGTAAAAGATCTAAAAATAAATCTCCCACTAATTCATTTTTTATCTAATAACATCCAAACATCTTCCATGTCCTTCAATGGTTGTAACAAAGGCCACAACCAGGGGTTAAATTTGACACCGTTTAGATGTCTTTTAATGATTTTAGCCATAAAATACTTGCAAATATTTGAAATAACCGTCACATATGACGTGCATATTTTAGATATGACCATCATTTTTTCTAGAGATTTATATATAAATTATATTAATATATATTAAAAATAATTAAGTATATACAATATAATTTTATATTTATTTTATGAACAATGTAAAAATAACACTATTTTACATTTTCAAGGGTAATATTTGAAATATTATCAGTTTCATGATGCATGTGTTCTTATCTGCAAAGTTAAAGAAAAAAATCAAATGGTTGAGGGAAGTGAATTAATCCAAAAATAAAAACATGTCCATTTTTTATTGTTATATCAAAAATCAAATAGTTGTGGGTGGTGAATTAGGTAAAAATCAAAGGGTGTTCCTCATTTCTTATTCTACTAGGAAATTTTTTTTGTTTTGCAATTTTTTTGAATCGAATGTAATGTTTTAAGGTGACGAATCTTTACAAACCTTATTGTAGTTATTTCATTTCATTTGAATATGGTATACATTTTTAATTTTGGAAGAAAAATATAGTATTCAAGCATGCTCAAAATTAATTTAGGAATACATATTCGATTAATAAAAACTACTCAATTTTTGTTACAATAATTTTTTTCTAATAATTCATGCACACAAAGTTATACATTCATACTCTCAACTTATAATTAGTGAAAATATAAATACTCCCAACTTATATTTGTACAATCTCAACATACAATAAAGTTAAGAAGTACCTTCATAATAACATATGAATGTATATATTCTTTACAATGTTAAGAAGTACCATCATAATAACATTTTGAAATGATAAATAGTTATTTAGCATTTTCTTGCTCCAAATATTTGATGCCCTCTACCACATTCAATCCCTGAGACACTATTTGTGATATTTTTTTGTACAAATCGGCCATCAACCACTTATCATTTTGTACAATCTTCTTCTTCTTTTTCATCCCAACCATAAAATTTTCAGAGGGTTTCCCTTTGCACCTAATGTAATACACAAAGTGTTTTTAGAACTAAAGGAAAAATTGTTTCTACTCCAAACCTTTTCTAGATCTCTTATTGTAATTCCATCAACTATATTGCAATGTTCCTTTCCCCAAGTGAGTACTTGGATTCAATACAATCGATATTTTTTATTGAATCCCTTTGATATCTTTTTAACATCAACAAAGTGATATTTTTAGACCATAATCCCACTTCATAGTATGGTGATAATAATTTTATAAATTTTGATAGGCCACCTTGCAGGTTGATTAGCATCCTTTCCAAACTTGAATGACATCTTCCTATTATATGTTTTTTTTCTCATATAACAAGCCCTCCATATCTAAAATAAGTAAATAACTATTGTCATTACCTACAGGAAGTAAAAAATTTTATTTTAATTGGCCACATATCAATTATAACCAATTGAAATAAACAACATTTTAGCTTATGGCTACTAGTTACCGATTGAGATTGTGGCTTTGATTACACCACCTTTACCCACTGCTAGATCCATTGATGCAAGATCTATTTCAAATAAACATTCATCAATTCATAATCTATTTCTTGCTATGGAAAATGAAATCATAATGTATTTGAAATAAACATTAATCAATTCATAATCGATTTCATGCTATGGAAAATGAAAGATTAATTGAAAAAGCATAGTGGTTTATGTGGTAATATGGTAAGTACAATATCAATTATTCTCTATCTTATGATTGAAGTTTAGTGGCCACTAGGCTACACTTATATTCACCAAACCACCCTTTGGTAGAAAAACAATCCTCAGCTATTGATGAGGCTTTGCGACCACTAGGCTATGCCAACATTGGCCAAACTACACTTCATTGGAAAACCTTTAATGAGGCTATCCAAGTGTTGCTTTACATACCCACAGAGCGGGATCAAGCCTTATGTAGTTCTTTTTATGATGATGTTGAAGCCAAAATAATTTTAATTCAATGTAAGTAGTCAATATGTAATAGTGAATCAACGAGACATTGTAGAAAGTATGTAGTTGTGAATCAACAAGACATTGATGAAAGTATGGTTTTTAGTCTAATAATTATCATCGAATGTGATGCGTAGATTCTCACTTAAGCTCTATACTTCATTTTAAATTGTTAGCATAGTTTACAAATGGATTTCCTTAAAATTTGTCTTCTACCAGTATGCCAAGCATCTAAACTAATGTATGTTAGTTATCATTTCCTATAAATTTATGGACCTTATAAATGGTTTTGTTTTAAAATACACATGGCTAACATACCAAGTTTTGACTGTATTCATTCATGATGAATACCTTTGCACCCTCCACAGCTTATGTTCTCAAGTTGTTGGTTATCTACATAAATAATAAATGTATAAGTAGATTGTATTGGTTCAAATCCATTAAACAAAATAACTTTTTCAAGTTATTTTTAGTGACGAACCTTTCTTCATATGAGAATAGTAATGTTTCAAAAACATTTCTTGACTATGTGTCTCAACAATAAAAACATTAGATATATTAGAATCAAATAATGCACGCAATGTGACATTGCCATTGTAAAGCACTATTATTATAGAATTTTGGGAACAACATCGAGTGAACATCTCAGCCCAAAACTCATAAGATCATTCACAAGGAAAAGGATGGATGTTTCCTTGTAGGCCAATTTCGCTTGCAGTTACCAATTTTTGTGGTAGTTTCTCTATCCAATCCCTTGTGACTTCTTCTCTATCATCATCTTTATTTTCATAGTTGTGCACACTAGTTATTGTGTACATAAGACACAAATTTTAAAATTTCCCATTGTTGTATTATAGTCTCATAACATCCATCCATAATTGATTCTCCACTATATTTAACCTTTTCCATGTATTTTTTATCTGTGTCTCTTAATTTTTTTAATAATCAATTAGTATGAGAAAAAATAATAATTCAATCCAACATGTTGGTTTCGACAATTGTTAGCAAATCTCCATTATCACATCGAAGGAATATAACTAATAAAAATTACAAAAATTAGTGATCACACATTCAACATTGAAAGATTAGTCAAAGGAATAACTGATAAAGTTGAAATAATTTGGAATGGATATGCACATTGACAAGTAAAATATTTTGTGTCTTCCATCCTTACCGGTATATTTCCATCCATTTGACATCACATAATTTTTTAATATTGTCTAAGCCTCAAAAGGAAGAAATTCTTCCACGTTAGGATATTTTTACATTTTTTTGCATTTTTTTCCCCCTATATGGGAATCAAATTTTCTTTTTCCTTTTCTCTTCACCCAATCGTCACAGATAAAATGGTCGAAGTGTGATTCATAGAAATTAAATTTTTTTAATCACCTTGGATTCAATGTAGGTTATCAATATAATTTTATTTGGATGTTTATTTTTTAAATAATTTTGAACTCTTTCTCTCATCTTTCTATCTCCTTTTATTATTTGGCAAGTAAGAATCAAATGTCTCTTCTATTATAACTACCTCAACAGATATAGTTAACCAGACATCCTCTGATTACACTTTATCAACTAGTACTTGATAGTTCTTCATTGGTCATTCCTCTAAAGCCCATGAATGAATTGGTTGTGAATCTTTCTAGTGAATTTGGCTAAATTTAACCTGATTATCCTTAATAGGTGAACAAGAAAGGCCACCTGATCTAAATAATTAAAATTTTTTTGTCCATTTAGTCCATATATCATCAAGAAACAATAGAAAATTCCATTTTTCATATAGAATCTTTGGTTTTTACACTTGGAAAATTGAAAGGAATTGATTCTCAAAGTTCTACATTCAAAGGAATTTTTTTTTATATTTTTATACGATGAAAGTAAATGTTAATAACCAATGTAATACAATTAAAATCCACATTAATTTCCACTCTTCTCTCTTTTTTTCATTGATCAAGATGTTGAGGACATCCTAGCGATTTCCAAATGATATAGCTTTGTACGTAAAATAAATAAACTTAGTTTCTATCCAATTTTCATTTAGTTCATTTTGATGTTTATAAATACTATCAATGGATTTGGTAGATTATTTTGTAGATAGAATGCGATCCTTTTGAAACCATAGCCTCGAATGTAAAGACTTGTATGTATTTGTGCCCGATTGTCTTTGCACACATATTATATGTTGGCCATTAAGTATATAAATTTCACATCATCATTTTCCAATTCATTCGATCATGGATTTTTACAAGCTTATTCATAGATTGCAAGAAGGGAAGAAAAATTACATCCTCTCTATAGGAATAACATTTATCAACATGAGTGGACAAGAAGGTTAAATTTTCATCATCTATAAGATGATACGATATTATGGAGGTGCTACATGGCACCTTGAAATGTTAATAGAAAATAATTCATCATTGAATAAAAATAAATGGAATTGTTGAATAGTTGAAGGTTGTATTTTCTTGAATAAAATGGTTGGTTTCTTCAACAATCTAGCTGATTTTAGTATTATTTTTAACCCAAGAAACTTTAATTTAGATGGGTCAATCTCCAATTTTGAAAAATATGTTTGCCTTGGCATTGTAAATAGCTTGGCATGTTTTGGAGGTGACAAAAAACCTTTTCTATTCAAAAAATGATAAATAAAAGAGGTTTTTCAGTGTCTATACAATTTTCTAAATACTTGAAAAATTCCATTATGAATTTCTTTTGCATTTTAACAAACAATATTGTTAGAATCTACAAAATCCCCAAATTCCAACCATATTATGAACATGAATATGTTGTTTTGTCTATCAAGGCTTGCATCTCCCTTTTCCTAAATAAAGAAACTTCCAAATCCATATATAGAAAAATACACTTATTGTTATCAAAATCAATGTATTCGACCTAAACACGTAGTGTCCTCAAGTCAATAACTTTTGAGGATAGAACTATAAAAAATTCCTCTTGAGTTTCATCGAAACAAACAAAAACCATAGGTCAACATGGTAGTTTTCGAGGGAATGTATTTCAACAAACCATTCCTTGTCTCTTTTCTTCCAATAATTACCCCATTCAATGAATGGAATTATCAAGAACAAAGTGAAAAAATGGGTGACATTTTACTTGTAATTCAAGTGGAATACATTAATAATAAGTCTATTTTTGAAGTATAACGTGATTTTATTGCATTTTCGATAAGAAATATAAGTATTATCATAGCTCTCACCAACCTCTAGAGTCCCTTAATTTGTATCTGTTGTCACCAAATCATTGTACCCTCCGAATGGCTAGAATGTGAATAGGGCGTTGGCGTCTGATTGGGACACATGGGATCACCTCTCAAGTTGTGGGACTTGGGATCGAGGTGAACCTCCAGAGAAGGCCAAATTCCTCTTCCTAAACTGAATGCTTTACTACTCCTAGTGTAATAAAATGACCATCTAATCCTAAGCTAACATCTTCATGAATTTTAAGGAAAGAGATTTTGCAGAACTGAAACTATACTAAGGGTGGTGATGCACCAAATTAAGGGATGTTTAATATCTGGAAGGGTTAATGTGGGAGGGATGTTTGCATCATTGACCACCTTCACCTATCGCAACTTGAAAGGGTACAAAATACCACAAACTAGGGGCGTACGTTCCTTTGTTAAACTTGAGCATACATAAGGATAGATTAAATTGGATTCAACACACAATTAATTTATCATGAGGAAACCACATGTGCATATGTCATCCATCTATTTCTGCAACTAGGGATAATGATGACATAACTTAATACAAAAGGAAAATAAGGTTTTCACAACTATCATAAAAGATAATCACATTATTCCTTCACGACATGAAATAGATAACCTTAAATAAAGGTAATATAGTCACTCACACTAAGGAATTATAAATTCACAAAGTAAACATTGATTAACCATTCAACACGATAAATCGATTTCTAATAGCAAGGTGTAACTCAATATAATTGAAAGGTTTTTTAGAAATCTCTAAAGCACTCTTCCAAGCTTGAAGAGTAGCTCCTACCCCAAAAAATATCCCTTAGTAGTCTCAAGCATTCCACTATTTATAAGTTCCTCGACTGAGCCATTACAACTAGGCCCTTGACTAAAATTTTACTAAAAATAGACATGTCATTAAATTAAGGGAACATGCTCCCATGAAAATAGAAAATTTGTTACAAGGGTTTGAATTAGTCAACGCTGCAACTTCAACCAACCTAGCGCTTAGATTTGTCCTTTCATGGCCACTCAGCTTTGGCTTGGTTCAGCTACACCTTCCTCTCCTACAAGTTTCTGTTGTTCTCCTTCCCACATAGCCATTCAATGCTTATACTCAATGAAGCACTTGATGATTCCTTGAATTTCTTCATCTCCAGGCCCACATGCATAGTGATTCACTACATTTGTCATCTCAATCTCCTTTGTGATCCTGGTTGGCACTCTTCAAAGTTTATTCGTAACTTTCTTCATCCTCCCTATGAAATTTTGGCACAAGACCAATCGGTCAATGGAGTCACTATTGAAAGTTTTGGTGACCTCATCATCATGCTTCACCAAATCCTTGAAATTTTCCTTAATTTGATCTTCAGGAAGAGCATCAATGTTTTCGTTGAAGAATTTGCAATTAGAAATATCAAATTCTTCTAAGATGTCATTCAGGGCATCCGTGATTTCCACTCGTTTCTCCTCCAATTTCTTAATTAAATCCTATAATACTTGGCACCAGAATTCCATGGCCTTTTGGTATTCAAATAATTTTGAGGCATCATCAATCACCTCTTCCTGAAGAAGCAATTCGGGGTCTTCTTCTCTAATCTCACTCCATGTTGCCAAATTTAAATTCAGATTATTATTATCTTTGGAAAAGGCCTCATCCATTTTGCAAATAGCATCCTTCCCAACCTACAAATCATTGTATATCTCAAATGCTTCCTTGATTAAAGGATTGGCTTCCTATAGAATTCTCTCCATCCATCCACTCACTAATCTCCCTTTCTATCCTAGCTTCTCGAGCTCATGATAAGAAATATCATCGATTGTAGATGAAATCATCATAGCCATAGTAGTTGAGACTTCAGTAGATGGAGTGGGTTGGGTTACTTTGCATGCAATAGTGTAGTGAGATGCTCGACCTTGGCTTTGAGTTCATCTTTGGTGGCCTTATCTTTGTCATATTTTTCCAAAAGAGCCCCAAGAGTAGTGTGCACATCTTGCTTGGCTCCTTCATGAGTGGCCTTTCCCAATGAGAATTTTGAGATCCTGATAGTCTGTAGTTGTGATTGTTTCTTTAGTTTTCCCCTCAACGGGGTGGAAAATTCTATCACCCATTCTCCAGATGGGTTAACTGTCAGACTTGACACAGTTCTTGGTCTCTTGGGCATATGCTCCAATATGCTTTGAGATCTATAACATCTCCCAGAGGCACCTTCTTCTTTTTCTTGGGAGTTTTCCTAAACAACCATTCTGGTATGGCTAAAGCTGATGAAGATGGAGTAGTGGATCCAATACCTAAAACATTGGTTAAAACAAGATCACTAGAAACACCGGCTGGCATTTGAGTAGAAGTAGCAATGATGGATGGCATGGATGTAAGGAAAACCATAGGAGTTGATAGAATGATGCTAGGGGGTATGATTGAAGAAAATGGAAGTGTTAAGGGAAGTGAAGAGGAAATGGGTGACCCAATATTTTCCCCAGCTGATAGAACTGGAAGTGATGAGAATACTTGGGCCATAGAAGGGGATGGGAAGGAAGAAATGATTGTGGAAGTGGAAGGAACTGATATTAGAAGTGACAATGGAGGAGGAAGAAGATGTGATGGATCTTAGGAGATACTAGGGGAGTCATTGACTTCAACCACTTCTATCATAGGTGCTACAAGAGACATGGCCTTGGAAATAGGAGCCTTGGAGAGAGATGAGCCACCAACAAAAAATGAAATATTTCTTAGATTCATATGGGTTTTTTGGGTTGACCTTTTCCCAAATGTGGATGTTGATTGGCTCATATTTGGTGGGGCCTCGGTATTTTTAGGTTATTCTACTCCCTTGGGTGAAATTTCCAAGGTAATCAACCAACTGAAGGTCCTATTTAGAATGGGTCCCACCCTCTCCTTTGTATTGCTGCATTCTTTCACATACCAATCAATCCATGGTAGTGGTTGATTAGAAACATTATCACCCTTGTATGATGAATCCAAAACCTCATCACTATCTTACATGTCCTTTGGCACATTGGCCAAACCAAATTTCTGAACTTCATCAAGGGTCAATCTTTCATAATCTCTTTGACAGATGATATACTCATCATGACAGTGAATCTAGATATCCTCTAATTGGGGCACATGGGTACTGGACCGACCTGTCTTACCAAATTTTCCCCAATAATCAAAATTGGTCTATGGATGAAAAGTTCGCAGGGTTACCTCGGCCATTTCTGCATCAACATTTTTAGCCCTATGAATATTTGGGCAAGTGTACCTGCCAATCAAAATAGGGAAATGCATTCCCACTTTGTGATGCTTGTTTTGGATTCGATGATAATCCAATAACTATCGAACCAATTCCAATAGAATCCATTTATCTGTAGGACACCTTGGAAATTTTCTTGGGGCACCTATGAAACCTAAAATCCGGATATAGGTGAATGTAGGGAATTAAAGGTAGATTTCTCCCCATTCCCATACTTCTTTGAAAGATTCATCAGAAATCCTCTAATTATATATTTCTTTATCAAAATGATAGAGGATGACAACAAAGAAAGCATCACTGACTTTGCGGAAATGCCTACTTCCCTCATCCATAGTGAGTTGGGGATAAAAGTCATATATTTGGGAAGTGTCATAATGCCTCTAGTATTCAAATGAACAAAATATTTCATAGCAGTAGCAACATACACTAGAAAGGATGTCATGTAGAAGTATTTGTATCAAAATGGGGCTACTGATATGCTCCCCCCATCGGATGAATTCCTTATTCTTTTTAATGGTGGCAATATACAAGAACATCCATTCCTGAAATTCTTTGCGTAGATGTGAGATCTCAAACTCAAATTAGTAGCACGATGATATCATTGACCTCCTGGATGAAGTCTGCTCTATACATGGTTTTTGGTAACTTAGTTATGTTCTTAGCCAGATAACTCTTTGTCATGACTTTTTTGCATACTTCCTCTTCCTTGTCCCAATGTTCCACTACTAACTTTGGTGAAATTGTGGTGTAATCTTGAACATCGGGAAGTTTGAGTAGATCTTCAAAGAAGTATGGGTCCAAATGGATTACTACCTTATCATCATTATCTCTGACTAACATGGAGTCTTTGTCAAAGTGGGATGCTGCGGCTAAAACAAACTTTGGGCAATGCATGGATGTGGGAAAATTGGTAGTAAGGGAAATCCCACTATCATAGATGGCTTGCATCCATGATTTCTTTTTCGTATACCTTTCTCTTTCCCAAGAATCTAGAAAATAATTTTCCCTAGGTCGGTGTCCCCTATATTCCCTAAGTCGGAAGACAGGCAGGAGTGAGGAGCAACCCCAAGAAATGAGTACTTCATCTTTTCTTTTCCCTTTGAAGTAGAAGTAGACATCAAGCCCTATGTTTCAGAAGTCGAAGTTGGAGAAATTTTGAAAATAAAACCTCCAAAGTCCCAAATTGAAAAAGTTCAAAATAATCACCGAACTAAAAAGTCCCAAATGAAATATCTGAATCCAAAGTTCAATGAAATTTCTAAAAAATTTCTCCGAAGCCAAAAGTTTTGAAAGAAATCTTTGAAAAATTTACTCGAAAGAAATCTCCAAAGCCAAAATTTCTGAAAGAAATCTCCGAAAAATAGAGGAAAAGGATTTTTTCCAAACAATACTAATTCCCAAACCCTGAAAAATGAGAATTGTTGAGAAGAAGTATGGGAAACTCGAGAGGATATTTCAAACAACTTTGAATACTTGAAGAAAACTCAAAATGTAAAACATGGTGAACAAAGGGTTTGTCATTTCAAAAGATACACAGAGGGAGACCAAAGAGAAAAACAAACGAGAAGGAAACAAAAATAAAAGACCTTAAACCAAAAAGAAAATAAATAAATCACCATACCTTGAAAAGGATGACACAAAGTACAAGAATGAAATGTTAGAGTAAAAAGTCATGTGAAAATGACAATAAAAAATGCAAGTTTAAATAGAAAACCCGATATTAATGGAAAAAAACCAATCCATACAGAGGTAGGTGAAGAATTAATTGCATGGAGGACTCCTAAAGTCTGAAACCTGAAAGTCAAAAAGTCTGAAATTTTAGACTTTCGGGGTTTCAGACTTCAGAGATTGGGAGACGAAGAATGCGAATTGGCAATAAAAATTTCTAAAACCTGAAAGCCTGAGAGTCTCGAAAATTCAGACTTTCAGATTTTGACTTCGAAGTTTGAAAGTGAAAATCTTAAAAATGACTCAAGAACTCAAAACCTAAAAGCTCGAAAGTCCGAATTTAGATTTTCGACTTGAAAGTTCAAAAGATATTTAAACAAAATGGGGCCAAAAGTTCTGAAACCCAAACCATTTAAGCTCGGAAAAAAGTTCTCCAAAATCAAAGCCAATTTTTTTGGAATTTCAGGACTTGGAGAATTTTTGAAACATTATGCAAAATTCCTCCATACAAAGGATTTTCAAAATTTTTCCTAACTACTTTCGATCTCTAATTCTCAAGGTAAAAGAAATGTTAACAATATCATTGGAGAGTAATTCACTTAATGGTTAGAAACCACTAGGATTTGACATGACATGACATGATATGTATCATTCAACTCGGTTACGTAATTATAGATATTTAATCTTATCAACTATTAGTACGTATGATATACACTTATTTCACATCATCTATTATACCAACAAAAATCTTATTGATCTCTAACTTCGGTAATGTGATTTGTTTCTCAAACACTCTCTTCAAAATACCAAACATTCAATCTTAGTGTTCTCTATGTTATTCCATTCAATAGGTGTAAATGACCAACAAGGAATGTTTTAAGTTGTCCATTTATATGTCGATCAGAATATTATATTCCATTAGGATCTATATTTTTAATGTTCCCATTATTTTATCTATGTAATGTTATAGATTGTTCAACTCAATGATAATCCTATTGAAAGGTGAAAATGAATGCTTATTCTTTCAATGCGTCAGAAATGGCTATAAAATCTTTGGATAATTTCTTTTATTATTGATTTTATCCACAAAAATATGAATTATTGCTTGTATTTTTAAGAGAGTGTTTGAGCAACAAATCACATTAACAGAGTTAGCGGTCACTAAACATTTTATGTTATAAAAGAAGATCTAAAAGTAGTGTATATCGGATGTACTATAGTCTAGAGGATTAAATATCTGTAACAACTCTAAGTAATATATTTAAATCATAGTGGTCATTAAGAAAATCCACAATAATCTATCAAATACAACTGGGAAGGATCACATTTTTCATAAACAAAAGTATGGCCCTAACAACTCTAGTCATTTTCATTGAAACATTGTTTTTTTGGAAATAGGGTAAAAGTGGGGGTTTTGAAAGGACCCTCATCCTTGTACAAAAATATGTCAAGACTAGAAGAAATAAGAATACAATCCCATAGGAAGAAAAAGAAAAAAATTCACAAAGGCCCTAAACAAATAAAGCCAATTAAATAATATGAATATTTTTAGAGTAGCTATTGTTTCCTTAGTTGTAGTAGTAGATCTTGTATCAATCAACACATCAACTAGCTTAATGATCTCCAAGTAGTCTTTGTTGATGTTCTTATAGGTCATACCCATGTATCGTTTCCATTCTTTGATAGTAGAGAAGGACATGTTGATATTTCCAATAATAATAAACATAATATCTGCTTCATTAGGATCCTATTGGGAAAGGGTGGGATTCTCGTAAAGGCTCACAATGCATTGAAGTTGTAGCTTGGTGATCATCCGCTAGAGGGTTATTGGGGGAACCAAATTTCTCGGTTTAGAGGAGATTTTGGGTAAGCCAAAGAGAGGCCTAATAGAACATCAATAATATCTGAGTCAACCTCCATGGAGACATAAGGGGGAATCCTCAGGGGCCTATGTGACAAAGAGTACATGCTTGATAGTAGCCATGCCTATGTTTGGGGAGACAGGAGGAGAAGTCACAGTGTGGTGTCGGTGAGAGTTAGAGAAGTAGGAGAGGTCAGGTCGAAATTGGTTAAGTGAGAATGGTAGAATGCTCGAGGGTTCAAAAGTGATAAAATTTTCCGAGAGGATGAGGGGGAAACATGTGCGTAAGTAGGGGAGAAAAATAGACCACTGGGTTTATAATCATGATATCTAAATCAGAGTTAGAAGGGATACAAAGACTACAACAATGACGATGGGTAGAGAAAATAACAACAGGGGAATGGAGGGTGATGGTTGAGATGGATTAAGGGTGATACAAAATTGCTTATCAAGCTTAGGGGAAGTGAAAAATGTCCTTTTGAAAACCGACATTTTAAAAGAGGATAAAGAAGGCCTTGGTGTAGGAAAGGCCTTTCTTCTTCTCTATCTAATCTAAGGGACTGCTCATGACCAAGTAAAGAGAAAAGTGACAAATTTTACCTTCTTATCATGCCAAAGGTTAGTAAGAAGAAAAATATAAGGTCCATAGATCATTTTGTACCATACCTCTAGCATGAAACACCTCATTAATTTCTCTACAACCCTATCCCATGGATGTGGAATCGAATCTCTTTCGAAGACCAATTGATACTTTGTTTATTTTTCACCATGACACAAGAAATTATATAACTCTACCCAAATCAAGAATTTTAAATAAACGTCTCCCTCATCCGGAGCCCATTACAACTACTATGGACTTTGGAAAAATATAAAATTTCATCTTTCCCGCTTTAACTCGATTTGTCTTCCAGATGTCAACACACTGCTTGGTCATTTGGATAGAGTGATTAGATAGTTTTTCCATGAAATACATAACCCCAAAAACATGTAAAATATTCCAAACATCCCATTCTACCTTGACCTCTTCACGGTAGAAGGCTCAACTATTTTGATAGGTCCACCCATAGTGAACTAAGAGATAGTGATAGAAACATCCAAAGGCCTAATGGAGACGTTGATTAAATAGTAATGCCATATATCTTCAATCCAAAAATATGCATATGTCTTCAAGATTTATAATTTAAATATTTCCTTATTAATAATATAGTCACACATGTGTAATATCATTACAAAACCCCATCCATCACATGAACACGATCTATCAATGATATAAATTTAAATAAATGTTGCACGTATCGTTTTCATGAAAAGATTGTAGTCCGAAAGGTCATGAAGGGTTATACTTATTTGTTAAAAGATTTTATTATTAAATTTTTTTATTGAATTCCTCTATACCAAGGGTCTATTGTCTCTTACTCTGATTATAAGTTATATTTAAAAGGTATAAACTAATAAGTAGAAACAAAAGTCTATATTTTCTTGAATATATTTATTCATATACCTCATGCTCTGAATATTAACTATTGGATCAATATCCAATGAGGTAGGAGTACCATCTTTATGAAGACAACAAACTAGTATTATGTACTAGAATAGAGATCAATTTTAACAAGGTCCTTAGGAAATTCCACAACAAGCTATCAAATACAACCGAGAAGGATTACACATTTCCTAAACAAAAGTATGGCCCTAGCAACTCTAGCCATTTTCATGGAAACATTGTAGGATAGAAGGTCATGATAGGTTATACTTATTTGTTAAAATATTTGATTATTAACAATGTTTATTGAGTGCCTCTACACCAAGGGTCTATTTTCTCTTACTCTGATTATAAGTTAGATTTAATAGCTATAAGATAACAAGTAGAAACCAAAGTTTATATTTTCATGAATATATTTATTCATATACTTTGTGCTCTAAATATTAAGTATTGGATCAATATCCAATGAGTTAAGAGGACCATCTTTATGAAGACAACAAACTAGTTTTCTATACTATAATAGAGATCGAATTTAACAAGGTGCTTAGGCAATTCCACAATAAGCTATCAAATACAACCGGAAGGATAACGCATTTCCTAAATAGAATTATGGCCTTAACAACTCTATCCATTTCATGGGGAACATTGTAGGATAGAAGGTCATGATGTTTTATACTTATTTATTTAAATATTTGATTATTAACAATGTTTATTGAGTGCCTCTACACCAAGGGTCTATTGTCTCTTACTCTGATTATAAGTTAGATTTAACAGGTATAAGCCAAAAAGTAGAAACCAAAGTTTATATTTTCTTGAATATATTTATTCATATACCCCATGATCTGAATATTAACTATTGGATCAATATCAAATGAGGTAGGAGGACCATATTTATGAAGACAATAGACTAGTATTCTGTACTAGAATAAAGATCAATTTTAACAAGGTCCTTAGGCAATTCCACAACAAGCTATCAAATACAACCAGGAAGGATTACACATTTCCTAAACATAAGTATGGCCCTAACAACTCTAGTTGTTTTTGTGAAACATTATAGGGTAGAAGATCACGATAGATTATACTTATTTGTTAAAATATTTGATTATTAACAATTTTTATTGAGTGCCTCTACACCAAGGGTTTATTGTTTCTTACTCTAATTATAAGTTAGATTTGCAATACTAGATGAAGAAATTTATTCCAAATTGTTCAAACTTGTGTTAATGTATTTAGAGCATTAGTATTCTTAGGCTACAAACATTTACTATCCGTTACATTGTATTAAAGTAGATTGAAAAACACCATGGGTTTAAAAATAATGATAAAATAATAAATCATGGTCTAGCTTAGTGATCACTAGGCTCATACAATTACTTCTTGTCATTACAAACACAATATGTATAGTTATGGAGCACCAAGAGGTTTCATTGATTGTAATTCTATCATATTGGCTGGACTATACTTGTCACAAAATGTGCTTCACTACATGCCTTTGAGAGGATTAAGCCATATATATTTCTCTAAGATATATTATTTGTAACATATAATTCACAATATTTTGTATGAGAGAAAATGCTTAGAAAATACTAAGCTTCATTACATTCAAACTTGTGTTAACTAATTTATAGCATCGATCTTCCTAGGCTACAAACATTTATTATCTCATTACATTGTATTAAAGAAGAGTAAAAATACCAAGAGTTTAAAAATAGTGATAAAATAATACAAAGACGGTCTATCTTAGTGACCATTAGGCTCCTACAATTACTTCTTGTCATTATAAACACTATCTTTATGGATATGGAGTGATAGTAGGTTTCATTGATTGTAATTATATCATATTGGCTGGACTATCCCTGGTGGAGCCATGTGCTTCACTACATACCTTTGAGAGGGATCAAACCTTATGTAGTTCTCATAAGATATATTATTTGTAACATATAATTCACAATGGTTTATATGGGAGAAAATTATTAGCAACCATTAAGCTTAATTACTTATTGAAAGGAATGACATAGGGGACACTAGGCTCAATTGTTTTTGTTTTGATAATATAAAGAATGAAATAATAAATCATGGTATAGCTTAGTGGTCGCTACCAGGCTCCTACCATCACCTCTTTTCATTGTGAACACTCTATGTACAAATTTTGGTTGTTAGTATTTTTATTTATTTCATTGATTATAATTGTATTGTATTGGCTAGACTATCCCTAGTGGAGCCATGTGCTACACTACATGTCCTCAAGAGGAATCAAGCCTTATATAGTTCTCATAATATATATTATTTGTATCATATACTTCAAATCAATTTGTATGGGAGAAAATTCTTAGTGGCCGCTAAGCTTCATTACTTATTAAAAGGAATGGCATAGGGACACTAGGCTCAACAATTTATTATTTTGAAAATAGTGATGAAATAATAAATCATGGTCTAGCTTAGTGACCAATAGGCTCCTACCATTACCTCTTTTCATTGTGAACACTATCTGTACAGATTTTGGTTGCTAGTATTTTTCATTGATTTAAATTGTATCATATTGGCTAGACTATCCTTGGTGTAGCCAAGTGCTGCACTACATACCCTCAAGAGGGATCAAGCCTTATGTAGTTCTCATAATATATATTATTTGTAACATATAATTCACATCAGTTCATATGGGAGAAAATTCTTAGCAACTGCTAAGATTCATTACTTATTGAAAGGAACGACATAGGGGATGCCAAGATTAACAGTTTCTTATTTTGAAAATAGAGATAAAAAAATAAATCATGGTCTATCTTAGCAGCCACTAGGTTCTTACCATTTCCTCTTGTCATTGTAAACAATTTCTATATAACTATGGAGCACTAGTAGGTTTCATTGATTATAATTGTATCATATTAGCTCAACTATCCATGAGGAGAAAAGTGTTGCACTACATACCCTCGAGAGGGATCAAGCCTTATCTAGTTCTCAAAAGATATATTGTTTATATCATATAATTCACATCGGTTCATATGGGATAAAATGCTTAGTGATCGCTAAGGTTCATTACTTATTAAAAGGAATGACATAGGGGACACTAGGCTCAACAATTTCTTATTTTGAAATTAGCAATAAAATAATAAATCATGGTCTAGCTTAGTGGACACTAGGCTCCTATCATTACCTCTTGACATTGTGAACATAGTTTGTTCATCTATGGAGTGCTAGTAGGTTTCATTTATTATAATTATATCATATTGGTTAGACTATCTTTGCAAAGCTATGTGATACACTACATACCCTCGAGAGGGATCAAGCCTCATGTAGTTGTCATAATATATTTTTGTAACATATAATTAACATCATTTCATAAAGGAGAAAATTATTATCGACCACTAAGCTTCATTAGTTATTAAAGCAAATAGAATAACAGATGTTAGGCTCAACAATTTAGTCAAACAACCTATAATGCATCATACATTTTTGGAATAGAATCCTAGAAAATATAGAGGCTAACGGCCACTAGGCTTCTCCTCGAAAAATAAATGGCCAACATAAAACATGCATAGTTGTTCATTAACACCTATTGAAAGGAATATCTTAGTGGCTGCTAAGACCTAATACTTTATTATTTTAAATCTTGTGTTGGAATAACAAATCATTGCAATGGGGTTCAATGATTGCTAAGTGTTTTCCTATATATAAGCCGACGTGAAATATGTGTCAATTATAATGTTGCCCAACTATTTGGTTCAAACTTTCCATGTGGCACATTTTAATTGGAGAATTATATTAAATTAGCGCACATTATATTTAACAATGTCGATATCAATTTTGATAATAAAATAGAAATAAAGTGCGTATATTATTCTATTAAACTTTAAAACTATGTTTAGGATTTATTTTGTTTGTTTTCTTATATTATATTTGTTATTATGTTTATATTATTATATGCTATAGAAAATAAAAATTGTGTTGTTTTGAATTTATGTTATTTTTGTATTTCATAATGAGGTAAAAATTTAAATTTTGAATTGTGAATTCCCGCTTTTACAAATATTTGAAATTTCAATATCCTACACTTTTGTTTTATGAGGGGGAAAGTCAAATTTTTAAATTTTGAAATATCATACTTTTTCTATTTTTGAAATTTCTATCATGGAATGTGCCAAACAAATTAATAAATACCTTAGAGAAATATTTTATTGGGTTTTTTTTTCTCAAAGAAAAGCATCTATCAAAATTGAAGAAAAATATGTGCAAGTTTTAGATTGCAAGTCTCGAGTCTACAAATCTTGGCTATTTTTTTGCAAGGGAATATAATCTTGTTTGCAAAGTAGGCACACAAAGGACACACATAAAGGAGGCACATAAAAAGGTCACACAAATGAGGAAAGAAAAAGGGCTTGCGAATATAATCAATCGGATATTTGTTTGAGGTAGTAGACGGAGGTTTCATAGACATCATTAAGCATGAAAGAATATCATATATTACTAAATAAGGAATTATTAAAAGCATCTATTATAGATAAAGTGTACCTTTTTTTTACAAATGGCTCTATTAGTCACTCTGTAATTGATTAGTTCATGTGTTTTGGATGATATTTTAGCCCTTCTTTACCCTACTAAATCTTTATCCACACCAACCATGTTTTGCCCTACCGCATCATGCTCTGTAGTTCATCCTTGCTTTCAAGTTCCTTTTGAACTCCCTATCAAACAACCTTATTCTTCATGAAAACACAATTTTTTGTGCCCTAACAAAAGAAAATGGAATCCCCATTTAGGTCTTGTATCATTTATGTTGAATGATTTCCCATTTTTTCCTTCTATGTCTCTCTCTCGAATATTTTATTTTTAATTTTTCATTCTTGTTCCTGTGATTGTTTTTTCCCAATAAATATGGTCATCATATAGTCATATTTTAAAAAAATTTAATGGGGTTGTAAAAACCAAAATATTTTAATGTTGTTTATTAAGATGATAAAAATAAACGTGGATAGATTTGGGATTGTTAAGGACAGTCTTGTAAGCAAGTATGGCATTAAAATCAAGGACTATATTGAGGGAAATGGCACCAGTAAGAATTGGAAAAAACTATCTGTGGAGAGAGATGATCTGATGAAAATTACTTCCTCCCTTCAAGATCAATTAGATCTTATTCCCTTAAGTCAACTTGGATTCCAAGGATGAGCTGGTATGGAATAATTCCAATGATGGGAATTACTCTGTCAAAACTAGATATAACAATTTCTTCCACAGTAGTCAAACAGAGTTCAATTGGAATAAGATTTGGATGACTGAATTAACTCCTAAAATAAATTTTTTCCTTTGGTTGGCTATCAGAGGCAGGATTCTTACCACTGAAAACCTGATGAGAAGAGGATTTATAATGCCTAATAGGTGTCATCTTTGTAAGAAAGATTATGAGGATATCAGTCATCTGTTCATTCATTGTGAGTATGCTACTAGAATATGGAGTTTTTCCCTCTCTAAATTTGAAGCTCTCTGGGTGGTGCCAAAGGATCTAAATCAGCTATGGACTCAATGGAACCCACCCTTTAGGCATTGTGTTGTCAAAAGGATCTGGAAGCTGGTTATCCCTCATTTAATCTGGAGGATATGGAAGGATAGAAATGATATTATCTTCAGAAATAAGAAGCAAAACTATAAACTTAGTATTGGTAAAATTTCTAATGGTATCAAAGAGAAAATTGCTAGATTTAAACCCCCCAAGAACAAGAGATATCCAGAGAATGAAGAATATATCTTATCCAACTGGCAGATTGGAACCGTCAATAGCCGTAGCAATCCTGGGAATAGCATTGATAGATCTTTGATTAAATGGCATCCTCTTGATTTTAATTGGTTTAAGTTGAACTTTGATGGGGCCTCTAAGGGGAACCCTAGGATTACGGCGGGGAGAGGAGCACACGGGATCATAAAGGTAGTTTGATTCACAGATCTTTGGGAAAATGGGAATTCAAACCAATCATTTTACCAAAGCATTATCTGCTTTATGGGGCCTGAGAATTTCCCAGAATCAAAATATCTAGAACCTCATTATTGAAGGGGACTCCCTGAATATCATTAATCTCCTTAAACAGTGCTCATCTCCAAGTTGGAGCATCAAGGATTTTATCTCAAAGTCCATAAGTATTTGTCAAACATTCAATAACATCAGGATCATGCATACTTACCGGAGGGTAATAAATTGGCAGATGCACTGGATAATTATGGAATTAATGTTAATCACATTGTTTGGGATAACAATAGCATCCCTAAGCAGCTTCAAAACAACATTCATGCGGATTTCTATACGCACGCAATTTCTTGAGTTGAGTTATGATTATTGGGCGTGGATCAGTATCAATAAAACTCCCACACGTGTTGACTTAAAAACTATGATTATGAAAATCTTGTCAAATAATCAAGATAGTGTGAAGTATATGGGGAAGTCCAAGTGGAGTTACATTGATATGAAAATTGTGCATGCGGGTAGCACTGTGCTTGCTAAAATTTGGATACAAGGCTCCACGGATACCGAAGACAGTAATAATGTAATTGATGATAGGGAGTGGGCTAGCAAAAAGGCCATTATTCCCACATGTGAACTTCCATAGGCTCAGATCAGCAGGCACACGGATGTTCATGGGAAGAGCAACGGCTCTCATTTTCAACATTGTGCAGACAACAATGTAAAGTAGATTGGCTTCAAGACACTCTTAAGGATTTTCAAATTTTTTGCAAACAGCTAAGCACAGTGAAGATGGGGGCACCCTTGCACCCTTGAATTTGTTGGAATTTGTTGCAAAACAGCTAAGCACAATGAAGATGGAATATACTCAGCAAGGGTGGCATCACCAACTTCATGGAGAAGGTTCAGGGACATGATCAAAGCATCTCAGTGTGTTTTTGAAGGATTGGAAGGAGCGAACTGTGGAATATGGGGGGCAGAAGATCTTGGTCAACGAGGAGCTTATTGCTGAAGTGACCGGCCTTGGCATGGAGGGCTACCATTTTTTTAACAAAAGGGTCGACAGAGATGCTGAAGAGAGGAGATTTGTGGAGGGATCTGAGAAGTTGATCCTGTTACCATGGGCCTGCTTGTTAGCTCAATCCCTCCACCGTATGACGAGGTTACACACATGATGATACGATTCATTTATTTGGAAGGGAGGTTTGTCACCAGTACTGCTAAGCACCTTATCTTCCTCAACCACTTCCGTAGGAATCGCATGGTTTGTTTCCCCCATTATTTGCTGAACTCTCTTGAGCGCTCCATTTTGGAGTTTCAAAAGCATACTCGGGTGGTTCCTTTACACCAGGGGCTTATTTTGTTGCTGCATAAATTTTGTCTTCTTCGGTATCCTGGTCTCCCTTCCTCCCCTAGCTCAGTTCCCCTCTGCCGGGTTTTGCTGCTACTAGCCCCGTTTCTCCACTCTCTGCCCCGCCACCACTGCTATCACCCCCCTGCTGGCCATCTAGGATTCATCTTCCATTCCCCTACTTGCTGCTCCCGCCCCCACTTCACTTCCACCTCGGCCAGACCGGTCACCAGGTCATCTAGAAGGCTTAACCTCGATACTCTTGCTGTGGGGAAGGGTCCTCATGAAATTGAAATTGCACATGACCTCCTGAATATTAGCAGTGCTAGTCCCCAGGATGTGCATATGGAGAGCTCTACAAAAAGGCTGGAAGCCTTAGAAGCTGATATGAAGCTGTTGAAGGATGAGGTTAAGAACTTGGAAAAACAGAAAGGTAAGAGGAAGAAGGAGGAGGAGGTGGTTATTGATAATAGCCAGATTGAAGATATCTACAAGAAGTTGAACTCCTTAGACTCCCATTTAGGGAAGGCCAAAACTCTTCATGATTACAATATAGACATTTTTAGTGCGATTGAGGAATTCATTGAGCGGCATGTTAGAAGTGTCTCCAATCTCAGCGGAGTTTCGCAACACTTTGGGGCAATGATAAGGAAAGCAAAAGGACCATTGATCAGCTGGATAAGACTGATGTTGCCCACATGAAAACTTTGGGAATGTTCAAATCCTAGAAGAACATCAAAACCAACATCAAAAAAGTTTCCAAGAAGTAGTTGTAGGTGCTTTAGCTACTCTTGTATGTTTTTTTGCTATTTTTTTGCGGTCTCTTTGTTGCTTTTTTGCAGAGTTTTTGTTGTTTTGTCTTGTTGGGGTAGCTATTTTTTGGCTACTTTGGGCTTCATTGTCACAATTGGATTCTGATCCTTTTTTTTCTGGTTTTCATTCCTATTCTGGCTTGTAGGCCATCTTTTGTACACAAGGGTATAGTCCCTTTCAAAAAACTATTTTCCAATAATAAAAATAAATAAACGTAAAAATTATTTCATTGTATATTTTTACACGGTTTCACTTAGACATTTTAGGAAAATATATGAGGTTAAAAATTACTTTAAAAATATAGAAGCATATTAAGTATTCAATTGTATGATAAATATTTTCAGTTATATACGTTTTCAAATGTATAAATACTCAAATGTAATGTCTTTAACAATTTTATTTTTGTACAATGGAAGGTAAACATATTATATATATGCTTAAATATTATTAAATATAAATATTAATCATTATATATTTAAATATATATTTCATTTTGCACCCACTAAGCTAAGTAAAAATTCAAATAGCTTTGTGGTCACCACGTTATAATTCTTTATTTCGAAAACCAATTTACTAAACCCAAAATTTATTTCGAATTGAATGTGAAAGAAAAAATAATAGATTTCATTTTTTTTTAATATGCTACATATTATTGGAGAGAGATAGAGTGTTATACACATTAATACATGTTTCTACACGTATATTTATGTATCTATTATGTAAACTCCAGATTTATTTGTTATCATTTATAGCTTTTCAATATGATTTCTCATATAGGAATACACTCAACCATGAAAAAAGTTGTCTAGCCTAGCGGCCACTAGGCTATAATTCTTCTTTGTAGAAAACATTTGTTTAGCATTGCATTCGCAGATCTATTGTTCATAATATAGGAAACAACAAAAATTGGTCTATCCAACTCGTAGTTTCTTTATCTCCTATTTTATACGGAAAGATTAACAATTTAGATTTACAACACCATTCTATTATAAACATGATATATTTACCATTAGGAATAGCTTAGCGGCCACTAGGTTGTAACAGAGTAAATCACGTCGTATCTAAAAACTAGTTGAATAACTTCTCGGCTGTTAGTCCAAGTTTCTTAAATTTTCATAAAAGTAAAAATAAATTGCGTATATCTCATAAGATATAGATTAATCTATATATAACTATATAACACAAAAGTTTAATTTTTATAACTTTGTGGTCATTTGAGTAAAGTGACCATAAAATTTGTTGTTTGGATTTAAGAATTTAAAGTAAGATATTTTGATATTAGTGAATGTTATGATATGTCACCACATAGTATTTGAGGCTATAGGTGGTTAGGATGTAATATTTTCAATAAATATATTATGATATTAACGTACGCTATGTTAGGTTATGTGATAATATGTATCGACAAGATTTAACAAATTAAAGGAAGATATTTTGAGCTTAGCGATCATGCTAGGTTATGCCACAACATATTATTTGGAGCTTGCATTCGCTAGGATTTAACAATATCAACTAATATATTATAATATTAGCATAAGCTATGTTAGGCCACAACATAATAAGTATCATCGAGGATTTAACAAATTATTGGAAGATATTTTGAGCTTAATAGTCGATAGGTTACACAATGCTATAATAATCTTACCTACATCTAGGATATGCCAAAACATAATATTAGGATCTTAGCGGTCACTAGGATTTAACAAATTCAATTAACATAGTTTGAGATTAGTGGTTGCTAGGTAATTAAACAATGTAATAATTCGAGCTAAAGGGTCACTAAAATTTAACAAATTAAATAAATACATTTTGAGGTTAGCATCCACTAGGTTATGCCTCAACATAACCTAACAAATTATATTGTAATCTTAGATGTCACTAGATTTTAAAAAATTAAAGTAAGATGTTTTGAGTACATTATTTCTATGTTAGGAAACCACATTTAATTTAGATAACTCGTATAACACATAAAAGTTTGATGTTTAGACCTTAGTGGTCGCTAGCTAAAGCCTCTAGTAAATGAAGCAGATGAATCCTATTTTATGAAAATTAAGATGTGTATATATTAGTAAAATTTATTTTTTGGATTTAAGAATTTGAAGTACAATATTTTGAGCTTAGTAGCCACTAGGTTATGCTTACCACACAATATTTATAGCATAAAAGTGGTTAGGATATAAAAAATTAAATTAAGATATTATGAGCTTAGTGGCTGCTAGGTTATGCCACACTATATTAATTGGATCTTGCGAGTCACTAGGTTTCAAATTTTTAAATTAATATATTATGATATTAATGGAGATTATGATAGGTTACAACATAATATGCATAGACAAGATATAAAAAATTAAAGGAAGATATTTTGAGCTTATTGGCCACTAGTCTAGGCCACAACATAATATTTGTATCTTGCAGTCGCTAGGATTTAACAAATTAAAGTTATAGAATGATATTTTGAACTTAGCCACCATTAGTTTATGCCACAACATAATATTTGGAGCTTATTCATCGCTAGGTTTTAACAAAATAAAGTAAGATGTTGTGATCTTAGTGGCCACTAGATTATGCCATGACATAATAATTAGAGCATAATGATCATTAGGATTTAAGAAATTAATTTAAGATATTATGATCTTAGTCACAACTAGGATATGCCATAACATAATAATTATTCTAGTGGTCGGTATGATTTAATGATTAAATTAACATAGTTTGAGCTTAGTAGCCATTAGGTACTTAAATAATATAATATTTCAATCTTAAGGGTCAAGAGGATTTAACAAATTAGATAAGGATATTTTGAGCTTTGCATCATCTAGGTTATGCCTTGATATAACCTAGTAAATTACATTGTAATCTTACAAGTTGCTAGGTTTAAAATAATTATAGTAAGATGTTTTGAGCTTAGTAGTCACTAAGTTAATATCATACTACGAAATATAATATTTCGAGCTTATCATCGTTAGTATTTAACAAGTAAAACAATAATATGTTTCTCTTAGAGTCCTCTAGGTTATGCCACAATATAGTTATTTGATATTGGCGATCGTTAGGAATTAACAAAATAAAGTAAGGTTATGCCACAACCACATATTTGGATGTACAACTACCATGTGCATGTTCAAATAAGTATAACAATTGGAATATATACACAAACATTCGATAAATCATGAATATTGCTCTATTTACATGATATATATATATATTTCATTACTACCCACTATGCTCAAATACTGCGACTCATGATCATTACAATTTTGCTTATTTATGGACTGGTGTTGTTGCGGGTTCACATGTAAAGTTACTTCCTAAGTTTGTAGCTCTTGTGTGGGGTATGTTGTATCACATTTCTTCTATGCCACAAGAAAGGATTCTTTGCAAATATAGTAGTCTCTATCTATCTTTTCGATATCCACAATTGGATTTCTAAAGAGCACACTAGCCTTGTCAAACAAAACTTGTTGAGTAACATTTTATTTTATTGTGATTTCCTTCAGAGTCTCTATTTTTGTATTTTCCCTAGTTTTGGAGACAATATCAATGACCTGTGAAGTTTATCCTTTGTTTTCCTCTGTTATTCTACTTTGAAAATTAACCAAGAATTGCTTAAGTGATATAACAAACTCTTCACTAGAAACCAACTCATGGTTTTCCTTAAATACTTCCATAATTAAGGCTTCTTTGAAAATATGAATTCCTCTTGAAACTATGTCATCAAACCATGGAGATAGTTTTCTTACCTAATATTTCCATTCCCTTAGTCTTTCCTTGGTATAATTAGCATATATTCTGAATATACCAATATTGTCCATGGTTATAATTGAAGGGTATTTACAAATACCTTCCTCAATAACCTATCCCATATATATTAATGTTTTTTGCATGGATCCCATTGTTTTAATGATTTTGAGTCTTCTTTAGGTAGCATTGTTGTTTTATCTTTTCCTTGATGCACTTCTCTGATTAAGATAAAATGTAAATAAGATCCTAATATATATGTTATTGTAGCAGTAAATGAATAACAATGAAGTACATAAATTACACCCAAGAAAACTAAGCAATAAAGTGAAAACCCTAAGTGTAAAGAGAGGGTAAGAAGCCTTAGATGATTCACGAGAGTTAGAGAAGATGCACAAAGCTAGAAAATAGGAAAATGAAAAGCACTTGACCATCATAATGGAGAATAGAAAAAATGTAGATCTATAGAAATAGGCTAGACTCGGGCACTTAGAGAGGGACGGGTCACATGTGAGCTCCTAGACTTGTTTATAGGTGTATGGTTCTACAAAATGATCGAAAACTCCTCTAAGTTGTTGCAAGGTTTTTTCCTTTAGTCCCCTTTGGTCACTCTAAGGTTACACTAAGATTTTGAGGTTGATGTAAACCTACAATGTAATATGAACATGAAAAACCCTCAAACAGACATCAAATCCCCAAAAAAGAAAGATGTAGAATGAGGGGTCGAGACTATCTTTAGTTGTCACAATGGTGAAATTACAACTGATAATTACACTACATCTCGAGACCCAGTGTAGTTCTATGTGTTTTTGTGAGGAATTATTCCCTAGGTTGCTCTTGTGCATGTCGCACTTAGATAGCAAGAAAATAGCTAGATGTAGAATTTAATAAATGTGTGCATAGAATAAAATAAACTTCCCTCCTATAAAGTGTGATGTAGAAAAAATTATCCCTTATGTCCCTTGTGATTGTGTTTTATAGATGTAATGAAGCTCTTATATGTCTTGATGGATAGAACCTTACGTGGTGATAACTAATGCTTAGTGCTTGGTCCTTTATTATGATCACATAAATTTATATTTATATGATTCCTTTTCTCAAATTTCATAATTAACCATGAAAATGATGAATACCAAAAAGATAATATGTCCAAATAGGTAGAAAGGACCCAAAAAGTGTGAGTAAAGTACAAAGGGGACATGGGCACCTAGAGGGGACGAGGGCGCCTTGCGTTGGAGTCCTAGATGGGTGTTGGTGTCAGGATGAGAAATGTTGTAGAGTAAAAAGGAAGATTGAGAAAATAAGGGTGTAAGACAGAAAGTTACAATGGAAAACAAAAATAGTGTCCAAAGACATGGGTTAATTAATACTTTTCTTACTTAAGAACCATATGAAAATTAGTATGTAACTAGGACTAGATAGAAACCCAAAGTACATGATTTTGTTTCTACATTTTCCCCACTTTACGTTGGTGAGTGGAACACTTGGTAACATAAATTAGATAGAGATGTGTACCGATATCCATGTAGATTGATGATGAAAGCATTAAAGGGACTAGACAAAATGTGGAATGAAAAATGAAGCGTGGATGCTAAGGAGGATAAAGTGCAAAAAGTGATGATGAAAATGAACCTAGGATAGAAACACATGTGTAGATGTAATGTGTGTGTGATTTTTTTGAATGATGGATGATGTTGACTACTACTTCGATATGGATGGAACTGTAAGGAGAAAAACAAACAAGTAGTCAAATACACAAGTATATAATTGAAATGTGTAAGAAATTATGTAAAGAAGTGTTTTAAAATGTTGAAAATGTGAAAAAGGAACATGTTCACTTGATTCGTAATTAGGAAAGAGTGTATACATGATCCGAAAATGTCAATGAAGTGTAATTTTTTTGGGTGATCTCACACCATGGTAGAATTAGTATAGGGAGGAAATTACAGTATCATCGTCCAACCTTTAACCACTTCCCAAAGTTGTAGAGCACTCTGAAATGTTGGTTTTTTGGGTAATCTCACACCACAATAGTAGTGTAGATAGGAAAGTCTTGTGTCATCCTCTAACCTTTAACTTCTCCTTGGAATATTGAACACCACTACAGATGGTGTATACTATGTGAATTCTTAGTGCTAAAATAATATCAAAATCCTCTGTCACATGTCAAAGCAATCATGTAATTTATCCTTGGTTACATGCATCCAGGAAGGACATTGTTGTGCTAAGGACCCAAGTCGATTCTGAGCCCTCATCTAAAACTAACAACTATGTTATATCGGTACTATGGTGTATCTGTGTATAAAGATGTATGGGGTGATTGATTTACCCAAATTATGCCCCCTTGTTTTGGGTGCATGCAACATCACTGAAGGAGTATGTGGCCCAAAAGAGGACAGACCTCTATGCTAAAATTTTGCCTTGTAGGGGAAGAGAATGTGCTTGGTAGAAACTAAGGCACATGCAAACAAAGTGTATAGGAAATAAGCATTACTACAAGAAAAGACAAACATGCATGTATAAGAATAAATGTAAGCTAAATATACAATGTGTAAGCTAAGACACAACTAGAAAAGAATTCAGACCATAAAAAGTGGGTTAAAAACATGGGACATAACTCACGATGTCACAAGAAAATCAAGGCCAAAGTTTCCGTAAGTATAAAAGTGTTCACAAGAGACAAATGGAAAATCCTCTAAACAAGAGCATACAAATAGTAAACAATGGTAGACAATTTTAACCATGGAAGTAAATAGTCCTGCATAAGAAATGTTACACATGAAGCACCCATTAGCATGTTAGAAACATAAAAAGTATGTCAAAGTGTGTATAAGCTGATAAAGTAATGTGCTATAAAACAAAAATGAAACAATAACACCTATAATGTACAAAAGTGGATGCCCTCAGGAGCCTCTATGGGATTGGTACTAGGTAATGCACCAAGCATCTATGTTGTGTGTATAAATCTATAAAATATGTGATCATAACTAGAAAGGAAAGTGAACGCACATGTGTGTATGATAAAGATAATGACATAAAAGATATCTATCTAGCATGTGTAATAAGATGTGCATGTAACAAGTAAATGCAATACATACTAAGTGCAACCAAGATATTTAGTATGCCATGGATGGAAGGAATGGAATGGAATGTATAAGTGAGTGTGATAAGGGCTACGTGCCTCTGAGTGAGCGTGAATGGAATTTTATGTGGTGAATTTCATTTATTTATTCCCCTTGATAATCAATATTGAACCATAAACGAGAGTGAGTCATCGGGAAATGGTCCGAATGATGTGTTATCATGTGTTAGAAAGAGTAAAACAATTAGGTGTAGAGGGTTGTTTTTAGAATGATGATGTGTAGATGATATTGAATGTGACATAGGGATGATTTGATCTTGAAGTTGTAGAATGAGGTGATGATTTAGCCTAAAGTGTATATCACAAATTGGTTGAGTAAGATACAAGAAAGCGTGATGATTTATCCTAAGGTGTATATCACGAGATATGTTGATGGCGAAGAATGTATGATGATTTAGCATAAAGTGTATATCACTAAATTTATGGAGAAAATGCTAGCATGGATCAATTGGAAAGTTTTAGAAAATATTGTCACAAGAGGTGATATAAGGATTTATTGATTAAATTGTTGAAGATCAAATGATTAAAATGATGTAAGTGTGATGAGGAAGTGAGGTTCAATTCAAAATTAGACCCTCAAAAATTGAGTATGAACCATGGGACTAGAGTGTATCGTCGGGTAGTGTGTGTTGTATAAGTTGGATATAGAATGTGTATAATGTAGAAGAGAATAGTATGATGTACTAGGAGGATGTGTTAGAATGATGTAAATTATAGAATGTGGTTTGAAATTGTGATGCTAGAAAGATATGTGTTGAATGTGTCGAGTGTGATGATGTATAATGTGCAACGCAAGATGTATAGATTATGTAAGTGTGTCAAACACATATGATGTATGGTATATGTAAGAAGATGATGGTGAAGATGTGTATAGTGTGTAGCACAAAGTGTATATGATGTATAGAAGAAGATATAAATAGAATATGTAGAAAGTACACAATATATATGATGTGTAGGAAGAAGGAGATGTTGTAATATGGAAGACCTTGATATTTTTCAAGCCAATAAGGAGGATAATAATGAGTAGATGGAAATTTGATTAATTGATGAGTTATGAGTTTTGGAAGAATATCTTATTGCTTAACATTGATTGCAAACTTGAGAGGTGTGGGGAGCGACAAGATTTGAGGTTCACTAATATGAGCACATGTAGAAGACATAGAATGAAGATGAGATGTAGAAGGATAATACACATGAGCACCGAGAAGCATCTCAAGATGTTTGATTTCATATTTTAGAGATGTAATCATGGATTCCATAGCCTAAAATTCATTTTAAAATAAATAATGTAAATCTTGAATAGACTTGAAAATTGATTGATTGGCATTATAACTAATAGAGTCATTAGAGAGATGATCGAAGATAGCACTAACTTGTGAAGGAAACATGTTGATAGGGAGATACATAGTCGCTTAGAGTTTTGTGAAGAGAATCTCTACAATATGGGTGCATTTGAAGGAATTGAAGTAAAGAGGAATTGAGATACCTTATGAGCCATGATAGAAGAAAGATAAGGATCTAAACGTATTCGAATGAGACGGGTTCACCAAAACAATTAATCTAAAATTTAAATAAGATCCTAATATATATATTATTGTAGAAATAAATAAATAACAATGAAGTACATAAATTACGCCTAAGAAGACTAAGTAATACGGTGAAAACCCTAAGTGCAAAGAGAGGGTAAGAAGCCTTAGCTAATTTTTAGAGTTCTATAAGATGAAAAAAAGATGGAAAACTAGAACATTTGAAGCACTGACCATCATAATGTAGTACAAAAAATTACAAATATTGAAAAATAGGCTGGATTGGGGTGCATATGCGCACCTAGACTGTTTCAGGACACGTAGGTCTACAAAAATGCTCAAAAAACCTCCTCTAAGGTGTCACAAGGTGTTTTCCTTTATTCACCTTTGGTTACTCTGAGGTCATACCAAGATCCTCGAGGTCACTATGTAAACCTGCAATGAAATATGAACCTACAAAACCCTCAAATAGACATCAAATCCCAAAAAAGAAAGATGCAGAATGAGGGGTTGGACTGTCCTTAACTGTCACAATGGTGAACTTATGAATGGGAGCTACTTACATCCCAGGACCCAATGTAGTTCTCTCTCTCTCTCTCTCTCTCTGTTTGTGTGTGTGTGTGTGTGTCTGTGTGTGTGTGTGTAAGTGTGCACGTGGTATTTTGTCTAGGTTTCTCTTGTGCGTTTCACACTTGGATAGTGAGAAAATAGTGAGATGTAGAATGTAATAAATGTATGCATGGAATATAATAAAGTTCCCCTTGATGAAGTGTGATGCATAAAAACAACCCTTATGATGGTGCTAGATTGATGCATTGGAGCTCTTGGATGCCTTGATGGATGCAACCTTAGGTGGTGATAGCTAATGTTTAGTGCTTGGTCCTTTATTATAATCACATAAATTTATATTTATATGATTCCTTTTCTTGAATTTCATAATTAACCTCAAAAATTCAAACTACAAAAAATATAAGATGCTTAAATGGATAGAAAGGACCCAAAAAGTGTGAGTAATGTGCAAAGGGAACAGGGGAACCCGGAGGAGACAAGGGAGCCTAGAGATGGAGTCCTTACTAGGTGTTGGTGTCTAGGATGACAAATTCCAAAGATTAAAAAGGAATACTGAGTGAGTAAGGGTGCAAGAATGAAATTATTAACAAAAAGAAAAGAAAGGTGGCCAAAGACATGGGTTAATTATTACTTTTCTTACTTAGGAACCATATGAATATTAGTATGGAATTAGGACTAGATAAAAACCAAAAAAGCATGATTTTGTGTCTACAATTCTTGTATAGCATTGTACAGGCCATGAAATGACTCTTCTACATCAGAAAATGTACCTAAAGGAACTATAACCTTTAATTGAGTTTCAATCTCTTTATTTCTAGCACGTATGGCTCTAACTAATTCTACAAATACTTCAGCTATAGAACTTATCAAGGACTCCAAATATTCCTCATATTACACCACTTGGGAGCCTTTGGCTTTCCATTTAATTATAAGAGAGAAGATGTATTCTAAAGTTTCATGCCAAACAATGGCTTGTTGTGTTGCCATCTTCTTTTTGGTTAGCCTTTTCAAGGTTTGCGTTCTTGGATTAAATTAAATGTTTACTAAGGTATCTTCTTATGCCTCCCAATCTGGTTTTTTTGTGAGAAATTATGGATTTCTCAACCCAATCTTATCTTGCTTCATGTGGAGTGGAGGGAGAATATTGAGATGGTTGCACTGGGGATGCATTGGATGAGATTTCAGTTTACGTTGCCTCTTCTTCTTCATTTAAAGAAGTTAATGCATATGCTACCAATGTTGGAGCTTTAGTTGGTGCGGGCCTAACATCTTGAACCTCATATAGAGTTTCAATTGATGCAAGAAACATTGGAGGACCTAGAGAATGGGGAGCGTGGGACTTTTTTGAAGGATCCAAATAGAATGTTGCCTTTCTCTTTGTAGCCTCCTTTTTAAAATTTCCTCTCAAAGGGGAACTTCCCCTATCATCTTCATATTCTTCTTAATAAGGTTATCATCTATTTAGGTAATCCATACCCAGTCATTGACATCATCCTCATGTGCATAAGATATATTTATTTGTCCTCTAAGTGATTCAAGGTGTTTGGAAATCCTTTTCATGTGGTCATATTGCCTTAGAGGGTGTTGGGGAAGATGGAATGAATTTATATAGGACCAAGTTTCAGATCATGCCACCTATTAAATTTCCTATATCCTATAGTAACTCGAGAGGGGTTTGTGTTCTAAGCTTCTTCTCTTTGCACTTTCTAGCAATATCATTGCAAATTTGATATGCCACCTCTTGTTCTACCAAATTTTAGGCACATAATATGGAAATTGCAAAGGAGGTATAAGGATCCCCTCGATCATTATAATGGTATATTCTAGATAGAATAATATGGCTCCCATTTTCCTTATGGAAGACAAAATGTCAACTAGATAATCTAGGTGTCACTATTTCATGTATTTGTTGGTAGAGAGTAGGATATAAATAAGTGCATATATCTTGAATATGAGATCTGAACCGATGGGCATACAAGTCTAAATATAGTTCATTTAGCTATAAAGGGCATGAAGGAAGCCATTTTTGATAGAATTATGAATAGTTGAGAATACCATAAACTGCATCCAAAAGATAGGAAGCCATGTAAAATGATTTCCCATTATCCACGAATTTTTTTCTTTAGCTCACCAAATTGAAACATAGCACTTTCCCTAAGGAAGGAATATTGCCTTCATCAATAATCATAGAAAGTAAAGGGATCTAGGATACATCAACCTTAGAGATAGAAGGTTTTCCATATATCATATTCATGAGGGCCATGCCAATATAGAATATTGGTCTAAATCTATTAATAATAATTTCTATCAGATCAGAATCATCCATATTATCTATTGGGTACACTGCCCAACTCTGTAAAAGATATCTTATCTTCCTTTTTCTCCATCAAGAACTCAACTGTATCCTTATTATATAGGGTTTCAAGTAGTGGAAGTTTGTAATAACATCTATATACATTCCCAACATAAAAAAACCTATTCTATTTTTCCACGATTTAGAAAATAAGGTCCACTCCTTGGCCTTGGCAAAAATTAGGTAGGAAGTGATCAATTCCAGAAATGGAAGCACCTCTAGCTTAGCAGAAATTAAATGGAGGCCAAATATTTTTATTTCCCTTATGTCTTAGGACCTTAGTTCTTGATCTTCCAGGATACCCTTTTTATCTACGGCATCTACATCAAGAATTTCATTTTGTACTATGGAAAAAATAGTTGAGTAATGCTAAAATTCATGATTTAAGGTAGTTGGATAAAAAAGTTGTATCTCTCATTATTTTGGTGTCAACATAGGAATATAAATAGGCATCCCCATCCAACACCACCGGTTCTCCCGCCATTTTTAAGGATTCCAGGTCCATGATCACTACATATATCACCAATAGAAATAAATAATGATCCAAAGGACATACTTGCATTTACATCAACACTCTTATGTCTCTTATTTTGAATATTTGGTTATATTCAAAACTTAGTTGACAAATAAATTTAAGAAGTGTTGATATTCATCAATCATAGGAAAAGTATTAATGAAATGAGAAAAGTGCGGTAATAAATCCATATTAAGGGGGTCAAGACATACTTAGTTCAGATCTAGCGGTCCCTAAGGTCAAATACAACTAATATTATCATCTTAGCGGTCAGCTAGGCATTATTCCAAGACAACTATGAATACAATGAGCAATGCATGACAATACATGCAACATTGATGGGTCAAGACATACCTAATTCTAATCCTAGTGGTCGCTAAGGCCGAGTCACAATGATATATTTATATTTTAGCAATTGCTAGGCATCAATCACAGGACAACTATGAATGTAATGAGAAAATTTGGTAAAACATGCAATATTGAGGGGTTAAGACATACGCGAGTTCGATCCTAGTGGTTTATAAGGTCAACCACCACAAAAATTGAGATCTTAGCAATCACAAAGATCATCCCCTAAAAAGATTTAAAGCTTAGTGTTTTCTTGGCGGCATTCGATGGAAAACTATTTTTTGAACCGAGAAAAGTGTTGCAATACATATTTTCTAACAGGGTAAAGCTTTATGTACACTGATTAGTTTTTCGCGAGGATTTTTACGTCTCTCTTTAATTATTTATAATTATATAATATTGGCTAGACTATCCTCGGTAGAGCCAAGTGTTGCACTACATACTTTCGAGAGGGATCAAGCCTTATGTATTTCTCATAATATATATTACAAGTTATTGAAATTAAGGTCTTAGATCTGCTAAGATTCGTTCTTGTGATTTTTAAGTATCTATAGCTTAGCGGCCTTTGTATATATATGAATAAATAAAGTCTTAATGGCCATGTAGGTATTTTCTTAGATAGAAAAAACATTAAATATTTCCAAAGCTCCTAGCGTACTCTTACAACATCAAGATGATGGACTCATGTTGCATATGAGTATGCAAGGAAGTTCATCAATCATAACATTATTTTTCTATCTCCACAAAATCAAACCATGCTTAGATTGTTTTAAATTAAACCATGGTCAGATTTTCCAATGGATGAATGTAGTTCTTCTCCTAGTGGCTGTTAAGGTTAGTCACAATGAAATATTTAGATATTAGCGGTGGCTAGTCATCATTAATATGAAAAATATTAAAATAATGAGAAAATTTTGGCAATACATGCACTATCAATGGGTCAAGACATACATAGTTATGATCATAGTGACCGCTAAAGTTAGCCACAAGGAAATAGTTAGAGCTTATCGGTTGTCAGCCATCCTTCACAAGACAACTATTATTGTAATGAGAAAAGTGTTGCAATACATGTTTCCCTAAGGGGTCAAGACATACTTAGCTCTAATTAATTTTTTTCAGAATGTTTGTACCTCTCTTTAATTATTTATAATTGTATCATATTGGTTGGACTATCCTTGGTGGAGCCAACTATTACACTACATACCCTTGAGAGGGATCAAGCCTTATGTAGTTCTCATAATATATATTATTAGTTATTGAAAGGAATGTCTTAGAGAATGCTTAGATTCATTAATATGATTTTTAGTCAACCTCTGTTTTCAAATTAAGAAATAAAGTGAACTATCTGTGTAGCAAAAATTTATAATTCCACATGATTATATTGCTTAGATATATTATCTAAAAACATAAATAGTTTATTTAGAGCTTATCTACAAAATTTGAATGCACCGTTCAAATTACTAATCATAATAGAGGAGATTTCCCCTCTTTGTAGAGTTATTATTAGAATATTGTGAAGGGATTTATTTTGTATACATATGTCTCTTTCTTAGTAGTGAAGGTGATCTTGAATTGTAACTCCTATTTGACCATTACAATTTTAAACTAGAGAAATTGTCAAGCAAAGAAAGCCTCTTTGATCCTGCTACTCTCTGTATCATTTTATCCACTTCAGTAATACATTAATATATCTTAGTGTTCATTAGTATTTGAATGGTAGATTTTTGTTAACAACCAACTATTTTTAAGGCACTACGGCCATGATCCTATAAGAATTAGATCTTATCATTGGAAAAAACATTTGTAGTCAAATATTTTCAATCCATTATCATTACCTAAGATTACTTTAAACTATATAAATTCATCTTGATGTCTGATGGCCATTTCAGGTAATTCATCTTACTTTAATCTATAAGATATTTATTTCATATAATTTTCTTGATTTTATTCGACATGAAGTAATAATGAAATACACATGAGGCATGGTGAGGTAGTGATTGAAGGTTTTAATGTTAGTGATATTAGATGTATTTAGCTATATATATTATAAAGGAATAATCTTGAAGTTTATTATATGTGGCTACATAGAATAATCCATTGCTACTAGGCTCTAGTTAAAATAAATCCCTTATATAGGTTCAATCCTCGCTCTTAAATTATGACTGAACACACTTCGAAATATGAGTGATCACACTTTGAATTGTGATTGATCACAGTTAGAATAGTGAGTTGAGACTCACACTTCAAAGTGCAATCACTCACACTTCAAAGTGTGATCACTCACAATTTGACATGCCAAGACTTGTACTTCTAAGTGCAATCACTCACACTTTGAAGTGCGATCACTTACAATTTTAAATGTCATTCTAGTGAATATCTACATGAGTGCGTGTGCAAGAAAATTGTAAGTCCAAATGGCTACTAGGATAGATAAATTTTGAAAGCCATAGACTATGTGATTTATGGATAAAATGATACACACATTTGTGGGATCTAAGAGTCAAATACAATGGTTTATATGGAAAAAAAGGAGCACTATTTACGTACACAATATATAATGCGAAAGAAAATTTATGATCAGAATAGAAATGTTTTTTGATGAATCATTAATAAATTTATTCAATATGAAAATAGTCATCTAATAACATAAATCCTTATATAGAGACTGAGGTAAAAGTTTATAAGTTTTGTTGTCAAGGATGATAAGTTCTAAAATAGATGACATCTATCTTAGAGTATAATTTGGATAGGATTTTCAAGGTCAACATTTATTGATTTGAAAAAGGTGATATGCATGAATAGTCATATATGTATGATGATAATAAAATTGATATTTGGCATAAATGACAACAATCACTTATGTAATGTCTTGAATGCTAGCCAAATTCTATAGATGTTCAAGATTTAGATTGAAGGATCCTGCAAGGGTTAAATTTGATAGTTGTTTAGATGTTTTTCATTATTTTAGCCATAAAATACTTACAAATATTTAAAATAACCGTTATATATATATATATATATATTTATGTAAATTATAATAAAATATATAAATATATATTAAAAATAATAAAATAAATATAAAATAGTTAGTATAAATATCACAAATTTGTAGTTTTGAAAGGTAGTATTGAAATATTACCATCACCCAAAAAATTGTTGGACATGCATTTGGCCAAAAATTTAACCCTTAGAAGGAGGTTTTAGAGATGTTCATATAAGATGTTTTTAATTTTTTCATTGTGATTTCAAGCATTTGTTTTAACCTTGGAATTGTTATTGATATTTCTCATTTTTAAATTCTCTATAGGTTTAATATTTAAGTGTCTACATTACTAATTTTCTCTTTTTAATGTGTGGATATAGTTGAAAATGAACTTTGTATTTAAAGAAGGATCATATGTGGATTTACTCTCCAAATATGTGATAGTTGCGGAGGGACTAGTTTATCCATCTAGAACTACACTCAATTGCAGAGAAATGGGTTCGAGATTCTTCACTGTAACAATAAATATTGTATTGATGGAAGAATAATCTTGCCATACACAATTGATGGTTGCGACTTATTTGAAGAAAGTGAAAATAAGGGATATTTTATCTAATTGAAAAGAAAGAAAAATGGTTAAGGATGTGATTCCAAAAGTTTTGCATGTGGGGGTTGATGACATACTAGACATCATGAGTAGTGACTCGGAGGATACATTTGATGAAGATGGGGATATTTAATGCATTCACTGCAAATTCTAGAATTTATGATATAAGCCAAACTTGTGAGAAATATATAGATAAATTGAAGTTAGGTTTATTTCTGATGTATATGTTGGGACTATTTGTGATAGACCTCAAGATAAATTCAACCTAGTATTGGATGTGAATGATGGGAAAATGATACTCATAATACCGACTAATGATAATGTATCGATATGGATGAGAAAAGTAGAATGAATTCTAATACAGGATGTTCACACAAAGGCTCAAAAGATATGTGTACGTTGGTAGGAAACCACAGGAAAAGAAAATATAGAAAAAGAAAGGTGCGTGAAATTCTTAAATAAAAAGCAATGATGGAAAAAATCAAGGGATGCATAAGATATTGATATAGAAAGTGTCATCTAGGCATGGAGACCAAGAAAAATATGGAAAGGAGATCAAATTAAAATACCAAATCGGGGACATTATGGTATCAAGGCATACCTTGTACAAATTCAAGAACAATAATTAATGCATTTTAGTTAAAATTGGATGGAATAGAATCTTGTTGAGAGGATCAATCCTTATGTAATTTTGAATATAATTATCCCGATGGAATTTATTGCCTGTGGAAACTTTTTGTTAAATCCATATTTCAAAACAACATGTTTAATGTAATTCTTAACTCTTTGTTGTTCTTTATGATTTACAGAATGGAAAATCATAAAAGTAGTTCACATTATCTGTATTTTCTTCTATTTTGAAATTCCTAGAAAGCTAAATTCCATTACAATGATTTCCATTTTACAAATTGATCAAATAAATGTTAAAAATATGTATCCTAGTGCCCTCTAGGCTTATGTGTCTTAGCGGCAATGAGGCTTATGTAACTTAGTGATCGCTTGGCTTATGTGTCTTAGTGGCCACGAGGCTTATGTAACTTAGCGAAATTAGGATTATGTAACTTGGTGAATAGTAGGCTTATGTAACGTAGCATCCACTTGGCTTATATATCTTGTAGCAATTAGGATGATGTAATATTGTGGTAGCTAGTCTTATTTAACATAGTGGCCATGAGTCTTATGTAGCTTACCGGTGGGTAGGATTATGTAACTTACTACTTGTTGGGCCCCTAAAACATTGGATAACTAAAAAGGTTCATAGGTGTGTAAGGCCTAGTTGAAGAAAGGCAGCAGATAATGCGCGTACAGGCGGGTTTAAGGAAACCACATTCGGACACTTGGCATCAGTAAGATCGAGGCATTGGAGGATGAGTTGGTAGTTTTTGATAGAAAGGCTATATATGACCCAAGCATGTGGAGTGGATAAAGTGCTATCACAGTGACAAGTTGGCCCAAAAGGAGCATGCTCTGAAGTTTAGAAGCACATCATGGTAAAAGTGGAAATCTCAAGCTTGGAGGAGCATGCTATTATAAAGGACCACATTCGGACACTTGGCATCAGAAAGGCTCTTGGAGGATGAGTTGGTAGTTTAGAAAGGCTAATATACAAGTGCATATAGGTAAAGAGATGTATAGAGGTATGGGGTTATTATAAATTTCTTTTGAGAGCCTAGCCACATGAGTCTAGTTATAATGCATGACTGTGGTTCTGCTTCTCTATGACATTCATAATGGCTCCATGAATGTAATGAGGTTACCAGCTTACATGAATATGAACATTGATGATTCTGATGCATACATCTTTCTCATAGTTCTTTTTCATTTATGTTTATGACTAAGTATGGATGCTTGTACAACTTCTTTTTGTTTTGGTATAAGTTCTATAATCTGTTAAGCACTTTCTGTCTGGAATGACTATAAGGATCTAGAAGCCATTTTGAGCTCTATGGTGCTTGTATGTCTTACTTCCTTCAAATCTCTTAAAAATGGATCATAGATGATGTTTCCCACTAAACTCACATAAAAGAGAGACTTGACACCCACACGTGCCTCGGGTGAGCACCCAGTGCCCACTAGGTGATAGGTCGGTGCACATGGGGTTCCTTTCTTTTGTGATGGGGTAAAAATGACTACATCTTGGTTCCATTATCAGGGACCTCTTTTCGAAAGTTGTAGTGGGAAATGACATACATCATGATCTATGTAGTGAGTAATGACAGAGTGGTTAACTTTGGAAAGTGTTGAATCATGGTTCAAGAGCATGGAAGATGAATTTTCTCAGAGATTCAACACTGGACCTAAGTTTGATGCATGTAGATGGGTAGAAGAGAACCTCTACCATGATTTGTATGAAACTTTTTTTTGCTTGCTTCTCGTAGAGAAGCTATATGAATGGCTCTCGGCATATGTTTCTAGATCAAGATGGTATTATAGATCATGTGTGGACCCAAGAATACCAAAGGATGTAGGATGTAGATCTAATGTGGACTCATGTTGTGGATCATTGGTGGAAAGGAGTATTGGCTAGCTACACTCTGGAGTATGCCATTTCCACATATTCTTGTCTGGAGGTTGCTGAGTTTGAGTTTCTGCGAGATCCCAGAGGATCATTTCTACATGTTATCCCTCTGACAATGAAGATATTGATGGTTACCATGAGTTTAGAGGCATTTCCAATGGCCAGCTAAACCGTTCTGAGTGCTGGGCGAGGAAGCTAGGGTGGAGGAAGATGGCAGATGTTGCGATGGAGAAAGAAAGGGAGGAGAGATGACTCAAGTATAGTGAAGCACATGAAAGGGAGATTTCTAGACAATGTGAGGTTGTAGGTGTGATGGATATATGGTGGTAGACATTGTGGGAAGGATTTGAGGTTCACATAGAGGATGTGGAACTGAGCAGTCTGTGTGACCCCATCTTGGCAAGTGCATAAGAGAGACCCCTTCAGCTTCTGATGAGAGTTCATCACGTGGGAGAGAGAAGAACCATTGGCACACATCTGAGCCCACCTAGTGACCAAACCTTGGTGCTTGGTTTTCTAGATCAGGGGGAAAATATTGTTAGTCTAGTTGGTTACATTGGAAGTGATCGATCTACACCTAGGAGATATAATTTCTCATTTGGGACTTCTATGGCTGCAAACACCATTCCAGTGTTAGGAGGAATTTTTGGGCAAGGTATAGACACACAAGATTTTGGTCTCACATCTAGGAGTGGTGTGGGGTATACTATTGGTAGTGGGGCATTATCACAGACCATCGGCGCATAGTTCAGTGGAACTGTGGGGACCCTTGGCATGACCACTACGGGGATGCGGTGGACCGGAGTGGACTGGTGGATCGGAGGAAGACACTAGGTGGACCTAGTGGATCTGGTGGATCTAGTGGGTCAGGAGGCACAGGACCTGGTGGATCTGGTGGATCTGTGGAGGAAACACGGAGGAAACCAAGGCTCTGCTCAGGAGGACATGGGCCCAGCCACCCCCTCAAGTCTTCTTTGAAATGTCTTTACATTTTCCAGATTATAGAGGTATTGAGGATGTTGTAGAACATGTTCACAAGTGTGAACTACTATGGCATGTAAAGGGTATCACAACCCCAGAAGTGGAAGGCTAGTCAGTTTGTAATGATGTTGCAAGGGCACACATAGCTGGTATAGGAAATATGACCCTCATCAAATGGTGGTGGATTATACTACTTTAAAGAATGCCTTCTTGGTAGAATTCCACATCCTTGAGTTTGAACAGAAGAGCATCGACCACTGAAGGAGATTCAACAAGGAATGGCGGAGAGTGTGTGGGAGTATGATGCACACTTTAAAACTCTCTTGTCTAAGTTATCATATGATATTCACCCTTCACAACATGCTCAGTGGTTTTTTGGAGGATTGATCACACCTTTTAGAAGGGCCTTATCTCATAAAACTTTTACAGACCACGTGAGGCATTAGAAGCTGCTCTACATGCCGAGGCTATTGGTAGTGTTGATACTGGTGTTAGCCCATTCTGGAGGCTCAAATTGCTACTATGGCTAAGCAAGCTAGGAGAAGTTGTCTGCACGTGAACTCAAACCATGAGACTCGCAGTGGTTTATGGTGTACATAGATTGTGAAGTAGAGGGGCATGTCAAGGATAGTTTCCCCTGGAGGACGGTACGTGTCATGATAGTAGACTGTGAAATTTTCATGGGGACCATGATGCAAGTAGATGCCCCTTGTTACAACATAATTTGGAAGAATGTGTCTTGCTACTATAAGATCTACACCTCTACAACCCATGATACTAAGGATTGTAGGCTCATTGATCAGATCCATGAGGCCATTGATCATGGGGTACGCCAGACCAACATTGCTAGTAGTTCTAAGGTGATGATCACCATTATGAGAGCGCATAGATAGAGGCACACATGGAAGGGGATTTCACAGAGGATTCCATGGTCATGGTAACCATGGGGAGGAAGGAGTGAGTTCCCATGTGGAACTTTTTAATTATGGGTCTACAGAGCATTACAAATGAGAGTGCCCAGACTTATTGCAGTGCTCATGGTGTGGAAAGAAGAACAAGTATGAGGAGTGCCTAGAGTTGTTTGAGCACATGAATCGGTAGCTTTGGAAAGACAAGAGGCACTGTAATGGTTAACATTAAAAGGTAGACACACAATTGATGCCACGAGTGACATGTGATGTAGGCTTGGAACTTATTTTGGTAACAACAAGAGTAGAAGCCATGTGTGTAAAGGAAATACCAAGGTAGAAGAACCTGGTTTCAAGGGAAGAAGTGGTTCATGGGAAGTACCTAGACCCTGCCCATCAAAGGAGGTATATCGAGATACCATGGATGTCATTCGAGTTTACAGGAGAAATCTAGTGTGTCTAAAGGAGTAGTCCGGAGGGAGGAGTAAAGGAAGGAAGGTCGAGGTGCCAAAGGATGACCTGGATGAGGTCAAGGAAGTATGTAAAATGCTAAGGTAAGAGAATATTATTCCCTTACTAGGATCATGGTTGAGAGAGAAGGTACCATGCACCAGAGGAGAGCACAAGAGGTAGGTCTTGCATGCAAACCTTCCCCCTCACAGCCTTGACTATGATAAGGAGATCACATTGGATTCATAGATGGATGGCTCCTTAGTAATATCCTCATTGACATAGGCATGAGGTCAATGTTCTCACTTTGGATGCATGGCATCAGATGGGGAGACCTGCATTATAGCCATCTTCAAATGTGTTGTATATGGAAAACAAACAAAGGAAATGCCCATCGGTGTCTTAAAGGATGCAACTATCACTATCCAGGGAGCTAAGTTTATTGGGGACTTTGAAAGTCTTGGCACTCAGGAGGTAGACAATTTCCAACACTACTTGGGTGCCCATGGTGTTACAAGAACAATGCGGACCTTTGGTTCAACAAGGGGTACATCAGCTTTGAAAATAAGGAGGAATGGGTCATTATACCCCTTGGCTGATGGGAAGTTCAACACCTATCTTTTGAACCTTTGGGGAAGAGGTCTGGATAGGATATATGTGCTCGATCGGGGATCCAGAGATAATCCATCCTACTGATGGAGTTATCTAGTTTGAGGATGCTCAGTCGGTAAGTGACACCACCAGTCTAGCATGTGATAATTGGGTGCATGGAACTTATGAATTGATTAGATGGTAGTTGAGAGGATCGTGACAAAGGTAATAAAGGCGTGTATAATCCGGTGCCTAGGAGGAAAGGAGCTACCTAAGTATTCAGGAGGGCCTTCCTGAGATATTTTTGTAGGAGATGGAAGCTCAGTGGAAGGAGGAGAAGGAATGGAGAGGGATGTTAAGTTATGTCCTACTCGGCACATGTGGCATGGTGGTGGGCTACACATCAAGAGAGCCTTTTGGAATGGCGCGAGGTGAGAATTTCTCTCTCTATCAGGTTCTCTAGAAGCAATGTGCCCACCACCATCAAGGACTACCATGGTAAGGAACCCGCCTCTTTCCACATCTAAGCTTGTGAGAAGGTCTGGAGAGAAGGCATGGAAGCTTTTCCACCATCCCTCTGGGTACACAAGTTATATTCTACACTGCAGGGTTACACGCATGCATGGTACATACATTTAGAGACATGCCACCAGACAGGGAATTGGAAAGAGCTAGCAGCTGACCTCATTCAAACATTTGAGTATCGAAGTACCAAGCCATCAATTGATAAGGCATTACGTAGTTTCAAGTGCCTTACCATGGGGGATAGTGCCATGGTAGAAGATAGGTTGTTGGAGTTGCTAGGTGGACCAGGTTTGGAGGCATGCTTTGAAGAAGAGGCAGAAGAAACAAGAGATACAACTTGAGTGCGTGTGCTTGGAAAAGGAGAAAGGGAAGTTGGTATATGTTATTGATGGGGAGGAAGTAGAGAGCTTGGATGTTAACCATTCTATAGGGATGCGCGAGGTAGTGGATAGTGTTGATACTCGTGTGCGTGCCTACCATGAGCCCTTAAAGAAAAAGAAGGTTAACATCGGCTCAGGAGAAGAACCTAAGGAAGCTATCATTGGAGATTACTGGTCGGAGAAGGAAGTCTCTAAGATCATTGATCTTTTGCACGTGAATTTGAGGATTTATTCCCATGTGGGTACCATGAGCTCAAAGGCATCCACCATTCCTTGGGGAGATGAGGATAAAGTTGAAGGATGGTGCGTGCTCGGTCAGGAAGAGACCCTACTGGATGAATCCCAATTTATGTGTGAAGGTAAAGGAAGAGATAGACAAAATGATAGCTTTTGGGATCATTGAAGTTGTGGAAGAATCGGAATGGATAAGTCGATGGTAATCAACATCAAGAAGGATGGGTGGATTAGGATCTGCGTGGATTATAGGGAGTTGAACATGCAGTTTGTGTCATCGATCCTTTTCCAACCCCCTTCATTGAAGAAATTTTGAGAGGAGTCACTAGGTGTGAAATCTATTCCTTTACGGATGGATTTTTGGGATACCACCAAGTCGGATTGCAAAGGAAGACCAGGAGAAGACAACTTTCACCATTGAATGGGGAAGTTTTGCATACATGGTCATGCCCTTTGGGTTGAAGAATGCACCTACTGTATGTTTTCTCACGCATAGTGGTGCAGGCATTCCAGGACTTCATCCATAAATTTCTTCAGGTCTATTTGGATGATTGGATGGTGTATGGGCTAGTAAAAGACCATTGTGATAATTTGAGGTTGATGTTTGAGAGGTGTCGGTAGTTGAGGATATCCCTCAACATTAAGAAGTGTGTCTTTTCTACACCCTTTGGGATGTTATTGGGGCATATCATATGTAAGGAGGGCTTGCTAGTAGATCCACCAAGGTTGCAGTTATTGTGGGATTAGGGAACCTACTAGCCAAAGTGCAGTGCAGGATTTCTTGGGCATATGGGTTATTATAGGAAATTCATCAAGGGGTATGCCAAGATCACCATGCCTTTAGAAGAATTCTCTAAACATAAAAGTGCCTTCCATTGGGAGAGAGCGCAATAGAAGGCATTTGACACATTGAAGGATAGGCTTGTCACCATGCCTATATTACATTTTCCCTCTTGGGACAAGCCCTTCCATGTTCATGTAGATGCCTCAGGAACCACCATTGGAGTAGTGCTTGCACAACCGAGGTGAAGGAATTGTTGATCATCCTTTATGTTTTGCAAGTAGGAAGTTGACACTGAAGAGTAGAATTATACTACGACTGAGTGTGAAGCATTGTCAATGATCTACACACTTTTCAAGTTTAGACAGTATCTGCTGGCAACACCCTTTGTGTTTTACACTGACCACATGGCGTTAAAGTACTTGGTGAACAAGCCCATTCTACAAGGGTGCATATGTCGGTGGGTGTTATTATTTCAAGAGTTTGAGTTTACGGTAGTTGTGAAGCTTGGAAAGAGTAATTGTGGACTTGATCATCTGTCAAGAATTGATTCAGAGGAGGACACACAGAGTATTGAAGAGACTATGCTAGACATGCAACTGTTTAGGTTGCTGACGCACCCTCAGATTTGGAGGAGATTGTAGTATTTCTAAAGGAAGGTGTGGCACCGAAAGGGATGAAGGCATTAGAGAAGAAAAACTAGCCATATGCATCATGCCCTACATGTTGATCAGTGGGGACTTATACAAGTTAGGGCATGATGAAGTTTTGCGCAGGTGTGTACTAGAGCATGAGCACCTCGCCATCATAGAGGAAGCACATGGAGGAAGTGCGGTGGACATTATGTAGGTGACGCCACCACACATAAAATATTAATGGTAGGATTGTGGTGGGAAACTTTGTATAAGGATTGCAAGGACTATTGTAAAGCATGTGACCATTGTCATGCATTGGCAAGCCAAGAAAAAGAGATGAAATGCCTTTGCACCCTATCCCTAGCACTTGAACCTTTTGAGAAATGGGAAATAGACTTTGTAGGCCCTATTGCACTAGATGATCACGCTATGTAATCACTTGCACGAGACTATTTGACAAGGTGGGTAGAGGTAACCCCAACTAAAGACTGCACACAATAGCCACAATGGCAAGATTTTTGTGGGAGAACATTATCACAAGGTATGGATGTCCTTTAAGTTTAACTAGTGATAGGGGTACACATTTCTTGAATGAGACCATGAGGATCTTGTTAGCAGAGTTCATGGTGGCTCATCACAAGACTACACCCTATCACCCACAAGCAAATGGAACCATGGAAGCATTTAACAAAATATTGAGTCATACCCTGACCAAAATTTGTGATGTCGAAGACAAGATTGGGATGACAAGGTATCAACCATATTATGGGCTTACAAGAACAACTTATAAAAGGTTAAACAAATCCACACCATTTTTAATTGGTGTTTGGCATGGAAGCTATTCTACCATTTGAATTCATGTTACCTTCTCTACGAATAGTGCACGCAGGAGGGTTGGCTGATGAGCAAGCTTGGAAGAAAGAATTGATGAATTGAATGAAGTTGGATGAAAGACGATCACTCACCAGGTGGAGCCAAACAACAAAAAAGAAAAGCAAAAAGCATGGCATGATCACCACATTAGAAACAAGAAGTTTGAGGTTGGGTAGATGGTCTTACTTGTATGATTCTAAGTTTCTATACCATCCTGGGAAGTTGAAATTCCATTGGTTGGGTCCTATAAAATCTCATACATCCTTGATTCGGGCGCGTGCTAGTTACAAGTGCTAGATGGAACAAAATTTCTGGACACTTCAATGGGAGTAGGTTGAAGCCCTACTATAAATAAGTCTTCTTGGTGTTTGTAAATAAGGTAGTTTTTCCAGTTAATTTAGAATTTCCTTTATGCATTTCTTTTCTTGTGTTTCCCTTTCGTGTTGTTGTTTTGTTTTGTGCCTTGGGCATTGGTAACCTTATTACTTTTTGAGGATTTTTGAGTGCGTAGAGGACCGCACTTCATTTTAGTGTGGGGTGGAGTGATGTGAAGGAGAGCATGGGTAAAGTGCCAAGGAAGTTTGTGTTAAAATCCCGGTTGAATGGCCTGTTGAAGAGGTGCATGAAAAGAAAAGATGGAAAAGGATGGTTGGTGTCAAGATAAGGCTACTTTCAGATCCCATGTACAAAGGAGGAAAAATGCATAAGCAACACAAGGTAGGTGAGAGAAAAAATTAGGACAGAAGAAGTGCCTTTGGTGCCGGTGACATGCGTGCAAGAGTCTCTATCAAGATGGATTGGTTGCACACCAAAAAGGTTGGAAGATTGTCCACGTAGGTTTGGGTGTGTGAGTTAAAGTGCTAAAGTCAAACTTTGTTTGAAAAATCTGCATTAAATGTGAAAAGTATGGTGGTAGGTGAAGTAGCATTTAATGCTTAAAAAGGAAAAAACTATAAATAAAGGGTTGAGGCATTTCATTATTCACTTTGCGTATAAGGAGAAAGAAGCACTTTTGCATCTTTGCAAACTAGGGCTTCCAGGACTGATCCGTGTGAAGAAAAATTTGAAGAGATTGAGCATGAGTAACTAGTTTGGATTTGAACCAGAAGGAAGGGATTTCACGGGCATAAGAAAAGTTGTGAGAAGGCATCATCTTGTGAAGGGATTATCCTAGTTAGGGTTTGAAGAACTAGGGCATGGGTTTAAGGAGTTTTCTTCACAAATTCGAGATCTAAGGTTGGAAAGAGTGGAAGAACAAAGTTACAAGAAGTGATTGAAGTGGTAAGAGGACCTAAACAATGGCACCCAAGAAACCAGTTAGCACACCTAAGAAGGGAAAGGGAAAGGGAAAGCAACAAAAAACTGATGCACATACAAAAACGAAGAGTGGTATGCAGAAATGTAGTACCCAGATGGAGTGTTGTTGGGGAAGGAGTGGGAGTCCCATCTAAGAAACATGTCTGTAAATGACTACAATCATCATATGAGCACAATCGAGAAGGATATGGCATTGGAGTTAGTGCACCCAACAAATAAAAGGACACCAGAGGGTTTTCCCATCTATAATGATGATGTGAAGGTCAAGTTGGAGAAGGCAGGGTTATTACAACTCTTTGAGTTGCCCTACTTGGGAATCTGAGCACCTATATCAATGGTTGATGTCATGTGTGCATGAAGACTACTTCCACTTCACTAAGCACAAGATGCACATTAACCCTCAGCTCATTTCACATTTCATAGGCCTCATATGTGAAGGAGACGGTTTGGAGGATGACTTAAGTGACAAAGAGGCAATTAAGGAGACTATCTCCGCCTATGCATACAAAAAGGGTCAAGATACTATGATATCATGGACATTTAGGACCTAGTAATGAAGATGGCCACGCACTTTGGTGAAAAAGTTAAATGGCCAGGAGAGATGGACCCAGGTCAATAAGCCATGGTTACATGTTTGTAGGAAAATTTTAGAGGGCACCATCTACAACTTGTCTACATTCATCATGGATGAGATTGTCACTACGTAAAGAAAGGTGACATAATCCTTTTTGGTAATGTCTTGCTAACCATTATGTTTTTCAAAGATTGGAATACTTGATGTATTGGAAAAAATTATGTGGGAGTACCTCTTGCCGAGGACCCTTCACCCAAAAGAGATTTGAAAAATATTCTTGTGACACTATGATGACCATGCACAAGGCACACTGAAGAAATGGTATACGCACTTTGAGGAACGCATTTGGGGAAGAATGGAGGATACCCAAATAACTTCCATTGGCCACAAGAGAGAAGATGAAGTTTTTCTTGTACCAACATTTCTATCCTGGTAGATTGAGACTAATAGATGAGACATTGAGCCCATGGTGCAATCTCCCCTTTTCCTTCCTAGCTTAATACATCCAAGAAAGAGTTAATAGGTTCAAAGAATCTAAGAAGTTGAAGCTAGACCTTGGTAATCTGGACCGGGACCACAGGGAATTGTGCAAAGGGTTGGTCTACCCCGAGAAAGTGTGCATATGTGGAGAGGTACGTGTCGCATGAAGTTCAAATGATGAGGCCCATGAATTTTCCCATTGCAGGAGGATCCGTGGTGCGTGTATACCTCTACATAAGACCCAAATCTAATAAGGGTGTGTATCTAGAGAACAAGGTGTCTATACCTGAGGACCCAACTGGAAGGAAGAGACCCATGCCAAAATGGGAGGAAAAATATCTAGAGAAGAAAATACCAAGTGTAGTGGATACACAGGTAATAGGTTCCCCTGAGACAAGTACTAAAAAGCAGTATATACTCACGGAAAAAAAAGGCCCATAGTCAAAGAGAAGACTTTTCTAGAAAAGTCATCAAAAAGGAGTCATTGAGAGAAGAAGAGACAAATTCACCTACACCAATCCTCGGTTAGGAAGAAGTAGAGGATAGAAGAGGAGACTACCTCGGAAGAAACTGAGATTTTGGCCAAATATATAGGTGAAAAGGATGATGACGATGAAGAAGATGATAGTGAAGAAGATGATCCTAAAAGAGATCAAGAGCCACCGCTTTCAACATGCATGATTCAAAAGAAGGAGGAGAAGAGAACATGGGTTCCTTTTCGTGCGGTCAAGAGATAGCCAGGAGGGGAAGGCACCTGAGACATGGGAAGAAGTGAGGAAGTTTGCGCATAGAAGCGAAGGCCCCAATCCTTACGCTAGAATAGATAGACAAGGCGGTGGAAAGAGAAGAAACAAAGAACATTGAGACCATGGTGGAGGAAATGTTGGAATGTAGCGTTTGAGTGGTATTGAACAAGGATAAGGAGGAGAGCGCAAAAGGACCACATCGGTGCTCAAGGCCCCACTTTAACTGTAAGTATTCCTAAGGGCACGTGCATGGGAGGAAAGCGTGCAGAGGGGAGAGGCTAGGATGGGTTATATTGATGACCCCAAAAAAGTGTTTCACGTATGGTTCCAAAGCACAATTCTAGTAGAGGAGCTCATGGAAATGTCATCTTTTGATAAGGAGGTTGCATACCCATGGACAAGGAAGATACTCTCATGAGTAATTGAGTGCAGAGTGATAGAAAATCAACACGTGACCTTCTCAGGCACCCGACCTCCCGAGGTCGTCTTGAGATACCAGATGTAGAATTTTGAAATGGGAGTGAAAGTGATGAAATGAACAAGCTAATTGGGCAACCTTATGTCTTCAACATGTAATAATGGAATCTCCAAATCTAAGGAAAAGAAATCTCTCCTAACTGAGGGGGTTTAATGGAGGGGTCTAATATGATAGCTACTTAGAGATTCCAATCGATGTCTAGCTCAACTGATATTCTATTAGTGGTTTATGGAATACGTGAAAGTAATCTGCGGAGTGCCTCGTATGGGTTTGCGGATAAGGTCATGGAAATTGAGACAAGATATGTAGAAGAGATTTAAGAACTAAGGCGATTCTATGGTCTCGTCCCGAAGTCTTAGCATGATTAGCTGCTATGTTTAACAATGAAAATTTTGTGATGATATCGTGGAAGCGGTGAGGATATGAATACCTCCGTGTGTAGGCTAGTGTCGATATCTAACTGACTAGTAGGTCTATTGGGTTGTGAAACCTATGGGTCACAACCAAATCCTCGTTGAGGGCCGACGCCTAGAATGGTCATACATGTAGTCAAATCCTATTCCCAGGAGTAGTCCAAAAGTCATAGGCCTTGTTAAAAACTATGTTTAAAGTCTCTAACTATCTTATTTTCTCTCCATGTATGTGGCATGTGTGCGTAATATTGATAAGCACAAACTTGTGTCAATGTTAGTTACTAATTCTAGCCCGTTGGGTTGTGGGACTAGAGGATCACAACCGTAGGTCTTTTTGTTGTGGACCATTGATGGTCATACAAAGTGAATTTGATTCGTTTTCATGAATAAACTATCTATCAAATGAAATCTAAACTATATTTTTGGTGTTTTCCCAATATATAAGAACAAAACAATAAACAAGATAATCTATGGAAATAAATGTTTTTGTGCTTTTCTAATTTTTCGAGACAATGCATCTAATCTAACCAACAATTTAAAGAAAATAAATAGTTGGCTGAATGTAGGTAGCTATTTGTGTAGATGTGTGAATCTAAATCTAATATCTACTCTAATTCAAATAAAATCTCTCCAACTCTACCTCAAAAGTGAATAATAAATCATGACTCTATGAGCTATCATTTACCCACTATTTCGCGTGCAATATTGAAAAGAAAACTTCTTATTGACTTGGTCTACTTGTAACTATCTAATTAATTGAAATGAATAATTTCTCTACTCTATTTGATATGCAATTTGACAAAATAAAGCAAACCAATACATAACTCCAAACTGGAAGAGCAAGATCTTTGGCAAATCTGGAAGTATGAGTATCTCTCTCATCAATTCTTTCCTTTCTTTCTCTAAGCATTCATGTGAGTCCAAGGATGGGAATGCAAAGAACATAAACAAGAGGATTGATCTTGAGCGATGACAACTTGGAAGCAATCTGGGCATAATGTAGGTAGAAGAAAGATAGCACAAGAGATCGAACTTGGCTATATAATTCCTAAGCAAGATGATAGTGAGGAAGATGAACATTATTGCAGCACAAAAATGCAAGATACACAAAATTATCGGGCCTCTTTTGCTTGAATACAAGCATGGAATATATAGGAATGGAGGATAGAAGGTTACTTCATGCACAAAGAATTGAAGAGGGAGTTCCACTCATTAAATCTATTTAAAAAGAGAAGGGACTAGGAGAACTAAGCAAATGAAGCTATTTTTAGCAAATTTGACTCACAGACATGTTCTAAAGATAAACTTAAGTGAATCATCGCATGTAATTTCTCACGTGAAGATTAAGGAAAAAGTGGTCAGACCGGATGCCCTGCATAGGCGTTGGTTTCTGAACCACCGCCCAAATAGGGGGTGGTTTTGACCCTAAGGCCAAAGCAAGCACAAAATGAAGGAAAAATGGAAAAATGTAAGGAAGCTATATAAGGCTATTTAGGCTACAAATATATACTACAAGTGGGCTTTGGAGCTCAAACACCTTCTTGAAAGGATTTTGAATCATCACTTTGGGACTTTTGTAATTATTTTCCCAAAATGTAGCACATGTAATTTTAGGTGTGTACAGAGTCCCATCTTGATGAGCCAGAATTTGAAGTAAGCCACGGGGAAATAATAACATTACTAGGACCAAGAGAAGACAACCTAGTGGTGAATGCTCAACAACTCTCAAATGAAAAATTGTGCAACATGCTCAACAAGGTCTCCATTGAGGTTGAAGCTAGGCTCTTTGGGTAGAATGATAGAATCAAAGATCTAGAGGATGAACTGAAGAAGAAAGAGGAAGAGATAGCTGCAGGACAAAGTAACTAAGTCAAGAGAATCAGTTAGCACCAAATGGCAAAGTGTGAGTTAAAAGATGAGAAGACTAGAGTGCGCAAAGTATACAAAAAGGTGGATTCCATTAATGATGCAATAGTGTTGAAGCATCTAGACCTAGTGCCTCCCGCGTAGAAGTATGGATCTACCTTGGGATGCCTAGAGGACTTAACAAGAGTCCTCACCATGGAGAGATAGCCGCTAGCCTTGGAATCTGCAGAAGAAGTGGCCATGTGTTTGGAGAAAGAAGATAAATTGAAGGTCATGGCGCTCATAGCTGAGTATAGTAAGGTCCTTACTAATGTGAAGGTTGCTTCCCGGACTCATCGAGGCCGTGTACGACAATGCGCAGAGATAGAGACAAAGTGGTAGGTACCTTGGTCACCACTCATGAAGTAGAACTTAAGGAGTTTCAAGAGAAGAATAAGGGAAATAGGGTGGAAAGGGACATAATCCTTGCCAAGGTTGAAAAGAAATTTGAGGCCATTGAAACCTTAAGGGGTTCAATCAAAAACTAGTTGAAGGAACCATACTGCAAATTACACGAAGAATGGATGTGCTAGAGGATGTAGGCAAGCACTTAGAGAAAATTATAGACACCGTGAGTGCACAAGGATATGGACTAAGTTTTGGGAGGTGAGCTTCACAGTCGGTGACCTCTGTTAAAGAGTGCAAAATGAAGTTGATGCCTAGAAAAAGTTAGAGACCGACTTGAAAAAGGATTTTCCTAGCTTATTGCAGTGATCCCATAACTTTCCCATTCTTTCTTCTTTCCCAATTTCTTCATCCCCTTATTCTTATTCTAAGGCATAAGTCTACTTGTATAATTTATTTTCATTGGAGAAGTGTTCTCATGGATGAGAACAGGTGTAGTGTGGGGTGATATTGGGCCCCTAAAATATTGGCTAAGTATAAGAAGGTACATAGGCACGCAATGCCTATTTGAAGAAAGGCGTGCAAGGATGAGGTGAGTAGGGTAGGGTTTAAGGAAACTCATGTCATGCGCGTGGACAAAACAAGGGTTGAGGATTATCCATATTGGGCATTTTGGTAGAACACATGAAATGTATGACCCAACTATGCATGCAGAGTGGATAAGGTGTCGACCAGTGACAGGTTGGCCCAGGAAGGAGCATTCTTATGGTAGAAGCTTCTAGAAGCACATCATGGTAAAAAGTGGAAAGCTCAGGCCTGGAGGAGCATGCTCACATAGAGGACCACATTCAGACACTTGGCATTTGATCTGAGGCCACTGTAGGATGAGTTGGTAGTTTAGAAAGGCTATATATATATAAAAGCGCATACGAAGTAAAGAGATAGAGAAATAGATAGAGGTGGAGCTATGCGAAATCTGCAAGAAATCATTAGTTGGGTAATTGTTCTTAGGAAAGGATGTATCAAGGGTATGGGGTGTGATAAAATTTCTTTTGAGCCTAGCCACATGAGTCTAGTTATAATGCATGACTGTGGTCTGCTTCTCTATGACATTCTGTAATGGCTCCATGAATGTAATGAGGTTACCAACTTACATGAATATGAACATTGATGATTCTGATGCATACATATTTCTCATAGTTCTCTTTCATTTATGTTTATGACTAAGTATGGATACTTGAACAACTTCTTTCTATTTTGGTGTAAGTTCTATAATCTGCTAAGATATTTCTATCTAGAATGACTATAAGGATATAGAAGCCTTCGAGCTCTATGGTGCTTGTATGTCTTACTTCCTTTCAAATCTCTTAAAAATGGATCATAGATGATGTTTCCTACTAAACTCACATAAAAGAGAGACTGCCCACGCGTGTCTCGGGTGAGTGCCCAACACCCGCTAGGTGATAGGCCGTACGCATGGGGTTCCTTTATTTTGTGATGGGGGTAAAAATGACTACATTACCTATTGGTACACAAATAAGTATGCCCCGTGTTTGGCCATTTTTGGATTATTAAGTAGATTTGTTTGAAAATATGGATTAGTATGGGGCTCATTTTCATAAGCTGATTGGGTAATGTGAAATTGGGATCTCAGGTATGCTTGGTAAGAATGCAAGGGTAATAAATGTATTTTTATCCCATGGAGCTCGGAGGCTTGATATCTCTAGAGATAATATAGGGGAAACCTTTCTCCGCCTCGAGATGATGCCTTTGATTGGTCATTTTGAATAAGTTACAATTTGGGGCCGGTTCGCTTGTGCAAATATTTGTCTTGGACCCGGCCTATTCACGTGAAATCAATAAGAAATGAAGGCTTGATGGTGCACAACTTATAAGGATGAGTAGAGTAGTTATGACCTTTTTCTCTTTCCCATGATATGTGCAGTTAAGCACGATATATTGAAACATGAAAAGCAATTGAAAATCTACTTTGAAGGTGTTCTTATTGATTAAAAAGTAAAATAGAAAATGCAAGAGGATGTTTGAATGAATGATAGTTACACATGCACAGAAGGAAAATTCGAGGCAAAGTATATAGTAACAAAATGGGGATTCTATTTATGGGCCCCAACCCTTCACTATATAATATTGTTCGAACAAAATAATACAACTAAATACATATTATGGGTGAATTTTCATGGTGGCAGTAAGTTTAGGTATCCATCCCATCAGGACATACAAAGGACACCTTTCGGAAGCTAGTCTCGACACTTGATGAAGTCGTCATGAGCCTCAAAGACTAAACAAAAATTAAATGGCCTTTGTTAGGCCCTTGACATCCCTTTTCATATAAGATAGCAATGTTCATTTTTAGCCCATTCAGATATCTACCAGCTCCCTCTTCCACTCAGTGTGTTTTCCCATTCGGGAAAATAAATTCCACTTCTGTAATTTGATTTGGGAGGCTGACCTCTAGTTGGGAGAGCCTCGAAGAACAATCATGACTCCACCAAGATGAAACACTAGGAAGGGTATGAAACTTCTAAGAGGAAACCATTTATAGACCAACCATGACTTGAACCTCTTCCATGGTAGACTCCAAAGTAGCCAACAAATCCTCTAATCTACTGGCATGATAGCCTAATGATGGGACTTCATCATTTTCCCCTGGTATTAAGCAAAAACCGGAGCATTGTCTTTAGAAGGGAAGGAGCGTAGTAGTCTCTCATCATATGTCAGTGGTTTTCATGGACACATGGGAAGTGGTGAGACCAAGTGATTCCTCAGATCCTCAAGATTTTTCCGAAACTCTAGGGTAACCAACCCAGATGAAAGTGCAGGGTCTGAAAGACATAGAAAAGAGGGACACATTTTGGCTAGGTGATTTATAAAGGATAAAACTAGGGCAGGCTGATGAAGGCAATCTTGGGATTTTCCCTGGCATTCAAAATGCTAAAAACTTGGTGGATTAGGGCCTCATTAGGCCTTGTAAGTTGAAAAAATTGTCCTATATGGGCCAACTCCTCCCCTTGAGGATTTGTCACTAAGTGAAGGTGAATCCATTCACTAGGAATTTTGAATAAATTTAGTGGGCAGGAAGGAGATGGTTCTGGAAAATATATAGAGAACTTAGGACTGGATAGGTGACGAAGGAAAGGAGTGGATAGACTGCTTAAATAGGCATGGTGGTGGCATTGATGTGGAAAAGAAAAATCATTCCATTATTAATGCCATATCAATTTTCAATTTCTTGGTACGTGTGAAATTTAAATGAAAATAATATTATTTATGAGGAGCATGTCACTAGAGAAGAATTAACTACACTGCAAAATTTGAGAATGTCTCATCACATTAACTTTTCTAGCCACATCATGATTTTACACATGTGGAATTTTTTTAATGATTAATGTGATATGACCTGGAAAATATCTACCTATGTCATCAAATGATGTACACATGATACAATGGCAATTGGCACAATGGGTGGCCATTTGAGAATAATAGTTTATGTTTTCATGGTGGCCCAAGGTAGTTAAAAACAATGACAGTTAGTCTAGATATTGAGGAATATGATTTAAAACCCTAAGAAGATAAGATGAATTTTTATATATGTAGAGAAAGAGGGTTTTAGATAGGAGGGATTTTATTTGTAGGAGGGGATAAAAATTTAGAGGAAGGTCCTGGGGAAGCAAATTTTGGTGAGAGTTCACAGTGGCATAGTGAACCATGGAACAAGAACTTGTCATGATGAAGGTTTTCTCTATGCAAACCAGTTAGTAAGAATTTGTGTTAAGATGATTGCATATTGTATAGTCATTAACAGAATTTGAGAGCATTAATACATGTTTCCCTTGTCTTTTCCTATGTTTAATGGTTGTATCTGATGAATGTGTTTGGAATCGTGATATTTTCTTTTATTTATTTTCTCAAAGTGATGTTGGGTGGGAATGAAGTGTGTTTTGCATTAAAATTATTTGTGGGTCATGATGTACTTAGAACTTAGAACATATCCCACGCACTCACTCGATCTCATCTAGGAAAGGTGTAAGCATCTGTTGTTTTTTGGGGGTACCTGAAAAACCCTTTTTCTTAGACCTGTAAAAAATCTCTTTGTGGACTTATTCGAATTTGGGGGTATAATTGGTAATTTCTTGGGGTTCCTTGATCTAGACCATTTGAGCATGATTTCACATATTTGCAATCTTGCCTTAGGTGTACTAAGCTAGATTGTAAGGAGTTTAAAGATTAATTTTCCTAGAGCTTTCCCACATGTAATTTTATTTTTATTGGATTCATTAACTTTCTTCACCTACATCCATGTTGAGATGTGGACAGACCATGGTTGGGCTATTGGTTCTCTTGTTTATCATTATTCTCCCTCATGGCTCCTCTCCCCTTTCTTTTCTTTTCCACTCTGTAGAAGTTCCCTTCATCCCCATTTAAAACTCATATAAATCTATAACAAAACCATGACCCACCTAAAGAACATGTTATAAACTTGAAATAACCATGTTGTTCTAGTATCAACTTAAATTAATTTGTTATTAATTTGATCATCATTTTTCGAGAGATAGTATTTCAAGCCGACGTTTACTTACCCTCCACGGTCCACATTAGGTCCTCTTGTTTGTAGTGCTTTGTGACCACTCCATTGAGTGAGCGTTGCATCTAGTGGATGCACTGACCCTAATTTTTGCTTCTTGGTGTTTCCGGAGTACCGATCTGACTCCACGCCCTAACCTCTGTACTTTCATAGTCGCACTCCTGGCTCCTCTCACCCCGACTTGGGTAGAGTCAAAATCGAGTGGGGACCATAACCACCCTTTTCTCTAGGTGCCTCCTCATCACCTCCCTTCGGAAAGGGTGGGTAGGAAACTAGAGGAGACCTCACCCCTAGCTACAAAATGATGAACCTGCGAGTCTAATTTCATTTCCTTGCCTCTCTTCCTCGAGCCCCCTTTCCCATTCGAGAGGGGTACATTTTTGGGAGCCAACACTACCTCTAGGATAGTGTAAATTTGTAGTTGGTAGGATTATTTCACCTAGAAAATGCTATTCTTATGTAAGTTAGAGGCCACTAGCCTTAAGTTTGTTAGCAACCGCAAGGGGACTTATGTAAGTTGGTGGTCACTAGGATTATGTGGGGTAATCTAATAATAAAGAAATAGTAATCCTAAAAGAGCGAAATTGAAATCCAAAAATTAAAATTTATAAATAGCATTCCAATAGTGGAAAAATTGGAATCTAATAATAACGATATTGGAATCAAATATTAGGGAAAGTGGAATCCAATAATAGTGATATTGTAATCCAATAATAGTGAACATGGAATCTAATAATAATGAAATTAGAACTCGAATAAGTCTAATATTGACAATATTGGAATCGAATATTGCTTACTAATGGAATCGATAATAGTAATAATGGAATCTATTACAATTGAAAATGGAATCTAATATATGTAAAAATGGAGATAAATTTCTTCCAAAACTTCTAATACTAGAGTCCGATTCACCTGGAATATGTCCATATTCTTGAAATAAGTGTTATATATATACACGTGTTGAAATTGTATTTGTTGTTTGTGTTTATTTGTATACTATGTAATGATTGTGAATTGTCCTTGGTATTGGGTTTTAGTTTGTTAAATTCTCTACCTATTATTGAAATTTTTGATTTGATTAGATATTATTGGTTGTTGAAATTCATTACGATGTGAAAGAATATCTAAGTAATAGAAAGAATAGGAATCACATATGAATAAGAGTGAATAATATATCTTATGAAAAATTTAATTTTATTCATGTGATGAAACGTGGTAGAGAAGTAGAAATGGAAATGTGATTTATAAAATAAACTAATAATGCGACTGATAATTGTGTAATCGGGAGATGTAAAATAATGTTCGTAATCACGTGTGATTAGGATGAAGGGGGGAGAAGAATGATTTCCCCAGGTGTTAGAATGATGTTCATTTTAGTAACAATTCCCTCAACAATCATGTATGAACCTTAAGAACATGAGTGCATCATTGGGTAATGATATGGAAATGGATATCATCTACTAGAGGTGAAGGGGTGTGTGATGTATGGTAGGATCCTGTGGAACAACAACAACATAATTATATATTCCAAATTGGATATCATAGGAAATGGTTCCAATAATGGGAGGTGTAACTATGGGTAGTCTAGAAACAAGTTTGCTTAGGAAGCCAATGAGATGTAATAACAATGTGTGTAGGGTGATATGATGTGTATATATGCGGAAAAAGTAGAGAAGGTGGAAAAATGATGAATTTATGAGGTGGATAGATGATAAACTTAGGAGGAGGTGAATGAGACAAGTGAATAGTGGCGAGGTGCACTTATGTGGAATAAGCGAATGAGAGAACTTGCAAGAGTGGGAATGGAAGGAAATGACACCTTTATCTTCTAATTATTGTATTCTATCATGGAGATAATATAATTCATTGTCACTTATGGACATTAATATAGTGTAAATTTTGAAAAGGGTGGTCATGATGGTGGTGCGAACCAGTGAGGGGATGATGCTGGTTGGAAGGTAAATGAATTATTCACTTATCAAGTAAGATATGAAAGACGTCATGTGGTTTAGTAGTATGTGAAAAGTGCAATGGTTCGGGGATGGGAGGTCGAGAAGAATTAGGTGAATGTTGGCATGGTAATGGGGAAGGAAGACACTTGCATAGAGGAGGAGATGGTGACCATGGAGGAAGGTCAATAGATAAGATAGGAGAAGACTTAGTACAAAAGGGAGGAATAGAAGAAGTAGTCCATGATGTGTTATAACATGATCCATAATCAAGTAGCGCAAAAAAGAGTAAATGAATTACACGTATCATATAGTAGCTTTTCTTTTAATGGGGGAATTAAGCCATGACAAAAGATAAATTGAATTTCTAGATCAATAGGATGAAACAGTCATTGATGCATACAAGAATTAAAGAATAAAATGTAATCTAAGATTGGTTCTTTCTTTCCTTGATGCAAAGAAGGAAAATGTTCATATATAACTTTAGGACCATTTTTAGAAATAAAATGTCTAGCAAACTAACCCTCCATATCATAATAAATAATAATAGATCTATTAGGTAAATGATTATACCATTGAGAGCATTATCAACAAGGCTATGATGAAATGCTTTTAGTAATAATCGATCATTGGAATAAGAATCCATGGCTAATCGGTAATACTTTAGATGCAAATAGGGATTGCATGTGCCATCAAAACATGAGAAAGTAGGCATGATGAAACCCTTAGGGAAAGAGGAATTGTGAATCTTCTTAGGAATGGGATTTCTAGGAAGGGAATTATTGTCAATGGAGGCATAATAGGCTCTACTCTCAAGGGTAAGGGTATGAAATTGAGTTTTCAAATTACCAACAACATGCATGAGAGAGAGGATATATTGTGAAGGGATGGTCTAATAAGTGAGAGGCACATTGAGGGGTTGAATCTTTCCATTGTGAGTGATCATGGGAACCTGAGAAGGGGGAGTGAAGGAAGTTGTGAGAGGAGGAGGATCATGAGGCATAATGAGATGTGTATTAGGAGTAGTATTTGTGTCAACATGGGAATCATTGGAAATAAATTCAAAAGTAGAAGAAAGAGGAGGTGTAGATTCACATTTACCAACTTGATGAAAGAAACATCATCATTAACATGTATAGTATCATTATTAGAATCAAATTCACTATCAGTCATATTTTCACAAGAAATGATTTCATCAAGATTATCATCAGCATACAAAGAAGTTGTAGTAGTGCTAGCATTAGATTTATCATGGCAATCATTGGAAATAATTTCAGAAGTAAGAATGGTAGGAGAGATATATTTACATTCGTCTAACTAATAGAAAAAAACATCATTATTCATATTTACATTTTCATTATCATAATTAGAGTCATTAGCATCCATGTTTTCACAAGCAAGAACCTCATCATGAAAATAATCTATATTACTATTATCATTTACTATAATGGAAGGAGAAGAGGATGGCACCTCATTGGTGGCTCTGATAAATGAGGGAGAAATTGTAGAAAATTTTTGGTCAGGGGAAACTATGTAAAAATTAGGGATTTGGAAACCAACAAGAAGAGAGTTTTGGAAGTCAAGGAGTTGTTGGAGGAATTTCAGATCATATTGAGGATTGTACATGAGGTTACAAAATTCAGATTCTTCACCGACATTTGAAAATTCTGGTTGCACGTGTATATAAGTCATATCTTGCTTTGGATATGGGTACCTTTTTTGAGCTAAGAGGGTTTGGGATCCTATGTAGCACATCCTTTTTGCTTCTTGAGTTAGGGGATTTTTCACTAACTCATTTAATACAATTTAGGCCTTTAATGAATTTAACACTCATCCATTGAATTCCATCACATAAGAGTTAGAAATTCCCTAAGTTATCTTATGCTTAAATTAATAACATCATTTACAACAACCACTGAATTATTCTAGCATTATTAATTATATTGTTACCTTCATGATTAATTTATTCCCTTAGATTAATCTAACATTAATAAATTTTAAAAATCCTTACAATGACAACATCATATCCATGCACAATTTTATGGGTCAAATATATCTCACTGATCCCCATTACTCACTCTCCACGATTGTGTTTACAAAGTAAACTATTGGTTATCCTTTTCGGTATAAATTATCTAGAGCGGTTCTTAAGTGTCTACACTAGAATTCGATCAATCGACTCCCATATGACATATCACACTTTAGTTTAGAACTTTGTGAAAATTACAGTGTGTAATCAAGAACTACACTACTTTGGCCAAAGTTCTAGAGACATGTTTCCCATGCTCAGTTTCATGATGACACATTCGTCATCAAAAACTTGTCTTTTCACCATACCACTTTATTCAGTTATCTAGATTCCTTTCCATTGTTTACTTATTAAGTTCATTGTTTATCAACTTAAGTAATCATCAATTTCCATCGGTAGTTACTTAGGTTGATTTATTTTACTAGGATAATTAAGTACATATATACCCTATAAATAACCTTTGTAACTTTATCATAAATAAATCACTTCTAGTTATGAGCAGTCATGATAAATGGACCTTGAAGGGGTAACATAGGATATCTACTATATAGTAGTATTCACTTAATGACTTGTGTCATTAAATGAATGCTACTTTATAGCATCCATCCAAAGTTGGCCTCTGAGTCCCAATTGTTAGGATCATCGTAACACATTCTTAATTAATTATAATTAAATCAATTTATAACGAGTTTCCCTTGTATCACAACGATATATTTATTGATTCTAAATTACGTCCTCGAGGATTCATTCAATCATTTTTGTAATAGATTCAATTTACTTTCACAGATAATTTTAATTACATCCATTATGCATCTTAAATGAAATTTAAGATAGATTGTTGTATTATTATCACATTCCATTATTTTCTCATTACGACTTTGTCGTATTACTCCATAAAGTATACATTTAATATGTTATACATCATTCATCAATGAACACATTCCCAATGAGAGATATCATATATTTTTATCTCTAGCATTTTCACAACATTTAGATTGTTGATATTGTTACATCAATTAATCATTTATCACATGATTAATTAATGTTTACTTATGACATGTATTTTAATGCTTTAATAAATGTGTCATCACATTAAATAATTTGCAATGCATCATACACGTGTTACTGTGTTTGTCGTATTTTAATGTCACGTCTTGAAATACCAAAATAATCAAATCATAAGTAAATAGTCATCAAATTGTTCTTGCCATAATACAATCATATTATATCTTTATTATTAATTTTAGTGTTATAAAACTATATATAATAACACAAGTACGTTGTAAAACTAAATCTTATATATTCATCAATGGAGGATAAACCTCATTATAAGTACATAAGGACCATTAAAACAAAAATAAATTACAGTAGGCTTGTAATTTCCTTGTCACTTTTCAATATTTCCTTATAGTTTTTAAAATCAATGTACAACTTCAAACATTACAATCATAAGGCAATCAATGAGCCAAACAATAATTTCTCATCTTCCTTTTTAATCAACCTAAAATGATATCAAACCTATAAGATAAAATCCAACATTGTACATGGTCATTTCCAATTAGGCTGACATGAAAATTCCACTCTTTAGTACATTGCACCGTTTGAAATCAAGAATATAATATAGTTATCCACTTCATTTGATTAACTTTAATCTAATTTCAAATGGAAGTTAAATAATGAAATAGATCCATCACAATATTCATCCACCCAATAACTATAATGAAATCATTTTTTCCAATAAGTTAAATTAGGTCACAGAGTCTTATTTTTGATACATTGAAATGAACTCAAACCATTGCTTGTAGAAAAATATAAATTAACTAATCTCAAAGCCCTTCTTTTAAAAACTATAAATAGGTAATTACGAAATCATTCTTTTCAATAAATAAAATTAAATGATCACAAAATCATTCTTCTCAACAAATAACTAATCACCCGGTCTTTCATACCAAAAAAATGACAACAAAGTAATCACTAAAAGAGTCGATCTAAAAAATTGTAATAAATAGTCACAGTATCATTCCTTGAAGTCCTCATCTAATTACTTGTGTTTGACATAAACACAATTTTAAGACTTCTGGAAGCTCATTACTGAAAAATTTTAGTAACAAGAATACACAAGTAGTTTAGGTATATACCCAAGTTACTAAGCATGAAACCACCTTAATAATCTAGTTGATTTTAAGTTTGTTCCATTGTTTTCCGACTACAATCTATTATAAATATATCACCGCATTATCTCACGACCCAATTTCATAAGTCAATGACCATAGTGGAAGTATAAACATCTCCATATCACATAGCAAATTTTATACATATACTTCTCAACCACAAGGGGATAAATAGTCTCTAGTTCTCTTCCGGGTAAATCCCAAGAAAAAATTCCTATTCAGTTATCATCCAATAGTAAATTATGATACCCCGAATCCCATGTGTATACCATAAAAAATTCAAATATTCGATGTAGCAAATTAGGGAGCATAGCTAATACCGAACAACAAACAATACCTATGATTTGCATAATGGCATTCACAAGATTCAAATACTATATGGGTCAAGCCTAAAATGGTGAGTCCACACTCAAACCCACAGTAGAGTAGCGAGTTGCGAAGTTGAGCCATCATCGAGCCTATAGGGGTTCATCAACTAAACACAAAAGCATGAATGAAGTCATTAAATACCACTTCCTACTCATGGTCTGCATATTTCAACAAGGAAATAAATATATTCTTGTTCCTCAAAGGATGGATCTATGTTGGTAAGTGGGTATGGGTCAATAAACGTCACCAATATCTCTTCAATTTTCGAGGAAAAATTGAAATCCACATATATTTATAAATAGACTAGACCCATTACGGGTAAGCACTATAATTTTATTGGTAAGCTTCCACCAAGTAGAATACAATTATTAAGCATTTAATACACATACATTTCATAAGAAATCGAGAGAAGTCAATAAAGAAACTATATTCTAAATCTCGAGGATCTAATGTAAAAGGGTTAGACATTACATGCCTAAAATAATAAATTTCTAAAACTTTTCTAATTTCCCTCGAACACCCATTTTGTTCTATTTGGGTTCATACTGATTTAAATGCCCATCAAATGCAACTTTAGGACATCAAATCCATTAAATTATCCATCAAAACCCTCGGCAAAAATAACAATGGAGTTTCATGCATGGTAACTTCTTTGAGGAGCTGATCATCTTTTGAAACTAGTACATGAACTAAATGCTCTATAACTGCCATGTGTCACATAAGTGGTGTTTTAAATTTATTAATTATCTCCCTCCAACCGGCGGTGTAATTGGAACAATCAATTTAAGCCTTTAATCTTGCATGATAAATTGGCTAGTAATAATCAACAATAAGGGTTTAGAGTATGGGTTCAATCAAAATAATTGTTAATTATTTAATGATCCTTGCATGTGGTCAAAGACCCAAAGTGATCATTAAGATATAGCTCAATACGCATGATAAGGATTTTAACATCTAATGCATATTAAAACATTTAACAATGCTCGGTCAACTTATGCCAAGACTTCGTCTTAACCTTTCATAACTTGTCAATGAATTTTGAGCATGGTCCAAGACCTAACGAAATACTTAAAACATACTTAATTATGTGTGGTGTGCCAAATTTAGGTATTTCAAGAAATCAACAAACATTAAAATATTTTCCACTTTTAACCACATGGTCTAATACTTGAAATATAATGCCAAGATTAATGTTATCTCGAGTCAAGTCATGAGGTCGGGAATCTTGGCTTACAATAATGCCTTAAAAACATGCAACACCCCTTTTAAATCATTACACTAGAGTTGTGAAAAAGAATAAAAAATTTGTCTAGGACCTTAGTTTCATCCTTATATATATGCTCAAAGACCCTTTTATTCACCAAACAAACATTAATAATTACCATCTCTCATAAGGGAACAATATTAAAAGCTGGTGAGTCTATGCAAATTAGATCACAAATAATACTCAACATAGAATCAATCCATATATTATTGATAAACTGGATTTTACAATATATAGAGTGTTGGAATCCTACATAGATGGAGTCAACACATATCACGAGATCCCATAAAATATGCTCTAATACCTAGTCTCACTCATGTGATATTATCTATGTGATTTGTAAATAACAATGTCACGTTTACATTAATTAGCATATAATTATATAATTTTCATACTATTATTAAATATTCCTAACATTCACCACCTTCTGTAAACATGGAGAGTAAATCAAGTCACTATGAAGATGTAACATATCACCGCTATGCTTGACAATCATACATTGTGATAAGGAACTTATCCAACAATTATTTCATGTGGATACATCAACCAATTTATAGTCAACATCATCCCCACCTATTGGATGAAAAAAGGGGCTAAGTGTTGGGCGCATGAATGTAGGGCGTGAGATGAACACGTGACATGAAACTATAGTAAAGTTGAAGCACCCATGATCAGGAGTTATTTGTTTTGTTGTGAAGGCTATTTTTGGAGTTAGCATATTAAACACACAAAGAAAGGAAGACTTGTAACACATGCAAGGGTATTTTGGGAACAAGCATCAACCGAGCACCATGCATAGTTTAGGCTAATAATAGGATTTCTACTTAGAGTTAACTATAGGAAGTCTATTGTTAGAGAACTTGCATGTTTTTCATCCTTTTGTAAAGGCACATGGCTATTATTAGCATGTGGCCTATTTTGAGATAGTGCATGGGTGGTGAAGGGCAAGTCCCCACCCCTATATATGTATTGATTTACATGGTCAAGAGTGTGTCAATTATTGTAGAGTTATGTTGTTGGTTTTTTCGTGCACATGACTCATGGAGATACCTCTATAATGTATGAAGCTTCTATGTTTTACATTATTTAATAGAATGGTTCATATTGGTAGGATAATGGTGTTGAACATGATTGAATCTTGCTCTTGTATGGTAAATCTTGTTATATTCATTGTTTAGTTCATCTTATATATATATTAAAAGATCTAGATCTAGTTTATACAATGTGTGTTGTTTACTATTGGTTATGAATTTGAATACCTATATGCACCATCATGCTAACATTTTGTACAAGAAACTCTAAAGAGGGACCTAGTTTATTTGTGTGCTTGAGTGAGCACTCATCTCGGGATGAGTGATGTGCCAAAGACGCATGGGTCATTTACAGTGAATTCTAGGCTGCATCATTAGTTCCATTGCCGGGACCTCTTTTTCAACTATTTTCAGGATGTTGCATGATGAAGACATATCGGGTGACCTTAGAAAGTGTTGAGGAGTGTATAGTAATGGAATAATATTACGCTTGGAGATTCAACACTTGTATTTGAGTTTGACACACACATGTTGGTTGAGAAGAATCTATATGATTGTTTATATGAGAGCTTCTTTGCTATCTTTCCCATAGAACTATACGAGTGGCTAGTTTCTTATGCATCTAAAAGGAATTGGAGGTTTTACACACTTGTCTAGATGTAAGAAGAATTTTAGGATCTCTATGATGTTGATCTAATTTGGACACGCGTTATGGATACTTGGTTCCGTGGTGTTCTAAATAGCTATATTTTGGAGTACTCAATTTCCACTTACTCTTGTCCGAAGGTAGCTGAGTTTCAATTTTTACGTTATCCCAGGGGATCATATCTACATGGAATTCCACTAGTGATCAAGATCTTGATGGTAACCCTAAATTTGGAAGAGAAGTCGATGGCTAGCTAAACCCCACCATGTGTGGGAGCAAGAGCAAGTGTGGTGAAAGATGACAGACCTAGCGAGAAGAGAGGCAAAGAGAAGAAAGGTGGCTTAAGTTCAATGAGGCACATGAGAGGGATTTAGATAAGTAATGTGAGGTTGTAGAATGGATGGTGTTGTGGAGAGAGATGGCTTGTGAAGGATTTAGAGCTCACATAGAGGACATGGAGCTAGAGCATCTAGAACTCCCCCATTTGGGCAAGCATGATAGGGAACCCTCATTGGCCTCTTATGAGAGTGTGCCAACAGAGACAACATGGGCCACGGTGTGCATCTGAATCTACCTGAAACCTAGCCCTTGCACTTGGTTTTCCAGTTTCTAGTACAACCAGTAGTCAACAAGCTAGTTTGGGTAGTAGAGTAGCAAGAGGTAAAGTTGACTTATCAATAGGATCAGGAGTAAATCAAATAGAAAGTACATTTATGGTCGGGAAGATGTCTTCCTTATTATTTGGAGGTTCGAGTTAGAGGTACCTTTTCGGCATGTCATCAACATAGAACATAGGTGTGCAAAACTTTGGAATCACATCTGGGAGTAGTGTAACTTCATAGACTATAGGAGTTTAGTTTAGCACCACTATTGGGACACAAGGTAGTACATCCTCTGGTCCAATTCACATACGGGGGAGGATCGGGAAGAACACGTAGCTCGGGATTTGGAGGTGGAACATAGGAGGTTCTAGATTTAGTGGGCATAGTCCTCATCAGCCCTAGAATATTTACATGGAAATGTCAATTCGTCTCCTAGAGTATAGGGGAATAAAAGATATTCTTTGAGCATCTCCATATGTGTGAGATATTGGGGCACATGAAAGGAATTATAGATTTAGAGTGTAAGGCTAGTTAGTTTTTAACTACATTACATGAACGCGTGCAAAAATGGTACAATCAATCACATAAGAAGTTTGACCCTTATTAGGCTTGTGTGGATTATACATCACTACGAGATGCTTTCCTTAAAGAATTTTATATCCCCGAGTTCAAGCAGAAAAGTATAAGTGCACTCAAGGATATCAAGTAGGGCACTACTAAGAGTGTATGGGAATATGATGCTCATTTCAAAATACTATTGTCTAAAATACTATATGGTATCCATGCAACTCAACATGCGTAGTGGTTTGTCAAAGGCACGATCACGCCTTTTTAGGAGGGTGTTCTCATATAAGACTTATATAGACCCACACGAGGTGTTTGAAGAAGTTTTGTATCTGAGAGGCAACCAGGAGCATAGACACTAGAGTGAGCCCATTCTTGGAGGCTTAGATTGTGGCAATGGAAAAATAGTTGGAGAAACTATCATCCAATACAACACATGTGACATGCACTCAAATTTGGTGCACATATTCTAAATTAGGAAGGCATACTAATGCTATTTTTCCTTGTAGATCAGTGTGATCCTTGTTCCTAGAATGTGAGATATGTCATTTAGACCATGATGCAAGATGCTACCCATTATTGTAACACGTGATAAGGAAAAAAATTTCACATTCTTGTATCAGAAAAAAAATTGGTCCATAACTCACAATACTAAATATTGCATAGTTGATTGATCATATCCATGATGCCATCAATATTAGTGTATGACAAATGGAGTTATGAATAAATATATGGATAAAAGTGAGCATCATGATCATAATGAAGGGATCTTTGAGGGAGGCCTACGTACATGTAGATGATACCATCTTTGGATTGAGAGGTTGACTGGGGCGGTGGATGAGGTGAGTTCCCTCGTGGAACATGTTATATGTGTGGATCTCCTGACCATTACAGTGTGAGTGTCCTAAGAACGTTAATTGTTATTTTTGTAGAAAGAATCATAACTATGAAGAGTTCCCAGAGTTATATTAACATCGAGAAATTAAAAAAAGATGAGAACAAGGGCATAGGGATGGTTAGAATACAATGCACCATGGAAAACCAATGGATGTTGAAGTTAGCACCGGATCCTGAGGTAGTACCTATGAATATTACTACATGCACCGAGGTTGCGTGCACCGTGAGAAAGGTTGCGATAGAATCCTACCATTACTAAGGAGGAGGTTTTATATGTAAAATACCCAAACCCTATAGATCAGAAGGAGGTTTATAAGAAACCATAGAGATAATCAAAAATATAAAGGATGAAATACAATGTTTAAAGGAATAGTCACGAAAGTTGGATAAGAAGAAGGAAGGCTGAGACTTTCTAATCATATTTTAATGATCTCAAGGAAGTATGCAAGATGTTGTGTTAGGAGACCATTATTCCATTAGTAGGGAATTGGTTACGGTGTAAACACTTCGCACACTAGTATTGAGAATGGACGAAATTTTTTTCATGCTAATCTCCATCTTCATAGATTGGATTATGACAAGGATATTACTCTGAATGTTGTTGTGGGTGGATGGATTTTTAGAAATATATTGATTGACACATGCACAAAAGTTAATGTGCTTACCTTAGATGCATGGTTTCATATGGGAAAACATATATTGCAGCCATATTCCAATATGTATGTATATTGAAAATTGAACTAAGCACATGCCAATTGGAGTCTTGAAGGATGCATCCATTACTATACAAGGGGCCAAGTTCACTAGGGAATTTAAGGTCTTAACGCTTGCAAAATCGGACAACTTCCCGATTCTGCCCTGAGTGCCCTTGGTGTTATACAAATAATGTTGATCTACGGCTCAATAAGGGATATATCCATTTTGAGAACAAGGAAGAATGAGTTATTATCCCTTTGATAGATGGGAAATATGTACCTTATGTTGATCCCTTAAGTGAATAAGATCTTAACAGAACTTATGTGTGCTCTTTTGAGATCCAAAAACACTTGAGCCATCTAAAGAAGGAATTCTCCAATGGGATGATGCATAGTCCATCGGTGATACTACAAGTATTACCTATGATAGTTAGACACATGTCACCTATGATATGGTTGAGCATGAGGTAAGAATCATTGTTGCGCATGTAAGAAGGTTGCACTATGTTAGGTGGTTAGGCAACACCTTATACCCCGATATCTTTGGTGAAGGAAACCACGAGGTATTCTTACAAGCCATGGAAGTATGCAAAGAAGAATCAGTGGAAATAAGGAACATGTTAGTTTATACCCTATGTGGACAAAATAATGTTGGTGGATGGTTCATAGGGATAATCTCATAGAATAGAGAGAGATGAGTATTTCCCTATCAACAAGGTTCCTCATAATTAATGCACTTACTCAAATCTATGAATATCATAGTAATAATTTAGTTCAACACCATGTTTGCTAGTGTGAGAGACTGCGACAGAGGGGAAGGAAGCTTTACCACCTTCATTGAGGGTGCACAAACTTTATTTCACCTTAGGAGGTTGCATGCATTCTTGGTATGTTTATGCGGAATTCCATAGAGAGATTGGAAATTGGCAAGACTTGATAGTAGGAATGATCCAAAATTTTGACTACTTCTCCACTAAACCTCCAATTAAAGAGGCATTATAGGCTATGAAGTGCTTGACTATGAGATATAGTGTAAGGAAAAAAAAATCATTCAGGAGTTGCACTAGTGAATTAGACCTAGAAGCACATTTTGAAGAAGTAGATGAGGCGGATGCGAGAACTACTTGAGCACACTTTCCTAGCAAAGGATAAGGGAAAGATGGTCTACATGGTGGATGATGAAGAAATAAAACATTTGGACATAGATCATTTAGATGGTACATGCGAGGTCTTAGAAAATGTGAATGAGAAGGTGTGTTCCTACCATACACATATGAAGACAAAGAAAGTGAACATTGGCATGGATCTTTGAACCTAAGGAGGCCATAAATTGAGATTATTGATGCGAATCTAAAGTGGATAAGATAATTGAGTTACTACGTGATTTCCGGGACCTATTTCCTTGAGGATACCATGAGTTGAAAGGAGTTCATGAATCTTTGGGTGAGATAAAAATTAAGCTAAAAGAAAATACACGCCTAATTAGGAAAGACCTTACAGGATGAACCCTAACCCGCACATAAAATTTAAAGAAGAGATTGACAAAATGTTGAACTCTAGCATCATTGATCCCATAGAGAATCAAATTAGGTTAGCTTTGTGGTAATCAACATAAATAAAGATGAAAGAAATAGGATTTGTGAGGACTACGGGACCATTCATTGAGGAAATATTGGAAGGCATTGCGGGCGTGAAATTTACTCTTTTATAGATGGATTCTATGGGTATCATCATGTAAGAATTTGTAAATAATATCAAGAGAAGATAAATTTCACCACTAAATGGGGAAGTTTTACATATATGGTGATGGCCTTTGGATTGAAAAACATGCTTGCAGTATTTTCGTGTATTGTTGTTCAAACATCCCAAGATTTTATTCACAAATTCTTGTAGGTTTACTTGGATGATTGGATTGTGTATGGGCTTATCAAGGATCATTATGAGAATTTGAGGTTAATGTTTGAGAGGTGCAGATAGTTTAACATCTCTTTAAATATTAAGAAGTGCGTATTTGATACACCTTTTGGAACTCTGCTAGGGCATATCATCTGCAAGGAGGGTTTGTTAGTAGATCCAGCTAAGGTTGTAGTCATCTTAGGCTTAGAAGAGCCTACTAGTTAGAGTGAGGTGTGTGGATTCTTGGGCCACATAGGGTATTATAGAAATTTTATCAAAGGATATGCTAAGATTTCCATGCCCTAGTGCGGGGAGGAGTTGGTAAAATGTAAAGGTGTGTTCTATTAGGGAGAACAACAATAACTCACATTAAGCGCTAAAGGAAAGGATTACTACAACATTTGTCCGGCATTTTCCTTCATGGGATACCCCTTTTCATGTACATCTAGACACCTTTGGAATGGCCATTGGTGTCATTCTAGTTTAGCCTAGAGACAACATTATAGACCATGCTATTTACTTTTCTAGCTGAAAGTTGACTCCTGTGAAAAAAATTATACAACTACAGAGCGCAATGCTTTGTCTATATCTACGCGTTGCATAAGTTCCAACAGTACTTTCTAGCCAAACCTTGTTTTTCTATACAGATCACATGGCATTGAGATAATTGGTGAACAAGCCAACCTTACAGGGGCTCATATGCTGATGGGTTCTATTGTTAAGAGTTTGAATTTATAGTGGTGGTAAAGCTAGGCAAAAGCAATTATGGTCCAAATCATTTGTCAAGAGTTCAATCGAGAGGATGTGTAGAGTTTTGAAGATACAATACCAGATGCATAGTTATATAGGTTAAATAATGTACCCTCTAAATTAGAGGATATTGTTGTCTTTTTACGAACAAGTATGAAACACGAAGGAATGAAGGCCTTGGAAAAGAAAAACCTTGCAATTCACGCCACATCTTTCATGTTGATCGGTGACTTATACAAACTAGGCCGAGATGAAGTATTGTGTCGGTGTGTATTGGAGCATGAGCGAATGACAAATAATGGAGGAGGCTCATGATGGTATTGCGGTGGACACTACACATGGGATGCCATAGTGCACAAGATCCTACTAGCTATTTTATGGTGGGAGACCTTGTACAAGGATTAAAAATACTATTGTAAGGTGTGTGATCATTTTCAGTGCCTTCGAAAACCTAGGTAGAGAGATGAAATGCCTTTGAGACCTATTACTAGTGGAGAACCTTTTGAGAAATGGGAAATTGAATTTTTGGGTCCTATAACCCCAACCGCACATAGAACTGGATCATGCTATATCATCACTTGTACAAATTATCTTACAAGGTGAGTGGAAGTGACACCTACATATCATTGTATAAATAACAACAACAAGGTTCTTGTGGGAAAATATTCTTACCAGGTATGGATGTCCTTTAATTTTGACAAGTGATAGAGGCACTCATTTCCTTAATGAGACCATCAATATATTATTGGATGAATTTATGGTTCTATACCATAAGACACCACCTTATTACCCTCGGAAATATGACTTCTAAGGATTTCAACAAGATATTGAGCTGAAATTGACAAACATTTTTGATGTTTGAATTAAGGAATGGGATGATAAAAGTTTCTGATGTGCTTTGGGCATATACAACAACCTACAAATGATTGAATAAGGCAACACCTTTTAGTTGGTGTTTGACACATAGGCGATTCTTCCCATGGAATTTATGTTACTTTTCTTTGAGTATTTCACACGTAGGATGTCTGGCTGATGAGCAAGCATATGAAGAAATAATTGATAAGTTAATTCAATTGGATGAGATGCACACCATAACACGATGGAGTCGAAGGAATAAAAATCTAGGAAGAAGGCATGACACAACATGCACATCGGGGACAAGAAGCTTTGAGGTTTGGCGAGATGATACTTCTTTATGATTCAAAGTTTCTGTGCCACCTAGGAAAGCTTAAGGTGCATTGGTTGGGACCATATGTTATCACTCATATAATTGACTCAAGAACTTTCTAGCTTGAGGTTCTTGATGGAACATGGTTTCCCGGTTAATTCAACGGGAGTAGGCTGAAGCCCTACTATAAATAAGTCTTCTTGGTGTTTGTAATAAGGTAGTATTTCCATTTAGATTATATTTCCCTTATTGTATTTCCTTTAGATGTGTTTCCTTCATCATCATTATGCTTTTTCAATTTAGTTCAGTGTTATGTGTAATAAGCATGCTTGCGTGCAAGAAGCTTGTTGTAATCTAAATTGTTTTTATGTGTAGAGGATTGCACATACCCTTAGTGTGGGGTGGATAAAGAAGGTTAGTCTGGTATAGAAAATAAATAAACTCACAGTTACTATAAAGGGCACACGCTTTGAAAAGTGATGAAAAATTTAAGAGGATTACTCAAAGTTAAAGACCAAGAACAAGGCAGTGAGCAATCAGTTTAACTCAAGGAGGCTATAAAATTTGAGACTACGTATGTTTGGATCACATTGGATAAACTACTTTGGCGTAAGGAAGCGTGGGTAGAGGAGATCTGTGATAGATAAGTAGTGGCGTGCTAGAAAGTTATGACTGAGGTGCAAAAGTTTGAGGTGTGAGAGATTGGGGTGCAGGACAAAGAAGTGTAAAACACACTTAATGGGAATTAATGCCAAGTATGGTGGTAGGTGGAGCAATTAAGGAAGGGGATTTTTGGAACTTGTGATAAAATTTGATGTTTTCAATGGCATTTGTTACCTTGCGAGTTCAAAGAAAATTGTGAAGTGTGAAGAAGAGCTGAAGACAAGGAGCATTCTACAGATTGATTGTACCTAACAAGATTCAAGCATATTGATTAAGCATCTAGGCATAGAAGGACTCAAGTGGTGGTGCGGGTGTGCGACGAAGGGGTTTAGGCACGATTTGGGTTTGCAGTAGCTAGGGTTTTGCAACACTTGTGGATTGGAAGGAATAATGGCACCACAAAAGGCTCTAGTTGTGGAGAAGGAAGTTGATGACCCAACAAAGGAATGGCTGGTAGAAATGATTTACCCAGAAGAGGTGATCGAGGGAAGCCATGGGAGACAAAAATTTATGACACCCTAAAATTTACAAAGAAAATTACATGAATAAACAATGAAAGCTAACACCATTTCCATCCATCTAGCCAAGGTTCTAAGTCTAGGAATGTAACATTAAGATAGAAGCTTAAAATAATGCTTAACTAGTATGAAAACAATACAAAATCTAACTAAACATGCCTACTAATATGCTTGAATTACCTAACATGGGCCTAAATAGACCTAAGAGGGAAATCAAATGGTTATGGTTACTACACCAAACAAGGTGAAATGGCCTCTCCCAATGAATACTTGGTCATTTTGGATATCCACCTACTAACCCCATTGAAGGTTTTAAGCAAGTATTGAACTTGGCTATATATCATATTTATTATATGAGATGAAAATCAAAGCATGGTGTAAAATATAAAGGAATGAGGTGCACCCTTTTTATAGTTTTCCTTTTGGGAGAAACTTGTATTTTGGTGCATGTGGGACTAAAAATCCCCAAATTAGATTAGAATTGCTAATCAAGATTAGGCCTTTCTAATCACAATTAGAGAATTACCAAGTTATTAAGAGCATGTGAAGCCTTAATCAACCACTTAGGGTCAACTAGGAGACTAGGATAAGATTTTGAAGCTTGTTGATACATTGTAGAGGTGAATGGGGTGATTTTGAGTGGTTGGAAGGGATTTGAATCAATGCTAGGGTATATTGACCAAAACAAGAGAAAAATAGGCTTAATTAGCTAAAAATGCTAATTGTCTTGCTTTTGAAGAGGATTTTGACTTACAATTTTACGTAAAGTGACATCCACGAATGTGAAAGGGGTTACATAATAAACAAAGTGTTTTTAATTGGCTAATGTGGTAAGAAACGTTAGTTAATTAGCAAATATCAGTAATTATAATGAAATTGGCAAGAATGAGAGTGATTTACATGTGTTTTGGAAATAAGATTGGAAAAGCAAAATTTAGGTATCTACATTTGCCCTTGTTTGAGGTGAAGTTAGTGAATTCAATTAAAATATAGTATACAAGCATAAATAGGGAATTTATTTGAAGAAAAATTAATAGGAATGATGGATGCCCCTTGAGTGTCGATGGGATGCACTGAGGAAGAATGCCATGCACATGCACAAGAAAGTGAAGATGTGAAATTTCCCTCATCATTAGATGGGAATATTAAAAGGAAAAATCTTCATGCACAAAATTTGGATCAAGGAAAATATGGATAGGTTCAACATGATGATGAACGTAACTCCAATTACGTCTTTAGGAAGGAGCAAGGATTCCTCGAGTGTAAGTTGGCCAAGAAGCACATGATAGAAAGAAGTGGAAGATTGTATTGAGAAAGGGTACAAAGGTTCCTGAAAACATGGAAAAATGAAATCTTATACACATGGATGTTCTAAACAAAGTAGAAGAACACGTGAATGTTGTGAATGTAGCTTAGAAGCCTTATGATGAAGAAGTAGTTAGCCAAACACACAGATCGTGAGACAAGATATAAACTAGAGTAGGAGTTTGAATAAGGTCCAAAAAAAGACACTTGGTAAGATACTAATCCTATTTTCTCATAGATATTCAGTGTGTTCACGTGTAAATTTATTACCTCTTGGAGGGAATATTTGATAAACAACAAGTGAAGACACCCTAGCCAATGTGTAGGAATGATTTATTTTTCAAAGTTGATTTTTATGAATGGATTGTGGAAGGAGAGCCATACATTGCTCTGTTACCAGCCAGAACCCATAGACTTGATGGAGATGCATTTGATTATAATTGTAAAATTACTCTCTGTTCTTCACAGTCGAGTCATCTATAAACTCGATAGAGATTATTAGACATACCCCAAGAGAGAGTTATATATCAATTTGTTTTTTCTTTTAGCATTTACTTTCAGCTTTGTGCTTTTTGATTTGATTGATTCTTTTAATTTCTGAAAACTTATTTCAGCTCTCTTGTTTGAAAAGGGGTTAAGAACCACTAATGTCTTGATGGAAGGTAGCGAAAGTGATTGCGATGGTGAAATTGGGTAGTTTTAACAAAAATGTCCAAAATTTCTTCAGCAACAAGTTTTTTAGATGTTGATTGTGATAGGATGACTATGAGGTCGGTCGTTCTTTAATTTAGCAAGGTGATAGAAGACCAAGGTAAAACAATACCATAGAAATAAATTTCACAATATTTGTATAAATTGGCTAACCAAAATATTACCAAAGGAATGAAAATGGTAGGAAGAGTTGCGAGAAGGATAAAAGGAAGGGAAGAAAGAACATCCATGTGTATGCGATACTTGATTGTAATGTGTGTTCATTTACCTTTTATTTTTTGACATGTTTTCTCATTTTTTTGTATTTTTGTAATTTTTGAAAGGTGGGACCGAAAAGGTCACTTAGCATGATAAGATCCAAAAATAATTTTAGCAATTTCCTTGATAAGGAAGGCTGATCAAAAGTGCGTTTTTGCTTATCAAGATTCATATTATCCCCAATCTCAATGGTTGTGATGAGCTCATACTCAATAGATGACTATTTTTATTGTGAAACGTGGATTTTTGTATGTGGGAGCTTGAGGTCCCTCTCAAGATGTTTTTGTACTTTATGCCATACTTGATGGGTGCATTGATGTGAATTTTTGAAGCACGTTTGATTCTAAAATTTAAGATCATTTAAATTGTTGTGAGATTTAGAGCTCTTGGAATTATTGATCTGAGCCTGATGAAGGAACTATTTTGGTTTCTATAAGCTACTATGTGACTTTCCGATGTTGAGAAGTGGGAGAAGAAAGTGGATGAGTATAATTGATGTGAGGAATGATAGTGCTTGCCAAAATAATTGATAGAAGGAAAATGTGATGGACATGAAGGGTACGGTCCAAGAATTGAAGAGGATGGGCTACTGGGAGGTGTCCCATAGACTGAAGATAAAGGACTACAAGGATGTGGCACTAAGATTGAAGATGAAGAGCTTCTGAGGTGTCCCATATATAGAAGAAGATGGGCTACTAGGATGTGACCCAAGAATCTAAGTTGAGGGACTTATAAGATGTGCCCCCAGTATAGACAAAGATGGACTTCCAGGAGGTGAGCCACATATAGAGGATGTGGGGATACTTGGAGGTGGCCCACATATAGAAGAAGACAATGGGCTACCAGGTGGTGACCCAAGATAAGATTGCAATGGAGGAATCCTGATAGATAAAGAATGATTAGGTAATGAGAAGATAGGTCGTGGATCAATGCTAGACCCAAGAATTTCATCGCCCAATGAAGAATGTGAAGATGGAAAAATAAGAGGAGAATCATGTTCAATGGTCTTAGGGTCTTCCTCTTTTTTTTTTTGATAAAATATATCAATCTATTTCTCCCAAATACGCTAACATATAAGGGTTTAAATAGGTTTCCTTCTCACAAAATTATAGAAGAATGTCTTCATGTACACTCGATAAATTCTCTAATTGCATCTTTATTCTCAAATGAATCACTCAATGTGGGTAGCTGTTCTACCACAAGAGTTTGATTGGATGAATGTGACATGGGAGTCGAATTGGATGATTGATTAGAAGGAATTTGAATAAGAGAGATCTTCGATAGAAGAAGGGGTCATTGAGGTGGTGAATAAGGGAGGTCCTACAAAGCAAGGGAGGATTGTGGCTCAAGAACCAAATTATAATTTTCAAAAGATTTAGGTGAATCTGAAGAATCAAAATAATAGTTTTGATCAGATTCAGAAGAAGAGTGGGAGGAACCCAAATAATAATTTGGATTAGAAGTGTCCAAACCATACCACAGACTATGAGATTAAGGTGGGGAACATGGTACCCGAATAGGCTCTCTAGCGCGAATAATCAAACGAGTTCTAGTTGTGATAAGCATCCTTTGATGGGAATGCTAAAACCTAGGTTACTTACTGTCATAAGTATGTGGAAATGCATGATAATTAGTCTTTGTTGACACATGCCTAGAAATATATAGTCCATGGGATATCATAGGGGTTATTGTGTTAACATGTTCAATAGGTGTATCTATAAAGCCAATGAGAAAATCAAAATGATTCTCCTCATTAGACACATAATTAACATTATTGTCTTGATTAAGTTTAGGAAAAGTCTTCACATTGGGGGATTTTTAGGAGTGAATGAATCCATTTCCACATCGCCACTCTTAACTAAGTCCTAGATGTAGTGCTGCAACTTCAAACACTTATCTGCATTTTGTGACCTTTAACACAGGTTGAATTGGAAATATTCATTGTCTCTAAAACATAATGGCTTAGGCACGTCATCCTCATAAGGCATAGTTTTAGAATATCTAACCATATTACCCACCTCTATATTTTTAGTATTGATAACATTAAGTTAGACAAAGGAGTGAAAGTATGATGCTTATACTCCATAGATGGAGCTCCTTTGCAAACTTCAAAGGAGTGTTTTTCTGCATGAATCGCACCCATTTAGAGTCAACTATCCCATCACTAATGAAATTTTGGTTTCTATTAGAAAAAAACTTTGTTTTATCATTAGATTTAGAATCATTGTGTTCATGGGAGAAATTTTAGAGTCTCCCTAGCTAACAATTCCTTTTCAATTTGCCTTCCGTTTTCTATTACCTCTTGAACGTGTTACCATAATGCATTTCCAAGTGGAATGTAATGTATGGATGGAGGTTGGGACAAACATTCCTATTAGTTTTTTTGGGAATGGAGCAAGGAAAGTGACTAGCTAACCCTCTCCACATTTGTAAAAACAAAGAAAAAGTTTTGTTATTTTGTTTCTTGGCATTGTAGAGATCCAACATGGTGACGTCATTTTGTATATTAAAAGAAAAGTTTAAATACGAAATTTTTGCTAGTTTTGTTCATGTTGATATGGATCCCTTAGGGATGTGAACAAACAATTCTAGCATTGTTTCTCCTAAACTTCGTGGAAAAAGTGCAAATATAATTGTCGTTGAATGCCACCTCTTGACATGCCATATAAAATTCCTTTATATGATCATGAGGGTAACCTTTTCCCTTATATTTATCAAATTTTGGAAAATAAAAATATCTTGGGAAAGGTACCTACAACATGGATTTTCAAATGGGTAAGGACATAACTCTTCAAACCAATACTTCTTGTTATTGCTCTTTGGTTTGGCCCTCTTGTAATGCTTGAAGGGCATTCTTCATAGTTGACCATTCTTGATTAAAAAGTGGATCTTGCATGGGTGGTGGTGTAGGTCTATAAAAATGGTTAAGCCTAGGTGTATGCCCACCCTAATTTGTTGCGAGAATATCTTCATAAGGATCTCTTTGTGCCTCTGGTTGAGGAGTGGTTATTGGGAATTCATAAAACAAAGCTTTAGGTTTTACCTTTTATATAGTTTGTTTCAAAACTTTTGGTTGTTCCTTTTGTATATGTGAAGCCAAACTTTCCAATTAATGAGTGAGGGCTTGAACGTGTTGTTCTAATGTAACCTCTTTAATAGGTATTTCATGATGATCTTCATTAGGAGGAGGTTGTGCATACTAAACCTGTTCTTCATGGTCTTCACAATGAATTTTAATAGGAGGAAAACAAAAGTCTCCATCATTTTTAAATGGCATATCCTCATTATTCTGCCATGAATAATTAGAGGCATGCACTAGATTTAAAATTTCATTAAAAGTGTGATGAGGGAGGTCTACTTAATATTCTCCCCAAACCATGTCGGAAATAAGAGAAGGGTCTAAGATAAGTTAATTTGGCTCCTAGTTCCACAACCACATAATAACTTCATGTTTTTATGAAAAAAGTAGTCCTCAAATTGGGTGGAATGAAGCTCTACATTCACATGAGGAGATTCTTCTTCTCCACCACTATGGTAAACATGAGATTATCCTCTAAAAGAGGGTTGTCACCTCCAAATATATTGGCTGCCAAATTTCATGATCCCATTCTTGTAGTAGGCATTTCTTAGAATAAAATGTACAATGTGAAATATTTCGACTAAGGTTTATTAATAAGGAACCTAGTTAGATTTGTACAGCGTAACAACTCTAAGTTGTTAAAATAAGGTTCTATAGAATAGCCACAAAAGTGATAGGTCAAAATGAAGGTTCCTATAGAATAACAAACAAGCTACCCTAATGCAAGGTAATATACGACACCATTTTTCCTTAGAATAATACAATGATGTACAATGCTCAAAATTTGGTTTACACCTAATAGTTTATTCTCTAAAACTTCATCTAGATAGGTTTCACTGACCAAATAGTGACAACACAATATCACCAGCTAGGTCAAGTTTGTTAAAAACAAGACCTAAATGATAAGAGAATGTCGATGCAATCTTCTAACAAGATATATTAAAAACCAATTTCTAAACACTAACAAAGTCTAAGTCTCGTAAAATGGATGATAACAATGTGAGTAGCGAGAATGACATTATTTGGACACATGAACCAAGATTTTGGGAAAATAAGATTTCTAGTGTCAAATGATGTTATCGCGATGCTAACAATGTATCCTCAACACTCACAAAACTCAAGACAAATTTATAATTTAAAAACTATTTCTAAGTATAACAAGAAATTGCTATGCGTGTGAAAAATGTAACTCTACAATATAGAGATTTAGGCCTAATTTCACAATGGAAACAAGACGTAAATATCTCAGTTATATGGTTATAATGTGGGTAGTGTAACAACTCATAAGAAGACAAGGATGAAATCTCCTAACTATAATGATAATAAGTCTCAAATATGGGTTTTTGAGACAAGGGGTCCTCTAGATCATGAGTACGTACCATGCACAATTTCAACACTTGCACTCTGGCATTACAACCTAGTCATGCAATTAGAATACAAAAGTGGTAGACACACGATATCTAGCAATATTTGTATATGTTGTTTCCTTTTGTTCAAAAATGGGCAAAAATAAAACAAGGGTGTAGACCAAGTGGTGTTGAAATAAACTTGGTGTTATTTTGGCAAAGTTTCACCTTATCTTAAGACAAGTGAAAAACTAGGACACAATGACACTAAGTAGATTTCATGATGAAATGTCATGCAATTTATACTTTAAGAGATTATTTCCCTTATTCAAAAATAAGAGTTTGAATATAACAAAGTTTTCACTTTGTGAGAGCTCTCAAGTATACTATCTAAGACAAAAAAATGGCTCCAAGCCGACAATCTTCCTAGGTGGTTATCTCTCTAGGTGTCCATGAAGATATCTATGAGCAAGCTCAATTTAACCAAAAAGTCACACTTTGCCTAATTTGGGAGTATCTCAGATTTACTTTACCCCCTTCAGTATAATGAGCACCAAAGTGCATTCAGTTATACTTTCACTAGGGTTGTGATATGGATATCTTTGACGTTAATCTCACCAAGGCATACTAGACAAGTCGGTAGTGTGGAACACTTTCTGTTTTGTTCACAAGGTTACCTCTTATGTGAACTAATTTATGGTTCCTAGGATCACCCCCATTATTGTAGCTTAAGGCTTATGACAAAGGGGTTATATCCTAGTTTAGTGGACGAGTTGTAGCTCTTAAAATAAACTTGAAAATACTATGTGATGATTGTGGTGTATTTTTATCTTTTTGACTTAATGTGGTTTTCATCGTACTCCTTTCGGAAACCTACAATCACACGTGTAGTTAGAAAAATTGTTTAAGTCCTCCTTTCTTTGACTAACATTAGCTCCTTCACAAAATGGTTAGTAGTTTCAAAATAGATTCACAATATCATAAGAAAATAACCATGAAAAATGATTGTAAATCAACTAACTATTATCAAATTTTACGAAAAACAAGGTTTATTCCCAATTCATCCAAGTGTTTTTAATGAAAAGACTAAATCAATTTTGATTCCCAAGATCACACTAGGTCCAAGGGAAGAGCATACACAAATTCTAGCCTTGTTTATTTTAGAAAGTGAAAAATCATTTAAACTAAAAGATGATTAACAAAGTTTCCTACTTACTCTAATGATAGTAAAAGAAGGTTTGAGAGTACTTTTGATTCTCTAGATCACACAAAGTGAAAGAAAAGAGCATACAAACCTTAATAAAAACTTGAAATTAATCTAGGAAACTTGAAACTAATCTATAAACTTGAAATGAAAAACTTTGAAACTAAGTTTAAAAGCTTTAAAAATTGAATGCAATGGGGTATTCTCCCACCGGGCGTGCCAAATGATGACACCCTAAACTTTACAAAGCAAATTACATGACTAAACAAGGAAAGCTAACACCATTTCCATCCATCTAGCCAAGGTTCTAAGTCTAGGAATGTAACATTAAGATATAAGCTTAAAAGAATGCTTAACTAGTGTGAAAACAATACAAAATGTAACTAAACATGCCTACTAATATGCTTGAATTACCTAACATGGACCTAAATAGACCTAAAAGGGAAATCAAATGGTTATGGTTGCTACTCCAAAAAGGTGAAATGGCCTCTACTAGTGACTACTTGGTCATTTTGGATATCCATCTACTAACCCCATTGAAGGCTTTAAGCAAGGATTGAACTTGGATATATATCATATTTATTATATGAGATGAAAATCAAAGCATGGTGTAAAATATAAAGGAATGAGGTGCACCCTTTTTTATAGTTTTCCTTTTGGGAGAAACTTGTATTTTGGTTCATGTGGGACTAAAAATCCCCAAATTAGATTAGAATTGCTAATCATGATTAGGCCTTGCTAATCATAATTAGTGAATTACCAAGTGATTAAGAGGTGTGAAGCCTTAATCAACCACTTAGGGTCAACTAGGAGGCTAGGATAAGCTTTTGAAGATTGCTGAGATGTTGTAGAGGTGAATGGGGTGATTTTGAGTGGTTAGAAGAGGGGTTTGAGTCAATACTAGGGTATATTGACCAAAACAAGGGGAAAATAGGCTTAATTAGATCAAAAATGCTAATTGTTTGTTTTGAAGAGGATTTTGATTCACAATTCGCCATTAAGTGGCATCAAGAATGCAAAGGGGTTACACAATCAACAAAGCACTGTTAATTGGCTAAAGTGGTAAGAAACATTAGTTAATTAGCAAAGATCACTAATTATAATAGAATTGGCAAGAATGTGAGGGATTTATGTGTGTTTTGGCAATAAGATTACAAAATTGGAATTTAGGTGTGTACATAAATAATACAAAGTAGGGTTTCTAACATTAATCATTGAATTGAGAAGTTCTGAAGGACATTGTAGTAGAAGTCTACACGAAAATTAATCGACATTTAACAGATGCCAGGTAGAGTTTTGGACACCTCCATGAAGAGGTTACTTGAAAGCATGGGGGTCATGCAAATCCTGGAGTTGCCCTATTTTGGGAATCCTGAGAAATTGTACCAGTGGCTCATGTCACGCGTGCATGAGGAATTTTTCTACTTCATAGGAAGAGAATGAGGATCACCGCCAAGCTAATTGGAAAGGTGATAGGGTTGTGAGACTCGACCTCGAGAGATCACCAAAGATTTATCGATGATGAGGTATTGATGCAATGGATGCTATATATTAGTATAAGAAGGGGGTCAAGCTTTTAAAGTAACCAACATTACAGACATGACCACTAGGGTTGCAACACGCTTGGTAGGAAGCAAGTTGGGTGCTTCTTGAATGGTGGAATGAGGTGAATATGCATTGGTTACATATAACACATAAGATGGTAAACAAGACATACTACAACATTACAGGGTACATTGTAGAAAGATTGGTAAATGAGGTGTGCGTCCAGGAAGATAAAGGTGAGAAAATAACTTGGGGTGCCATGTTGTTGATTGTATTTAATGAAATTGACATACCCAATGGACGAAGGGAGAACATCTGGGAATTTCCATTAGAGAATAAATCCCCAACAAAGAAATTTTCCAAATACACTCTACGCGGAACTATTTCTAACATGTATAAGGAGTGCCTGGGGAAGTGGTTCAGGAGGCTACACAAGGTGTTTGAGGGAGAATGGTGTATTCCGCATGAGCTTCCCAAAGTACTTGAATGGAGAAGTTGAGTTTGTAGTCTACCAACACTTCATCTTGGGGTGCTTCCATATGCAATCGGGCGGTAAGAGCCCATGGTGTAAGTTTCCCTTTGCTTTTACTGCCAGATATTTCAAGGATTCAGTGAACAGGTTCCATGATGCGTGTAAGCTCTAGTTTGACATGAACAAAGTAGATGTAGATATGTACATTCCTAGTAAAAATTATGTATGGCCAGGGAAAGAGGCCTATGTTGAAACCATGGAATCAAGAAATGTGGGCATCATGCCGAAGAGTCTGGATGTATGAAAAATTAAACTAGTTCGTGTGTACATTTATCTAAGGCCAAGGTTCAAGGATGGCAAGGTGGTAAAGGGCATGGATATGACACTCCCAGGACCTCCAAAAAGGGATAGACCATAGGAACATCAAGACAAGTTTCCTTTGTGCCCCTACTCATGAATATTCAAAGCATAGTAGGTTAGAGAATGTCTTGGAGCAGGAGGAATTAGAATATAGTGTTGGGTGGTACATACAAGGAGAGTTCTATGGAAAAGGTGCACATCCGGAGATACTAGCATAGGGAATTCACAACCAAGATGAAGATCGCCACATGTAAATCCTGTGAATAATGAGGAAGAAGAAAGGAGAAAGTGCATAAAATATGTTCCTATAAAATATAATGAGGAAAATTCCCTTAGTAAAGCACATAAGAGAAGGAGGACACCTATAGCGTTGAGATGTAGGAGGATGAAGATATTGGGGACTGGTCATATATAAAACTATTGATGACAATATGAGTACCCATGAGCAACACTCAAGTGAAGGGGAAAACACCATTAGTGGGGATATAAAAGTCCTAGAATGCCCCACACCTGAAGGAGAAGAGAAAGAGGGGGAAGTAAGCGAATGTGGGAGGAGAAGAACAATAGGATGTAGGAGATGAAGAACCACAAGGGGAAGGCGTGCATGTTCAAGAAGATGTGGGGAACAAACAGGTTAGTATGGAGGTGAAGAGGTAGTGGGAACTCAAAATTTGGGCTACTTGGATGACCAAGAAAAAATCATTCATGCCCGCTTCTAGAGCACCCTACCCAATATACAATTGTATGGTTGGGATTGGATGGACCTAGAGATGGCCAATATGCGCACTCATAAGCAATTATCATGGAGCATGCAGAATCACATGGATGAGCCTAAATTTGATGTTTGTGAGGGCATATAGCTCAAATAAGATGAGGAAGGCACCACATACATGCCATATGACCATCAAACCCACACAATTTTTTGATGAATAGGTGAGTAACACATTGGTTAAAGTGTCCATTGAAGTAACGTGCCAAAAATTGATAAGGAAGCAACAATATGGGTTCTCATGGAAGATAAGAAATATAAGGACAAAGAAATCAAATGACTTACCGGGAGTATGATAATGCGTGGTCGAGGCACATAATTTTAGAAAGATGGCGAAGCGGTACGCAAATGAAATCTTACAGAAAAAATTCTGATTTACAGGAGAAGTTTCCTTGAGGATTTCAAGTCAAAACTACATTACCTCTGTCTGATAGTTCATTTTATTTTAGAGGATGAAAAATTATGCCTCCCTAAACCAAAGGATGCAATAGAAGAAACATCTAGGGTCAAGGAAGATCTCCAACTATGAGGTTGTTTTGTAAGACTTGCAAGATGAAATGAAGAAGGAAGATTCAATGTTGGTCATGTGTACATCACATAGCATGATACAACAAATAAATAAAGAAGAGGAAAAGGAATTTCTGTAAGAAGAAAAGGATGAAACACTCAAGCACATTGAACATGTTACCCTAGTAGAAATGAAGCACAACATTGGATGATACAAGGAAACAACACATGGACCAAATAAAGAGCATCAAAAAGCTCATTGCTACAAAGATGGATGTCATGGAAGGAATGGTCTCAGGTATGGCTAACATCCTTAGAATTTTGAAGAGTGAGGAGGAAACATGACTCTAGATGAGTTCGATGGTGTCATTTTAGACATCCCTGATAAAGAAAATGCAACACTTAAGGACTGGTATGAATTTGAGGGGGAAATTCAAAGTGAATATCCAAATTTTATTCTACCAGATGAAGAAGAGGGCACAAAATAGAGGACTTAGCGTATTCTTTATTCTTTATTATTCATTTATTATTCTTATCCTATATTCTTTGGAGAGACAAGGTGATTACCCATTTCGGGGCAACAATCCATTTTAGTGTGGGGTAATGTTGGATGGATAAAAAGGGGCTAATTATTTAGCATGCAAATGTAGAGTGTGGGGCGAACATGCGATGTGGCACTATAGTATGGTTGAAGCATCCGGGATCGAGTCAACCGTTTTTGTTGTGAAGGCTATTTTTGGAGTTAGTGTACTAAGCACACAAAGACAGTAAGACTTGTAGTGCATGCAAGGGTATTTTGGGAACAAGCATCAACCAAGCACCATGCATAGTTTAGGCTAATAATAGGATTTCTACTCAGATTTAACTATAGGAAGTCTATTGTTAGAGCACTTTCATGTTTTGCATCCTTAGTAAAGGCGTATGGATATTATTAGCATGTGACCTATTTTGAGATAGTGCATGGGAAGTGAAGGGTAAGTCCCCACCCCTATATATGTATTGATTTGCATGGTCAAGAGTGTGTGAATTATTATAGATATATGCTCTTTGGTTTGGTCACGCCCATGAATCATGGAGATACCTCTATAATTTATGAAGCATCTATGTTTTATAGTATTCAATGTAATGGTTCATATTAGCTGGATAATGGTGTTGAACATGATTGAATCTGGTTCTTACATGGTAAATCCTATTATAGTCATTATTTAGTTCATCTTACGCATATTCTAAGAGCTAGAATTGATTTATGCGATTGTGTTATTTACTATTGGTTATGAATCTAAATACCTATATGCACCATATTGCTACCATTTTGTACAAGCAACTCTAAAGAGAGACCTAGTGCCTTTGTGCACTTTGGGTGAGCACTCAGCTCAAGATGAGTGATGTGCCAATGCACTTGGGTCATTTGCAGTGAATTATAGGCTGCATCACCACCTCTTGGGAGCCAAACTAGAATGAGAACTATTACAAATTGAAAAACATATTTTTTCAAGAATCTTGGTATTACATAATTGTTTCTTGAATCTCCACATTTTTTTTACATCAAGGGAAATATAGGAATAAATAGTCACATTCCAAGTATTATTTTCACACCACATAAGAAAACTAAAAAAACCTAAAAAATATGTCACTAAAGTAGAAGCAACCTCATCACTAGTGACTAACGAGAGGTTACAGATCAACCTCCTGCCTCCATTGCCTCGACATCAACACTTGCAAATTAGTAAAGGTATTCTTCATTTCTTTGATTAGATGCCTCATCATCTAAATGAAGACATTGATAAAAGGCCTCATCATCTGAATGAAGAATGTATTCTCCCCAATCACTTTCCTCATTGTCTTCAAGTAGTAACATAGGCTTTATCTTTCAACTTTCCATCAATAAGGTCATGTGCTCTTTGTTTGCAGTTTAGAATACCATGTCCATGTTGCTTACAATAATGGCAAGTATATCATTTCTGGTTTTTGAAATTTGGCTTATATTTGAAAGATGTGCTCGGCTTATTATTTACAACCAATACTTCTTCCTCTAGTTCAACAACTTGACTCCCTTCATCGAGTAATGTAGCAATCACACTTTCAATACTTGGATTCATTTTTCTCAATGTAAACACAATATTTGACATAGATCGAGGCATACTATTAAGAAGAATGGCCTTAGCATCATCATCTTTCACATCCTCATTAATCCTAGCTAATTTATTTATCAATGATCTGAACTTACTGATGTGAGCTACCATGTTTCCACCTTCTTCCATTTTTAAACCATATAGACGTTGCTTCATTGTTATTTGTGCACTTTCAGTTTGTGAACCAAATAGTTTGTTTAGTGTATCCCAAATATCTTTAGAAGTTTTCTTGAAATCTACATGATGCAGATATGGTTTAGACAATCCTAAACCAATAATAGCAAGATCTCTTCTATCTCTTACCTTCCATTTGTTGAGTTTGTTGGGAGTCGTTGGTGCTACCAGTGTTCCATCGACAATTTCCCATAGGTATTTTTCAATCAACGTCAACTGAGTTTGGATTTTCTAGGTGTGAAAGTCTTTCCCTTCAAATTTTTCAACAAGGCTCAATTTTTCCATTTTAAATAACTGGAGACGTCGGTTTCAACCAATAATGCATCTCAAAATAGACCCAATGACAATGTCAAAAAGTAATTAAAGATTACTTTTTAATACAACATAAAATACCTTTTTTAAAAGGAAAAATATTACTCAATAAACAATGAATGGAATATAGATACTTACACACACAACACACTTGAATTTGACGTGGTAATAATTGGATGCAAACTGATCTGACTAGCCACCAATATCTAGAGAAACATCAGTTTGAATTGTGCCCGAATATAGAGAAATGCATGCAATGTAGAGCATTGTTAGCGTAGACCCACAATTATATAGTGCCATACATTTGGAATCAAATGAAAATCAATAAAAAATTTATACTTGATATAAAAGTAATTAGGCATGGAGGAGAATTGACCATGTTTTTCCAATAATGACAAGAGATTCGAAAAAGTTGCACAAGATAATATCGAGAGATAGCTGCAACATACACATTCTCGTATTCATTTATGCCTAAGTGGAAATGATTTGTGCTCCAATATAGTGATAGCCTTAGAGATCTCGAGGTAAATGCAAAGTCGATTTGATTTTCAGACTTTTTGCCAACAAATATTTGATACGTTAAAGAATGCACACGCAATACAATTCCATAAGTTGATACATACAAGGTCGTAACTAACAGGATGAAAGGGAGTTGTGAAGAACAATTGTTCATTCACCATTGACTACTTCTGTATGGAATTCACTCAATAGATAGGAGATGATACGAGAACCCTCTAAATTGGACGCCTCACTCTATCAAAACTAAATTCATATAAAACTCTCATATCTACATCACATTTCTACTTTGCATATTGCACATGATAGTTTTGATATATAAAAAAATGGATCAGAATAGCTCTGATACCAAATATTAAAACTAGTCAGAGTCTATGCAAACTAGATCACAAATAATACTCAAAGTAGAATCAATCCATATATTATTGATAAACTGGATTTTACAATATATAGAGTGTTGGACTCCTACATAGATGGAGTCAACACATATCACGGATCCCACAAAATATGCTCTAATACCTAGTCTCACTCATGTGAGATTATCTATGTGAGTTGTAAATAACAACATCACATTTACATTATTTAGCATATCATTATCTAATGTTCATACTACTATTAAATATTCCTAACAAAAAAATGCCCTTCATAAATAAATATAATGTAATGTAACCCTATAATTGATCAACCATTATTTCCTTCACAATAACATCATATTAGTATAGTGTTGGCATTGTTATAAGGTCATTATCAACACAAAACAAGGTAAAATTTATAACCACAAAAATACCATGTTAAGCACTTTATGATCAAGCCATAAGACGGATCATCTTTTTTTTTTTCAATTTAGACTATACTATCATTTAATCATGCTAAATATATTCACAACTATACATTTACAAAACCATAGTGTTACCACTTCACATTAGAAGGTCAAAATATTTTTATTGGTCATTGAACGTCATCATGACAAAAAAATTTTAATTAAAGGAAAATAGTTTTGAAGGGACTATACCATGTTACAACAAAGGCTCAATAGCCAAATCAATAAGAAAAGCATCAAAATAGGATTTGAATCCAGATATTATGATAAGTCCAACAATAGTAAAAAAAGAAGCTACTAATATAAAGCAAAACAGGGGACATAATCTTGCTACTAGACAACAAAAAAGCAACAAACTAAGAGAAATAAAACAGTAACTTGAACTCCTCTAGTCTGCCCAAAAGGTATTATTTCTTCGAGGCCCTTTCAATCCTTGATTTGATCATCTGTAGGGAGGTAAAAAGTTCCATAGTGGTGACATGTGTTGGGTCATTAACGTTTAGTTATGATATGACCTGATTTCTCTCCTTTTTAGTGCCCCAAATATCCTTAGGGACTCCACTCAACGAATGTGATGCTTCTGACATGTTGTTCAAGAAACTCATTGATTGCTTTGAATATGGCCATGGTGTGGTCGTGTCTATCCTTATTTATTCCCAGTCTATTATCCAAAGAGTTTAATTTTCTATAAATCTCTTCAGTCTGATCAGTGCCAAAATCCGTATCATCATTTATCTTTCTTTTTTCATTTTGTTTGTTTAGTTGTTGTATCTCTTTCTTGATATTTTCAACCTTGGTTTCCAAAGCATTTCCATTCTAAGGAGAATATTTTCCCTCTCCTACTTGGGAAGCTTCATCCTACCCTACATTACTGATATGTAAGAGATTTTTAACCATTTCCATATCCTTGTTACTCCGGAGGACATGACTAGAGGTAGGTGGGGTCACTCTATGGGGTGCAAGGTTCTTATCCTTGAAATTCCTGATAATGGGAGAGTTGGTCAGGTTGGGGTGGGTGTGTTGTGGGAGGGAGTGAGCTGAATCTTTGGGGGAAATAGGAATGGTGGGGAAATTGATGAGGCAATGCTTGTGAAGTAGAAAGATGAGCCCCTGGTGAAATGGGATGGTCTAGAATATTTTTGAAATAAAGAATGGATCGTTCCATAGAATTTAGGAGGTAGTGTGGAAACAGGACAACAAGATTTATCCTGAAGTGATTAAGGAAAACCAGGTGTTTGGTGGGAACAGTAATGTAGCAAACTTCAGGGATATAAACCGCACCATAATTTTATTGATTTCATTGAAAGGTTCCAGAATGGAGCTTACCTAAATGCTGGCCATAACAAAGATGATCTCCTCCCCTACATCAACAAACTTCTTAGCTTCAGCATTTTTGTCAATCCTTTGGTGAAGAACCGAGATGCCATCCAAGGCTAGCCCTGTGACCTCTACAATTATCTCCTCATTTATCAACACCCTTTGCTCTCTATATTAAACCTTCCTTTCCTTCCAATTTGTATAAAAACATACTGGAATGTGTTGATCATGACCTTAGATTTTCTCAATAAAGTTGGAGATACCCCCATTTGAAGAAAATTCCATAGCTCTGTGTTATCCTTCCAAACATAATCATAGCTAGGTTCTAATTGACATAGAGATCCTCCCATATTTCTTCCTCTACTATTTCCGCTAATGCTCTGCTATAAACCACCTGTGAAAAGGTAGTTTTTGTCTTGCTTATACTAGTTTTTGAGAATCTAGCTAGAAATCTGATAAGCATGCGATCTTTTATGTTGGTAATTGGAATAACCCCTCTCACATGTGCCATCTTTCTTATCCATCAACTCCCACACATTCTCATGAGATATTCTATCTAAGATGTGAATTCTCATAATTATCCTTGGTAATACCATTCTGTACTTCTGTGGGGGTGTTTTTTCATCATCCCAAGTGGTGAAATTATTATTATTTCCATAGTTGGCTAAGGTATCCACCACCTTATTTCCCTCTCTATAAGTATGACCAATTTTAATATTTTTGAAGGCATGACATATATTAATAGATTCTGAATGAAATCTTTAATAGTCCAACTTGGAGGGTGTATCTAATTAAGATGATTTATAATATTCAAAGAGTCACCTTCAACAATGATGTTTTGAATGTTGTAATCCCTAGCAATTCTTAGACCCCATAAGGTTGATAGAGCTTCTACATAGTGATTGGTCTGATTGCCCATTCTACCAGCATAAGCAATAACTAAACAACCTTTATGATCTCGAATTATTCCTCCACCAGTAGTTGCCCCTAGGTTTCCCTTAGAGGCTCCATCAAAATTAAGTTTATACCAAGAGTTTGGAGGAGGAATCCAATGAATTAGAGATCTATCAATATTTGGAGTTCTTCATTTCTGAACATTTTCAATATCCATCTTCCAATTTGAGAGAATAAATTCTTCATCTTCAGGATATTTCTTATTCTTGGGAGGTTTAAATCTTTCAATATTGTCTTTAATTGCATTACCAATCTTAGTAAATATTTTCTTGCAAGGTGTATGCTATTTTTGAAAATTATGTCATTTATGTCTTTCCAAACTCTCCATATAACATGGGGCATCACCAGTTTCCAAAGTCTCCTAACAATACAATGTTTAAAAGGAGGATCCCATTGAATCCAAAAATGAAGAAATTCCTTTGGCACTATCCAACAAACATTGAATTTTGAAAAAACATAACTCCATATCTTTGAAGCATACTCACAGTGCAAAAAAATATGTTTGATATCCTCAGCCTCTTTTTTACATAGGCAACACATATTTGGCATTATAAAGCCTCTCTTAATAAGGTTTTCATTTGTGAGTATTCTACCTCTGAGAACAAGCCAAAAGAAGAAATTGATTTTAGGAGTTAGCTCTGGCATCCAAATTCTGCTCCATTTGAAATCACACTGAATGTTTTCAAAATAGGAATTATATCCAAATTTGACAGTGTATTCCCCATCACTTGAGTTGTTCCACACAAGTTCATCCTTAGCTTCAATTTGACTCAGGGGTATGCAGTCCAGCTACACTTGTAATAAGGAGATTGTGGGATTTAGCTCATCACTTTCCACCTTAAGTTGTTTCCATATTTTTCTATTACCCTCCATTTCAATGTAGTCTTTGACCTTAGTTCCATAATTTTTCTCTAGAATATATTTGACAGAACCAAATTTATCATTTAAGTTGAGGCTATTCTAGTTATCATGATAAGAAAATTTAGTAGCTTATATCCTTTATAATTTTTATTTGCATAATGAATAATACATTGTAACTCGTATAAATCCTTACAATATGAACTCATTATTTCTAGTAGGAAAGTAAGCTACTAATGTTAATGTCAAGTACAACTACAAGGAAAAACACCCAATAATGAAATCATCTCACTTATTAAGGTACACTTCAATACTCATTAAAGCAATAGAATCTAACAAGACATCTTGCATTAAAACTTATGTACATATCAAAGTAAGTACATATAATATTAAGGTCAAAATATGAATATGATGTAAATGATAGGTACACTATGAGTGTTGAACAACAATTGTTTTTAAACAGTCATACATGTAACTACACATAAGTATGTATATACATATTAGGATATGCAAACTCACATGTGGCTATATATATAGCTAAGAAATAGATCTTATCTTCCAACTCTTGTATCTTTCCCTTCATTTTATGACTTATTCCTTCCATGAAATAGGCTAAAATTGTAGGGTGTCACATCCTAGGGAAAGGATTTTGAATAAGAGTGGGGTTCACCAAATGATTTAATATAAATAGAATTAAATATAATTTCATAGTAACTAATGTAACAAGGGATATACAAATGATAATATACAACAATATATAAGTGTTAAGTACTCAACAATGTAAAACTCTAAGTAAATGAGAGAGATAAATGACTTAATTGATTTATGTGTGATCCGGAGGTAGTAGGGACTATGTATTTACTAGATATGACTAGGAATGATGTCATAATTGTTATCAGAGAGTTATGAGACTTTTTAATGTGCGGAACAAAAGTGCCCACAGAAGGACATGAGCTCCCAGTGATGCTAGTGTCTATGTGAATATTTAGGTATTCTCTTTTTCTAGGTCTAAGGGTCTTTTCTCCAATACCTTTTTATCACTTTGAATTCACTATTAGGGTTTTGATCACACCTATATTAAGTAAATAAACCCCTATATATTTTAATATGCTCACAAACACACTATATTTGAATAAAATATGCAATATGTGAATTCTAACTGACCATAGCGGTCACTCGATGATTGAACTTAGTATCGAGCACTTTGCACTACATTCCAGACTCCACGTAGTTATGTGTTCTTGTGTGTGAAATATTTTCCTTAGGTTCTCCCTCACACCAATGGTGCCAAGATAACAAGACATAGATATATTTGATGCAAATGTGTGGTATGGAATTCAACACTTCCCCTTCTTATGTATTGCATGTGATATCTAGTTCATCTTCTTTATCAAAATTTGGAGCACAAATTATACACCAAATTAATATTAAAACTAAGATTTTACATTCATTCCTATACGAAATACAATAGACATATATACAAATATATATAGGAGTTTATTTCTCCTAAAATATAGGGAGAAAAAATTCTCCTATAAACAATCCCCTAAATACGTGAGTGGTTTCAACCACCACTATTCACATAAAACAATATAATAAAAAATTATGTAGGTTTCTATTACTAACAACTCATCCACACATAATACGTGAGATTATATCTCACAAAAAAAATATAAACATTACAATAATTCATGTGAGCAATATTAATAATTCCTAACATTCCCCCTTAGTGTGAACATGGGAGAAAAATAATTGCACTTCTTTTGCAGCTTTCCGCCCCTATGTGCTCATGATCTTGGTTCACTTTGATGGTTTTGAAAAGGTTGACCAACAACCTCGGTATGAGCCCCTTCTCATCTGATATGAACCCTGTTCATCAAATATGGACCCCTGCTAAGGTATGAACCCATGTTCATCCTCTTCAAGTATCATGATGCTTATTTTTCCTTATGCTTTCATCTTTCCACTATATTTTCACATCAGGAAAGTACATAGGAATATTCTCACTTTATTACAACAGAACATATTATAAACTAAATACAAAAATTATAGGTACACTACAACTGAAAAAACACACTAAAACAAAATTCCACAACCTCATTTTATAGCCCAGTCGCTTGTGGATGGAAAGATGATGTTGCTTGTCCTCCATCCTCTTGTGCCTCCATCCTCTAGTAACATGTTGCTAGCTCATCTATATTTGACTTGGAATTTCAATAGTTTCCACATTGGATTTTTTGTCCCCCTCACAATGTAATACACATTATTTTTTGACATTGAATAACACCAAAAATGCATCTGTGAGGTAATTTTTTTAATTTTTCAAATTTTTACTTTGACTCACAATGACACAAATTTTACAAAGACATTGAAAATGACTCAATTTGACAAGGAACCCACTATAAAATTTTAACAATACAATGACATAATGACAATAACTCTATATTTTGACAATTTTTGCTAAATTTCACAATAACCCTAATACACTAAACCATTTAGTGAATAAACAATATCTTCAACATACATCAAATGGACTCAATATCACAATTAATAATACTTGGACTAAATAATAAGACTCCTGAAAATATTTATGTAGCATTAACTATAAAGAATTTCCTCGCGAATGATTTAATCATATGAGACACAAATTGATTAAAAAATGACTACATGGACATATAATGACATGAATTTTTCTTTTGACCTATGGCGGAATAAAAGAGACCACATGATAAATTTGGATCAAATTAAATAAAACAAGACTAAAAATACTTTGACTTAAATAAATTTACCGTGGGCCCTTTGTTTCATGGCTTGAGGAACTCGATGGCTGGTTTGAAGAACTACAAATACTTGTTCTCTGGAGAGAGCTATTTACATAAGAAAGACACTTGTAAAAAAATGTATGCCACTCACATTTTGTCCTCAACGCATTTCCTCCAGGTTGAATAGACTTGAAACATCTTCACTTACTTAAATCAGGAACAATACATGAATGCAACCTTATTTCTTTCCAACAAAATATATTTGTGAATCCTTCAAAAGTGCCGATGCACGTGAAAGGGAATAACAAATCAAATATAGATGTACATGCAGACATGAATAGTTATTTGCAATCCTTGATTTTAGAAGACACGACATAGGATGATCATAACTCCCCTCTGGCGCTCTTCTCTAAATTGTTATCACGTTGTCTTAGCTAACAACTTTGTGATCAAAAAAATGAATGCTCATATATTTCTAATGTAAGAGGATTGAATTCTCAAAGATTGACCATCAATTTTTGAGTTCTATTTGATGTGGGTTTGATACGGATTTTCATGCATTAAGCCTTTACATGGAATTCACAAGCTTTGTGGTATAATTGAAGTAGTTTGGATTTGATCCAATGCTAGACTTTTGACTTCCCAAATATGTAGTAAATACTTAAACCTGCAATTCTGAATCCATTCCTCAATATTTGAAATTATTTTGATAATGAAGAAATAACTCTTGCAGATCAAAATTGGAAACTAAAATGATCCCATCTGGAGAGATAACGCAACATAGAATGCTTATGGGGAGCTTTTACAATTGGTGGAAGTTATTGTTAGGAAATAACGGAAAAATATGTGGAATAATCCCTCACGTAATCGCAACAAGAGAAACAAATATGTAGAAATTATTACAGATCTCAAATAAAATTACGCAAAAAAATAACACAACACAAAGAGACAATATTTAACATGGTTCACCCAATTTGGGTTTCGTCCACCAAGAATCACTTGCTCGATTTTATTACAAGCCACTACTCTCTCTCAATACAATACCCAGATTTGTTTGGAGCTATGCTCAAAAACTCTACAGAAATTCACAACCAAATTCAAAACACATCTACAATACATTTGCTTGTCCATCTATCATATGCATAAGACCATATAAATAGACAACTACTTAAGCGCTTTTACAAAACCGTGGTATTAAAACCATGGGAAAAACCCGTCCCATAAACTTATGGGTCAAAAACTCACCCATATGAGAAAAGCATGTTTCTTGATATTTTTAAGTGCATTTTTCGAGGCCAAAAATTTTACGCCTAAAAAAATTTACAAATACTCTTAGTGTACAGCTTTTCAACACTTTCACACATGAAAAATAGGCTCCACAACCTAATAATCTCCCACTTGGAGACTAGTTTTCCTCTGAGAAAGCTTCTCAACCCTTCACTAGTTTCTATGAAGACCAACCAAAGCTGAACACAACTTTAGTTTTTCCTTGTGACCACCTTGGTCATCATGTCTGCAAGATTCTTGACTGGTATGAATCTTCTCCAACTTCAACTTCTCTTCCTCCAAAGTTGTCTTGATGAAATGGTACCTTAACTGTATATGCTTTGTCCTAGAGTGGAAAGCAGAGTTCTTAGCTAGGTGTATAGCACTCTAACTATCACTATGCAGCTTACATTCCTCCTGCTTATGCCCCAACTCCTCAAGAAATTGTTGTAACCAAATAATCTCTTTGCTTGCCTTTGTGGCAGCAACATACTCAGCCTCCGTGGTTGACAAAGCCACCAGCTTCTGTAGTCATGAAATCCAGCTCACTGTTGTCCCACCTACAGTGTAAATATAACCTGTCGTGCTCCTCCTACTGTCTACATCTCTAGCCATATCTGAATCTACATAACCACGTAAAGTGGTGTTTGATCCACTGTAGCACAAAACTATCCCCATGGTCCCTCTCAAATACCAAAGGATCCACTTTACTGCTTGTCCAATGCTCTTTACCTGGATCACTCATAAATCTACTCACACTCCCCCACCGCATGGGCAATATCGTGCCTAGTGCATACCATAAAGCATACATCAAACTGCCAACTACACGATGAGTAAGGTACCTTGGACATTTGGTTTCTCTCCTGCTCTGTCTTGGGACACTACTCCTTTGATAACTTGAAATGGCCTACCAAAGGAGTCCCAACCGGTTTAGCATCCTGCATATTAAACCTCTCCAAGACCTTCTTAATGTACTCTTCCTGAGATAAAGTCAGCTTCCGTTCCTTCCTATCCCGAGATATCCTCATACCAAGGATTTGTTTTGCTGCACCCAAATCCTTCATAGCAAATGATTCACTTAGCTACTTCTTGAGTACTTTTATTTCCTGCATGTTTTTACCTGCAACCAGCATGTCATCAACATACAAACACAGGATAATATAACTTCCATCCTCAAATTTCTTTGTATACACACAATGGTCAGAATGACATCTATATAACCTTGCTCCATCATGAAGCTATCAAATTTCTTATACCATTGACGTGGAGCTTATTTCAAGCCATACAAGCTCTTCTTCGCCTTTGCACACCATCTCCTCTTTACCTTTGACTTTATATCCTTCGACTGCTGCATATATAGCTCCTCCTCCAAATCACCATGGAGAAATGTAGTCTTTACATCTAATTGTTCTAAGTGCAAGTCTTCTGCTGCCACTATTCCAAGAACAGTTCTAATAGAAGTCATTTTTACTACAGAAGAAAAAATCTCATCAAAATCTATACCTTTTTTTTGTGCAAACCCCTTGACCACCAACCGGGCCTTGTATATTTTCTTTCCTCCTTCTTCCTCTTTGACTCTAAACACCCACTTATTCTGTAATGCTCTTTTTCCTTCGGGTAGCTTTACCAAATCCCATGTCTGGTTCTCCATGAGAGCCTGATGCTCCTCATCCATGGCTTGCTCCCACTTCTTCCTGGCATCTACCTGCATTTCTTCATCAAAGCTCTCTGGTTCTCCACTATCAGTGAGTAATAAATAATAAAGAGAAGGAGAAAACGTTCAGTGTTCTCTTCTTACCCTAGAAGACATCCTCAATATAGGAGTTTGGGGTTCCTATTGAGGGGTTCCTAAACTAATTCATGTGTCACTTTCCCATCCGGAAGATCCTCTACCACTGCATATTCTTTCTTGGATTCTTCCCTGTTTTCCTGCAACTGCTGCTTATACATGACTTTCTCATTAAAGACCACATCCCTAGATCGAATGATTTTCTTGTCCTTAATACTCCAACATTTATATCCAAAGTCATCACCACCATAACCAATGAAAGTACATTTTTCTGATTTAGCCTCTAGCTTAGTCCTATCATCCTTGTCTATGTGAACAAACACCTCACATCCAAAGACTCTAAGAAATGAATAATCAACTTTCTTACCATACCAAGCCTCCTCAGGTATGCCTCCATCCAAGGCACTTGAGGGTCCTCTGTTTATCAAGTACACAATGTGCTCACCGCTCGCCCAAAAAGAAAGAGGCAGTCCCGCATGTAACCTCATGCTCCTAAGATTCCATTATTGTTCTGTTCATCCTTTCTAATACCCCATTCATCACATGGAGTTCCCGAACCATCTTTTGCCTCGTGGATTCCATTCTTAGAATAAGTAATCATCAAATTCATTGCTGCAATACTCCCCATTATCTCGACTTCCGAGACATTTTAGCTTAAGACCTATTTCATTCTCTACCAAGGCTTTCCATTTAACAAAAGTGTCAAATACATCAGATTTGTTTCTAATACAATAAACCCAAACTTTCCTTGTTGCATCATCAATAAAAGTAACATAATAACTTGAACCCCCAAGAGATGATACTTGAGCCGGCCCCCACACATCAGAATGCACCAGCTCTAACTTACTCTCTTTCTTTGTAGGTCCAACCTTGAGAAACCTTACTCGCTTCTATTTCCCATATATGCAGTTCTCACAAATCCAAACCTCTTCCAGGAAAATTTTCTTTATGATGTTCATGCCCTTATGGCTCATATGACCAAGCCTATAGTGCCATAATGTTATATCTGCATCTGAAGCCACAAGATTACAATCATTAGTACTATCAATGGTTAAATACAAGGTTCCAACCTTCTTACCTCTTGCCACCACAAGAGCACCCTTGGTAACCTTCCAAGAGTCTACTGTAAATATCACAATACAACCATCACTTCCCAACTGCCCTGCCGATATCAAATTTCATCTTAATGTAGGCACATGTTTGACATCCTTCAATAGCCAAGTATTCCCATTCTACATCTTAACCTGAATAGAACCTTTTCCAACTATGCTGCAAGGCTCATCATCACCAAGAAAAACATGCCCAAAATCTCCTTGAACATAATCAACAAAATAATGCCTATGTGGAGAAGCATGGAAAGAAGCCCTGAATCTAAAACCCAAGATTTAGTAATATTGTGCAAAGAAAGAATCAAAGCATCCTGACATACATTACCCGTTGCCACATTTTCCTCCTTGTTTTCTTCTTGTTGTTTCTTCTTATCCCGAAGCTCCCAACAAATTCTTTTTACATGCCCAAGATTTCCACAATTCCAAAGATACAATCTTGTTCTTGGATTTTGACCTTGCCCGATCTTTTGATTTTCCACGGTTTCCTCTATTCTTCTATCTCCCTCTAGTTTCCACTGTCAAAGCATTCCTTGAAGTAGAAGATTCCCCAGAGCTTTTTCTTCACATTTCCTCACTTAGAATCACCCCTACAACATCCTCAAACTTCAACTTTGAGTTAGCTAGAACCAAGTTACTTACCGCCATTACTAGGCTATTCCAACTCTCAGGTAAAGAGCACAGAATTAATAAAGCCCTAAATTCTTCATCAAATTCTATCAGAACCAAAGCTAGCATATTCACTACCATATTAAAATCATTTAAATGATCTGCTACTAAACTATTCTCAGACATCTTCATATTAAACAACTTTTTCATTAAAAATATATTATTAGAGGTAGAGGGTTTTTCATACAACTTCCCTAATGCATCCATTAGATCTTTTGTAGTCTTTTCCTTTGAAACATTAAATAATACCGAAGATGCAAGACTCAACTGAATCATTCCAAGTGCCTTCCGATCCAACAAATCCCATTCCACATCTGTCATACTCGAGGGTTTTTTCACCTTCTCGGACAACGGAGTATAAGAATCCTTCGATAAAGGTAATCTTCCATCTCGCATCTTCCAAAGACTCAAATTCTGCCCATTGAATTTATCGACCCTAGATCTTCCTTCATCTTCCATAGCTCCCACTCAAGCTAAAAATTTCCCTGCGATTCAACACTTCAAAGAAACCAAACCAGTGCTCGATACCAATTGTTAGGAAATAAGGGATAAAATATGTGGAATAATCCCTCACGTAATCGCAACAAAGAGAGAAACTAATATGCGAAATTATTACGTAGATCTCAAATAAAATTACGAAATAAAATAACACAACACAAAGAGATAATATTTAACATGGTTCACCCAATTTGGGCTCGCGCCCACCAAGAATAACTTGCTCAAATTTTATTACAAGCCACCGCTTTCTCAATACAATACCCAGATCCGTTCGGAGCTATGCTCAACAAACTCTACAGAATTCACAGCAATTCAAAACACATCTACAATACATTTGCTTGTCCATCTATCATATGCATAAGACCATATAAATAGACAACTTCTTAAGCAGTTTTACAAAACCATGGGTATCAAAACCATGGGAAAAACCCGTCCCATAAACCTATGGGTCAAAAAAATCACCCATATGAGAAGAGCACATTTCTTGATATGTTAGGTGCATTTTCGAGGCCAAAAATTTTACACCTAATTTTTTTTTTTCAGTGTTACGCCCCGAACCTCGGTGAGGATACATGAAAAGTGTACAAGACTCAAAGTGTACAGTTTTCAACACTTTCACATTGAAAAATAGGCTCACAACCTAACAATCATGCATGCATTCATCAATGAGAGATCACATGAAATTTCACACGCTCCACACTCTTAAGGTATACTGAAACACTTTCACACATGAAAAATAGGCTCCACAACCTAACAATCATGCATGCATTCATCAATGAGAGATCTACAAGCTTGGGAACCGTATTGGTAAATAATCCTGAATAATTATAAATTCTCCATATTTGAACTCTTATGGAAAAAATGGAAAGCATAATATGGAGTTATAATGAGTGGTATTCACCCCTCCATACAATATAATATTCCATCACAAGGGCAGGACATAATCACTCTCGATATCATATGTGATATATGGTTTAGTTTATCAAAATTTGGAGCACAAATTATACGCCAAACTAATATTTAAAATCAGATTTTGCATTCATTTCTATATAAAATACTATACAAATATATATAGGAGTTTCTTTCTCCTAAAATATAGGGGAGCTACAAATGCTCCTATAACCAATCCTCCTAAATACATGAGTGGTTTCAACCACCACTATTCACGTATAACAATATAATAAATAAAATAGTAATGTAATAATAACTTATGTGGGTTGTTATTACTAACAACTCATCCACACATAATACGTGAGAGTATATCTCACAACAAACAATATAAACATTACAATAATTCATGTGAGCAATATTAATGATTCTTAACTGTGTATGCAACTCAAACTGTATTCCTTTTGGCGTAGTGATCATATATAGATGTGATAACCACTTTGAATTTCCAGACATAATAATAGTGTATATGTTTGTGTATATATATATATGAGTCTCTTGTCTGAACTTCGACACCAATGACAAAAATACCAACTATGAACATGGTATAAGGATAAGAAAAGTGAAAATGCTAACCATAAATTTCATAACGTGTAAAAAGAATAAACAAGATAGAAGCACCGAGATCGGACACAAGCGTTAGTGTCCTAAGATAATTGAAATACAACTCAATCAAAGACATAGATGGACAAGAGACAGTGTCACCATTGAATACTTTTCTTACTTAAGATTCATGTATACAACAACATAGTAAAATAGTAATATGTGTGTGATTTTGTGCCAACAAAATATTAGGATGCAAAAATAGTGATATTAGAACTCCATTCCCTAATAACAACAATATTAGAATCTAATAGTAATACTAATGAAATCCAATAACAATAATAATGGAATCCAATAATAACAAAAATGGAATCCATTATACACAAAAAGTGAGAAATGTTTACTAGAATTAGTAATATTAGAGTCTAGATTCAATGGAATATGTCTAGATTTCACTGAAATAATCATTGAAAGGATATATAAGCAATTTAATGTCACTTTATACCTCACTTGCACTTTTATAAGACCCTTTTTCAATTATCATTCCAAAAGCACTCAAGGGTTTCCTAAATCTTCTCAAACCAATTGACAAAGACAATAGAGTATTCCCTAATATAGTTCAAGCACTCAACCATGTAAAAGTGTAGAGCTTCCTCCATTTCCAAGCACATAAATGTTGTAGATCCATGTCTTAGAAAATAACAAAGTCACTTTAACCATTACAAAAAGGTTTTAAGGAATAAAGAGGTAGGTCACATAGTTGAGGCACACCACATCATACTACTACCATGTAGGTTACATTTTATACTATATATTTAGCTTTCTATCTTGGTAAGAGACATAAGGAAACCCTTAGGGGGTGGCTACTTTATACTCACACTTACACAAAACCTAGGAAAACTACATGAGGCTTGATCATGGAACAAGGGAATTTAGTACAACAATTGGATTGATTTAGTAGTTGGGTTTAACCACCAAGGGTAGTCTATCCTCACCACACAATATGATTTGTATTTTTCATTTATTACTTTTTTATGAAGGTTGTAGACACCCAATTTTTGATGTTACTAACCATTTCTTTTGTTCGAAAGCTATTGATGCATCTTCCTCCCGAGAAGGTACCTCAACGGGCTTGCCGAGATTGGGTTTTGATTTGAATTATTCATGTGGGATAGACCAAAAATATAATAGATGTCAATATTATGTCGTAATTACCCTATTCATGCCTCATTTATTCCTTTTATTCACACATTATACCTATTATGTCCACTTGTACCATTATATTTCTACTTATTTATGCTTATTACACATAATTACCTTTATTTTTTCTCATCATGGACTTGTGTCATTCACCTCTACTTACCTTATTTCTTCCATAACACATGTTTTCCACCTTTTGACCTTAGGATTCCCCAAAGGTTGTTTCCATTTCCCATGTGTTGGGCCCCAAAATAATTGCTACGTATAAGAAGGCACATGGTCTCGCAAGACCTATTTGAAGAAGGGCGCATGGGTTGAAGGCGCACATGGAAGGGTTATAGTAGGGTTTTACAAAACACACAAAGGTGTGTATGCAATGAAAGACAAGTTTTTGGACTTAGCCATATTAAGTGTTCCATTAAGCACACAATAAAAGCGTGACTAGTCTAGCATGCGAGGAATGGATAAGGTGTGAGAAATGGCATGCATATTTGTCCCCGTGATGCGTGATGACAAAACATATGACCTTGAAAGTTTTGAAGCATGGTTCAAGAGCATGGGGGATGAGTTTTCAAAAGATTCAACACTGGACATGACTTTGATGCATGTATATGGGTAGAAGAGAACCTATAACATGAGTTGTATGAGACATTCTTCTCGCTATGTTCTAGTAGAACTATATGAATGGATTTCAGGATATGCATCCGAGATCGATCTGGTATATTAGATCACACATATGGACCAAAGATGATTATCGAGGCTATGGGATGCATATCTAACTTAGACACATGTTGTTAATCATTAGTGGAAAGGAGTGTTCACCGGTTATACTTTAGAATACACCATTTCTACATATTTTTGCCCAAAATTTGCTGAGTTTAAGTTTCTTAGGGAGCCCAGAGGATCATTTTTGCATGTTATTCCTTTGGCTATGAATATATTGGTCATTACCTTGAGTTTAGAGGCATTTCCCATGGCCGTCTAACCTTCTCTCGAGCATTGGGAGAGGAAGCTAGGGTGGAGGAAGATGGAAGACATTACGATTGAGAAGGAAAGGGATGAGAGATGAATCAAGTATAATGAAGATCATGAAAGGGATATGAGTAGACAACATGAGGTTACAAGTGTGATAGATCTATGGAAGTAGACATTGCAGAAGGATTTGAGGTTCACGAAAAGGACGTGGAACCTAAGCGATCAGTGTTGCCCATTCTTGGCAAGTGTCGAGAGAAATCCTTCTCACCTTCCGACAAGAGTTCATTGCATGGATAAAGGAGAGATGTCAGCATGCATCTAAACCCACCTAACAACCAACCCTTGGCACTTGGTTTTCTAGATCAAGGGAGAAGTATTGTTAACCCAATTGGTATTGGTGGGAGTAACTGATCTACACCTAGGAGATATAATTTCTTATTTGGAACATCCATGGTTACGTAAACCATTCTCGGTATTTGGAGGAATTTTTTGACAAGGTGCAAGTATGCAAGGTTTGGGTATCGTGTCTGGGAGTGGCACGAGAAACATAATTGGTAGTGGGATAATATCAAAACCATTGGCCCGTAATTCAAAGGTGGGACATTGGGAACACTAGGCGAACCACTTGAGTGCCATTTTTGGATGCAGGGAGGTGGATTTGGTGGTATAAGAGGAATATGACCTAGTGGACCTAGCAGATGTGGAGGATCTGGTGGGTTAGGAGGAACAAGACCTAGTGGATCTAGTGGATCTGGTGGAGGAGGAAACACCAGAGGAAACCAAGGCTTTGGATTAGGAGGACAAGGGCCTCAGCCACCTCCACAAGTATTCTTTTAGATGTATTTACACTTACCAGACTATAGGGGTATTGAAGATGCTACAGAGTATGTAAGCAAGTGTGAATTACTATGGCATGTGAAAGGAATCACTACCCCGGAGTAGAAGGAAAGTCATTTTGGAAACAACATTACAAGGGGCGCATGTATATTTGGTACCGGAAGTATGACCCCCATCGACGGTGGTAGACTATAATGCATTAAAGAACGCATTCCTATCGTAGTTCCATATCCTAGAATTTAAATAGAAGAGCATCAATGCTCTAAAGGAGATCCAACAAGGAATGGCAAAGAGTGTGTGGGAGTATGAAATGCATTTTAATACTCTTTTGTCAAAACTATCATATGACATTCATCCTTCTCAACATGCTCAATGGTTTATTGATGATTAATAACACCATTTAGAATGGCTCATGTCACACAAGACTTTCAAAGAACTACACAAGGCATTGGAAGCTTCCTTGAGCACCGAGCACATGAGGTTTGTAGTGGGATTTTGTGTACATTTGTGAAGTGGAAGGGAATGCAAAGGATAGTTTCCTTTAGAAGTTGGTACATGCTATAACGGTAGACTGAAATTTTCCATGGGGATCATGATGCAAGTAGGTTCCCTCTACTACAATGCGTAATCCCCAATAATGTTTCTTGTTATTGTAATATTTGTATCTTTACAACCTATGATACCAAGGATTGTAGACCCGATTAATCGATTCATGATGTTATTGATCTTGGTGCGTACTAGACTAGTCTTGCAAGTAGTTCTAAGGATGATGATCATCGTTATGAAGGGCGCACAGATGGAGGAGCACGTGGAAGAGGTTTTCGCAGAGGATTTTGTGGTCATAGTAATCGTGTGGAAGAGGACAAAGTGAATTCCCATGAGGAACCTATTATAACTGTGGATCTACAAAGCATTACAAACGTGAGTGTTATGATTTATTACAATGCTCATGGTGTAGAAAGAAACATAAGTATGAAGAGTGTCTAGAGATTTATGAGCATATGAACCAACAACACCGGAAGAAAAAAGGCACCTTTGGGATGGTAAACATAAAGAATGATGATTCACATTGGATACCAAGAGTGGAGTGTGAGTCGGGACTAGAACATGTACTAGTGATGATGTGAGCAGAGCCCACGCACACTAGGTTATGCCATTATGTCCACTTATACCATTATGTCTACTTGTTTATGCTTATTACACATAATTACCTTTATTTTTTTCACCATGATCTTGTGTCATTCACCTCTACGTAACTTCTTTCTTCCATAACACATGTTTTCTACCTTTTGATCTTAGGATTCCCCTAAGGTTGTTTCCATTTTCCATGTGTTGGGCCCCAAAATATTGGCTTAGTATAAGAAGATGCGTGGGCACGCGAAACCTATTTGAAGAAGGGAATGTGGGTTGAAGGCACGTAGGGAAGGGTTATAGTAGGGTTTTATAGAACACACGGTGCATGCACAAGGCAAGATAGGTTTTGGGACTTATCCATATTCAACATTCCAAGAAGCAAATGATAAAAGCATGACCCGTCTAGCATGCAGAATGGATAAGGTGCCATCTTGGCAGCTGTAGGATCAAAAAGGTAATATCCCATGCATGCGATGGAAGGTCCTAGAATAACATCCTTCTAAAGAGTGGAGATCTTGGATCAAATTAGGCATGCTCCATTGGAGGACCACTTAGACACTTGGAAGCTGATTTGTTACCTTATAAAGCATGGCGGTGAAGGTAGAAAGCTACATTTAGAGGTGCATGGGTAGCAAGACTCGAGGAGAAGAGTATCAGGGTGGTGGAAAGAAAGGTGAAACTTTTTAGAAATAGTATGGAGGATTCTATATGTTGGTATTAGAGAGAAAATATAGGAGTGATGGCATTCCTAGAGGGATGGGTTTTTTTGTTTATTCCTATTTGTGAAGAATGTAGTATAGTCCCCGATGCATGACCTTGCTTTGCATTGTTATATGGGTCTATTATGACCCCAATGAATATAATGTGGTTACTAAACTCATTAATATAATGGAAGATCATGTTTTAGAGTATATCTAGTGTTCATGAGTATAATCTCGTGCATTTCCTTTGTGTATGAATCATTTCTATATTTTGTTTATTACTTCTCTTTCATGGGTGCATTGATATGATAACTCATCCTAGGTTCTCAAAATGAATGCATGTTTTCTTCCTTTCTTTTGCATTTAAATATTTGTCATAAGATGATGCATTCTCATAAGACTCACATAAAGGAGAGGCTTGATGCCCACGCATGCCTCGGGTGAGTGCCCAATGCCAGTTGGGTGATAGGACGATGTGCATGGGATTTTACTGTTAATATAAGTGTATAAAAATGACTACACCATGGGTGACGGTGTTGGTTTTGGATTTTTCATGGCTATTGTCATCATCCGCAGTGATGGTGTCAGCTATATATATACCACCACATTTTTTTAAACAACCACCAACATAATCAATTTTATCATACATGAAGGCACTTATAGACCATATATTTTCACATTATTTTTCAATTATTTATTTGACTTGGAGTATTAGAGTTTGAAATTTTACATTTGGGTCACTATACTGAGTTAGGACTAGATATGGTTTTTTTAATTTCCCCTTTTCCAACCATAGTGATCATATCTCGGTGTTGTTATCTCTCGGGAGGATTGTGCATTAATGGTCACACACACATAGAGTCACTACAACTATCTTTAACCCTTTTTAGTATTTTATCTTGCACATGTTATTTTTATTCATTCATTACTATAGGATAGAGTGGATATATGTTTTCTTTTGATTATTACATTATATTATTATATTATGTTCCTTATCTCTATCCATACCTTGATAACCCTTATTCGAATCATATACCTATCTTTATATTATGTATAAGTCTTGGAAACATATATATATCTTAGGGTTAAGGTAAATAATTAAAAAATAACACTCCTTGAGAACCTTTATATCTACATCATGTGTCCATACTTATATTTGATCCCTACATTTGAGAACATAGTCGAGAACCTATATTTTCCCATGATACACTCTGGTGAACCCAACATGAATCTTAATTCATCTAATGATCGAGCCATATTCACATTTCATCCCTTATATTCACATTAGGCACTCTTGAATTAAATATTTAACTTGTATCAACTCCTATATACCCTAGGGATTTATATTTATCACTAGTATATGGTTTTTATTTATATTTCCATTTATTTCATGCCCCGAATGTGATTTTCACAATCTCCTAGGGTATCATCATTGTTCTTCCTCTTTGGTTCTTGTTACCATAATTCATGCACCAAGGATTTGTTCCAAAGGGGTAAATATGCATTGAGGTGGATGAATAAAATTAGTAAAAACAATCCTATAGTTGGCGCCAAAAGGGAGAAGTGCATGGGTGAATAAAATAAATAAAAGAAAGTTGCTGTTCTAATTTGGGAGTTGGCGCCAAACATAGAATACAAGTGGATAAAAATAGCAGCCCCATGTGCCAAAGGAAGAACAAGAGGATTGTGCATGGAAGAGATTAAAATAGAAGATCCTATTTTTAGGAGTTTTGAATAGAATTAGAAGAACATGTTGCTGTTCTATTTCTAGAAATTGATGATAAGAATAGATGCATGGGTGGATTAAATATAAAATAATGAGAGCAATTTTTGATGCTAAAAATAGAAGAATTTTTATAAATAAATTAGTTGTTGTCCTATATGTGGCGCCAAGGATGGATAAAGATGGATTTAATCAAAGTTAAGCATACGTAAGTGTATTTTGGTGGATGGTGCCAAGGATGTAGAGAATAAATTAATAACATACATGCTACCATCCCATGTGCCAAAAAGGGGTGAGATAAATAAAATAAATAAATAAAAAAGGAATGCATAAATCATCTTATTTCTGGATGCAAAAATATATGTAGGTTGAGTTATGGATTATTAAAGATTATACGCACTTGGTATTATTTTGTTTGGAAATTTGATCCTTGTTCTTGCACCTTCAAATAAAAATCTCTATTTTTTCCTCTCATATCATTGTTTTTTAATTATTCATTGTGTTTGATAGGAATATTGTGTTTCTTTAGTGTGGGATTTACTTCCTCTACAGTTGTTCTTTTATCCTAAACCCTTGAATTTATTATGCAAAATAGCTTAGAGTTGTGCAAATGTGTGGATATTTGAATTATCTACATGCAAAGTTATATGTGTGTGTTACATTAGTGGTGTATCACCCTTATTTCCCATTTTCCGCATTCCTCTTCCCTTTTCCTTGTCAAGCTTTCAATTTTAGGTGATTCACAAGGGAACCAACCCTCTCTAGAGGTTCACCTTAGACATAGGTTACCCACAACCTTGAGGTGTTCCAATTTTATCAATAGGAGAGAGAGAGAGAGAGAGAGAGAGAGAGAGAGAGAGAGAGAGAGAGAGAGAGAGAGAGAGAGAGAGAGAGAGAGAGAGAGAGAGAGAGAGAGAGAGAGCACCATTTTCTATCAGGGTGCAACTTCTAGGTGACAACATTTTTTTGGAATGTTCGATGGGCTAGTACAAAAATTGCTAAAGAAGTTGATGTAATTCTTAGCAAATATCATTTTTTTATAAATAAATATTCATCATTTAGAAAATCCATTGGCCCAAAGATCCCTTTTTCTCAATCAATAGACAATTTATTATGTCTTTCCATATTTTTATGAGGTTGTGTAATCATGACTTCAATTCCTCCTTGAACTTCCCATTCCTAAGAGAATTATTATTCCCCATATCCTTTTCCCCAAAATACTCCTCCGATCAGTACTATAAGCCTTATCATAATGAATATGCCCATGACCTAAACCTCACTAATCCACATGGTTATCCTAATAATCATGGTTTTTTTAGGAGTAGGAATATGTGGATTATTGAAACAATTCCATTCCTAACATTTATTTATAGATAAATCTACACCACTTATAGATAAATATGGTACAAATGAGGGCAATAAGTTCCATCAAGGCAACCAAGCTCGATTCAAGGTACCATACCCAAGGTTCGGTCCTATGAAAAATGGTATAGCCCTCAAGAGAAGTTAGGATTTATGTCTGACTTGTTACCATATTTTTATGAGGTTGTGTAATCATGAATTCAATTCCTCATAATTCCCGGTCCCAAGAGAATTATTACTTCCCCATCTCCTTTTCCCCAAAATCTGCCTCTAGATCAGTACTATAATCCCTATCATAATGAATATGCCCATGATCCAAACCTCACTAATCCATATGGTTATCCTAATAATCATGGTGTTTTTCAGAGTAGGCATATATAGATTATGAAAACAATTCCATTCCTAATGATGATTTGCAAATGCATGTACACCAATTGTAGATAAATAGGTAAAAATGATGGAAAAAGTTCCATCAAGGTAGCCATCTTAGATTTAGGGTAGCCTACCAATGGAATGGTCCAATGCCAAACTACTATATCCCTCACGAGAAGTTATAATTTGTGTCTCGAATTGTTACCACAAATATTAGAGTGGAATGAAGAAATGGAAGCTCACCAATCTAGTGTTGAGAAACCCCAGTAAATGAGGTAATTCTTCACTACCACCATACAACCCTCCCACTTATAATTTACAACCACTTCAAATGGAGCCCAAGACCTAAATTCCTAGATTTTTAATGCTTCTCCTCCACAAGATCTTACACTTCTCCAATCATCTCAACCATTGTAAAATTAGTTAGCAACCCAACCCACCCTCCCTCATATTCTGAATGAAACTAATATGCAAATAAATTTGGAAAAAACAACCGAATAAATAGGTAAGTGAATAACTTATCGTAAAAATCTAACAAAATGGAGCTTACAATTTGAGGAAAAAAAAATTCTGTGATTGGTTGATTCTACAATAGAGGAGGATTGCAAAAAAGTGGTTGAAATTACAGAGTAGGAGGAGGAATATGACCAACAGCAAATTTTAGACAAATTTTTCTCAAATATCTTGAGATACAATGTAAATATAATGTTTTGAAGGAGAATACAAATGTTTCTATGGATCATATCAGTAATATTGAGCCTATATCATCATCTAGTGAAGGAAATAATTCAATAAAAGTTGAGGATGAAATGAAAAAAGAAATTCAAATTCAAAAGGAGTTTTCCTCAAGCATGGAAAATAAAAAGGATGATGTTTTATCAGAAGTAGAAGATTCTGATGAGGAAGAGCCAATTGAAATTGTAAGTATTCGATATCCATCATCTATCTTCTTCAATAAAGACTCTCTTGTAATTAAATATTTTTTGAGCTTTAGAAAGAACCAAATATGATGTTGTTTGCAAAGGATGAAGTACAAAAAGTTTCAAATTAGTCTACAAACATCCAATATGACTAGGAAAGTTCCTAAGTAATCCAAATGCTGATATTACACACAAAGAAGAGGGAAATATCATAAAAATCAGTTTATTAGCTATGAGAAAACCATGTACAATCAAGTATTTAGCTATCTTAGAGCCACAAGAGGAGTTTTCATCAGTGGTGCTCACTTAAAAGCATAAGAAAGATATTCAAGTTGTCAAAAATCAGCCCCAACATCTAAAAAGAAAAAGTGTGGATCATATAGAGCTATTTATTCTTTCTCTGGACTAATATTTTGAGAAATTCAAAAGTGCAAATGATATTTTCACTTTTATTGTGTGATCTACTTGCAATTTTGATCTCATGGCCGCACTTCTAAGAAAAGGAAGTTATTTCTACCAACTAGTATGTGGTTTTGTTTATCTTTCTTTTCTCTTCGTTTAGATTAGGAGTAGGATAGGTTTGTTTCTTGCATAATAAGTGTGTGTATGCACTTTTTTTTTAGTTTTATCGAGTTAGTTGTATTTTCAAGAAGTACTTGCATGCACATGTTTTCCTTTTGTTGGAAAGGGTATTTCAATTTTTTTGATTCAGAGGATACAAGTTGTTGACAGAGGTGTGTGACTCCATATCCCAATAGATGCAAAATGATACTAATCTCCTTGTTTAGTAGAAAACAATCCTATGATGTTGCTAAAAGAAATAAAAAATAGTCCTATAGTTGGTGTCAAAAGAGATAAGTGCATGGGTGAATAAAATAATTATTTTGTTCTAATTTGGTATTTAGCGCCAAACATATAATACATGTGGATAAAATAGTATCCCTATATGCTAAAGGAAGAACAAGAGGATTATGCATGGAAGAGATTAAAATAGAAGATCCTATTTTTAGGAGTTTTGAATAGAATTAGAAGAGCATGTTGCTGTTCTATTTCTAGAAATTGATGCTAAGAATAGGTGCATGGGTGAATTAAATATAAAATAAATAGAACTAATGTTGACTCCAGAAATAGAAGGATTTTTATAAATAAATTAGATGTTGTCCTATATGTGGCACCAAGGATATATTAACATGAATTCAATCAATGTTAAGCATGCATTAGTGTATTTTGGTGGTTGGTGCCAATGATGGAGAGAATAAATTAATAAAAGACATGCTTTTGTCTCATGCACCAAAAAGGGTGAGAGAAATAAAATAAATAAATATAAACTTTATGTAAACATCAGTTAATTTTTGACACAACAATATATGTAGGCTGAGTTTTGGATTATTGAAGAATTAGACACACTTGGGCTGATTTGCTCTAGAAATTCTAGCCTTGTACTTGCACCTCGAATTAAAAGTTCTATTTTTTCCTCTCATATTGTTGTTCTTTTATTATTCATTGTGTTTGATAGGAATATTATGTTTCTTTTGTTTGGAATCTACCCCCTCTACAAATTTCCTTTTCTCTAAACCCTTGAATTTGTTATGCAAAATAGCTTAGAGTTGTGCATGTGTGTGGATATTTTAATTATCTATGTCTAGAGTTACATGCATGTGTTAAATTATTGGTGTATCAATCTTAATTCCAATTTTATGCATGCCTCTTCCATTTTCCTTGTCAAATTTTTATTTTTTAGGTGATTCAAAAGGGAACCAACCCTCTCTCGTGGTTCACCTTAGATATAGGTTACCCACAACTTTGAGGTGTTGCAATTTTGTCAATAAGAGAGAGTACACACACCATTCTCTATTAGGGTGAAAATTCTTGGTGACAACAAGTCTCTTTGTAGCGATTCCTATTGGAAAACACACATTTTCTCCATATATAAAAATTAATGAGTCTATTTTGAAATCACCTAGAAATTTTTCTTAATTTTTATAAATTCAACAAAACTTATTCTTTGGCATAAATCCGAGCACAATTTTTGAAATTCAAAATTACTATTTTTAGTTATAAGGCCATAATAAAAATATAATTTTTTTGAAAATTCCTTTGAGGTTTTTATTCCAAACATTAATTTGATAAAATACCTCTCTTTTTCATTAAATTCACTTTTTATCTCGATAAATGATAGTTTTAGTAATTTAACGACAATCACTTTTTATTAAACATCACTTTTATGCCTACCTTCATTTTTAATTTTTTCATCATAGTATTTTGTCTCCAATATTCTTTTTTTTGGTTCTCTATTCCATGAATCTATTGTCTATTGTATATCAACCTTTTCTTGTTTAGATTTTGCATCAATTATCCAATTTTTGTCTTCATTTCCTACACCATCGGCCCCGTGTAAATCTTGTTACATGATTGATCTTACCGACGTATATTCTCTTTTTATATTATGCCATCATCCCCTCTCAGTATCACTTGCATGGTTAATCCAAGTATTATTTGGGATAAAACTCCATGGGCCACACGTTAAATGGGATAAATAATGTAAACAACATCATCAAATATTTTGATAATAATTGTCACATCCTACAATTTCACTCTTTTTAATCGATAAGATAATTCATAAAATGTTAAGCGGTTCACGAAGGTGGGAGAATAATCCTTTCCATGTAGCTAGGTTTGCATACGCACATAATTGTGTATATTCTGAAAATGATATACACATGAACAAGTAGTTGTATGCACAACCTTACAACATTGATTGTTATGCTAGCATTCATTAACCACTTGGCATTTATGGCGTATTACTTGTTTTACTTGTTATTACATATAATCACTTGTTGTGTAAGAAGATGTGATGCATTATTGAGCCATTTGGTGTTGTATCTATAATTTGAATTATTGTGCACTTGGCTATATTACATTACTTAGCTAAGAGTGATGATTGTTGAATTAGTGTATTTCATGGTTGTACCCATTTTTATTACTCTAGCTTATCACTCTTGTTGTATTTAATAGTTTGGAAGATATGATTAAACTCTTACAACAACAAGGTATTAATCGAATGCATTGATATTATTTCACCTATCTAAATAATGACTACATAATGGAAGGGGTCTATCCATGGTTGTTGTGATATTTATTTCCTTCTTGTTGTAGGTGAGGGTTGATAATTATAATGTTGTTTAGAAAATAAAATAGGTTTTGTCCATATGTTGGTCTCCTCTTCAAATTATGAGTTTTGATTATTTTAAATATTTTGGTCTTTGATTATTAACTCCATGCTGATTTATTAATGGCGTGATTGTTGTTACTTACAAACATTTGATTATTGTAGGGGTTCGATCCTAATAATCATACTTAGTAATAATCTAAATGATACTTGATATGTGAAATGGTTTAAACCCATGACGAAAGTCATATTATCATTTGAAGATTGACATATAGTATTCGATTATCTATCTTTGATTCTCATGGGTTGTGACAACATAGTCTGTGACCATACTTAGGTGCTAGGGATTGTTTAAAAATATATGGAATAATTTTTTGGTATGGTCGAATTGATCCCACTAAGCATAAACTAGAAGGGTTAACATTATCAATCAAGATGACCCTACTATGCAATGAATTAAGGATTGGTCGACTAACTATATCTATATTCATTTATTTCAAAGTGATACTTGATAGATATTAATTTTTGGTTTATGTGGACCCCCAACCATGTCATGCATGAGCTAAGGGTTAAATTTATTGGTTTAAATTATTTACTGACACTAAGTTTTGGATGGTTGATATTATTTTAAATAACTCGACCGTTATATATTCGAGGGAGATTTTGAGTTTTCAATAAAGCCACAATGTGGCGCACATGGATTGGATGCATTGAATGCGTGTCCTCAAACCTAGAGAAGTTATCGAGGTTGCATTGAATGAGTTGTTTACTAGAGCTATTTCTCTATTAGAGATTATGTCCTACAAAATTAGTGCATGTGATTCTTTTCAAAAATTTAAGTGGTAGTTATGTGCATGAATTCTATGAGTAATTTCTTTGGAAGTAATTCGAAGAATATTTTAGAACCAACCCCTGCAGTATTTATCTTGATTCATTTAGAAGCTGTGGAAGGGATTTTTAGTTATTGATTTTATTTTTGGGAATCATTACTTTTATCGATCTTGGAGGCATTAGTAGTAGTTTTTGGGTTTCTTAGATAAATGCAAAGCCATTTTGCAAAGGAGCTTGATGAAAAGTTGTAGAAATTCCATTTTCCGTACGCATGAATATTTTAATTTTTCTCTTGTTGTTATGTTTTGAGTTGAGTAAAATAAATAAAATCTTAGCTTTTTCTATTTGGAAAAAAATTTCATGGGTATTTGGATTTAATTTGTTTATCCTTAAAACGGGTTCGAGAGAAAGAAAATGGAATTACAATTTCCTTATTAAACCGATTTTTGGGTATTCTTGTTCGATTAGTTTGGTGACTGTTATGTGTATATTTGAGTGAGGGTTTTTATGATAGAAATTGTTCTCATAAAGAAGATCTGAAATGGTTCTAAATGATTTATGGATAAAATCCATTTTTGGGTGTTAACGTGTTCTGAAGTTTTTGGTTGTTGTATGAATTAAAAATCTTTTGAAAAAGCTAACTGCTTGACAATGTGGTGTCATCCTTTACTATTTACTTTGGTTTTCAAGGTTGATTATTTCTTCGTGTCACCATTTTAGAATAGCTAAATTTCTATATAAGGAAATCACATTTCGGTCTTTTATGAGTTCACCTTGTCATTAAGTTTGGTTTATGCTCTTGTACGGATGACATAGATGTAGTGAGTGTTAATCCTCTATGAAATGAAATAAGTAAATGGGTGCTCATGTTCGAATTGAATGTATTACCTCCTCACTCCCATCCCTTGAAAGGGTTAAGGTTTTGCATTTATTATTGACTCAATTGCAATGATCAACACTTCTTGTGGTATGAATATGTGGATTCATTAAATTATTTTGTTGTGATTAAGGAAAGAATTATCTTAATAATCCTAAGCTGCTATGAAATGTTGTTCCCATTGATGTGAGTGTAGTGAACTATAAATTATCTTTTAAAAAAGTATGAGGTTAGTTATTGCTTCCTTTTGATAATACTATGGAAATCATTATCACTTCGAAGAAAATATGGCAAAGATTTATTAGTGTCGGAAGTCGCTAAGACTAGCATTTTTTTAATAAGAAGTTAAGAAAAGTCCTGGATAAGCTTAGGATTAGCTATTAACTTGATTATAATAGCATACATATGTTCCTTTTTATTTGATTATTTGGATAGGTTGATACCATTAATTTGAGTCTTGCCAAATACAAGGAATATTCTTCCATATACATTAAGATTTGTTGAAATTTTTATTTCTGCATTAGTGAAATGAAAGTTTTACTTTTTATAACATGATAATGATGTTTTTTGAGTTATATATATATATATATATATATATATATATATATATATATATATATATATATATATATTCATTTCGTGGAGATAAACTTCAAGGGTGTATGAGATATAGTTAGGAATATAGTAATAATGAGTATAACTTTACGAAGTACTCATGAAATACAAAATGATGAATCTTCGTAGATTGATTTGATTTGCTTGGTAGTTTTGGGTTCTACAAAGGGATTATTCAAATTGTGTGAGTGAATTTTATGAATATAAAAGAAATTTGATTTTCTATTTATATCTATTTAGTTTATAACCTTACAACATGAGTGAAAGTGAATTATTCATGCGAGTTATTTTGGAACCGATCATGTAAATGTTGAATTTCATCATGCAGGATTGTTAGCAAAGCAAGTTGAGTGAAAAGGAATGATGTGACTTGTATTATTTGTTGTTGTACCATTTTTGATGATTTACTAGAAGTGATTGAATTTTATTACAAGAGATTTTGTCTTACTTCACATGTTGTGATAAGACATTTTAAGGCATGTGTACTTGTTTTGACTTCATTATGAATATGTATTTCATGATGAGGTTATCCTCCGTTTATTGAATATAATATATTTGATTCCACGTCGTACCTTTTTTTATAAAGTGTTTAATGCCAAATTTTGAGAAGATTATAATGTAACATTTCCAGTTCAAATTGATGATTATTGTTATCATTATGAATTGATTACTATTGTATTTTAAGATTAAACATTAAATATAAGAAAAAAACTTACATTGTAAAAATACAATTGTAATTTATTCATTATGAAGAATAATTTAACTACGCATAAAATTTATATGTAAAATGATTAATCATATGTTCAATGATTAATCACATAACAAAATCAATAGCCTAATGTTGTGGAAACAAGAAATAGATAGTAAGTAATTGATGATATATCAACTACTATGATATCTTGACTTAATTTAGTAACAAATGACACATAATTACATTAATTGTTCTCTCCTTAGTATGAATATCTAACTATGAAATAATTAATGTTGTAACTATGAGTCACAAAGAAACACAACAAAATTCATGTCCGAGCCATCTTGGGATAGCTACGGGAAGGGTGACGATGAGTGATGACTCAAGTAATCTTATAACCACAACATTTCCCATAGGTATTCCAAGATGGTTTATTTTGTGTGCGTCATAGGGCTTAGTGGAACTTAATTGCTATAAGTTGTAAAATGAATTAGTTAACATAACATTTCATGAAATACAAGATAGGTAATCATAACATGACACTTATGTCTTGCATGTCATACTCATACCGATTCAGGATGACTACCAAAAAGGGGACGAACATGTAATGAATTAGGTTATTATATGATTTTAATTTATCCTATAGGGATCCTAAAGTGGTGTTGGAATTAGCCGTACAACCTGAATGTTGAGCTATGATAACAATGGATTTGGTGTATGAATTTTAGATTTAATACATGTTTACTTAAGAACTTTAATAGTAAACTTATATCTTAAATAACATAAATGAATACTGATGAATATGACTGAAACATTTTTGAGGTGTAGAGAAGACATGTTCCATAAGATTATGTGTAGTCTTAGAATCCGTCTTGCTAGCACAATGCCAAATAACTATGGCCATAGTAGTGCATGTAACTGGATGTATTTTACGATCACCAAGTCCTCTTGTTATAGTGTTAAGATTTAGATGATAGTTACAACATTGATTTACTAAAGGATGTTAAGAAGACATCACAAGTTATCTCAACCTATAATAAGGCTTAAACAAATGATACACTAGGTGTATTAGCTCATAATGAGTGTTTGAGGGGATCGATTAAGATCTATAATCCCTTAAAATTACACATGGTTATCATAGATTTTATGATTGGATTCTGAACATTAATTAATGCTAGTTAAATTCAACGGTTGTTGTAAATGGTGTCATTCATTTCAATGTAAGATAAATTGAGGATTTTAACTCTTATATGATAGAGTTTAATTGTTACATATTAAAGTTATTGAAGGCATAAATTGTATTAAATGAGTTAGTATAAAAAATCCCTTAGTTTTTGATGAAGTAAATAGGGTTGTTACATTTTGGTATCAGAGCTGAAGGTTATAGCTCTTGGACCTATTGATTCCCTACGCTAACTTAAAATTAATTCTTGTCTAATAGAGAAAATGGTTAGGACAAGAGGACACATTGTTAATCACCAACTTGTAGGTGGCGAAGCAACCACAACGTAGAAATTGGATGAAATACTCATTTTCCTTCAGGACATGTGAAATCGTATGGTTATTCTTAAACAACAGGTGATGGGTAATGACAACATAGTGATAGTGATGGTATTGAGCAAACTTAGGGGCATTATAATACTGTAACAATAACTTGAATACGGCGGTAATAATAATGTAGATGATCATAATGTTACAAATCAACCATGAAATGTAAGATCTCACTTGGCCATGAGAGGTATCTGTAAAGATATAAAACTTATCAACCCACCTAAATTTTATGGAATGACTTTAGGTGATGGAGCTGATAATTAGATCAGTGAGATGGAGAAGTATTTTCCATCAAAAACTTTTGAAGAAACTAAGGTAGTTTGGGGAGCTTATCATCTCTCCAATGAGGCTTCCTTATGGTGGGACAGCATGGAAGGTAGAACTAGGGGTAGATGATGTTAACATAACTTGGGATCAGTTCAAGGCCTATTTTAGAAAGTATTGGTTACCACAAATTGTACTATGACCAATATTATGTCAAATTTCAGACCCTAGCATAGGATAAGATGACTATAACTGAGTATTGGGAAAAGTTTACAAAACTTCTTAAATACGTTCCTTAGTATTAGACTGATGAGAAATTCTACATAAAGAAATTCATTATGGGTTTAAATCCCATAATAGGCGGTGAAGTTGATATGCATGGACCATCAACGATGCAAGTGATGTTCAAAAGGGTATCGGGAAGGAGTAAAATCTTTAATCCATTGATGTTCATAAGGATGAGAAGAAAAAAATGAATCATAGTTTTCCTTCACCATTGTCACCTAGGAATACATGGGGAAAGAAGGTAGAAAATAAGGCTCAAAATGGTGGAAATAACAATGTTGTAAACTTTAAAAGAAACAAAAAAGAACATGTTACTGGAAATAGTGATAGGTTTGAAAGGAAGAGGCTTTTTGCTTATTTCTTCAAATGTGGTGATAATGACCACTACGCTAGGATTATCCCTTGAGAAACAAGGAAAATAATCCACAACAGAGGATTCAAGCTGCATTTGCAAACCGATAGGCTAGAAAGGAAGAAATACTTGATGAAGCTAAAGGTTTGGGTATAAAACTATCATGGTGAAACCAATTAGACTACTAGAACAATTTAAATGAAATAAAAAAACAAGTTTTATTGATTATTTGGGTGCTAAAAACAAAGTTTTTCAATAATCTATTCTAATTTCTATCAATTACTTTGACATGCTTGATATATTTTATTTATTTGATGTTGAAATGATAAGGATTTTTTCATATTTTAGGTTGTTTACCATTAGTTGATGGAATAAAGGGTTGTTATAACTAGTAAATTTGAATTTAGACTTAGAAAATTGCATGTTTTTGTTGAAAATGATGAATTTTATCCTTATCTAATAGATAAAATTATAAGTTTGAATGTTTTGATTACGATTAATGTTAGGCCCTAGAGTATTGGATAAGTATGAGAAGGCACGTGGGCATGCAGAACCTATATGAAGAAGGGATCATGGGTTGAAGGTGCACGGGGGTAGGGTTCTAGTAGGGTTTAGTAGAACACACAACGCGCATGCAAGACAAGATGGTGTTAGGAATTAGCCATATTCGAGTTTCAAACAACACACGAGAAAATCCACCCGTCTAGAATGCAAAATGGATAAGGTGACAACTTGGAAGTTGTAGGATCAAAAAAGGAATATTCCATGCATGTGATGGAAGGATCTAGAAGGACATAATTACAAAGAGTGGAGAGCTCGGATCAAAGGAGGCATGCTCCATTGGAGGACAACTTGGAAAATTGGTAGCTAATCTATTAACTCAAAAGGCATGGCGTGAAGGTAGAAAAGCTATATATAGGGATGTGCGTATAGTAGAAGGGTGTGGGGAGTACAAAGGATACTAGGAAGAGATACCAAGAGAGTAGTGCTGGCTGGAAAAGAGGCGAAGCTCTACGAAATATCATGAAAGATTATATGGGTTGGGTTTAGAAGAAATATAGGAATGATGGCATATTTAGATGGATGGGCTTGTATTTATCCTTGAAAAGGACATAGTTTAGTTCCTCATGTATGACCTTGCTTTGCATTATTATATGGGTTTTTATGGCCTCAATGAATGCAATATGGTTACATAACTCATTAATATCAATGGAAGGTTATTTTTTAAATCATATATGTGTTCATGAGCTTAAGTCTAATGCATTTCCTTTGTGTTATGAATCATTTCTATATGTTTTATGTTATTTCTCTTTTATGGATGCATTAATATGGTAACTCGGTGCAAGTTCTCAAGATGATGCATAGTTATTTTCTATTCTTTTACACTTGAATATTTTTCATAAGATGGTGTATTCTCACAAGAATCACATAAAGGAGGTGCTTGGCACCCATGCATGTCTCAAGTGAGCACCCGATTAGGCTCTGTTGGGTGATAGGTTGGTGCGCATGGGATTAGAATATTGTTCTAGGGGTATAAAAATGACTACATCTTGGTTCCATTTCCGAGACCTTTTTTTGAAGTTGTTGTGATAAATGACATACATCTTGGTCCCATGTTGCATGATGATAGATTGTATGACCTTGGAAAGTGTGTAAGCATGGTTTAAGAGCACAAAGGATGAGTTTTCTTAAAGATTTAGCACTTGAATTTAGTTCGATGAACGTAGATGGGTAGAAGAGAACCTATATCATGATTTGTATGAGACGTTATTCTATTGTTTTCCAGTAGAACTATATGAATGGATTTCAACATATGCATTCAGATTGAGATGGTACTATAGATCGTGCATATGGAACCAAGATGATTATCGAGGCCCCAAGATGCAAATATAACTTAGAAGTGTGTTATTGATCACTAGTGGAAAGGAATGCTAACCAATTATACTCTAGAATACACCATTTCTACGTATTATTTCCCAGAAGTTTCCAAGTTTTGAGTTTCAAAGGGAGCCCAGAGGTTCATTTTTTCATGATATTCCTTTGGCTATGAAGATATTGATCATTACCTTAAGTTGAGATGCATTTCCCATGGCCATATAAGCTTCTCTAAGCACTGGAAGAGGAAGCTAGGGTGGAGAGGAAGATGGTGGACATTACAGATGAAAATGAAAGGGAGGAGAGACTACTCAAGTATAGCAAATCTCGTGAAAGGAGATGACTAGATAACACAAGGTTATAATTGTGATGGATCTATGAAGGCATATGTTGTGGGAAGGAGTTAAGGTTCACGCAGAGGACGTGGAACCTGAGAAGTCTGTGATACCCCATTTTGGAAAGCGAGGGAGAGAAGCCCCTTCAAATTCTGATGAGAGTTCATCACATGGAGAAAAGATAACTGTCGATGCACATCTGAACCCACTTGGGTACCAACCCCTAGCACTTGATTTCCCATATCAAGGGAGAAGTATTATTAACCCAGATTGGTATCATTGTGAGTAACCAATTTGTGCCCAGGAGATATAATTTCTCATTTAGAACATACATGGATGAGCAAACCATTCCTGTACTTGGAGGAATTTTTAGACAAGGTGCAAGTATGCAAGGTTTGGGTATCATGTATGGGAGTGGTGTGGGACACACAACTAGCGGTGGGATAATATCACAAACCATCGTGTGTAGTTCAATGGGATGTTGGGAACAATGTGGGCGACCACTTCAGACATTTTTCAACCTGTAAGAGGTGGATTTGGTGGTATATTACCTAGAGGACCTAGTGGACCTAGTGGATTTGGAGGATCTGGTGGGTCAAGAGGAATAGGACCTAGTGGATATAATGGATCTAGTGGAGGAGGAAACACCAAAGGGAACCAAGGCTCGATCGGGAGGACAAGGGCCTCAACCACCCCGTAAGTTTTTTGAGATGTCATTGCACTTACCAAATTACGGGGTATTAAATATGCTACAGAGCATGTGCACAAGTTTGAATTACTATGGCACGTGAAAGGAATCACTACCAAGTGAAAGGAAAGTCGGTTTACAAAGACATTGTAAGGGTGCATGCATAGTTGGTATCAGAAATATGATCCTCATAAAATGGTGGTAGACTACACTACATTAAAGAATGCCTTCCTAGCAGAGTTCCATATCCATGAGTTTAAACAGAAGAGCATCACCACTCTAAAGGAGATCCAACAAGGAATGGCAGAGAGTTTGGAGGAGTACGATGTGTGGTTCAAAACTCTCTTATCGAAAATATCCTATGACATTCATCCTTCTTAACATGCTTGAATGGTTTTTTTTCGGAGGATTGATAACACTATTTAGAAGGGCTCTATCGCATAAGAATTTTATAGACACTGCAAGGCATTGGAAGCTTCCTTGTGCACCGAGGCATCATCGGGAGCATTGATACTAGTATTAGCCCCTTTTTGGAGGCTCAAGTTGCTTCAATGGATAAACAATTTGGAGAATTTGTCTACAAACTCAACGCATAAGGTTCGTAGGGGATTTGGTGTAAACACTATGAAGTGGAAGGGCATGCAAAAGATAGTTTCCCTTGAAAGTCGGTATACGCTATGGCGGTAGACTATGAAATTTTTATGGGGATCATGATGCAAGTAGGTTCCCTTTACTACAATGCACAATCCACAAAAAAATTCTTGTTATTGTAATATTTGTACTTTTGTTGGGGTGTGGAGCCTATTTTTTTGGTCCTCTTAAATTAGTGTTGAAGTCTTTGGAGATTAGATAGTTAAGTTTGGAGACTTCGGAGATTTCTACAATCATCTGCTATAACGTTCTTTGTTAACATGGTGTTAATCGGCATTTAACGTCGAGACTATTTTTCCAGCCATGGGAAGTTGAAAGATCATGATTTTCAATCTTCTAGGGTCAGATTTATGGCTTCTAAAAATATTTTAGTGTTATAAATAGAGGTGTTAGGGTATCTTAAAGATATCTTGAGTGTTCAAGAGGTCTTGAGTCTTAGAGATCAAGAGGTGATCAAGAGTGAAATGCTTGCACAACTACGAGAGGTTCTCCAAGCGTCCTAATCCTACTCTAACTTGCAAGGATGAAACATATTTGTCATGCAAATAGACACAGACCAAAGTTCACAACATAAAACATACACAGACTGATAAGGTATAATTTAGGATCTGAAATGAAGCAAATAATACAAACAGAGGACTGAAACCCATTCACAGAGCTTGCATTATCATTTCAGTGTCAAAAACACGCATTACACCCTCAGAGAGGTAAAAAAAAACTATTACAATCTTTGGAGAGGTCTGATCCTTGCATCAATCACTTGCTGGAGGTGAAAGAAGAAGTCTGCTATGCCCAAAAAATGTTCCCCCTTTTAGAAATGAGCCAAATCTGGCTTTTACATTGCATGGGTCGAGCCTAGGAGACAGAAACGTACAAAAATGTGAGAGCCCATTCCTTCTTGACTACAGGTGCATTAAAATGGCATGGGGGACCTTACAAACCCATACCCTATCATTTTGACCGAATTACAGGAGAATGCGACCCATTCTGCATTAAATCAGTCGCTGAAATGTCACTTCTGGCCATGAACACGTGTCAGAGCCGTTTCTCAATTTTCTCTCTCTAGACTACACCAAAATTCAAGATTAACCCCAGAATCACATAGAGAATTTCATAAGCTTTCCGTTGATATAAAGAACGTGCAAATCCGAGCTCTGGATCAAAAGATATGGAGATCTGAAGATTTAGGGCACAAAACAGGTGAAACGGATTTTTAAATTTCTTCCCGCTCTGCCACCTGGATGACACGTGGCATGCATTGATTGGTCATCAGGGGCGCGGGGCAGACCTTTACTTTTAGCTTTTGGGTGAACTTCTTGCCAAATTCTCTAACTCCTCCCCGAGCTCCGCATTCCTTGCTCCATAGGACACGTGTCCTCTTTTGATTGGCTTGGCTGACCCTTCAAACCTCGCCCTTTGAATTTTGGACTTTTCTCCTTGTGACACGTGTCATGATTTGGTTGGTCCATGGGTCTGCCGGCTCTTTCACGTCCACCACGTCCATTTGTCCCGGATGTCCCAGTCTTTATGCAGGACAAAAACTTCCATCCACCCAAAATGGGCTTCCTGTCCCTTTTTTTCGCGGTGACACGTGGCGTGATCGATTGGCTCTCGGCTTTTTGGCTATCCACGTCTTCCACGTCCCTTTGTCCCATTGTCCCAGTTCCCATTTGGGAAAAATTCTTCCATTCACCATTCGGCGGTTTCGTCGTCCTCAGGCCCAAATGTCCCGAAATGTCTTCCTTAGTGTTCTCCTTTTCCCGTCCCATCTTCCTTCCGTCTTCTTGTCCCAAATGTCCCAGGCGGTTAGTCGATTTTCTTCTCCTTGGCGAAACCGGCTTTCCGCATCCACGCGTCCGATGGCCGGATGTTCCTTTGCTCTGCAGACTGCCTGGCGGCCTTTCGGCCGATTCGCGCCCAGATGTCCCTCACGTCCCGACCATTGCGAGGACTAGGACTTAGCCATTTTTCATGATTTTTTCTGGCCCAAGCTTGTTTTCTGCAACTTTTCACATTTTCTCAGAACTTGCTCTTTTCTTCTTCGGCCAGGGGAGTTAGAAAAAATCTGAGGGGACCCTAGAAACATGATTTTTTTCCCTGAATCAATCAATTTTCCTGGGGCTTGAGAATTCAATGCATGTTATCAAAATTTACTCTGGGGGGTGAATTTTGGATAACAATTGGCGACTCAGCGGGGGTACATGCCTGCTAGGTGAAAAGACCAGTAGCTTGAAGCAGTCCATTGGGCATGGAGTTATCAAACATTCAGTTTAGAATCCCAACTGACTAAGAATGTGTAAGGAGGAAGATGGAATATCACCTGATGAAAGCAAAAAGACTGCAAAACATCTCCATGGACAGCAAGTTGTGCCAAAGCACTTAGGGAAAACAAAACTAACCTACAACAAAACAATGTGCACAAGCACTTGGAGGAAAGAAAATCTAATCTAATATTTACAGAGGTAGTGAACTTCCCTCTAGAAGCAACGCTTGAGATAGATTCCATTGACTGGAATCTGCAGTTCTTCACCATCCAATGAGGCCAATTGGAAAGCATTGTTGTTCTTGCACTTTGTGACCATGTATGGGCCACTCCAAATGGCATCAAATTTTGAATGCCTTCCCGGTTTTTCTCTATCCACATCCCATTTTAACACTAGATCTCCAACTTGAAAAGATCTATCTTTGGCCTTCCTATCAAAGGTCTTCTTGATCAAAGCTTGATCCTTTTCCATTACTTGGGATGCCTGATTTCTGATCTCTTGCAGCTCCATCAACTCTGCATACCTCACCTCCATGGGCTCAAACTCTAGCAACTCCAGCTGCTTCATGAGTTCCAACGTTGGCAACTCAAGTGACATGGGCAAGATTGCCTCTCTTCCATAGACAAGCCTAAATGGAGAGTTACCTGTGGATCTTTTGGGAGTTATCCTATCAGCCCATAAGGCTGATTTCAGTTTGGTATGCCAAGACCTCTGATTCTCATCAAGAGTCCTCCTAATGATCCTCAACAAGTTCTTGTTTGTAGACTCGGCTTGGCCATTACCCTGAGGGTAATAGTTCGATGAAGTGCTTAGGTAAATACCATTCTTGACAGCCCACTCAGTCACCTAGATCCATGAATGCGATGCATTATCGGAGATTATTGTAGCGGTACACCAAATCTGGTTGTTATTCCCTCATAAAATTCTAAGATGCTAGACTCATTTGCCTCTTTGAGTGTTGCTTCTGTCCATTTGGTGAAGTAGTCTGTGGCTGTCAAAATCCATTTGTGCCCTTGGCTTGAAATGGGATTAATGACTCCGATGAAGTCCAAACCCCATTGCATGAATGGTTGGTCAACTGAGATTGGATGCAATGGGAGGGCAGCAAGTCTCTCTTTTCCTGTGAAGAATGCACAATTCTTACACCTCTTGATCCATGCATAGCAATCACTGAAGATTTTAGGCCAATAATAACCAGCCTTCATGATTTTTAGAGCTGTCACTCTTGGTGCAAAATGGCCACCAGCTGGTCCACCATGAAACTCTTCCAACACCCTTTGAATCTGATTTGTGCTAATGCATCTCAGCAGCACTCCATTCACATCTTTCTTGAACAAAACTCCATCAACAATGGCATACGGAACAGCTGCTGACTGAAGTGTCTCCTTTGGGTCTTGTTCATCTCTGGGGGGCACAGGCCTACCTAGGAAGTGTATAATACCTTGGGTCCAGCAAGGAGTGGGGGAAGCATTGTCTTCTTCTTGATTGCCACTTGGCTCATGGCTGTCCTGGACTGTCAAAACAGCCTCTTCTTTGTTGCATACTTCTTTTTGCTTCCCCAAAACCAGCTGCTCACACAGTCCTTTCCCTCTTACCAGCTTGGTGACCTTGATCTCAATGTCATATTCCATGACACGGGTGATCCAACCTGCCCTTTTCTCATTCAAATCCTTGTTGAGGAGGAAGTCCTTAACTCCAGCATGTGAGACCAGCAACTGGACCTTGTTGTTTGAGATTAAATGCTTGAATTTCTTCAAGCTTCTGATTACTGCAAGCACATGCTTCTCAATAAAAGAGTACCTCACCTCATAGTCATCTAGGCTCTGGCTGAAGAAGGCAGGACAATTGGCTGCTCATCATTATCTTTGTTCTGCTTTGTACTAGAATGGCAGAAATAGTGTCATCACCTCCAAATGCATAGAGGATGAAATCCTTGGAGAAGTCTGGGTTGATGAGAGTTGGTGCTTGAGAGATAGCTTCTTTGATTGCTTCAAAACTCTCCTTGCCTTCTGCTGTCCACTTAAAAGCCATGCTCTTCTTTAACATTTTGGTGATGGGCTTGACAAGGGCTGCAAAATCTGGGACAAACCTGCGGACAAAATTGATCCTTCCCAAGAAGCTTTGAAGAGCCTTCTTGTGACTTGGCAATGGTAGTGCTCTTATGGCTTCAACCCTCTCTGGATCAATTGCCAGTCCCTCTTTCGAGACAATATGGCCTAGAAGTTTCCCCTCATGAGCCAGGAATATGCATTTTTTGGGATTCAATGATACCCCAAATCTTCTACACCTCTGAAATACCTGCCTCAGATGAAAAAGGTGATCCACTGCATTTTTGGAGAATACAGTGATGTCATCAAGATATATCAAAACTATTTTATTGATCAACCCCTTGAATGCCATATCCATTGCCCTTTGGAAAGTGGCTCCAGCATTTGATAGGCCAAATGGCATCTTCTTGTAGGCATATGTTCCCCATTTGGTTGTGAAGGCTGTCTTGAACTGATCTTCCTCCCTCACCATAATCTGATTGTAGCCTGAGTAGCCATCAAGTAGTGAAAACCTTTACGAACCCAGCTTCTGACCTGCAATATTTGCTCCATGGAAGGGAGTGGATAATGATCCTTGAGAGAGGCTCTATTCAAATCTCTGAAGTCGACACACAACCTGATCTCTCCATTCTTCTTTCTGACTGGGACTAAGTTGGCGACCCAACTTGAGTGTTTGATGGGGAAGATGATACTGGCCTCAATAAGCTTGCTTAACTCTTTTCTCATGAGAGGTTCAATATGGGGATTCACTGGCCTTTGCTTTTGCCTGACAGGCTTGGATTCCGGATCCAGCTCAATAGTATGTTGTGCCAACTTTGGGTTGAAACCTCTTAGATCTTTGTAAGTCCAAGCAAAGACATCTGGGAACTCTTGACAAAGCTGAACAAAATCAGATTTCTCTTGTGAGGTACTTACTTTGCCAATCTGCAATGTTTTGCCTTCTTCCACTAAAATAGGCTCTGAATCTTCACCCTTTACTTGAATGTTCACTTTCTCCTTCCGGAACTGATCATTCGGGTTGAAGATTGACTCCAAGGTTATGAGGCCTTTTGGTAATTTGTTAGTTCTCAGCTGCACCACTTGGTCACCATACTGCTGATGCAGCTTGTCTTGATTCCTGGCGGAGAACTCAGCTTCTTCTTGTAGGAAATTAACAATTTGCTGATCATTCTCGAAGACTTGCCAACTTGTATTGTTATCCGGAACAGCTGGTCTCACAACCAATTTGATATGAGGCTGAGATTTCTCACTTTTGATACTTTCTACAACATCAAATGCAGCCCCAATTGCTGCTAGTCTGTCAGCGGCTTCATTCTTTTTCTTGGGATGGAATTGATGCTAAAAGCTTCAAAATCTTCAATAAGATCCCATACCCGATTTTTGTAGTTCTTCAACAGATCATTTTTGGCAGCATTTTTTCCTTTGACTTGGTTTACAATCAGCTCACTATCACCAAATACTTGTAAATTCCTGATGCCTTTCTTCATTGCCCAGTGCAGTCCATGAATTAAGGCTTCATACTCAGCCGTGTTGTTTGAACAGGAAAACTGAAATGGAAGGCTGAGTAATACCTTATACCTTGCGGTGAAATGAGCATAGCTCCTCCTCCTACACCTTGTCTACTCCTTGACCCATCAAAGAACAATTGCCATACTTCATTCTTGTCTTTATGATCCGGCTTGGTGATGTTGGGGAGAGGTTGATTCTCTTCATGTAAACAATAAACTCCTAGCGCAGATTCTTCTACTTCTTGATAGGGATCAAAAGCATGTATCTTGTTTGCCCATTCATCAAGAGTTAGATCCGGGATACTTCCAACCTTGGTGTCAGCCTCATCAGTGCTAGGGTGATCTTCTTGATCAAATGCTGAGCAATTGGCATTAATCTGACTTGGAGTGTAAGGCTCAATATGGAAGTTTGCAATAGGTTCGGATCTGATTGTGGCCTTAGTTCCATATCTTGTTCTGAATAGCATGTGTGACCAATCAGCAGACAAATACCCCCCAATCTTGGCTGTGAAGTCCCTTGACAAGCAAAGGGCAAAGAGTGGTGGAAGGTCTATGATTGATACATCTTGTAAAACAACAACATTTGGACATGCGTGCAAGGTAAGACTCAAATTTCTAATCACTCCAACTATTGCTATTGCTGTCCCATCTAGCTGCACTACCCCTTTAGATGTTATTTCATACTGGAGCCCTAGCTGATCAGCTATCTGTTTAGGCATTACTGAGCTACTTGCCCCGGAGTCTATCATGCAATTATGTACTAGCTGATTTCCAATGATTAATGAAACATAGAAAGGAGGGGGCTTCAACATTTTACCTTGTTGTCCTCCATGACTTCCTTCAGGCTGGGCAGCATTTGTAAGCACTTTGTCTTGCATCTGAACCTGCTGATTCGAAGTTGGCCAATCCTTCATGGCAGCTTGCAGATCTCTTTGGCCTAGGATAGATAGGGATTCCCACATTGATATGTTGACGTTTGTCTTCTTCATCTGATCAATGATACTGAATGGTGATGAAGGATCTCTCTGTTGTCCCTTGGTTTGCACATTTACTCCTTGCACGTGGGCAGCAACAGCTGGCATTTGAGTTGGCCTAGGGGCTGTTCTTGGCTGCCCTTGTGCATTTGAAACTGGACTTTGCTTGCCAATCATTTGTGGAGCCGTGGAAGGTTGTGGATTGGCTGGGGCTAATGGCTGTTCTTCACCCAAATTTCTCCTCTTTGACCTTGTGTTGGCTGCAACACCTTGAGAAACTACTTGATTCATGCCACAAAAATCTTCTGCTTGCCAGTTCACCAATGTGGTGTCATTTGGGGCTGATTGTTGTTGGAATGTTTCTTGTTGTTGACTGTTTCCTTGACTGCCCTCGCCCTCCACACCAGTAGTTGTCACCATTAGTGCTTGATTGAGAGCACCATTGAAACACATGGATTGGTTATGAGGCTCGTTGCATGGAAAGCACCAATCATATTCCTGAGCAATGTTGTTCTGTGTTGGCACTAATGCCTTAGAGGCAGATATGGCATTTGGATTATAGGGCTGGAATGGTCTATTGGCAGGAGGCCTTGTTTGATTCATATTTGCAGCTGGATTAGGTGGTCTTTGTGGTTGGTATGGCTGCTATTAGGCTGAGCTTGGGGTTGATAAGAAGGTCAAAACCTTGGGCTGTTGCCTCTTGAGAGTAACTAGCTCATTGCCTAGGTTTTGCAATTGCTTCATGACCTCTTGAAGCTCATTTGGGGCACTTGGAGATGAAGTGGAAGCTTCATTTGAACTCTGATTTCTAGGAGTGGGAGAAGGAGCCAAATTAGGTGCTTGATGGGTGTTTGGGCTCTCTAAACTTGGAAACAATGGCATGGGAGGTCTAGGGGCAAGTTTGCCAGCTTGGATTAAACAATTTTCAGCCCTAATGGCAATGCTATAAGCCATAGGGATAGTTATGCCTCCCATGGACTGAATCAACATAGAAATATCAGAATTTAAAGCTTTGAGATAGTATAGAAAAGCACCTTCTGTTGTTGGCCTGACTGCCACTGGAATCCTCTCCCAAGTTTTTTGAAATCTGAAGTTGAAATCGGTCAGCTGCTCATTGGGAGCCCTCTTGATGGTTGTTAGCTGCTCCAAAAGAGACAAGTTGTCTCCCTTCTCTCCAAATTGCTCATGAAGTGCAATACACAGCTGATTCCAGTTTGTGATAGAACCAGCTCCAAGGCTCCTAAACCATTGTAATGCTTTACCCTTGAAGGAAGATGCCAGTAACTTGACAGCCACTTGCATTTCATTGATTTCATGAATTGCACAAAGGTTAGCAATATCTTTAACATGATCACCTGGAGTAGTCTGATTTTCTCCAGTGAAGTAGGGAATGTTCTTCAAGGCTGCAATAGGAACTGGATGTTGTGCATTGAGAGCAAGTGGGCTGCTTTGCTGTGAAGTTGACGTAGGGATTGTTCTGAGCCATTCTAATTGGTCTTAAAACCCTTGTTGACTGAATGAAAGGCCTACCAGGTGGAGGAGTTGAGAGAGTTCTGTTTGGTGGAGATGGAGACCTTTGAATCCTTCTTCCTCTTTGCCTTCTTCTTGGAGATAATTGCAGGTATTCAAACAACACTTCTTCTTCTCCAACTCTTGACCTTGTGGTGATTCTTCTCATGAGTTTTCAGGCCTGCACTTGGAACCAGTTGGTTCTTCCCCTTGGAGTCGCCAGATATGCAAATAATAGCTCTTTTTAAGCAAGAAAAATGCAGCAGATGCACATCAACCCTGCTGCAATAAAAATGAGACCTCTAGTCCCACCGGTGCCAAAACTGTTGTTGCAGGCTCACAGCACCCCTGGATGCAGATCAGGCTTCTAGGTTGATCACTCTAGCATCCAGTGTGATTGCACAACATGGAAACCTCTCTCCAAGCGTGGGACTTGTGAAACTGAGAGAGGAATCTCTAGATTAGAGGCTGGTTCCTCAAACTCCTCTGATTTAGATCTAATGCTTGCACAACTACAGAGGTTCAGATCCTAATCCTACTCTAACTTGCAAGGAGACAGGGGTAGAAGTGCAAAAATTGAAACTAACTAAAGATGGTGATGCACCAAAAGGAGTGGTGAAACATATTTGTCATGCAAATAGACACAGACCAAAGTTCACAACATAAAACATACACAGACTGATAAGGTATAATTTAGGATCTGAAATGAAGCAAATAATACAAACAGAGGAATTGAAACCCATTCACAGAGCTTGCATTATCATTTCAATGTCAAAAACACGCATTACACCCTCAGAGAGGTAAAAGAAAACTATTACAATCTTTGGAGAGGTCTGATCCTTGCATCAATCACTTGCTGGAGGTGAAAGAAGAAGTCTGCTATGCCCAAAAATGTTCCCCCTTTTTGGAAATGAGCCAAATCTGGCTTTTACATTGCATGGGTCGAGCCCAGGAGACAGAAAACATACAAAAACATGAGAGCCCATTCCTTCTTGATTGCAGGTGCATTAAAATGGCATGGGGGACCTTACAAACCCATACCCTATCATTTTGACCGAATTACAGGAGAATGCGACCCATTCTGCATTAAATCTGGTCATTGAAATGTCACTTCTGGCCATGAACACGCGTCAGAGCCGTTTCTCAATTTTCTCTCTCTAGACTACACCAAAATTCAAGATTAACCCCAGAATCACGTAGAGAATTTCATAAGCTTTCCGTTGATATAAAGAACGTGCAAATCTGAGCTCTGGATCAAAAGATATGGAGATCTGAAGATTTAGGGCACAAAACAGGTGAAACAGATTTTTAAATTTCTTCCCGCTCTGCCACCTGGATGACACGTGGCATGCATTGATTGGTCATCAGGGGCATGGGCGGACCTTTACTTTTAGCTTTTGGGTGAACTTCTTGCCAAATTCTCTAACTCCTCCCGAGCTCCGCATTCCTTGCTCCATAGGACACGTGTCCTCTTTTGATTGGCTCGGGCTGACCCCTCAAACCTCGCCCTTTGAATTTTGGACTTTTCTCCTTGTGACACGTGTCATGATTTGGTTGGTCCATGGGTCTTCCGGCTCTTTCACGTCCACCGCGTCCATTTGTCCCGGATGTCCCGTCTTTGCAGGACAAAAACTTCGATCCGCCCAAATGGGCTTCCCTGTCCCTTTTCTGCCGGTGGTGACACGTGGCGTGATCTGATTGGCTCTCGGCTTTTTCGGCTATCCACGTCTTCCACGTCCCTTTGTCCCACTTGTCCCGATGTTCCCAAAATTCCCGATTCACCGATTCGGCCTTTCGCGTCCTCCCGCCCAAATGTCCCGGCTCTTTAGTCGAAAGTTCCCAAATTTCGTTCAGGCGGTTCGCGTCCTTCGCGTCTTCTTGTCCCAAATGTCCCAGAGAGTTAGTCGATTTTCTTCTCCTTCGGCCGAACCGGCTTTCCGCGTCCACGTCGCGTCCGGCGGCCGGATGTTCCTTTGCTCTGCCAGAGCTGCTGGCGGCCTTTCGGCGATTCACCCGATGTCCCTCACGTCCCACGTCCCGTTGCGAGGACTAGGACTTAGCCATTTTCATGATTTTCTGGCCCAAGCTTGTTTTCTGCAACTTTTCACATTTTCTCGAGAACTTGCTCTTTTCTTCTTGGCCGGGGAGTTAGAAAAAATGCGAGGGGACCACTAGAAACATGATTTTTGCCTGAATCAATCAATTGAATTCAATGCATGTTGCAGCAGCGAAGATTCTTCTACTTCTGTAAATGCATTGATGGTGGAGAGTGGAGGGAGACAAATGAATAGAGGGAAAGGTAATCCATGGGAAGTCAAATGATCACGGAAGGTCAAATTCCAAGAGTAAGTTAGAATGTTGCATTGATGGGAATGTTGCTCATGCTAAGAAAGATCGCCGGGCTCTTCTCGGGATCTCAATAAAAACAAGGAGGAAACTAAAGAGGTAAATGTGGCATTAGGTGATGTTTTTCAAGATGCCTTAATTCTTTCTTTAGATAATATTGTTGAATCTTGGGTGTTAGATTCAGGGGCTTATTTCCATGCCACCCCACATAGACATTACTTTACTGATTTTGTTCAAGGTGATTTTGGACATGTATATCTTGGTGATGATGAACCATGCAGCATAGTAGGGAAAGGTTGTGTTTAGGTGAAAATGTAGAATGGGAACACATGGCTACTTAAGGACGTTAGGCATGTGCCTAAGTTGAGGCTGAACTTGATATTAGTGGGATAGCCGGGAAGTGATGGTTAGATGGTTAGTTTTATGGTGGATTCTTGGATGTTAAGGTTTTGTTAGGGAGAGGTAAGAAAAGGGTATTTGTATTTAACCACTAGTGCTTCATTATTGCAATTTAGTTGCTTCGAGATGGAGATGTAACTTTGTGGCACAAGAGACTCAGTCATATGAGTCATAAGGGCATGTAGATTATAAAGGACAGGTTGCCCAAATTAAAAGGATGTTAGATTTGGACTTCCGAAATGAGGACATGTGTTTATGGACAAGCAAGGAAGCCTAGGTGAGATTCCTTGAGGTTAGACCAACCAGAAGGAGGGTAAGTTGGAGTTAATGCATACAGATGTATGGGATCTAGTTAATGTAAAATCTATTGGTGGTTCATGTTATTAACATCACTTTACATTGATGATGCAACTAGAAAATTTTGGGTATATTGCATTAGAAAAAGAAATCTGATGTGTTTGAAACTTTCAAAAGATGGAAAGCCTTGGTTGAGAATGAAACAGTCTCAAGTTGAAATGTCTCCCATCGGGTTGGATAATGGAGGGGATATTGTAGTAATTAATTTATTGATTATTATTCGGTAAATGGGATCCACAGGAAAAGAACGATTCCAAATACTCCACAGAAAATGGAGTGTTGAGAGAATGAACATTTACAATCATGGAGTGTGATAGGTGCATGAGGTTACATGTTATCTGCCACTCATGTTTTGGGTGGAAGCATAAGCACATATTGTTTATCCGATTAATTCAAGGACCCTCTATGGCCTTTGATGGAGGTATACATGAGGAGGCTTGGTCTCGTAAGAAAATTGATTACTCATTTCTTAGAGTATTTGGATTTGAGGTATTTGTTCACATTGATAAAGATGATAGGACCAAGTTAGAGGCTAAGTCTACGAATGCACCTTTGTTGGATATGGTGAAGATGACTTTGTTTCCATGTTTGGAGTCTTAAAGACAAGAAAATATTTTAGTCTAGAGATATTGTCTTTAATGACAAAGTCATGTATAAAGATCGATTATAAACATTGTAAGAGGAATAAAAGAAAGAATACACATGTTAGAGGAAATTCATGGACAATTATGTCCTATTCTGTCCAAAGGGTCCCTTTGATATACAACATGTTCGGCACATCCAATTCAGATTACTCATCCAAAACCCCAAAATATTGAGGTGAGAAGGTATTCTATGGTAAGAAGGGGTTAAATGATTTACTCCATCTTTGAATTATTTATTGGATGAAAGTGGAGAGCCAAAGTGCTTTGAGAAAGCATTGTCAGGTGGATGCCATTAGAAGAATTGGGAGTAGGCCATGGATGAAGAGCATAGGTCTCTTATGGAAAATAGACTTGGGATTTATTAGAGCTACCCGAGGAAGGAAAGCATTGCAGAACAAGTGGGTGTATAAAATCAAAGAGGAAGATGGAGGCAGAAAAATGTAAGGTCTGGTTGGTGGTCAAAAATTTGCCTTGAAAAAGAAAGGTATAGAATTTGATGAAATTTTTCTACGGTTGTTAGAATGACTTCTATTAGCTCCCCATTTCGTTTTGGTTTATTTGTAGTAGAATACCTAGAATTAGAACAGTTGGAGGGTAAGTGCACCAAGTTGGGAAATTATGGGACATCAAATCCTTCGGTACATTAAAAAGGTTGGTAACATCAAATTTAGTCTTCCATGGACTTGAAAAGGACCAAGCCAAAAAGTAAAAAATATGTCATAAAAATGGTCCATTGCATAGGAAGGCTATTAACTTTGTAGAAATACTGATTTTAAAGTGAATAGAATAGGATAAATATCATTTTATAATTTTTACTAATATGTAGGTCTTTAAGACAATAGCTTTTTCCCGTGAATGTGTATGTCTAGGTTTAAGATGCAAACTTTGTTTCACTTATCAAAATGTGATAAAAATTATACCATCCCAACCTGTGAAATTATATACATGTTCAAAAAAAAATTTATTTGATTTCAATATTTTTGATGAAGTTATGGTGGGAAAACAGAAGAGTGCTCTAAAATTTCTTTATGTTTTTACCACTTTCATGGAAAAATCATAAAAATAAAATATTACTCAAAAAAATAAAAAGTAGCGTAAAATCCATCCCAAGATAGATAGTGGCATCTAACTTGTCACCAAAGGAGAAAAATATATATTAATTTTGGTCATCCAAATCGTTTGGCAAACGAACTATAATTTTATAGGCGTTTTTAAAAAAATACCAAGTCATTTAATTTTAGGAGTGTTTAATATAGCTAATCTTGTCCATTTTTTTTAAAAAAGGAGTATTTTAGAAACTAGATTCTAGATGCTATGATTCGTATTTATATAAGTTTTTCTAATTTTGAGTGTATGTATTGTTATTAATCCTTATTGATATTATGTTGTTATTTAGAATATGACGTCCACTTATGACCACCTTTTTGTCCTCAACTTGCTGACTTCCTGACGGATGTGAAGACTACATTCCTTCATGGTGAGTTGGAGGAGGAATTGTACATGCAAAAGGCCACCACATGGTTATGAGGTCAAAGGGAAGGAGAGGTTAGTGTGATAATTGAAGAAGAGCTGTGTATGGCCTAAACTAAGCTCCACGGTAGTAATACATGAAGTTTGATAGTTTTGGTGGAAGGGTTACTCAATGTCACTCGAAGTACCATCATGCATGTACATCAAGAAGTTTCTTGATGGTATTTATATTATTTTGTTCTTTATGTAGATGATATTCTTATCAGGGAGAAACATGTAGGAAATAAAGGTACTCTTGTGTTATGTCCTTTAGTATGAAGGATTTGGGGGTAGTTTCAAATCCTTGGTATGCGAATAAATCGACCAAAGGAAGGAGAGGAAGATGGTATTATCTCAAGAAGAGTACATAAAGAAGGTCTTGGAGAGGTTTATATGTAGGATGCTTGGTGATTGATACTACCCTTTGAATGTCACTTTAAATTATCAAAGGAGTAGAAATTCTCCAAGACTAGGAGGATAGAATCTAGATGTCCAGGTACCATACTCATCGGTGGTTGGTAGCTTGATGTATGCTATGGTATGCACTAGGCCTGACATTTCCCATGTAGTGGGAGTAGTGAGTAGGTTTATGAGTGATCCAGTAGAGAGCACTAGATAGGTAGTGAAGTGGATCCTTCGGTATTTGAGAGGGACCATGGGAGCAACATTGTGTTTTAGATGGATCGGACACTACATTGCATGGCTATGTAGATTCAGACATGGCAAGAGATTTGGACAACAGGAGGAGCATGACAGGTTATGTATTTATGGTTGGTGATACAACAATGAGTTAGATTTCATGGTTACAAAGGTTGTGGCTTTGTCAACCACAAAGGTTGAGTATGTTGCTGCCACAAAGGTAAGCAAGGAGATGATTTGGCTACAATAGTTTCTTGATGAGTTGGTCATAAGCAGGAAGTTGGGATACTACAAAGTGATAGTCAGAGTAGCATTATTCATTTGGCGAAGAACTCCACTTTCCACTCTAGGACAAAGCACATTCAACTTGAGATATCATTTCATTAGGATAACTTTGGAAGAATATAAGTTGAACTCAAAATATTCATACTAGTCAGAATCCTATGGATATGATGACTGAGGTGGTCACAAGGGAGAATTTGAAGTTGTGTTCAACTTTGATTGGCCTTCATGGTTGATAATGAAGGGTTTAGAACTTTGCTTAGTGAAAAGAATCTCCAAGTGGGAGATTGTTAGGGTGTGGAGCCTATTTTTTGGTCTTCTTGAATCAATGTTGAAGTGATGGAGCTCGAAAAATTAAATTTGAAGACTTCAAGAAATTTCATGCCATTTGACTTGTTCTGACATTGTTGTTAGCATGGTGTTAAAAGGTTGTCAACGCTGGACAATTTTTTCCAGCCATGGGAAGTTGAAAGATCGTGACTTTCAATCTTCTAGGGTCGGACTTTTGGCTTCTTAAAAGGATTGTAATCCTATAAATAGAGGTGTTAGGGTATCTTAAAGATATCTTGAGTGTTCAAGAGGTCTTGAGTCTTAGAGATCAAGAGGTGATCAAGAGTGATCAAGGTTATGCAATTGGGTGTCAATTGTGGTTTAGATGTGGTTTAACATCTTTGGAATTCTGTTGTGAGTTCATAACTGAGAGAAGACTGTGAGATTTGTTTTACTCTTGTTGATAATAAAATCTGAGCAAGTTCTTGGTGGACATAGCCCACATTGGGTGAACCACGTTAAATCTTGTCTTGTCTTCTTTTGTGCATTATTCATTTATGTTGTTATATTTCTGCAAGTATAATTATGCTATATAGTTTCCTCTTTCACGCTATGGTTTGAGGAATTGTTTCCACATATTTGTTCTCTAATTCCTAACATGTACTTCTATGCCCATGATACCAAGGATTGTAGACTAATTGGTTAGATCCATGATGCTATTGATCTTGGTGTGCACCAAACTAGTCTTATAAGAAGTTCCAAGGATGATGATCATCACTATGAAGGACACACAGATGGAGGAGTGCATGGAAGAGGTTTTCATGGTCGTAGTAACCATGGTGGAGGAAGAAGTGAATTCCTACGAGGAACCTGTTATAACTATGGATCTACAAAGCATTACAAATGTGAGTGTCTTGATCTATTATAATGCTCATGGTGCGGGAAGAAACATAAGTACGAAGAGTGTCTAGAGATTTATGAGCATATGAACCAGCAACACTAGAAGGAAAAAGGTGCTCATATGGTGAGCATCAAGAGAGCCGATTCATTAGATGCCAAGAGTGGCACATGAGTCAAGGATAGAACCTATTTTGGTGACGACGTGAGAAGAGGCCGCACATGTCAGGGAGATGCCAAGAAAAAGGAAACTAGTTTCAAGGAAGGAAGTGGTACATGGGAATTATCCATACCATGCTCATTAGAAGGAGGTGTATCAAGAATTATGGACGTGATTCAGATTTTGCAAGGGGAGATCCAATGTCTAAAGGAGCAATCAAAGTAGTTGGAGCAAAGGAAGAATGTCGAGGCTCCAAAGGATGGCTGGATGAGGTCAAGGAAGTATGTAGGATGTTAAGGAAAGAGAATATTATTCCCTTTCTAGGAGAATGGCTGAGGGAGAAGGTACCACGCATCGGAGTAGAGTGCGAAAGGTAGGTTTTACATGCAAACCTTCCTCCTCACAACCTTGAATATGATAAATAAATTACATTGAATGCAGTTGTTGACAAATGGGTTTTGAGTAATATAATCATTGAAATAAGACCAGAGGTCAACGCTCTTACCTTGGATGCCTAGCATCAAATGGGAAGACATTCATTACAAGCATCTTCGAATTTGTTGTTTATGGCAAACAATACAAAGGAAATTCCCATTGGATTCTTAAAGGATGCAGCTATCACCTTTCAAGGGGCCAAGTTCACTAGAGATTTCAAATTCTTGGCACTCGTCCGAGGCATACAAATTTCCAATGCTACTTAGGCACCCATGGTGTTAGAAGAACAATGTTGACCTACAGTTTAACAAGGGTTATATCAGCTTTGAGAACAAGGAAGAAAGGGTGATCATCCCTTTAAAAAATGGGAAATTAGTGCCCTATAATGATCCCTTAGGAGAGTAAGTCCTCACAAAAATCTATGTGCACTCCATTAGAGATCCTGAGATAATTCATCCCACGAGGTAGTCATCCAATTTCAAGATGCTCGGTCCTTGAGTGATACCACTAGTACCGCATGCGAAAATTGGGCACATGGGACTTATGAGTTGATTGGGTAATAGTTGAGAGGATTTTTAACAAGGGTAACGAAGGCACACTCATTCAAGCGTTTAGTAGGAAATAAGTTGCCAAGTTACTTTGGAGGGACATAACCTGAAATTTTCTTGTGAAAAATAGAGGATCAAAGTGAAAAAAATGAGGACAAGAGAAATTGAATTCTCGCTATAACCTTCTCAAAAATACATCAAGTTGGTAGGACACACATTTGGAGAGCCTCCTAGAATGGTGCAAGGTAAGAATCACATTTTCTGTAAGGTTCTCCAGGAGCAATGCACACACACTATCATACAAGACTATCATGGTAAAGAAACCTCCTCATTTCATGTCCAAGCATGTGAGAAGGCCTATATGGGAAGCACAAAAGATTTACCACCTTCGTTATGGGTGCATAAGTTGTATTCCACCTTATAAGGGTGTGCATGCACATGTTATATCCATTTGGAGATGCGTCGTCAAACGGGTAATTAGCAGGAGTTAAGGCGATCTCATTCAAGCTTTTGAGTATAGGAGTACAAAGCCATCGGTGGATAAGGCATTGTAAGTAATCAAGCACCTTACAATGGGAGATAGTGCTATGGAAGAAGATAGGCTACTTGGAATTATTGGGTGAGCCTTATTTGGAGACACGCCTTAATGAAGAAGAGTTAGAGGAAGTACAACTTGAGCATGTGTGCATGGAAAAGGAAAAAGGAAAAATGGTCTATGTAGTATATGATGAAGAGATGGAAACTTTGGATGATAACCATTCTACGAAGGTATATGGAAACTCATAGATAACACTAATGAGAGAGCACACACCTACCATGAACCATTAGAAAAAAGAAGGTTAACATCGGGACAAAGAAGGAACCTAAAGAAGCTATCATTAGGGACTATTGGTTGGAAAAATTGGTTTCAAAGGTCACTAATTTATCAGTACGAGTTCCAAGATTCGTTCCCTCATGGGTACATGAAATAAAAGGAATCCACCATTCCTTAGGGAGATGAAGATCAAGTTGAAGGAAGGTGCATGCTTGATTTGGGAGAGGCATTATCGAATCAATCGAAATCTACGCATATGGGACAAGGAAGAAATAGACAAGATGATAACATCTAGTATCATTGAGGTAGTGGAAGAATTAGAATGGGTAAGCCTAATGGTCATCGATGTATCAAGAAATATGGGAGGATAAGGATCTATGTGTGGACTATAGGGACCTGAATGCGATGTGTCATCGATCCTTTTCCAACCCCTTATCTGAAGAAATTTTGGAGGGAGTAGTGGTCGCGAGATCTACTCTTTCATGGATGGGTTCTCGTGGTATTACCAAGTCGGGATTACAAAGGAAGACCATAGAAACATAACTTTCGCCACTAAATGGGGAAGTTTTTCCAACATGGTTATACCTTTTTGACTAAAGAATGCACCTATTATGTTCGCATGCATCGTGGTACAAGTATTTCAGACTTCATCCATAAATTTCTTTAAGTGTACCTGGATGACTTGATTGTGTATGGATTGGTAAAATACCATTGTGACAATTTGAGGCCGATGTTTGAGAGATGTCAACAATTATGGATATCCCTCAACATTAAGAAATGTGTCTTTGTTACTCCATTTGGGACCTTATTAGGAAATATTATATGCAAAGAAGGCTTATTAGTGGATCCCACCAAATTTGTAATTATTGTGGGATTAGAGGAGCCTACTAGTCAAAGTGAAATGCACAAATTCCTTGGGCATATGGGGTGCTATAGGAAATTCATCAAGGGGTATGCCAAGATCACCGCACCCTTTGAAGAATTACTAAAACACAAGAGTTCCTTTCATTGGGGAGAGGCACATAGAGGGCATTTGAAACTTTGAAGGATAGGCTTCTCATAGTGCCCATACTGTGTATTCCTTCTTGGTATTAGTATTTCCATGTACATGTTGATGCCTTAGGGACAACTATGGGAGCAAGATACTAGCACAACCCGGTGAGGGAATTATTGATCATTCCTTATGTTTTGCGGTAGAAAGTTGACACCAAAGCAGAACAAAATTACACAACTACTAAGCATGAAGCATTTTCTATGATCTACATGCTGCACAAGTTTAGACAATACCTATTGGAAACACCTTTTATATTGTACATGGAACACATGGCATTGAAGTACTTGGTGAACAAACTCATTTTGAAAGGGCACATATTCTCGATGGGTCCTATTATTTTAAGAGTTTTAATTTACGGTGGTTATAAAACCTGGAAAGAGAAATTTAGAACCTAACTAATTATCAAGGATTAACTTAGGGAGGACATGATAATCATTAAGGATACCATGTCGAGATGAAAAATTGTTTAGGTTTCGACGCATGCCCTCGGTCTCGGAAGATATCACAATGTTCTTGAAGATAGGTGTGGCACCGAGAAGGGATAAAGGCTCGGAGAGGAAGCGATTAGCAATATGCACCACATGCTACATGTTGATTAGTGGAGACCTTTATAAGTTAGGTCATGATGAGGTTCTACACCGATGGGTATTGGAACATGATCACGTGGAAATTATGGAGGAAGAAGATGGTGGGATTGCAAGAGGACACTATATAGGAATAGATAATGTGCATAAGATTCTACTTATAAGGCTTTGGTGGGAAATCATCCATGATGATTGTATTGATTTTTGTAAGGCCTGTGACCATTTCTAGTGCCTTGGAAAACCTAGGAAGAGGGATGAAATTCCTTTGTGACCAATAGCCAACGCTGAATCATTCATAAAATGGGTAATTTACTTTTTAGGGCCAAATTTTCCAGCCGCATGAAGGATTGGCTCACTACATATCATTACATACACTCGATTACTTTCCATGATGGGAAGATGCAACACCTATGAAGGATTTCACTATAGTGACAACTGCTATATTTGTATGGGAGAACATAATCAATAGGTATGGTTTTCCTTTAATCTTAACAAGTGATAAAGGTACAAACTTTCTCAATGAAATGGTCAAGATTCATTATTAGAATTTATGGTAACCCATCACAAGACTACCTCCTATCACCCACAGTGAATGGAACTACCGAAGCATTTAAAAAATATTAATTCATAGGTTCAATAAGTTTTGTGATGTTGGAAGACAATATTGGGATGAAAAAGTATCAACAATTCTATGGGCATAGAAGACAACTTACAAAAGGTTAAACAAGGCCACACTGTTTCAATTAGTGTTTGGTGCGGAGGCTATTTTTCCAGTTGAATTCATGTTACCATCACTATGTATAGTGGATGCGGGAGGGTGGATGATGAACACACGTTGGAAGAGAGCATTAATAAGTTGATGCGCTTAGACAAACACATGATCACTTGCTAGATGGATTTAGAAGAAAAAAATCTAGATAAAAGGGATGGCATGATTGTATCAAGAAGGATGGGAGGATAAGAATATGTGTTGACTACAGGGATCTAAATGCAATATGTGTCATTGATCCTTTTCCAACCCCCTTTAATGAATAAATTTTGGAGGGAGTAGCTGGGTACAAAGTCTACTCTTTCACAGATGGGTTCTCAGGGTATCATCAAGTTAGGATTGCAAAGGAAGACCAGAGAAAGATAAATTTCACCACTAAATGGGGAAGTTTTTCTTACATGGTTATGCCTTTTGGATTGAAGAATGTGCTTTATGTGTTCTCGCGTATTGTGGTACAAGAATTTCAGGACTTCATCCTTAAATTTCTTCAAGTTTACTTGGATGACTGGACTATGTATGGGTTAGTGAAAGACCACTGTGACAATTTGAGGTTGATGTTTGAGAGATGTCGAAATTAAAGATAACCCTAAACATTAAGAAATGTGTCTTTTCTACCCCATTTGGGACCCTCTTAGGACATGTTATATGCAAAGAAGCCTTACTAGTGGATCCCGATCAAGTTGTAGTTATTTTAGGATTACGAGAGCCTACTAGTCAAAGTGTAGTGTGAAGATTCCTTGGGAATACAAGGTACTACAGGAAATTCATCAAGGGGTATGCCAAAATTTCCATTCCCTTATAGGAATTACTAAAACACAAGAGTGTTTTTCATTGGGGAGAGGCGCAATAGAGGGCGTTTGATACTTTACGGGATAGGCTTATCACTGCACCCATACTACATTTTCCTTCTTAGGATAAGCCTTTCCATGTGCATGTCGATGCCTCAAGGACAACTATGGGAGTAGTACTAGCACAACCTGGTGAGGGATTGTTGATCATCCCTTGTGTTTTACTAGTATAAAGTTGACACCAATAGAAAAGAATTACACAACTACTTGAGCGTGAGACACTTGTCAATGATGTACATGTTGCATAAGTTTAGGTAGTACATTTTGGAAACACCATTTATATTCTACACAAACCACATGGCATTGAAATAATTAGTCAAAAATCCCATTTTGTAAGGGCACATATGTCGTTGGGTCCTATTATTTCAAGATTTTGAGTTCACAGGTGGTTGTAAAACTAGGAAAGAGAAATTTAGGACCTAGACCACTTATCAAGGATTAACTTAGGGAGGACACACAAAGCATTGAGGATACCATGTCAGATGCACAACTATTTAGGTTGTGGCACACACCCTCATACTTGGAAGATATTGCGGTATTCATGAAAACAGTGTCCGGAGAGAAAGTAGTTAGTGATACGTGCCACACCCTACATGTTGATTAGTGGAGACATATATAAGTTAGGATGTGATGAGGTTCTACGCTGATGTGTATTAGAACATGAGTGCATGGAAATTATGGAGGAAGCGCATGGTGGGATTATAGGAGGACACTATGCAAGAAAGGCTATGTGTAGGGATTTGGTGGGAAACCATCTACCAAGATTGTATTGAGTTTTGTAAGGCTTGTGACCATTTCCAACACCTTAGAAAACCTAGGAAGAGGGATGAAATTCCCTTGCGACCAATAACTAGCATTGAACCATTTGAAAAATGGGAAATTGACTTTTAGGGTCAATTTTACCAGCCGCGTGAAGGATTGGTTCGCAGTATATCATTACTTGCATTGATTACTTGACACGTTGGCGGACACAGTGCCTTCACAAAGGATTACACTACATCGATAATCTGCTAGAGTTTTATTGGAGAGCATAATCAATAGGTATGGTTGTCCTTTAAGATTGACAAGTGATATAGGTACACATTTTCTCAATGAAATGGTCATGATTATATTATCATAATTTATGGTGGCCCATCAAAGACTACACCATATCACCCATATGTGAATGGAATCTGCGAGGCATTTAACAAAATACTAAGTCACACGTAGACTAATATTTGTGATGTTAGAAGACAAGAATAGGATGAAAAGTATCAGCCATTCTATGGGCATACATGACAACCTACAAGAGGTTGAGCAAGTCCACACCATTTCAATTGGTGTTTGGCAAGGAGGCTATATTTCTAGTTGAATTCATGTTACCATCACTATGTATAACACACGAGGGGATTAGCTGATGAACAAGCACTTGGAAGAGAGGATTTATAAGTTGATGCTTTTAGACAAAAGGTGATCACTTTCTAGATGGATTCAAGACAGAGAAAGCAAGACAAAATTCATGACATGATTGTCATATCAAGAACAAGTAGTTTGAGGTTGGGCGATGGTGTTGTTGTATGATTAAAAGTATCCAGTACCATCCTGGGAAGTTGAAATTCCATTAGTTGGGACCATACATCATCTTGTACATTCTTGATTCAGGTGTTTTCCAGCTACAAGTGCTAGATGGGATGAGATTACCATGTCATTTCAATGGGAGTAGGCTGAAGCCCTACTATAAATAAGTCTTCTTGGTGTTTGTAAATAAGGCAATATTGCCAATTAGCTTATAATTTCCCTTTATGATTTTCTTTTCTTGTGTTTCCCTTTCTTGTTGTTTGTTCCTTTCTTTTTGTTTTGTTTTTTGCCTTGTGCACCAATAACCACATTATTTTTCCAAGGTTGTGTATGCATAGAGGACTGCGCATCTATTTTAGTGTGGGGTGGAGTAATGCAAAGAAAATTATAGGCCTATAATACAAGTTGAGTGGCCCAGTAGAAGGAAGCACGTAAGTTTGAGAAATCACATGGGGAAACAGTGGATAATGAATTATGGTGTCAAGAAGGCTATAACAAAGACCACATACAAAGGATGAAGAGTGCAAGAAAAACATGAGGTAGGTGAGGGAAAAATTAAGTAAAGGACAGAAGAAGTGCCTTCGGTGTTGTAGACGCGCATGTAAGAGTCTTCGGTTAGATTGGATTTTTGTGCACCAAAAGGTTGTAGAAGGTTTTTCACGCAGGATGTAGTACGTGGGTAAGGGTGCTTAAATTAGACCTAGTGGAAAAATCCACATTTAATGTTAAAGTATGTTGGTAGGTGGTATAGAATTTATTGTTGGAGGAAGAAAAACTATAAATATGAGGTCGGGTAAGTCATTATTTTACCTTTCTATTAAAAAGTTGAAGTTGTATTGAAAATACTTATATAATTCAGATTATGAGAAACAATAGAACACAAAATAACACAATATTTCAGAATAATGATCTTAATATGCAATTAGATTAGCTTCACCACTTCAAGGGGGCAACCTCCAAACCATATAATAAGACTAAAATACTCCAATGATAATGAAATGCTAGCTACAATCCCCTATATATACTATTCATATGTTATGGCCATCACGAAGGTGACCCATTAAGCATGAGAAAGTAGAAATGATATAATAAAATGATATGGTAAGCCATAATTCGGATACTCATATCCTAATACAAGAAATAGGTTAAGGGCGTAGCGAAGTGTTCTTGTGAACTAGGGTATCTAGAGAGATTTGTGCATAGGAAGAAGAATCCAAGAAATCTAAGTGTTTGACTAGAGTGGATATGTAGACTAGAGTGGAAGGAGTACACGTGTGTGAGAGAAAGTTATTTGAAGTACATATTCTTGTGGAAGGTTTTCCTAATTGGGATTTGTTAGCTAGGGCACATAGATAAAAGGATTTCTTCTAGGAGTTGGGTTTTGAGATTGAGAAGAGTATTAGAGAAGAGAAGGGAGTGTTATATTTTAAACCGATATAAATAATGGCAAAAATAAGGTGACCATTTCACTAAAGAAACGAAAGGGCAAGGGTAAAGGAAAACAAACCACAACCATCACAATATCTAATGAGGAATGGTATGTAGAAATGCAGTACCCAGATGGAGTGTTGCTTTGGGAAATGAGTGGGTGTCACACTTGAGACAGATGACCATGAGTCATTATAACCATCACAAGAGCACTACGAAAAAAAAATAGTGTTGGAGCTAGTTCATCCAACTAACATGATGACACCGATGGAATGCCAATATACAACGATGAGGTGAAAGTAAATTTGGAAAAGGTAGGGATATTGACACCATATGAGTTTCCTTACTTTGGCAAGCCTGAGCGCCTTTTTCAATGGTTGACTTCGCACGTGCATGAAGACCATTTCTACTTGTAGGACATAAAATGTACATAACACCGTAGTTGATATCCAAGTTCACTGGCCTAAATTTTGAAGGGGAATTCATAGATGATGTTCGAATGACAAGGAGGCTATCAAGGAGATAATAGTAGCTTATGACTACAAAAAGGGTTTGCGGTACTTTGACATCTCAAAAATTAAAGTCCTGTATGAGAATGGATGCACGTTTGGTTACCAAGCATAATGATCAAGAAAGATGGATGCAATTGAACAAGGCATGGTTGAATATATGCCGGAAAATGTCAGAAGGGACCATCTATAACTTATCTTCCTTTATTGTGGATGAGATCATAAGCGGACATAGCAATTTCCTCCTTGCCATCATTTTCTCAAAGATTGGAGTACCATATGGGCTGCGAAATTTGTTTGGGAGTATTCGGAAGAGAAATTCTCACCCGTGAGAAAGTTTGAGAAGTATACTTGTGAAACCATGACGGTCACTCACAAGGCGCACCTAGAGAAGTGGTATAAAAATGCATGATGCATTAAGGGTAGAGTGGAGGATCCCAAAGTAGTTGCCCATGCTCATGGATGGAGAAGCAAAATTTGTAGTTTACCAATAATTCTGCATTGACAGGTTCACTTTGATAAATGGGACCAAGAGCCCCCAGTGCAAGCTTCCATTCTCCTTCACCGCACAATACTTCTAGCCAGGATCAATAGGTTCAAGGAGGCCAAGAGGCTAAGGTTCGACATTAGTTAGGTGGACCAAAATCACCATGAGTTGCGCTGAAATCTCATGTACCCTAAGAAGTTCACGTACATGGAGAAGTATATCTCCCATGAAATTCAAATGATGAAGCCAATAATGATAGCAATCACCGTAAGGGTTATAACAAGGGTATATCTGTACATAAGGACAAAATTTGAAAAAGGTGCCTTTCTTAAGAGTGATGTCTCCATTCTAGAGGACCCCACAAGTTGGAAGAAGGCCACACAAAATAAGAGGGAAAGAGAATAGGATCAAGATAAGAATACACCAAGTGTGCACCGCATAATCGGTGGGTGCGCTGAAACATGCATAAAGTGTAGTAGAAGAGGGTTGGAGCATGAATATCCCCTCACCCATGAAGAATCACCAATGAAGAGTCCACCTATCAAGGAGAAGGAGAAAGAAGAATCTCTTATACTAGAATCACCAGTTAGGAAGAAGCGAAGTTGGCGTAAGAGGTAGAATCGAGAGGAGATAGAAATTATAGATGCCTACATTAGTGACAAAGATGATGACGAGCCTAAAGGAGGTGAAGACCATCCAGTGTATGATATACATGATTCGAGGAGGAGGGAAATGAAGAGAAGAATGACGAGAAAGATGAAGAGAATGATGAGGAAGAAGCAGAGGATTAAGGCAAGGGGGTGAGTGAGGAGGTTAGCACCAAAAACCAAGGAACCCCAAGCCTCACCAAGGAGCAAGTGGAGAAATATGCAAAGAGAGAAGTGGTAGGCATCATGAAGGATTTTGTGGAATAGGATTTGGAATGGAGCGTGGATGAAATTTTGAAGGAGATGGAAGAAGAAAGCATTGGGAAGGAGTATGGCAACATGGATGGGAATCCCAAATTGGCGAGAAGCTTACCAAAAGCTACACGAATATGTGGGAAAGGAATAGTTGTGGTACAAGAGTAGGGAATGGGATACATTAATGATCCTATCAAGTTGATTTGCACATGCTTCCAAAGCACCGTACCAATGGAGCAACTCCTAGCTATGTCATCATTTGATGAAGAAGGTGCATATCCCTGAACTAGGAAGATGCTATCTTGGGAATTCAAGTCTCACGTAGATGAACCTGAATTTGAAGTAAGTCAGAGAGAGCTGATGAAGGTTCTGAAAATATAAGGAGTAAATCCTTGGTGAACAATAAAAATTTATCATATGAGCAAGTTTACAACACGCTCAACAAAGTTTCAATTGAGGTTGAGGCTATACTGTTTGGAAGGAAAAGAGGATAAAACAAGGGTGTGCAAGCTACACAAGAAGATTGAAATGGTTACGGATGTTATTGTTTTAAAACATCCCGATGTACTGCCACCTAAGAAGAAATATGAATCAACCTTGTAGTGCCTAGAGGATTTGACACACATCCTCACAATAGAAAGGAAACCACTTGCTTTAGAATCTATAAAATAAGTGTTGGAAAGCCAAGAGAAGGAAGCAAAGCTAAAAGTTGTGGAGATTATTTCTCGATATAGTAAACTCCTTATAGAGATAAAGACCATCGCGTAAGTTGTAAAATCCACATAAGAGAACTGTGTTGATAGAGATAGAGTGGAAATCATCCTGGTTGTTACACATGAGATGGAACTCAAGGAGTTTCAAGAAAATAATAAGGGGAACATGGCTGAAAGAGATAAGATCCTAACGAGGTAGAGAAGAAGTCAAAATCTATCGAGACCTTGCACATCTTGATCAAATTCTAGCTAAAGGATTTATAACCACGAGATCAACCGTAGGATGGATGCACTTGAGGAATTGGGAAAAATTTGGAAAGTATTGTTGAAATAATGAGCACAAAATGGGAGGAATTAAATTTTGAGGAGGTGAGTGCCTTAGTCGAAGACCTCCGTCAAAGAAGCACAAAACAAGGTTGACACTTAGGAGAAGCTAGAGGTATAAATAGGGAAGGATTTCCCTCTCCTCCTTAAAAAAGCATTTATTCTTCATTCTCCCCATTCTTTCAGCCTTTCCCAAATTCTTCATTCCTTCATTCTTTCTTTCCTATTCGGAGCCCGTCATTCTTTATTCTTTGAAGATAAGTGTTTCTAAGGATGGAGAATAGGTGTATTGTGTGGTGATGTTGGGGCCCAACAATAATATTTGCTAAGTATGAGAAAGCACGTGGGTACACATAACCTATATGAAGTAGGGCGCACGGGTTGAAGGCGCATAGGGTAGGGTTCTAGTAGGGTTTCTCGAGAACACATTGTGTGCACGTGTAAGAAAAGATGATTTTGGTACTTAGCCATATTCAGAGTTACAGAAAGCACATGAGAAAATCATGACCCATCTAGCATGTGGAAAGGATAAGGTGCCAACCTAACAGCTGTAGGATCAAAAGGGAATATTCCATGCATGCGATGGAAGGATCTAAAAGGACATCATTGCAAAGAGTGGATAGCTCGAATCAAAGGAGGCATGCTCCATTGGAGGACCACTTGGACACTTGGTAGTCGATCTATTACCTCAGAAGGCATGGTGGTGTAGGTAGAAAAGCTATATATAGGGATGAGTGGATAGTATAAGGGTGTTGGGGTATAAAGGATACTAGGGAAGAGATGTAGAGAGAGTAGTGTACTTGGAAAAGAGGTGAAGCTCTGCAAAAATATCATGGAATATTCTATGGGTTGGGATTAGAGGAAATATAGGAGTGATGACATATTTAGAGGGATGGGCTTATATTTATCCTTGAAAAAGACATAGTTTAGTTCCTCATTCATGACCTTGATCTATATTATTATATGGATCTGTTATGGCCTCAATGAATGTAATATGGTTACATAACTCATTAATATCAATGAAAGGTTCTGTTATAAAGCATATATGTGTTCATTAGCTTAATTATAATTCATTTTTTGTGTGGTATGAATCATTTCTATATGTTGTCTGTTATTTCTCTTTATGGATGCATTAATATGGTAACTCATCCTAGGTTGTTAGGATGATGCACAGGATTATTTTATATTCTTTTGCACTTGAATATCTATGATAAGATGGTGTATTCTCACAAGACTCACATTAAAGAGGGCTCGACACCCGCGCATGCCTTAGCTAAGTGCCCAATGCCTGCTGGGTTGTAGGCCGACATGCATGGGATTAGATCGTTGTTTTAGGGGTATAAAAATGACTACAATTAATAATTGAAAATCATCGAGCCAATTATTCATTAAGGGGTAATTATATCACATCCTACAATTTAAGTTTGTTTAATCGATAGGATAAGTTGTAAAATGTTAAGTGGTTCATGAATGTGGGAGAATAATCATTTGCACGTAGTGTGTTATACAGTTGCACACATGTGTGTATATCCTAACAAGGATATAAATGTGAACACATAGTTGTGTGTGCAACCTTACAATAATACTTTTCTTCCAGCATTCATAATCCACTTGGAATTTATGGTGTATTCCTTGTTTTACTTGCTTTCACATATTCTTAATTGTGTGTATGAAGATGTGATGCATTGTTGAGATATTTGGTGTTGTATCTATAATATGAATTATTATGAACTTGGCTATACTATATTACTTATCCGAGAGTGATGACTATTGCATTAGTGTATTATATGGCTGTTGTACCCATTTTTATTACTCCAGTTTATCCCTCTCTCCGTATTTAATAGTTTGGAAGATATGATTAGACTCTTACAACAACAAGGAATTACTCGAATGCGGTTATAGTATTTTACATGTTTAGATAATGAATGCATAGTAAAAGGGGCCTATTCATGGTGGTTGTTATATACAAAGTGACTTCTTCTTTGTAGGTGAGGGTTGATAATTATAATGTTTCTTAGAAAATAAAAGAGGTTTTTCCATAGGTTGGTCTCCTCTACAAATTATGAGTTTTGATTATTTTAAATATTTTGGTCTTTGAATTTTAACTATATGCTTTGAGTGATTAACGCTGTGATTATTCTTAGTTATTGGAATTTGATTATCGTAGGGGTTTGGTACTAATAATCATACTTGATAACACCCTAAAACTCTTGTAATATGACTAACTAATAAAGGATAACACCATAATAGCCTAGATCCAAACTCAAGTTTAATAATGAAACATCAAGATCAAATCTTAAAAGCATACATTAATGGAAACTAAATGAAATTAAACATTCAATCTACAAGCATCCTTACTATGTGAAATGATTACTTAACATAGACCTAATTAGATCTAAGGGCAATCAAACTATGTTTGTTTCTACTCCACAAATGGTGAGAGGATCTCTCTAAAAATGGCTACAAGGCCATATTAGATATCGCTCTACTAACCGACATGAATATTGGATGCAAATATTGAGCAATATAATCCAAGAAGGAAGTAAGGCTCTTAATCATATTTGTTATATGACATACTAATCAAAGTATGGTGTAAAGTGTAAACATATGTTCTTAGTTCTTTTTATAGCTTTCTATTTGGAGAAAATTTGCATCTTGGTGCATGTGGGACTAAAAAGGATAAAGTAGATTAAGGCTTATTAATCATGATTAGTGAATTAACAAGTGATTAGCATGTGAGGAGCCTTAACTAACCACTTAGAGTCAATTAAGAAGCTATGATAATCTTTTGAAGCTGTTGAGATGTCTTATAGGGAAAAGGGGTGATTTTGAATTATTAGAAAATGGGTATTAACCAATAATAGGGTTTATTTATCAAAACAAGAGTAAATATGCTTAATTAGCTCATAACCGCTAATTATTTTCTTGTAAGAGGATTATAACTAACGATGTGTCTTCAATTGGAATCCAGAATTTGATAGAGGTTAGTTAATCAATAAAGTGTCACAAATTAACAAAAATAGAGGGAAACATTACTTAATTAGCGGAAATCACTATTTATAATAGAAATGGTAAGAATGAGATTAATTAGCTCATTGTTAGCAATGAAACTACGTAAGTGAATTTTAGGTGTCTACATTTTCCCCTATTTGTGGTGAAGTAAGTGACGTCACTTAAAACATAGTAGACAAACATAAAAAAGTAAAATTTTGAAGAAAAAATAGTATAATTAAGGATTCCCCTCGAGTTTTGATGGGGTGATAGAAGAAGTCAATCGATAATAAAAATATGATTGAAATAGATAGAAAAAATAGGATAGGAATAAAAAGGTTATTTATTTCCTAAGGTGTGTTCAGAAGAAAAATGAATAGGGATAAGACATGAAAGTGAATAATATAATAATAAATATTGCATCCAATATTTCAATAAGTAACTTTGTTTCATCATGTTTCCCCTATGACCTAAATCATTAACCCTTATTAAAATAAACAAAAGAGTAAAATAAAATTAAAAGCTATATTAATAACATTTGTTCATTGCTAAAAATGTGTAACTCCACGCAACATACATAATACAATGAAATATGAGAAATTAAACCAACTAAGCTAACAGAGAAACAAGGACAATCACATCTACTCAAACAAACAATGTTCAAGACAGGTTGTACTAATGTGTTTGTTATCAAGCTTCGATTCCTCCCGAGTGTTCATGTTTTAATGAAAAGGGTTAAAAATGGTGCCCCAAGAAAGGATACATGTGAGGGGAATAACGGAGGACAAAAGTAGTCCCATGAAAATAATTCATGTGTTATGACACGCCGGTGTAGTGCCCACTTCCCTTTGACACCTTTTGATGCTTATGCCGATACATCGTGATTACATTATAGACATTATTATGTTTTGATTTAGTATGTTATTAGACATTGATCAGGGATTATCATTGATCTAGATTTGATTATGATGCATGATGATTATTAGAGACACCTTATATGTGGATGATGATATATTATTGGACATGGATGTTGTTCGAGACATGTTTTTCGTATACTATGAGTAGATCTAGAAAATGGATATTTTATGATAATGATATAGTTGTTGATTAAAAATGCAAATGATGTAGTTTTTACTTCGATGATTGTTGTGATTCATTTATATAGTTGGTTTAGTGATTTTAATTGTATCATATTGGATTTTCTGATATGGCGATGAGGATGAAGGAGGTATTTGTATTTTACAGTTAAAAATATCACAAAAAATATCAGGGGATCGGAGACCAACCAAAGTGGAATTCTAGGTGGATTGAATGAGGTCACCATGGCAACTTTTTTATTGTGTTGTGTGTTGTTTGGTTAGAGACTCCCATGGGGATCATCTTTACATGTGACCATGGGGTTGTGTATTTTTAATTAGTAGGTTTCTTTTTTATTTTTGTATGTATTTTATTAGTAATGTGTTCCCTTGTTTTAATTAATTTAAATTGTGATAGAATTAATGTGAGAATCATATGGTTAAAATTTAAATAAATTAAACTGGGATATGGGAAAGTAATAATGAAATTTGTTGGTTTGTATTTAATTTGTAATTGATGTGTAAGTTGTGTAAGAGATTGTGTAAGTCAGATTTTGGAGTAAGATATACTCCACCTCCATGAAAAATTCGAATTTGTCCTTGGGGGCTGTTTTTGGAGGCTTGTGGGACAAGTAAAACTTGTCTCATGCCTCTAAATTTAATCTACCAATCATAATTATGGATGGAGATGTGAATTGTGACTTTTATAATTAATTTTAAGTCTTGTTGCATGTTTATAATTACACTTTTTTACATTTTAATTAATTTTCTTTCCCTTGAGGTGTGGGCTTTTTAGAGTGTGTAAGTTAGTTGTCATATTTTTCACCCACTCTCTTTATTGTGCTTGGGAGAATGGAGTTTTCCTTTTGTGTTTAATTAGAGGATGTGTGATGTGGCATCCTACATGGATCCACATCATCCTCTTCTCTCCATATTCTATTTAATTCAAACTCTTGCCTTGTTTTTGGGTTGTGGAACCTTTTTGCATTCTTTCTTGGGGGCACATTTTTCTTGTGTGGAGCTCTTGTTTTTGGAGGAAGTTGGAGAAAGATTTGCATGCTTGGAGTTTTCTATTTTGGATTGTGTTTTAGCATTTGAATCTTGTTGTTTGGAGAAAAAAGTAACCATGGAGAGGTAGGAATTTAACTCTCCTTTTATATGATGTCATTTTCTTGTTGTGTTGTGTGGATAGTGCATGCTTTGTTTTATTTGTTTGTTGGTTGGGTAGACTGCCATAGGGATGGTGTAGGAGAAGGCTATTGGGATTCCATGTGGGGGGCATAAGGGAATTCCATTGGTATCATAATTTAGTGGAGGTAGTTTGAGTTTGGGATCCACCATGGAAAATAAATAGCTTGCATTTATTACTTTGTGGGGGCATAAGGAAATCTGTGGGGGAATAAAGAGGGATTTGTGGGGGCATAAGGAAATGTGTGTGATGAATTATTTTGCTGGTTTGTTATTGGTAGATGAAAAAATTCCAATTGGGAGGCATAATTAGCTTCCCCCATAGACCTTGCTCCTTTGGCTTGCATGATCAAGCCTGAGTTCTATTTTGAAATGATTTTAAATGTAGTTGTGAACTACTTGTTTTTGTGTTGAATTGTGTTTTTTTAAAAAGAAATGTGTATGTGAAAGAATGATGTGTTGTGGAAGCCAGTTATTGCCATGGTTGAATTACACCTCTTATTGTATTTTGGTTGGGGCTTGGGGCCAATTATTAAGGATTTTCCTTTCATTGGATATCTTGGTTGGGTGGAGAGTGTTTCCTTTCCCCTCTTTTGTTGTGATCAACTAGAGAAAAGAGAAAATGTGCATGTTGTTGTCCTAGAGCAAAAGAAAAGTGTAGTTTGACAGTCCCTTGTGAAAACACATTCATTTGTAATCCTTTCCCACATGATGTGGATGAAATTGTAATAGTTATGTTATAGAGAAATGATGTTGTAATTGATTATGAGAATGTATATTTGAATTGAGAAAGACATTTGTTTTCTGCTCTGTACATTGGAAAGAGATAAATTGAATGTTGTTATTGTTTTCCAACATTGAAATATGTAAAGTATATGATTGGAATTAATAAAGAAGTGCAAGTTCGTATGTCCTTTGCATTGTTGTGTTGAATTAGAAATATCAAATTGGGATTGGAATCTTTGTTTAGAAATTTAAAAAAAGAAGAAATACGTGTGTAAGAATTATATGGCATTGTCTATTTTGAAATATGTTAAATTGGAAATCAGATTTTACAATTTAACTTGGAAATGATTTGGTTAGAAACAAATGATTGTATTGGATTAGTTTAGGAATGAAGTATCACACTTAAATGATAAAATGGATATATAGAGTTTTCCTTGAAATGAATCTCTGCTGCAATTTAAAAAAAAATGATAAATTTAAATATAATGCATAGTTCAGACGTACACACTTTAATCAACTTGAAAATGATATATTTTAGGATGCTAATATGTTAAGGAACTCATTTTGACAAAGAAATACTTAAGAAAATAATTTTAACATTGCAAATCGAACCCTTTTCCCTTCCCTGACCATTTTCCTCGGCATTTGTTGGACCAAATTAAAATTTAAATAAATTACACAAATAAACTTCCCTAAAAAAATTTAAATCTCCCTAGATCAATTCTCAATTCCTGTTTAGCATGTTGAGTGAAGGAGGAGATCCAATTTAATCAAAATTGGAAGTTAGAAATTACCAGTTTTCGAATTAAAATCCTACAAATCATTTTTGAAAAATTCCCCATTTAAGCTTCATCAAAATATAAAAATTATGTTTTTGTGCAAAGAGGACATTGAGAGATTTCCAAAAAGTCCTCGTTTTCCCAAAACTGAGCTTCTAGCTCAAGTTATGACACTTTGAATTTTTTGAGCCTTGGCGGGAAAATTTGGGAAAATTTTCCTTGATGGGCCCATCTGAAAAATTTCCCTTCGAATTGCCTCGAAATTTGTTTTTGAAAATTTTGGTATGGGAAAAATTTTAAATTTTCCTCCACTAGCCCTCAACCAATCAAAGGCTACCACATGTCCTCATGGGGCAATGGTGGAGGTGTGGCATTTTCTTTACCCTTAGAATTTGTAAAAATTTTGGAAAAATTTTCCTTTTAGCCCCCGTCACTTTGTGACCAATAACAAGCTGCCACGTGGCATCTTTGGAGTGCAAGTAGAGGGGGTGGACCCTTTATTTATTTTTATTTTTTACCTTTATAAATTTTAAAAAAATTTCTTCCGCGGCGCCGCACTTCATGCCCTTGCCTTGGGATTTTCTCTTCGCGGTGCACGGACTGTGCGCGCCTTTTCACCCCAATTTCACCTATGGCGAAATTCGATGATATTCTCCATCACCTGCCTCTCCCTTTCTTTTCTCCCCATGGTGTTTTGTGTAGTGCCAAATGTCCTCGGTGGACCCAGCGTGCGTGGGCTCTGTTTGAATTTTCTTTCCTTTGGGTGGGGTGCCCCAAATTCTTCCGTCGCTCTACCCTTCCCCTGTTTCCCGGCATTGTCTCGGTGACTACCATGTGTCCGTGGAGGACCCACAGAGGCACGGTAAAATTGGTAAATTTCTCCCACATAAGTAAAATTTCCTTAAGTCACCAAGCGACCCACCAACTCACCAAAGAGGTTTTTCCTCGTCTTGACACGTGTCCCCTTGTGGAAAATTTGACTCCAAAACTCTGCGACCATAAATAGAGTTGTCTTGGAGTTAGGAGGAATTATTTATATCACCTGTAAAGGTGAAAAATTTTCTATCCAATGGGAATGATTTAGGAAATTTTGGAAGTGTTAAGTATGAGAAAAATAAATCTGAAACTCTAAGCTTGTTAGAGAGTGGGTGTGGGGGTAAATTACTTTGAACCTAGCTGAAAATTCTAACCCTAAAAAGTGAACCATGTGAAATTGAAAATTTTTAATGAAGGAAAAATATGTTCTAGTAATTTGAATTTGTTCCAAACCTAATAGGGTCAACTATTGTCTTGGAACTTGGTTGTGGACATTTCTAATAAAAAAAATGATTCCATAATTTTCTAGCTAGTCCTAGGTTGTTTCTTGGGTCTCAAGTGGGTTTTTAAGCATGGATCACATTTTGGTATCGAGCGGTGGTTCAAAATCTTGGACCATTGGGTACACTAGAAAACTTGAGACATAAGCTTAAACCTATCACACTTTAGAACCTAGAAAACAACTTAGTTAGAAATTTGTATATTTTAGTAAACATGGAAGTTGTGTAAAACTTAGAAAAATGAACTAAATCTCACTTTGGTCTATGCAGGAGGCTCGCACGGGTGCGAGGAACCTTCATAGAGACTTAGACTCACCACCACCACCCCCACCACTGGATCAGGGTGTAGCAGGCTATTCTACCTCAAATTCTAAAGACCCTTTAGGAGGTTAATGTCGCTCTACGCAGAGGGTTAGAAGGAGGACATGTAGCTAGTCATGACAGAGCCCTTATATTGAGGGTCGTGTATCTCCTCAACCCAATTAGGAGCATAAAGGAGAGAACACTCATGTGGAGTTAGCCAGAGAAGAGTCACCACCTAGGAGATAGGGTGACATAGTTCTAGAGCATAGAGAGAGGTCTCAAAGCCCTAGGCTTAGGGATGAGCATGCTGAGAGACCTAGAGGCCATCAGACCATAGCAATGGATCACATCAGGGAGATCTTGAAGCTTCACCATTGCATTACTCGGGTGACATGGGTTGATTTCAGGCAGAGGCCCACGGCTAGTGAGCTTGAGTGGTTACTTTGAGCTTTGCCCTTGTTCTTGTAACATGAAATCTCATGTTGTGATCCATCTACCGAGAGATGGAGCATGAGTATGGTGGACGAAAGAGGAGTAGAAAATCTATATGGATTTAAAGATAGTGACCTAGGAGCTATTTGAGGAGAGATTCTAGAGTAGGTATCTATCATGGAGGTTCATATTGTAGAGGAAACTCAGGGTAAGACCCATAGGCTAGAGACCGAATTAGGAGCCGCATACATGCAGATGTAGGATGGTAAATTGAGGGGGTCAATAAACCTTCCTCATGGTGGATAGGGTATGGGACAATCATCCTTTAGGCCATAACAGTTGCAGTAGTCCTACCCACCTCATATTCCTCCACAGAACTGATGCATAGAGAGGTCAGAGTATGGGGCCTCCTCCTAGGGGTCCCATCAGGACACAGGTGGTGGACCTAGAGCTCGATCAGTGGGAGCTCACCCACGAGAGACCTTTAGGGCACCTACTTTGGAGGTTCTACTCATTGGGGAGGATTAGGAGGATGTTTTGTATGTGGAGTTCTTGATACTTTTGGAGAGATTTCTTATAGAATGCTAACAATAAGAGTAAGACATAGATTTATGAGTTGATTTGTTGGTGACATGGGGCGAGCCACGGGTTTATGTAGTGGTTGAGAACTTCTAGATAGAGTACCGAGCACAATAATTGAGACCACAGGCAACATTGGTGGTATTCCCACCTCTTTATTATTTGATTCTGTTCTTCTAATTCTTTCATTGCACCATCTTTAGTAGAGTGATGTAGGGCCGCAATTTGGTGGTAGTTAGGCGAGTCTTAGTTGGGATGTAGAGATGGCTTCGGAGCCAAGATCCCTATAGAATCCTTAGTTAAGGAATGTGTAGTGGATTTGGGACCTTTCACCACTACCTCGAGATCTCTGTAACCTTCCTTTGGGCTTGTATGGAGTCATTTTTGGTATGGATTGGTTATGCACACGAGGGCTAGGGACGGATTGTTATCATAAGACTATATATTGTGTAGATGATTTGGGAGTTAAGTTGGTGATTTCTACGGTTAGAAGACCCGTTTCTATTCGCACCATCTCCGCTATGCGTTAAGCGGTGTGTGCGATGGGGTTGTCAAATGTATGTTGTTACGCTTAGTGACAGAACATAGGATGGGCCTAGTGGACCATCACTACATGATCATCCCATTTTGAGAGAGTTTTCGATGCTTTCTAGGGGAGCTCATCGGGGTTACCACCCCCACATGAGGTTTATTTTAATATATATCTAGTTCTTGGAGTAGAGCCTATCTCACGAGCACCTTATCGAGATGACCACCCTAGAGCTTTGTGGAGCTCAAGTTACACTCAAGGGTATTTTGGAGGAAGGCCTTATCCATCCTAGTGTATCCCCTTGGGGTGCACTAGTGATCTTTAATGAAGAAGAAGGATGGATCCTTATGGTTGTGTATTGATTACCACCAAATTTAACAAGGTAATGATCAAGAATCATTATCCTCTTCCTTGTATTAATGACTTATTTGATCGATGAAGGGAGCCACAATTTTCTCTAAGATTGATATCAAGTCGAGGTACCATCATTTGACGATTTCGAAGGTAGACATTCGTAAGACTAAAAGGAATGATTACCGATCATGCCAAGCCAAGAACACAGATGTTAATCAAACATCATGATCAATAAGATGAAATAAATTCACTAGAATAACTTTACATAAACCTTTGCAAAAAAATGAGCAAAAATATCATATATTATTATAGAACTCAATGAAATACAATGAGAATGGACCTTGCTTATATAGGCAAGGAATAACAATCTAAGAACCAATCAAGGTCGTAGATCAAGCCATAAATCATGGAAAGAACTAGTCATCAAAGAACTAGTCAAGTCCATAGATTTATGAGAGAACTAGACATCAAGGATCTAGTCAATACCATATATCTAGGAAAGAACTAGTCAATACCGTAGATCAAGGAAAGAACTATACCTAACAACTAGATAATATCTCCTAGTATCTAAATAAATAAAAGAAATATCCACACACATAAGTGGGTGAGGATAAATACAATAAAGGTAAATAATGTACCTAGGTGAACATGAGCTAAGGTAAATACCTACTTTAACACCCCCCCTCAAGTGAAGCTAGGGGCCAAAATAGAAGTGGCATGTCCACATTATGAGTCCCGTAACTAGGCCTGATGAGGTACTCATGTACAATATATCCATGAAGAAATCTCAAACCAAAATAAGGAAAGAATCTTGCTATAAGGAAAGAGAAAGAAGGATAATAAGGAAGATGTTCTCATGAACACCCCCAAGAACAACTTCTGAAACCCCAAGAATTCCACACAACTCAAGGTAGTGAGGTGATGCAAAAGGCTTCATAAAGATGTCTACAACCATGTTCTTTGAGTCGGAAGGTACTCCATCCCTGAATGTGCTACCGAATAAAGTGGATGTGTATCTCGATATGCTTGGTCTCACTGGTGCTTAACTGGGTTGCGAGAAATGTGAATTGCACTTTGGTTGTCACACCAAAGTACAATCAGTGAATCCTGTGGGAATCTAAACTCTGTCAATAATTAGTGAAGCCAAAGAATCTGCTAACTTATCTGTAAATCGCTGCCCCGTACTCTACCTCTCCGAAGATGAAAGTGAAATGGCCTGCTTTTTTTGCACACCCAAACAATTGGAGAAGAACCAAGATAGAAAAGATAGCCAAAAGTAGAATGCATGTCATCAATAGAATCTGACCAATCTAAATTTGTATACCCAACCAACCGATTAGAAACCCTAGTGTAGTGTAGGCCAAAGTGGAAAGTGCCCCTGTAAATAGCGTAAAATCCTTTTAGCAACCTACCAATGACTATTATGAGGAGAATGTGCAAACCGAGATACAAGAAATACTACAAATGAAATATCGGGGGTAAGTATGGGTCAAGTACATGAGACTCCCAACCAACTTCCTATACAATGTAGGATCAAAAGTGGTGTGGTACATGTGAATATAAGAGTAACCTCGGACTGAAAAGGAGATGGAATTTTCTTAGAATCAGCCATATCAAAGCGCCCAAAGAAGATCATGCGTGTATTTTTTGACTCAAATGAATCCTTGAATGTGTTTAAGAAATCTGAAAACAAAGGAAATAATGGAATAACCCAAGATATGTCATGTCAAACTATATAGAAAGAGCCCTGAATACACTTTGAATGTGGGAAGAAGAGCTGCCAATAAGTAACATATCATCAACATACAAGACAAGTATCATAATATCCTCACCAACATGTTGGAGATACACTGTAGGATCGAGTGAAAATGAAAAAACTAGTAGATAGAAGAAAAGAATCCATCTTCTCATACCAAGCCTAGAGGGGCTTGTTTGAGACCGTAGAGAGACCTTCGGAGCCTACAAACAAGAGAAGAATCTTGAAAAAATCTATCCGGCTACTCCATGTATATTTTCTCTTGTAGATCTCCATGTAAGAAGGCACTCTTCACGTCCATCTGGTATACAAGCCACCCCTATGATGCAGCAATAGCAAGTACAAGGAATACAGAATCCATCTTGGCAACAGGTACAAAAGTCTCAGAGTAATCAATACCTTCGACTTGTGAAAAAAACCTTTGCAACAAGATGAGCCTTATACTTGTCAATGGACCCATCAATTACGTATTTGGTTTGGTATACCCACTTACACCTAACCATCTTTCTTCCTTTAGGAAGAGATACCAAATCCCAAGTATGATTCTTCATCAAAGAAGAATACTCAGCTGCCATCGCATCATCCCACTCCGGTATCCCATGAGCCTTTGAAAAAGACTGTGGATCCTTAGAAACTGCCTAACACAAAAGTCTAGAACCTGTAGAATGTGTGTGATGATTCCTAGTGGGTGGAAGATCCTCTATGAAAGGTGTTACCTTAGAAATTGTAGTATGAGCCCACTTAGGCATAGTGACAACATCAGTGGGAATAGGATCCTCAATGGCATCTATAACCTCCTCATCAATATCCTCAAAGAAATGATCCAAAGATGAGATGAAGAAGAAGAAGGAATGGAAGAAGATGAAGAATCACGAGGAGTGAAATTCTCATCAAACTAAACATGTGTTTGAAAAAGAACATCATGTGTATCGGATCTAAAAGATGATAAGCTCTCATGTCCTCACAATACCCTATAAAGATCGAGGGTTTACTCTTCTTATCCAAATATTTCCTTTTCTTATTTAGCACAAAGGCCCAAGCATAGCTCCCAAAGACTTGAAAAAATGAGACATTTGGTTTAGTGTTGGACCAAGCTTCCTCTAGAGTCAAATGCTCTAGTGCTCTGTGTGGTGTGTGATTCTACATATAGTTAGCACAATTAACTATTCGCTAGGTAATAGATAGGAGGTATATCTCTAAAATGCATCATACAGCTTAGCCATTTCCTTAAAAGTTCTATTCTTCCTTTCTACTAATACATTCTATTGTGGAGCATGAGGAACAAAATGCTGATGAATAATGCCTTGAGTTGCCAAAAATTCAGAAAACTCATTACTTCAAGTACTCCCCCATTATCGTGTGAAGTTTTTTTATGCTACTAGAAGATTATTTCACGACCAAAGCCTTAAAGACTTTTAAGTGTGAAAGAACACCACTTCTGTACTTGAGAAAATAAACCCAAGTACGCCTCGAGAAATTATCAATAAATGTAAGTGCATACTTAGCTCCATTGAAATATGGGGTAGAAAGAACCATCAAGTCACTATGCACAAGCTCAAGTGGTGAAGAAGATCTCTTAGAAAATTCTTAGGAAAAGGATCTTGATGTTGTTTCCCTAATGAAAAACCATGACAAACTCCCTTAAGACAAGAAACTCTAGGAAGACCATCTACCATACCATGAGTGCTCAACTCCTTCAAATATCTGTAATTGAGATGTCCAAATATTTCATGCTAAAGCTTACTTTCTGAATCTGCATGAGAAACCAATCCTAACCCTATAGAAGAAGTGTCATCAAAACCCTCAAAGTGATATAGTCTATAACTATGATCAATAATACCCTAAGTAATTAGTGAATGAGGCTCCAACAAATTTCATACTTCTGCTCCATGTGGTGTAAAAGTCACTATTTTTCCTTTACCAGAATGACAAATTTGATTTACAAAAAGAAAATTTGTAGTGATGTTAGGAACATATAGTGCATCTTAGATACTGCCACCATCAATTTGTATATCACCTTTTCCATCAACAAAAAGAAGGAAGAATCTACAACCTTAATTTTTGAAGTAGAACTCAAACCTAGAGAAATAAAAGACTCTTGAAAAAGTCATGTGATGAGAGGCACCGAATCTATAACCCAATTGTCTCGCAAGTTGGTGATCGAGATCTTCCAACAACATTAAGTACTTTTCCATGTTGATTAGAAGGAGGTGGAGTGGATATAGAAATTTTTGTTTCTTGACTACATCCTCTAAAGCATGCATTCAATTATAACACCTATGTTCTTCATGATTACTACTCCCAAAAAAAGCATGAACAATAGACTTATTCTTGGATTTAAAGACTCATTGGGTTTTAAGTTGTTTTCTTTGGGTTTAGGAGCATTTTGAGATGGAGAAGGTGTGGATTTGGTTTTATTGTTTGGTTTTCCCTTGCCCTTAGGATTAGATGCAACTAATGCCTTTTGAGAGGTGGAAGACTCGAGGTGAGATAATTGGATTCTTCCCTAGTAAGTATTTCATAAAATGTTTCTAAGTTAGGCATTTTGAAGGTGTCACCTAAGGCATCCATGCTAGAGAAAAAGGTAGAAGCTAAAATTTGGAATGGTCCTCTCAACTTGGATAGAATCAAGTAAACACACTCTTCATCTTTCTTATCACTTCCACTCCCCTTTAACTATGTCAAAAATGCTTGAACTTGGTAATATAGTCTATAATTGTTGGAAAATATTCAGGGATTAAGAGAGTGATCTCAATTTCAAGTTGCATGGCTCTCATATGATCCACCTTACCAAATAAATCCTCCAATTTCTCCCATAATTTGAAAGGAGAGTTACACTTTTCTAAATGAAATAAAAGAATGTCACTGACATAAGTTCCTATCAAACCCATACACTCATCAAATTTGCACTGGTACTGAAATTTCTCATATTCTCTAGTGAACACTGGTTATTCTTTACAAGTTAAAGCCCATAATCCTTTCCGCTTAATTATTGTTTCCATTTTTGGTTTCCATGTGTGGTAATTATGTGTTGTTAATGGCTCAACATGATCTAATGTAGAAGTAGATGCCATCCTCAAAAAAAAAATCACCAAAAGAAAGGGAAGAACCAAGAAATGCAACAAGAGCCCCAAGCAATGCAACAAGAGCCCCCCAGATTTTGGTACTTTATAATGAGTGCGTGTTACAATATGAAACTTTATAATTATAGTGCAATTCTCAAAATAAATATTTCCAATGGAAAGAGCATAGAAAAAAAAGCACTTTTATAAAAAAACAGACTAAACCGAGTTACCGATCAAAAGTTACAAGATTTTCAAAATTATGCTCTACTATGTATTTTAGTTTCCACTAAAATAGAATAAAATAATCTTTCCTTCACCACAAAAATAAAATGAAAGGGGGCTGGAGTTAAGCACCTACTAGTATGAATCACAAGCTTTAAGTCCTCATATGACCATACCATATGACTAGGGGCTAAGGATTTCAATGGGTGTCATTGGTTTTCGAAAAGTCACATTAAACTACTTCTTTTGGTAAAAACTACTATTCTAGACTATACTAAAAGTGACCTTTGCCGCTTTCCTGAAATAGTAATAGTCGTGCACAACATCCGTGGACCCCTACCAAAAAGGAAAGAAACGTATTTTCGAAAAATCCCTCCTTGTACAAACCAAAAATTCTATGCCTGCAACAAAAAAATACCCAGATTGGATCTCAAGAAACCCAGCAAAACCCAAAAAAATTCTATATTTCCTTTTTGAATGGCACAAATCTCGAGGTGAATCCAATATGTTTCTCTACACAAAAAAAAAAAAAAAAAATGAAAAACAGAAATGACTACCTCCCGAATGGTCGAGTTTACAGCTGATCTTAGGGTTTTGCTACCTTCTGGATCCAATGGAAGCCTTTGTTTTGCATAAAAATGCATGTAGCAAAAAAATATGAGAAAATCCTGAATATATGAATATATAAAGAATTTATTTGTAAAATAAAACTTATAGATGAATGTCAATAGCAATCTCCTACTCTAATACCATAAAAGGAACAATAACTAGATTGTGTCAAGCCAAGAACACAAATACTAATCAAACATCATGATCAATAATATGAAAGCAATTTGCTAGAATAACTTTACATAAAACTTTGCAAACAAATGAGCAGCAATATCATATATTATTATGGAACTCAATGAAATACAATGAGAATGGAATTTGCCTATATAGGCAAGGAAATAACAATCTAAGAACCAATCAAGGTCATAGATCAAGCCATATATCATGGAAAGAACTAGTCATTAAAGAAATAGTCAAGTCCATAGATTTATGAGAGAACTAGACATCAAGGATCTAGTCAATACCATATATCAAGGAAAGAAATATACCTAACAACTAGATGATATCTCCTAATATCTAAATAAATAAAAATAAATATCCACACACATAAGTGGGTGAGGATAAATACAATAAAGGTAAATAATGTACCTAGGTGAACATGAGCTAAGGTAAATACCTACTCTAACAAAGACTACCTTCTGCATGAGATATGGGCACTATCGGTTCACGGTGGTGCCTTTTGGTTTGACTAATGCCCTCGCAGTGTTCATGAGTTTGATGAATGGGATATTCAAGACCTTTTTATATTTCTTCGTGCTCATCTTCCTAGATGAGATTTCGATATACTCACATACACGTGAGGAGCATGAGGAGCACCTTCGACATGTTCTTCAAAGTTGTCTTCGTGAGTAGCAAATTTACAGGAACTTGGAGAAGTGTGCTTTGTTTCAGATAGAAGTGCAATATTTGGGTCATATCATTTCTGGGAAGGTATCATTGTCAATCCTTCCAAGATTAGAGCAATTATGGATTGGGTAACACCCACTATAGTGACCAAGGTGCGTAGATTCATGGGATTAACGAGGATACTACTAGAGATTTGTTCAGACTTCTCTCGTTGCACACCTTATCACTTCCATTTAGAGGAAAGGGGAGAATTTTTTTGGTCAAACAGATATGACTAGGCCTTCAGAAACTGAATTAATGCCTCACCATAACACCTATTCTTACAATGTGGATTCCATAGGGTGATTTCTTTGTTTACACTGATGCTTCGTTGACAAGCCTTAGAGGTGTGATAATGCAGAGGGAAAAGTAGTAGCTTTTGAGTCTCACAAACTCAAAGATCACAAGCTTAGTTATCCAACCCATGATCTTGAGCTTGTGACAGTTTTGGCATGCTTTGGTTAGATGGATACATTTTATTCTTGGCAAGAGATTCACACTCAGGCAGATCACTTGAGTCTTCGCCACCTCTTCACGCAACCCAATCTCAATGCGTGCATAGCGGCTTGGATGGAGTTGCTTTATGAGTATGACATGGAGATCGAGCATGTGAATGGGAAGTATAATGTGGTAAAAACACTCTCATCAAATGGAGACATGTGGCTATGACCACTTTAGTGAGCAACAGATTTATGCGGAGTAGGATTCTTAAGTAGCTACCCTTGATAGCTTCTACATTGCGCTTTGAGAAGAGATCGAGTCATAGAGACCCCTTGAGGGAAGTTTAATGGATTTACCTTAGAGGAAGATGGTCTTCTTAGGCACTCGAGGATGGATATATGTTCCCAAAGATGGAGGCTTGAGGCGGGACATCCTGGTAGAGGCACATCTTGTACCTTATTCAGCCCATCCTAGGGTGAAGAAGATGTACACCACCTTGAGACAACTGTATTATATCATTGGAGAGGACTTCATCGAGACATGGCTCATTTTTTGTCACAATGTTTAGAGTTCTAGAGGGTTAAGGCCAAGAATTAACATCCAATAGGCCATCTTTATCCTCATGCTATCTTTGGAATGGAAGTGGGACACCATTTCCATGGATTTCATTGTTGGGCTACCGATATCGAGATATAACCATGACGCCATTATGGTCACGGTTGATAAATTGAAAAAAGTGGTTCACTTTTCTCCGGTGAAGACCACTTACATAGCTAGATCAATGACATGAGTATATTTGGATGAGATTTTCAAGTTTCACAGATTACCGTAGAAAATCATTTATGACCGTGATCCCTTATACAATTCACATTTATGGACTACCATGTAGTATGTCCTTGGGATGAGGATCAACCTCAACATATAATATCACCCCGAGATAGATGGAAAGATCAAGTGGGTGAATCAAATTTTAGAGGACATGCTTAGGATGTATGTAATGGATCAAGAAAACTAAGTGGGAGGAGTACTGTACTTAGTGGAGTTTGCCTACAATAATAGTTTTTAGAGTTCCATAGGCATGACTCCTTTTCAGGATTTTTATGGTAGAGAGTGTAAGACATCTCTTAGATGGGAGAGGTTAGAGGATAGAGTATATCTTAGACTAGCTCTTCTACATGACATGGAGCAGCAGGTGGTGTTGATCAGGAAGAGATTACAAGAGGCACAAGATAGGTAGAAGAAGTATGCGGATCAGCATATGATTGACCGTAGTTTTGATGTGGGCATGAAGGTGTTCCTTCGTGTCAGGCCACACAAGAGCCCTACCCATTATGGAAAAGGTTCTAAGTTGGCTCCTATATTCATTGCTCCTTTAGAGATCTTGGAGCGTATTGGCCCTTTGGCCTACATTCTAGCTTTGCCACCCAACTTGTCTCGTATACATGATGTTTTTCATGTTTCAGTTCTCAGAAGATATATTATAGATCCTTCTCATGTGTTAGATTAGACATCATTATAGGTGCAAGATCAGGGGTAGGTGATGGTGGAGCACGTTCATATCTTAGATCATAGGACCCTAGGCCTTTGAGGCAAAGAGGTTGATCAAGTTCAGTGCGGGGGACAGAGATATGATGAGACTAACTACTACAGGAGGATGCTACTTTATTATGAGTTCGGTTTCCACATTTTTTCCAAAGTGACTTCCAGGAGAAATTTGAGTCTAAGGGGAGGGGATGTAGTGCCCAATTCCTTTGACACCTTTTAATGCTTATGTTGATACTATTGATTACATTATAGACATTATTATGTTTTAATTTAGTATGTTGTTAGACATTGATCGGGGATTATCATTGATCTAGATTTGAGTATGATGCATGATGATTATTAGATGCACCTTATATGTGGATGATGATATATTATTAGACATGGATGTTCATGGATGTTGTTCAAACATGTGTTTTTGGATACTATGAGTAGATCTAGAAAATAGATCTTTTATGATAATGATATAGTTGTTGATTAAAAATGAAAATGATGTAGTTGTTACTTCGATGATTGTTGTGATTCATTTATATAGTTGGTTTAGTGATTTTAATTGTATCATATTGGATGTTCTGATATGGCCATGAGGCCAAAGGAGGTATTTGTATTTTACAGGTTAAAAATATCACAACAAAACATCGGGGGATCGGAGACCAACCAAAGTGGAATTCTAGGTGGATTCAACGAGGTCACCATGGCAACTTGTTTTGTTTGTGTGTTGTTTTGTTAGAGATTCCCATGGGGATAATCTTTACATGTGACCATGGGGTTGTGTATTTTAATTAGTGTGTTTATTTTATTATTGTTGTATGTATTTTATTAGTAATGTGTTCCCTTATTTTAATTAATTTAAATTGTGATAGAATTAATGTGAGAATCATATGGTTAAAATTTAAATAAATCAAATTGGGATATGGGAAAGTAATAATGAAATTTGTTGGCTGTTTGTATTTAATTTGTAAGGGATGTGTAAGTTGTGTAAGAGCTTGTGTAAGTCAGATTTTGGAGTAAGAAATACTCCACCTCCATGACAAATTCGAACTTTTCCTTGGGGTTGTTTTGGAGGCTTGTGGACAAGTAAAACTTGTCCCATGCCTCTAAATTTAATCTACCAACCATACTTATGGATGGAGATGTGATTTTTGAATTTTATAATGAATTTTAATAGTCTTTTTGCATGTTTTTAATTGCACTTTCATTAGAGTGTGTAAGTAACTTGTCATATTTTTCACCCACCTCTTTATTGTGCTTGGGAGATATGAGTTTGCGCTTGTGTTGAATTGGATGATGTGTGATGTGGCATCCTACATGGATCCACATCATCCTATTCTCTCCCTCTTCTATTTAATTCAAACTCTTTCCTTGTTTTTGGGTTGTTGAACCTTTTTGCATTCTTCCTTGGGGGCACATTTTTCTTGTGTGGAGATCTTGTTTTTGGAGGAAGTTGGAGAAAGCTTTGCATGCTTGGAGTTTTATGTTTTGGACTATGTTTTGGCATTTGAAGCTTGTTGTTTGGAGACAAAAGTAACCATAGAGAGGTAGGAATTCAACTCTCTTTTTATATGCTATCATTTTCTTGTTGTGTTGTGTGGATAGTGCATGCTTTATTTTATTTATTGGCTCGTTGGGTAAACTACCATAGGGATGGTGTAGGAGAAGGCTATGGGGAATCCATGTTGGGGGCATAAGGGAATGTGATTGGCATTAGAATTTTTTGATGGAGTTTGGGTTTTGGATCCACCATACAAAATAAATAGATTGCATTTCTTACTTTGTGGGGCACAAGGAAATTTGTGGGGGGCATAAGGAGGGATTTGTGGGGGCATAAGGAAATGTGTGTGATGAATTATTTTGGCAGGTTTGTTATTGGTGGATGCCCAAATTCCAATTGGGAGGAATAAGTAACTTCCCCCATAGACCTTTCTCCTTTGTCTTGCATGATTAAGTCCAAGTTCTATTTTGAAATGATTTTAAATGTGGTTGTGAACTACTTGTTTTGTGTTGAATTGTGTTTTTAAAAAAGAAATGTGTATGTGAAATAATGCTTTGTTGTGGAAGCCAGATTATTTCCATGGTTGAATTACACATCTTATTGTATTTTTGGTTGGGGCTCGGGGCCAATGATGAAGGAAGGCTTCTCCTTTCATTGGATGTCTTGGTTGGGTGGAGAGCATTGCCTTTCCCCCTCTTTTTTGTGATCAACTGGAGAAAAGAGAAAATGTGCATGTTGTTGTCTTGGAGAAAAAGAAAAGTGCAGTTTGATAGTCCCTTGTGAAAACACATTCATTTGTAATCCTTTCCCACATGATGTGGATGAAATTGTAATAGTTATGTTATGGAGAAATGATGTTGTAATTGATTATGAGAATGTATATTTGAATTGAGAAAGACATTTGTTTTCTACTTTGTACATTGGAAAGAGATAAATTGAATGTTGTTATTGTTTTCCAACATTGAAATATGTAAAGTATATTATTGGAACCAATAAAAAGTGCAATTTCATCTCTCCTTTGCATTGTTGTGTTGAATTGGAAATATCAAATTGGGATTGGAATCTTTGTTTAGAAAAAAAAGAAGAAGAAATACGTGTGTAAGAATTATATGGCGTTGTCTATTTGGAATATGTTAAATTGGAAATCAGATTTTACAATTTAACTTGGAAATGATTTGGTTAGAAAAATTTATTGTATTGGATTAGTTTAGGAATGAAGTAGCACACTTAAATGATAAAATGGATACATAGAGTTTTCCTTGAAATGAGTCTCTGCTGCAATTTAAAAAGAAAATTGGTAAATTTAAATATAATGCACAGTTCAGAATGACACACATTAATCAACTTGAAAATGATATATTTTAGGATGCTAAGATGTTAAGGAACTCATTTTGACAAAGAAAGACTTAAGAAAATAATTTTAACATTGCAAATCGAACCCATTTCCCTTCCTCAGCCGTTTTCTGTCATTTGTTGGACAAAATTCAAATTTAAATAAATTAAACAAATCAAATTCCCTAAAACACTTTAAAATCTCCCTAGATCAATTCTCCATGCCTGTTTGGCATGTTGAGTGAAGGAGGAGATCCAATTTAATCAAAATTGAAAGTTAGAAATTACCAGTTTGCTAATTAAAAGTCTCAGTAGATTGTTTTTACAAAATTGACCCTTTAAATGTCATCAAAATGTTAAATTTATATTTTTTTGCAAAGAGGACATCACAAGATTTCCAAAAAGTCCTCATTTTCTTAAAACCAAGCTTCCTAGTTCAAGTTATGACACTTTTAAGTTTTTGAGCCTTGGTAGGAAAATTTGGGAAAATTTTCCTGGCGAGCCTATGACACAAAAATTTCTCGTCAATGCATTAGAATTTTCTTTTTGAAAATTTTGTTCTGAAAAATTTTGTTCAGAATTACAGTGGTGGAGGTGTGGAATTTTCTTTTCCTTAGAATTTTTGAAATTTTTTGAAAAAATTTCCTTTTAGCCCCATCGGCCCGCGGCCAATCACAAGCTGCCACGTGGCAGCTTTGGGTGCTAGTGGAGGGGGTGGACCCTTTGTTTATTTTTAGTTTTTTCCTTTGGAATTTTTTGAAAATTTCTTCTGCGGCCCCACACTTCCACCCTTGCCTTGGGATTTTCTCTTCCGCAGTGCGTGGACCCGCTCACGCCTTTTCACCCCAATTTCCCCTTTGGTGAAATTCATCGATATTCTCTGCCACCCACCTCTCCCTCTCTCTTCTTCTTGTGGCATTTTGTGTAGCTCCACATGTCCTTAGTGGACCAATGGGTGCATGGGTGCTGTTGGAATTTTCTTCCCTTTGGGCGGAATGCCCCAAATTCTTTCGCCGCTCTGCCCTTCCTGTTTCCCCAACATTGTCTCGGGTAGCCACGTGTCCTTGGAGGACCCGCGGAGGCGTGGGCACAATTGGGAAATTTCTCCCATGCAAGGAAAATTTCCTTAAGCCACCCCACGACCCGCCAACTCGCCAAAGAGGTTTTTCCCTCCTCTTGACACGTGTCCCCTTGGGGAAAATTTGACTCCAAAACTCCACCTGACCATAACTAGAGTTCTACTAGGAGTTAGGAGGACTTCTTTATATCACCTGAAAGGTGAGAAAATTTCCTATCCAATGGGAATGATTTAGGAAATTTTGGAAGTGCTAAGTCTTAAAAAAATAATTTGAAACTCGAGCCTATTAGAGAGTGGGTGTGTGGGTAAATTACTCCGTGAACCTAGCTGAAACTTCTAACCCTAGAAATTGAACCATGTGAACTTGAAAATTGTTAATGAAGGAAAAATACGTTCTAGTAATTTAGATTTGTTCTGGAACCTAATAGGGTCAATTTTTTTCTTACAACTTGGTTGTGGACACTTCTAATGAAAAAAATTATTCCATAATTTTCCATCTATTCCTAGGTTGTTTCTTGGGTCTCAAAGTGGGTTGTTTTAAGTGGGCATCACATATGGTAACTTATTGTTGCACCGGATTACTAACATAGTAAGCAAACCAACTTTATTAATGGAGGTAGATCATAATGATCCACAAGTTATTTGAGACAAGAACAAGCAATAACTTAAGAAAGATGTTTTTTTAGGAAAAATTTCAATGTTTGAGGACAATGCATTTGATACATGCTTCAATTTGCGTGTATGTCAATTTCCAATTTTTGATTTTTTTAATTTTTTACCATTTTTGGATTTTTAATGATTTTTACCAATTTTTAGATTTTTTAAAAAACTTTATATTGTTATTTTTGGAATAAAATACTATAGAATAAATGAAAAATTCATGGGACATAGCTAAAAACATTGGAAGGAAAAATTATGCGCTAGCATAAAGGGTTGGCAAAAACATGCCCCAACATAACAAAAACAGGAAAAATAATTATTTATTAAAATTAATAATCACGACGAGTGTTAGAAGAATTTAGAAGAATCAAGACGGTCCCAAGGCACTTCAGGGGTGAGAGAAATAGGCGGGGGGATGGGTATATAAAACACACCATGGAGGGGTAAAAACCATTGTGCTTATTTTATTTGTTACGAGCCCTTACCATTTTTACTTGTTGATTGATCTCTAACCTACAAGAGAAATGACGAGGGTGTAGAACTGTAAACACCATGTGGATCATGTTCAAGAGTACATGTGGCTTCCTCGGGGATGGCCTACAGGTACACAAAGTGAAAACCTTTACCTGTGTCATTTTGTTAGCATTAAATCGTATTTAATTTGCATTTATTAGAGTAGAAATATGCATGAAAGTGTGAACGTAGCCCGTGAGGTGTGTAGGCATTCTCGGGGAATGCTAGCATGACCTCACATAGGCATGACTACATTGACATTAAAAATTTAGAAAAATATGTTCAAGTCATGCAATAACAAGGTTGCTATAATATGATAACAAGTTTTTTGTCACATGACAACAACCTTGTTGTTGTACAATAATTTTTTTGTTCGGACAACAACCTTGTTGTTACGCAACATCAAACTTTCTATCACATGATAACAAGTTTATTTTCGTGTGACAAGAAGTTGTTTTTGCATGACAAAAAAATTATTTTCGTGCAACAACAAACTTGGTGTCATATAACAACATCCTTCTTGTCATGCTACATAAAATCTATTGTCATGTCCTTTATTGTCGTCCATCCAATGACCAAAAATTTCTATCGCATGTCTCTTAATTTCTCTATTGCGGATCTGATGGTACTTCAAAAGTTCACACGGTGCTTCATTATACTTAGGATAGTACCTTACTAGTAAATTAGTAGTATACTACCTAACAAAATACCTATGTTATATAGGATTAGTTTTAAATAGTAGGTAAAGACAAGCCCTACAAAAAAATATAATGGAAAATTAGGTGAATGGTACAATGTCCTACTTTGAAATAATTGCCATTTTAGATTTTCCAAATATGGAATATTCACCACTAAAATTTTCGCACATCCATTATGGGCTAGGTTCTAGATGGGGATGACATTCGTGGGTACATGGAAGACACACCATATGAAAAGCAAGCCTTTGACAAGGTACAACCTCATATGATTACATGAAGGCCATACATATTATACAAGTGGCCCAAGGATGCTACTCACTCAACACAACCACAAAGTAAAGAACTTTATTATTGGGAGAAGGGACTACATCCTTGAGTGGTACAAAGTGGATACGGTCCAAGGTGATAGTTCGGTCTCATCTAGGGGATTCCCAAGGATGAGATGTGGTATGGGCGGAGATCCAAAGAGACCTTTGATCTTGGGCCTTAGATCTAATTAGGACGAGCTCACACCAGATTTTTATAGGTGATCCCACAATCTTGGCTATAATGATCACAGATAGTAGATCTAAGGACAACTCCATAATACCCGTAATGGTATGCCATAGTGTTTTTGTAAAGATTGACCATACCAAAAGCAATGCTAGATGTAGGTATAGCCATGGAAACACAGGGAGTACGGGCCCAAATCCTAGAGCATAGGCTCGGGAAGATTCATAGGTAGGACCACGGGATGGGCCACAAGTAGACCAGTGACAATATGTATTGGTTCGAGGTAGGTGGTTGTGAAACATCAAGTAGTGGTATAGTTATAAGCACATGCGCTATAAATACCACATCGGTTTCCTCTAAGGGCACCATTACAGAACCTCTGTCACCCTCACATGTGATCCCACAACATAGTCCACCAAGTGGTGGAGAAGATGACAGAGATATAGAGGAGATAGAGGAGGTTATATAGGGTGTCGGAGAGTTATCTTCCTTGTTGAAGAAGTTGTAATAGGTTATAGCCCAAAACTTCATGTTACAATGGAGAAGGGCCGGACCATTATATGAGAGAGACCAGTGACTGCAGAGTGAGATTAGGTATAAACACGGATAGATCAACTCACTACAGAGTGAAATTAGGTGACCGTGGAGAGGGAACATCTACAAGATGAGAGAGATTAGGATTTATCGTAGAGGACACCAGATCACACAAACATAATAAGGTTGACAGGAGAGCATGATGCTCTATAATGGGCATCCACAGTAGTTGGGATGTAAGATGTACTAGTAGTATTTTGAAATCTAGTGGTGAGGCATCATACTACAGTATTTATACCATGAGGACATTCTATAGGGGACAGAGGACACTCCCATTAGTGATTTATATATTAACAAGTCTAGGTTGAGATCTTAGAGGACCTCACGATCAACAAGGTCATTACAACAACCTTCTATACAATATGCCTTAGCAATAAGAACATGGTTGAGCACAACATGGAAAAAAATTTGTTGTGCGTCCATCACAATAAATGCCCCCACCTAGTGGAATAGTTAGTAGTCTAGGCATGTGAGAGAGTCGGGGTTGACACATCTTATTGATGTATTGATATATATTTTGGTATATTGCCTCGATATGAAGGCATAGTTTTATACGGATGTACATATGTATTGTTTTTTACTATGCCTCGTGATGAAAGAGTATTTTTTTGTATAGATTCCCATGATTGCTCATTGTATCTGATGTATATCAAGAAACATTTTTGTACAAGAAAATTTATATTTATGATGATAAATGATGATGATGATGGATTGTACCTACTTTATCACCTTTTGTGCTTATGATATATCATGTTTAATCCACATTTTTATTATGGTATATGTTTGAGGGGGACATAAGGTGGTCTCTCCCCCTCTTGGTGATATTATATGATGTATAAATGTGATGATAAATGATACGCTGATGTAATGACAACAAAACCGCACAAGTAAACAAGTTAAGCACACATTTATCAAATCTAATCAAAGTAATAAAACTATATATAAGTATGCAAGATAAAATGAATTTAATGCAATGTACCACAAATTAAAGTAGCACTCAATCTAAGTAAGAAAATGAATCCAATTTAAATCACACAAGATGAAAAATTAATGCAACCAAAACTATACAAGCCAATAACTAAAAGTAAGTAAACTATTAGTTATTTTTGTGGGGACAAGTTTGAAATATTTTTCATTGTTTTTGGTATTGTATCGAGACAATGTTCTATTGTTTTAGAGTTTTCTACAAAACATATTTGAATGTTTTTTATTTTCTCAACTAACATATTTTGATGTTTTTGAAATTTTCAAATAGTTATACGAATGTTTTTGATGTTTTCTAAGAAGTTTTCGACGCTAAATGCAAGGAAATTAAGAAACATATATTCCCCTAGCATTAGATGGGATGTACAATGGAATAATTCCATTTGTTATGTGTAATAAATGATAATGTAAATTTTCCCTCAAGTGTGAGATGGGAATATACAAAGGAAAAATCTTCGCACATAGAAATAGGATCAATCGGATCAAGGCTAAGATGGATAAGCTCAAAAATAGTTCGGTATAGACAAATACTAGCTTAGGAAAAAGATATCACAATCCTAGACCTGAAATTATTGTGAACAATTGACCCTCCAATGGCACATAAAACCAGTGTTCACCAAACGAATTTTTCAAAGTGCCACCATTGCGTGGTTTTCACTATTGGACCACCTCTTCATTTCTCTTTTTCTTTTTCCTTTTTATAATTTTTTTCTGATATTTTAGGGACCCCACACTTAAGAATAGAAACATTTAAGATTCATTTCATTCATGGGTTTGCAAAGTTCATGACCATCCGAGTAAGAAAGCTTTTAGGCTCTTGAACCAAAATTTACGACCACAACATATGGCTTTGTACCTAGTTAGGCTCAAATTTGTCCTTTTCTCTATCTTTAGTTGTGTTGCCCTAATTTTATTTTAGCACCAAGTATCCTACCTAAAATAAAAATGGTATCACCCTTTTGTTGTAACTTCTCTCGCACTTAATATTGATAGACTTTAAGGTGATTCACGGGGTGAATTCATTTATCATCTAATAAAGCACCAACTATGGTAGTCTAGATATTTTGTAGTGCTCTTCTTCATTCAGGTAATCCCTTAGCTCTATACTCAAAGAGGGGAGATCAATCTCTAGGGTAGTACAAATTGTGCTTTGGACACTAGGGAGTATGGAGTGACACCTATAGAAGTGTGGATAGACGTTCTATATGCCTAAAGGGTTGGGTGAATATGTAAATACTAGTTATGTCTTGTTATATTCACCATCTTCTCCATAATATGGTTGAGGGTTTTTTGAAGCTTCAGCTTTCCCATTACCTTGAGGGTAATAAGGGGTTGAAAATTTGAGAGATATTTGAAAATGTTTGCATAACACTTTCACGCTTTGTTTTTAAATGACTAACTATTTTCAACTACAATGGTAGAGGGGTCTTGTATCGACAAATTATGTGGCTCATTATAAACTTAGATATTTGTGCACCTTCGACATAGGTAAGATGAAAAACCTCTACCCATTTTTTGAAATATTTAGTGGCACCAATAATGAACTTGTGGCCATCCGAGGATATAGGGTTAAGCTTACCTATAAGATCGAGCCACAAATTTGAGAATGGCCAGGTGTTATGATAGGTTGTAATGATTGCGAAAGGACCCTAAACTTTACAAATAAAATTGCATGACTAAACAAGGAAAGCTAACACATTTTCATCCATCTAGCCAAGGTTCTAAGTCTAGGAATGTAACATAAAGATAAAAGCTTAAAAGAATGCTTAACTAGTATGAAAACCATACAAAACCTAACTAAACATGCCTACTAATATGCTTGAATTACCTAACATGGGCCTAAATAGACCTAAGAGGAAAATCAAATGGTTATGGTTGCTACTCTAAACAAGGTATAATGGCCTCTCCCAATAACTACTTGTTCATTTTGGATATCCATCTACTAACCCCATTGAAAGATTTAAGAAAGGATTGAATTTGGATATAATCATATTTATTATATGAGATGTAAATCAAAGCATGGTGTAAAGTATAAAGGAATGAGGTGCACCCTTTTTATAGTTTTCCTTTTGGGAGAAACTTGTATTTTGGTGCATGTGGACTAAAAGCCCCAAATTAGATTAGATTTTTTAATCATGATTAGGCCTTACTAATCATAATTAGTGAATTACCTAGTCATTAAGAGGTGTGAAGCACTAATCAACCACTTAGGGTAAACTAGGAGGCTAGGATAAGCTTTTGAATCTTTACGAGATGTTTTCAAGGTAAATGGGGTGATTTTGAGTGGCTAAAAGAGGCTTTGAGTCAATACTAGGGTATATTGACCAAAACAAGGGGGAAATAGGCTTAATTATCTAATAAATGCCAATTGTTTGTTTTGAAGAGGATTTTGACTTATAATTCACCGTAAAGTGGCATCCTGAATGCAAAAGGGGTTACACAATCAAAAAAGCATTGTTAATTGGCTAAAGTGGTAAGAAATGTTAGTTAATTAGAAAAGAGCACTAATTATAATGGAATTGGCAAGAATGAGAGTGATTTGTGTGTGTTTTGGCAATAAGATTGCAAAAGTGGAATTTAGTTTTCTACATTTGTCCTTATTCCACGTGAAGTTAGTGAATTTACTTCAAACATAGTAGACAAGCATAAAATAGGTAAATTTTTGAAGAAAAATTAGTAGGATGAAGGATTCCTCCTTGAGTCTTGATGGAGTGATTAAAGAAGTAAATGATGGTCATAAATATGATCAAAATGGATAGAATAAAATAGGTCGAATGGGTGCGAAACCATTAGCAATTTTGAGAAGGAATAAGGATAGGGATAAATGTGGTTGTTTATTGCCTCGGGTGAGTTTTTAGAAGAAAAATTAGTAATGGTAATAAATGATAATGGAGAAGAAATGATTAATGGAGAAATATAAGACAAGTCCAACTCTTTGCATCCGAGCGTTTCCATAAGCAACCGGTTTATATCATTTTTCCCTAGTTCTACATCATCGACCTTAATTCAAAATAAACAAAAGTGTAAGATAACATGAAAAGATAAATTACTAATAATTGTTTACTATTAAAAATACGTAACTCCATGTAACATACATTATGTAATGTAATATGAGAAATTAAAAGGATATTTAGCTCCATCCAACATATAAAATGCAATGCAATATGAGAAAGTAACACAAATAACCTAACAAAGAAACTATTACAATCACACGTACTCAAATAAACAACGTTTAAGATAGTTGCACTATTTTTTTTATGAAGTGCAGCTCTCAAATGTTCATATTGTAATGACAAGGGTTAAAAATGATTCCCAAGCAATAACACATGTAAAGGAAAGACAAAGGAAACAAGTATTCCCATGGAAAATCTATCATGTACTTTATGACATAGTCCCCGATAACTCACCATTGCATAGGAGGACCAACGTAACATGTAACCGAGCTTTTGTTAATGGTAGTAGATCACGATGATAAACAAGTCATTCGAGACTAGAAAAGAAAGAACCATAGAAAGACACTTTTGTAAGACATATTTCAATGTTTAAGGAAGATGTAATTTACGTGGATTTAACTACGTATATGTTGTTTACCAATTTTTGTAAAATTTTACAATTTTTTTGGATTTTTAACAATTTTGTCAATTTTTATTTTTAATTTCTTTTAAAAAATTTGACTTCTATATGCTTTGTAGCACCTTGTTATATTATGAGATATATTTAGCTGATATCATACTTGTATGTTTGATGAGATAACTTTAAGAATCATGTTTATATTTTTGATATTGGTGTGGGAGGGATATATTTGTGATCATGCGTAACCTCTCTTTCCCCATTTCTCATGCGGTATTTGATGATTAGCTTTTAGTATACATGTGTGATGTAGACTTAACATATTTTTTAATATATGATGTATAGATGTGATGGATATGTGTGATATGATGATGAAATCATAACACAATGTACAAGTAAAAAATTAACAAGCACAAGTTTAAACAAATCTAATCAAAACAACACATTTATTTACAAGTATGCAATACAAAATAGACTCAATGCAATACACTATAGACTAAATTGATATTAAATTTAAGTAAGCAAGCTAATCCAATTTAAAGCTTATAGTATGAAAAATTAATACAACCAAAACCATATAAAAAACAACTAACATAAGTAAACCACTACTTTTTTTTGTGGGATAGTTTTGGGACATTTTTGCTCATCTTGATTTTATTTCTAAGACAATTTTCTATTGTTTTGGAGTTTTCTAAGAAACATATTTGAATGTTTTGATTTTTTCAAAGGACATATATGTATGTTTTTTTGATTTTCAAAAGTTATAAAAATGTTTTTGACATTTTCTCAAAAGTTTCCCAAGGAAAACCTGTAGTTCCACATTTTCTAGCCTCTATTATCTTCTAAATTATTAAACCACTGGTATGACTTAACATGGATGTTAACATATTTTAAACATTATGGTATGTTGGTTTGACTTCTTGGACACGTATGGTGATTTGGGGCATGTAGCACCAATGTGACTATATTAGTAGACCCGACACATTTTATTTCGGATTATGGATACTAACGTTATTCTATGCGGTTTGGGCCTAATTGTTATATGTTGGATAATTAGTTTAGTCACATATCTGGATTTTATTAAATATTCAATTTGCTGATGAAGATACACGATGGCATGGTGATATGGAATTTTTATGTATTACAATACCTAATGTATGATTAATTGTGTGAGATTGTGCATTCCACGTTGATGTTGTGATATCCTTAATTTACATGTTTGAACTGATTTCACTTAGTGAGTAGTTATTTTACTCTAGTATTGGCCATATGCATTTAATGTGTGCAATGAGTGTGTAGGTGACAGTCACGCACGAACATGGGTTTTAGAGTAGCTACACAAACCTGCACAAGCATCCTATGGGGATAAGTCCTATCCATGTTAATTGTTTGAGGTTTTATAGTTAGATTATGTTTTGGGCACCATGAGTGACCCTCATTTGTAATGTAATATGTCTTGTAATATTAATCTTGCTTAGGATGTTTATTTTGCTTTGTAAACTTGATTTGGGGACTTAATGGTCCCCACTTGCATTAACTTTTTAGTTTGTATAATGATGTATTTAATCAAAAGGGATTAGGGTCACATGTGAACCATTGGGTGGGCCACACATCCTCTACCCTTGTTCCCAAATGTGCCAAACTTGAAATTGGGCTATTTTAGGCATTTTTAGTTACCCCTTTTTAGTTTAGGAATTCACTTAGCATGAAAATGGGACCTTGGACCCTACCTAATAGGTAGGGGGCTTAAATCCAAGGCATAGACGGAGTTTCCTCCCATTTTCCTCCCTTTGTCACATACATGTAAGGTGGATGGATAAGTGAGCTTTGTTAAAAGTTGCACAAGTTTGTTTTGTTGTTCATTTTGAGTAATTTGGGAGAAGAGGGTTAGAAATTATTTAATCCTTTCTCCCTTTTATTTTGAGAATCTTTGACCTTGAGAGAAGAAACGGGTGAAAAATGTCACCCCCTCATTTTGTGAGGATTTTTTTGCTCCTCTTAAAATTCTCTCTCATGGGGAAAGAAGAGAACTTTTTTTTTTTAGAGCTTTTGCTTGGAGGCTTGTGGATTTTGGAGCTAGAGCTTGCTTGGATAAAGAAGAGGAAAAGTTAGAGTGTTGGAGAGATTTTGGAGGTAGGCTCCTTGAGCTCATTTTTATTTATGTTTCATATCATGTTAGATTGTAGTTTTGTTTTGTTTAAAATGTGTGTTGCTTTTGGGTGTGGCTATTTGTTGTTATGTTTGTTGTTTTATTTTCCTCCATCCATCATATGACATGATGGATTTTTGGAGTTTGTGGGGGAGAGAGGGGATTTTTCCCTCTCAATCCTCATGGCTTGATGGGAAAGCCATGTAGGATTTTAATTACTCCCCTCAAATGGTTTGAGGTGGGGAAGGTGGTTCATATGGCTTGACCCCCTTCCCCATTCTTGGAGAGGAAACCCCTTTGGGTTTGAAAATCCTCCCAAGAAGGATTTTGGTGAATGGATGGAGAAATAAGGAGGGTTTGATGACTTTGGAGGAATAAGGAGGTTGTGGAGATCATTGTTTTTGTGCAATCCAATGTTGGCTACAATTTTGGCATTTGGAGATCTCTTTCTTCTCTTCCCCATCTTAGAGGTAGAACATGGTTTCTCCTCTTCTTCATCTTTGCAAAATTTGTGTTTATCTTAATATTTGTCTTGTCTTTATGTGAATGTAATGTTGGTTGTCTCCCTAAATCTTTTGCAAGTTGTGGAATCTAGTCCTCTTTCCCATGGGCTTGGGGGAGGCTAGCATGTCTTCCAACCATTGGAAAGGCATGTAATGATGCCTGAAGGTTGGGTGGTTAAACAAGCCTTGTTCTTTTGGAGTTGGATTCTTGTAAAGCTTTCAAAGTGGGATCTCAAGTATGGAGATGGTTGGAGTTGTGACAACTTGGTTTTCTTCTTTTTCTCTCAAAATTTTGTGGAAACATTACTTTCATTGTAATCTCTTAGGTATGGCTATATGGGAAGATTCTTTGGTATGAAAAAGTTTTCATCTTGTGAATTGGAATCAATTGTAAGATTATTATTTCATTGGTATGTGAAAGCATCCTTTAAACCTTAGAAGAGAGTTTTGTTTTGATGTGTTTCAGCATTCGAAATATGATGTAATTGAGAGGTTTTGTAAAAGAAGTTTCGTAAAATAGTTATATTCCTTAAGTATGTATTAATTTGAATATCATTTTGGAAAAGGAAGATGGTTTATCCATATGAAATGACGTTGATATTGTTGAATATCCTTACGGTTTTGATAATAGTCCATTGAATGAAAATATTTGTTTTCTCTCCATGTATCTCTTCTTGAAGAATTTTTTTAGCATTATTGGATAGAATGAAGTTAGTTTGTTTTATTATCCATGTGATACTTACTGATTTATTTTATTAATAAAATCAGTTTGGAATAAGTATTCTCCCTTATAAATTTTTGAATATAGTTTAAAATTTTCTTCTAGTTGAAACATATTGCTACATTCTTCTTTAAACACTCAACCGAGAAATTTCATTTTAATATGCATATATTACAAGCAGCAGTAAGTTTGTATTTCAGTCAATGATCAAACATGGTTCTTTTGAAATGGGTTAGTTCTCTTAAACATTGTATGTGGAGTAATTATTTAATAATTATAATAATAGTTAAATGAACATATAATTATATTTGTAAAATAAGGTTGTCCTTCATTTTCAAATAATGTTAAAATTTAACGTATTAAACCAATGTAGTGAAAATGTTATTTTTCATACAATAATGTAATGGTAGTTGTATTACAAATTTATATTATGCTTTACTTATCGAAATAAAAATGTAATATAATTAATACATTGTAATATAAATGTATATTACAATTTATAACTATATAATAATTTATATTACGTAATATAAAATTATTTATTTACTTTTAAAATATAAAAAAATGTAAATCAACAAAAAGTACTATAGGTATATATATAATACTAAATGTATTAATTAAGATAAATGTTATATTGTTATATAGCTTACTGTGTGTAAAATAAACTGGTAAAATATTTTATAATACAATATATATATGAAACAAAGTTTTATTAATAAAAGAAACAAAAACAAAGTTCATTGTTTTAAATATTAGTGAGTATGGTTTTGGGAGGGTCGACCCTACCCAACCCCGTGTCGACCTAACCACCATGCCAAGCTCATACCATGCTTCTTCACCTACTACACATCCCCTCCACGTGGCTTCAACTCCTCCTGTCCTCCCTACGTAACCTCTCTCTCATTCCACGCAATCCTTACCCCACGCACTGGTCTCCACACTGATCCCTCCACACTCTTCCTCTACACAATATGCCCCCAATCTCCTTGTCACGGATCTATAACAAAATAAGCAAATATTAATTACGGGTTGCTAATTTTCGGATCTCTAAAACTAGGTTTTTCTTAAGCAATATATGTGCACACACCCAGGCAGCTTGCCTTCAATAGGGTATTCAAAATATATACAACTAGAAGGAATACCTAGTAAATGAAACTATACAAAATATACATATTTAATATGAAGGTGTAGTTGGATCAAATAAGAATCCTCCCTTGGTTACCATGGCTCTTCAATCCACCTGCACAAGCACAAACAAAGAAAGGAGATAATAGTCGAGTTTCCATGGATTCCAAACCTTCAGAGTTTTTCCTCACCTGCAAATAACAAAACAAAACAAAATGAGAAATGAATAGAAAGGAAAAGAACATAAGGATGTTTAGGGAATCCTTAGGGAAAAATAAGATCAAGGGTTGAGATCTCTTTAATCCTAAGGTCCAAAATTAACCCTACTCACTTATAAGACATGGGCATTTTAAATGTGAATGGAAAATAAAGTTTAAGAGGTGTGTGCATGGGTAAATAAAATAAAAGGGGGAAATATAATTAACTTAAAAGGGGTGTAGACTCATACTAGGGTGTCCCTAATAAATCTAATAATAATTAAATAAATGAAAATTGTTTCGGGCTAGTGGCTAAGCAATTGGATAAATGGTTAAGACCCAAAATAGAATTTTGTGCCATGAGACATTTTTGTATGCTAATGGCTTTGGCTAGGTAGGTATTTTTGGACATCAAAAAGGGCTAGTTGTTGGTGTTGTAAATAAGCAGTAGGTAAAATATAAGATTGTAGAATTGTTACCTTGATATAAGGAATTGGTTAAGGCATTTGGTTGGTTGCTTCTTGTTTAGTGATCCTTTGTTTCTTAGGAATCACAACCACCATGTTAGAGGCACCTCTTTAGATCGAATGAAACCCTTTCGGTATGGGTGTAAACTAAATGATTGTATCTTGTATAGAACCACCCAATGTGATAAAATAGTCTTCCATGTTTTAATATTTCATTACTATGAAATTTGAAATAATTTCTACTCCTCTTGTTTATGTTGCTAATCTTAGTTTTATAACCCTTTTATAAGGAAATTTCCAAAAGATCTTATGTTCTTGTTGTTTCCTTTTCAAAATTGTGATTTAAAATTAAGTATAATTGGATGAGAATATTTTCTAACGCAAACTCCTCCAACTTGTCTAAACAATAAATGATAAGGGAAAGGAAAGTTAGTGTCTTTTATTATATGATGGTGTTGCTTGAAGTGATTTTTCTTAGCTTATTCTCTCCACGTAACGTAGGAATACATTGTGCTATTATTAAACGAATCTAGTTTTCATAACTCCAAATTTTCAATAAGCTCTTGGAAAAACTTTTAGAGTTAACCTCGAAAATGATATAGTTGTTTTTCCTTAAGTATTTTAGAACTTGATAAAACCTATTTTCATATTTTAACCACTTATTAAGTTTTGTTGCATGGTAACTTGGTTAAAACCTCCTTAAGTTAGTAATTACACATGTGATTTTAAATCTCCTCACGTAGATTTAAAAATGTTACAGAGTTAATCAATTTTATAACACTTTTGCTTACATGTAGAAATAAGAGAATCACCCTCTTTCTAACCTCAAAATCATGGACTTAGAAGAAAAATGGTCATGCAAATTATATGTGTGTGTGTGTGTGTGTGTGTGTGTGTGTGTGTGTGTGTGTGTATAATATAAACAAAAATATTTTATTCTCTCTCTCTTGGAAAGAAAATAAAATGAAATGAATTAGTGTTGAATACTTTCTTGGTTAGGCATTATGGTGTAACGACGATGGTGTTGATGTGAAAGAACTATTAATGTGGTCCAATAAGGGTGAATGTAATGTTTCGTAATCCACAAAAATATATATATCTATAAGCACAATTGTGTACATATACCTTGTAAACAACAATAGAAATGTGTAATTATATGTAATTTGGAAAACTCGTTAATATATAATTAAACAATGTTGGTTAGATAAATAATGTTATCATTGTTACCCCTTAAAAAATTAAAATTGAGGTGATCCTAAAACTATTACTTCAAATGGGATAGGTGATGTTTACTAATCTTTGTCTTGTGATATTCATATGGATTACACACTAAATGGTTGGACTTTTGTAAGTAACCTAGAAATTGTTTTGTCTCCCTAAATGTTTAGGTGAGAAAGCTAATATGAATATTTGAATGATTGCACGATCTCACTTAAGTTAGATATGATTTTGGCTATTGGACTCATAGGAAACTCTTTTATAAGATTTCATTCACATAGAAAAACTCTTAGTATCTTATTATAAGATAAATGATGTAAACTTTTTTTGCGAAGGACTAAGAATAATGACTAAAAAATCTTGTCCACCTACCATGGGTAGAGATGTCATTTGTAATAAGTATAAACACTAGTTTCAAATATATATATATATATATATATATATATATATATATATATCTGTATATAAAATAAATTGGAATTGTTTTGTGGTATTTACGTAAAAACATGATTCCATTGCCATTCAATAGAGTGGTGAAATTCAAATTTCTTGTGTAAAATGGACTCAATCCCTAGTTAATAAGTGTATTTTTATATTACTTCTCTTTATGACCTAATGGGCCAAATTACGACCAAATAATTGTTAAGTAAAGTTAGCGTAAGTCGGATATCTTAAGAAGAATTAGACCTTAAATTCCTTAAAGGAGAATTTGTGTTGATGTCTTGTCTGTTGGAAAACTATGAAGGAAAGGTTGGTGCATTCCATCATGGTGGCATATTGTAATTTTCATAAGTATGTTGATAAGATTCAGGAAACATTCTCTTTAAATGGATTTTGTTTTGCGTAACTCATTCATGTTTTCTTTTGATTATAGTAATTAAGAAATGATAAAATTTAAGTAAAACTTTTCTTATATCGTATTGAACTGGAAATTTGTGGTTTGTTGTTTCATTAAGGAATTGTGGCTTGTTTGGGGCGTAGAAAGTTCTAAAATTGCCTTTCCATAGTGAGAACTTATATAAAAATTATAAACAATAATAAATTCAATTTTCGTTTATGAGGCTTATAAAGCAATCTTGGCTCGAAATAGAAATTTTCTTTAAAAACTCAAGTAAATGCTATAAAACTTGGGAAACCAAACTAGAAAGCCAAACCTAACCTAGTAGTTGATTTTATATATTCCACCCACAATTTTTTTTAATACTATCATTTAGTGAACAAAAAAATAATAATCAAAGTAAGTCAACACTTTTTAACTATGCTTGGTAGTATGTGAATATTTCTCCTTGACCTTAATGAGTAATGCGATGATTGAACTAATTTAAAAGGACTTGTGAACCATTTCTTTTCAAAATTTTGAGTAATGAAGAGTTAGTAGATGAAACCACACGAGAACTTGGAAATTTTTTCTCTCTTATCGAGTGATATTTGTGACACCTTGGATAGTTCCCTTGAGTGGGTAAGTATGCAATTAATATCCAAACTTTTTAACTCTTTTTAAAACTGCATGTTTGTTCTCTTCTCTCACCCATAATTTTTCTCTTTATGTGGTATATCCTCTTATTTGGATCTTTATAGAAAATTTAGATGATGAGGCAAATGAATTTGTTTTATACAATTGTCCTTTGTTAGCATTACCTTATTTGCAATATACTTGTTCTTGGACTTTGTTACACTTAAAGACACATGTTGTTAAGACAATTTTCAAAATAAAATATTTTAGTTCATTTAAATGACCTTAATGTTGGAATTACACTACGTGTGATATTTTAGAGGTTTTAGACAATGAGGATTGATAAGAATTCCTTTAATTAAAATTAGTACTTGACCAAGTTTGAATTAGTGGGACATGCTTGTTGTGTCCAACAATCACATGATACGATGTGATACCTCGTAAGATATTATCCCTACCTCTTCCAGTGACTTCCAAGAGGAAGTCTAATTTTAGGAGAGGGGGATGTAGTGCCCACATTTTCTAGCCTCTATTATCTGTTGAATTCTTAAACCATAGTTATGACTTAACATGGATCTTAATGTATTTTGCACATTATGGTATGTTGGTTTGAATTCTTAGACACGTATGGTGATTTGGGGCGTGTAGCGCCAATGTGACTAGATTAGTAGATTGACATTCTTTATTTGTGATTTTGGATACTAACATTTTTCTATGCGATTTGGGCCTAATTCCTATATGTTGGATAATTAGCTTAGTCACATATCTGGATTTTGTAAAATATTCGATTTGCTGATAAGGATACACGATGGCATGGTGATATGGCATTTTTATGTATTAAAATACCTAACATATGACGAATTGTGTGAGATTTTGCATTCCACATTGATGTTGTGATTTCCTTAATTAACATGTTTGAACTGATTTTACTTAGTGAGTAGTTAGTTTACTCTTGTATTAGAAAGATGAATTTAATGTGTGTAATGAGTGTGCAGGTGACAGTCACAAACGAACGTGGGTTTCGGAGAAGCTACACAAATGCTGCATGCACAAAGCGTCCCACGGGGTTAAGTCCTATCTGTGTTAATTGTTTGAGGCCGTATAGTTAGATTATGTTTTGGGCACCATGAGTGACCCTCATTTGTAATGTAATATGTCTTGTAATATTAATCTTGCTTAGGATGTTTATTTTGCTTTGTAAACTTGATTTGGGGACTTAATGGTCCCCACTTGCATTAATTTTTGAGTTTGTATAATGATGTATTTAATCAAAAGGGATTAGGGTCACATGTGAACCCTTGGGTGGGACACACATCCTCTACCCTTGTGTCCAAATGTGCCAAACCCGTAATTGGGTTATTTTAGACATTTTAGCTACCCCTTTTTAGTTTGGGAGTTCACTTAGCATTAAAATGGGCCCTTAGACCCTACCTAATAGGTAGGGGCTTAAATCAAAGGCATAGAGGGATTTTCCCTCCCATTTTCCTCCCTTTGGTCACATCCATGTAAGGTGGATGGGTAAGTGTGCTTTGTTAAAAGTTGCACAAGTTTTTGTTGTTGTTCATTTTGAGTAATTTGGGAGAAGAGGGTTAAAATCTATTTTATCCTTTCTACCTTTTATTTTGAGAATCTTTGACCTTGAGGGAAGAGAGGGTACATATGAGATGCCACCCCCTCATTTTGTGAGGATGTTTGTTGGCTCCTCTTAAAATTCTCCCTCATGGGGAAAGAAGATAACTTTTGTTTTTGGAGCTTTTCCTTGGAGGCTTGTGGATTTTGGAGCTAGAACTTGCTTGGATAAAGAAGAGGAAAAGTTAGAGTGTTGGAGAGCTTTTGGAGGTAGGATCCTTGAGCTCATTTTTCTTTATGTTTCATATCATGTTAGATTGTAGTTTTTTTTTAATTTAAAATGTGTGTTGCTTTTGGGTGTGGCTATTTGTTGTTATGTTTGTTGTTTTATTTTCCTCCATCCATCATATGACATGATGGATTTTATGAGTTTGTGGGGAAAGAGGAGGGATTTTTCCCTCTCAATCCTCATGGCTTTATGGGAAATCCCTGTAGGATTTTAATTACTCCCCTCAAATGGTTTGAGGTGGGGAAGGTGGTTCATATGGATTAAACCCCCTTCCCCATTCTTAGAGAGGAAACCTATTTGGGTTTGAAAATCCTCCCAAGAAGGATTTTGGTGAATGGATGGAGAAATAAGGAGGGTTTGATGACTTTGGAGGAATAAGGAGGTTGTGGAGATCATTGTTTTTGTGCAACCAATGTTGGCTACAATTTTGGCATTTGGAGATCTCTTTCTTCTCTTCCCCATCTTAGAGGTAGAACATGGTTTCTCCTCTTTTTCATCTTTGCAAAATTGGTGTTTGTCTTAATATTTTTCTTGTCTTTATGTGAATGTAATGTTGGTTGTCTCCCTAAATCTTGTGCAAGTTGTGGAAGCTAGTCCTCTTTCCCATGGGCTTGGGGGAGGCTAGCATGTCTTCCAACCTTGGAAAGGCATGTAATGATGCCTAAAGGTTGGGTGGTTAAACAAGCCTTGTTCTCTTGGAATTATATTCTTGTAAATTTTTTTAAGTGGGATATCAAGTATGGTGATGGTTGGAGTTGTGAAAACTTGGTTTCCCCCTTGTTTCTCTCAAAATTTTGTGAAAGCGCTACTTTCATTGTAATCTCTTGGGTATGGCTATATGGGAATATTCTTTGGTATGCAAAAATTTTTCATCTTGTGAATTGGAATCACTTGTAAGATTGTTATTTCATTGGTATGTGAAAGCATCCTTTAAACCTTAGAAGAGAGTTTTATTTTGATGTGATTTAGCATTTTGAAATATGATGTAATCGGGAGGTTTTACAAAAGAAGTTTTGTAAAATAGTTATATTCCTTAAGTATATATTGATTTGAATATCATTTTGGAAAAGGAAGATTTTCATAATGGAAGTAGGTTTCTCCATATGAAATGACGTTGATATTGTTGAATATCCTTATGGTTTTGATAATAGTCCATTAAATGAAAATATTTGTTTTCTCTCCATGTATCTCTTCTTGAAGAAATTTTTTTAGCATTATTGGATAAAATGAAGTTATTTTTTTACTATCCATGTGATACTTACTGATTTATTTTATCAAGAAAATCAATTTGGAATAATTATTCTCCCTTATAAATTTGTAAATATAGTTTAAAATTTTCTTCTAGTTGAACCATATTGCTACATTCTTCTTTAAACACTCAACCAAGAAATTTCATTTTAATATGCATATATTACGAAGCAAGTAGCAAGTTTGTATTTTAGTACAATGATCAAACATGGTTCATTTGAAATGGGTTACTTCTCTTAAACATTGTATGTGGAGTAATTATTTAATAATTATAATAATAGTTAAATGGACATATAATTATATTTGTAAAATAAGGTTGTCCTTCATTTTCAAATAATGTTAAAATTTAACGTATTAAACAAATGTAGTGAAAATGTTATTTTCATATAGTTATGTAATGGTAATTGTATTACAAATTTATATTACGCTTTACTTATCAAAATAAAAATGTAATATAATTGATACATTGTAATATAAATGTATATTACAATTTATAAATATATAATAATTTATATTACGAAATATAAAATTATTTATTTACTTTTAAAATATAAAACAAATGTAAATCAACAAAAGTATTACATGTATAAATATAATATTAAATTTATTAATTAAGATAAAAGTTATATTGTTATATAATTTACCAAGTGTAAAATAAAGTGGTAAAATATTTTATAATACACAATATATATATATATATATATATATATATATGAAACGAAGTTTTAATAATAAAACAAAACAAAAATAAAGTTCATTGTTTTAAATATTAGTAGTATGGTTGTGGGAGGGGGTGGACCCTCCTCAACCCTGCGCCAAACGACCACCACACCAAGCTCATACCAGGCTTCTCCACCCTCTTTGCACCTCCCCCTCCACGTGGCTACAACTCCTCTGTCCTCCTTGCACATCCTCCCTCTCATTCCACGCAGTCCTTACCCCACGTAATGGTCTCCATGCTGATCCATAAAAACTCTACCTCCACGCAATACACCCCCAATCTCCTTGTCATGGATCTATAACAAGCGAATAAAATATTAATTGCGGGTTCTAATTTTCAGATCTCTAAAACTAGGTTTTTTTCTTAAGCAATATATGTGCACACACCCATGTAGCTTGCCTTTAATAGGGTATTCAAAATATATACAACTAGAAGGAATACAGTAAATGAAACTATACAAAATATACTTATTTAATATTAAGGTGTAGCTAGATCAAATAAGAATCCTCCCTTGGTTACTGTGGCTCTTTAATCCACTGCGCACACGCACAAACAAAGAAAGGAGATAATAGTTGAGTTTCCATGGATTCCAAACCTTGAGTTTTTCCTCAGCCTGTAAATAAAAAAACAAAACAAAATGAGAAATTAATAGAAAGGAAAAGAACATAAGGATGTTTAGGGCATCCTTAGGGAAAAATAAGATCAAGGGTTGAGAGCTCTTTAATCCTAAGGTCCAAAATTAACCCTACTCACTTTTAAGCCATGGGCATTTTAAATGTGAATGGAAAATAAAGTTTAAGAGGTGTGTGTGTGGGTAAATAAAATAAAAGGGAAATATAATTAACTTAAAAGGGGTGTAGACTCATACTAGGGTGTCCCTAATAAATCTAATAATAATTAAATAAATGAAAATTGTTTTGGGCTAGTGGATGAGCAATTGGATAAATCGATTTAGTTAAAATAATTAATATCAGGGAATCGTAATTGTCTTGTCACTAATTACTTTAAAAAAATTACCCTAACTTTTTTTACAATCTTATTGGTTTGTTTTCCAGTGTCCTCGAGATGGGGCACTACCCAAACATGCAAGGAAATAAAGAAATATGGATGCCCCCAACATTAGATGGGATATACAAGGGCATAAGTCCACATGGTATATCTTTAGAAGTGATCTTTGCGAAGCTAATCCTAGCATGATATTGGTTCATTCAATGTTGAATTCTCTGCACTCGAAAGGTTAGATAAGATAGATCAAGGAAAACAAGGATAGGCTCACAAGGGGCTCGAGGCGAAGGTAAAGATCAACTTAGGGAAAAGTTTAGTAATCCTTAAACCTATATTGCTTGTGAAAAATGGACCCTCCCTTGGCATCGAAGCCATTTTTCACCAAAGGACTTGTCCAAAGTGCCACCATTGCATGGTTTTCACTATTGGACGTACCTGTTTATTTATCTTTATCTTTTTCTATTTTTATACTTTTTTGTTTTACTTTTCTTGGTATTCTGCAGAGACCCCATACTTAAGCATAAAAGCACTTAAGATGCATTGCGTTCATGGGTTCTTGAAGCTCTTGGACATCTGAATAGGCCAGCTTATATGCACCTAAACCAAACTTGACAACCACAATGTATGGTCCTAGCCAATTGGGCTCAAATTTCCCTTTCTTTTCTCGATCTTTATTAGTGTTCTTCTTATTCTCTTTCAACACCATGTATCCTACCTCAAGTGCGAGGTATGAAATTTTTGTAGCTCTGTCATACTTGATCATGATATAATTTTAGGTGATTGAGGGAATGAAGGAATTTTTAATCCAATAGCTCGACTCTACCAATTGGGCTACTCTATAGTTCTCCTCTTCATTCACATAATCCCTTAGCTCGATATGCAAAGAAGGGATCTTGATCTCTAAAGGTAAGATGACTTGAGAACCAAATACTACGAGTTTGGATTTGTACTGTAGGGGTTTGGATAGAAGTTTTGAATTCCTAGAGGATAGGGTGAATTTGCGAGATGACGGTTATGACCTATGGTATTCACCATTTTATCCATAATGCAAATTAAGGTTTTTTTGGAAGCTTCGGTTGCCCATTACCTTGAGGGTAATAAGGGGTTGAAAACTTAAGGGAAATTTGAAAGCATTTGTAGAGTGCTTTCACATTTTTATTTTTAAATGACTTACCATTATTAGTGATAATGGAAGAAGGGATACCATATCTACAGATGATATGATTCATTATAAACTTTGAAATTTGGGGACCTTCTATATAAGTAAGAGGAATTGCCTCTACCCATTTTGTAAAGTACTCAATGTACATTATAATGAACTTGTGGCCATCGAGGAGACAAGATTATGTTTCCTATTAGATCGAGACCCCACTTTGAGAATGGTCAGGGTGTCGTGATTGGTTGTAAGGATTGTGCCGGCGCATGTATCAAATTGCCATACTTCTGAAAATCTACACACTTCTTTACATGTTGACAACAGTCATGCTCCATGGTAGGCAAATAGTAACCTACTCTAAGTATATTATTTACAATGATAATCCCATTGGTATGAGCTCCAAAAATTCCCTTGTGTACCTCCTTGATTTCTTAGATAGATTCGTCGAGTATTTAAACAACGCAAAAATTCCCATCATAGCCTCAACGAAGAGGGTGCCCCTAAGTAGGGTATAACGAGATATACACTGGATGAGGTTGCACTTTTCAGCATGGGAAATGTTTATAGGGAAGGTTCCATCATGGAGATAATTAAATATTTCAGCGTACCATAGTGAAAAGGGACCAACAACTTCACACACTAAACAAGAGTCTGGTATGTCGTATGTCATTGTTCTTAGATTTTCAACAAAGAATGGCATATCATTGCTCTCAGTGGAATGCTCAACATATATCCTACCATATCCATGGAATCTTCTGCTCTATTTTAAGATCTTGGTATTTTCTCAAATGTTATCTACTCAAATAATTCTTTCAAGGAATCAACCATTCTTTTATATGGAAGTAACTTTTCATCTTTAACTTTATATTCATCTGTGACCTGTTTGATAATAAGCATTGAATCACCAATGCATTTTACTTATCTGATATCCCATTTGATGGCTAAATTCATTCATGTAATGAGAGCTTCATATTCCATTATATTTTTCATGCAAGGGAATCCAATTTGAAATGCTTGCGAGAATCAAGTCTCCCGTGGGAGTGATTAGCACAACTCTAGAACCTAAACCATGAAAGGTAAAAGAGACATCAAAGTACATTTTCCAAACTGTAGATTCTTTGAGGTAAAAAATGACTACATATGGTAGTTCTAGACTCAAGGGTTGATGCACAGTAGTGGAACTTCTTCCAGAGTTGATTTTATAACACATTTCCTTTTACTTGAATCTCGATGAACGTATTTAATGTCAAAATCACTTAATAAGATGATCCAATTAGCCATCTTTCTAGTTAGTGCTGGTTTGGACAATAAATAATTTAAAGGGTTGACCTTTGAAATAAGCTTGATTTTATTATTAAGCATATAATGACGTAGCTTCTAGAAAGAAAACACCATGGCTAGGAAAGATTTCTCAATTTGTGGATAATTTAGCTCATATGATACCAATGTCCTGCTCAAATAGTACACTACCTTTTCTCTTTGTTCTTTGTCATATTGAGCTAAAAATGGTCCAATTGTAAAATGTGTAGCAAAGATATAAAGTAACAAGGGTTACGATGTCGTGGATGGCATGAGAATAGGGGGTGGAAAATTATTCTTTTAGCAAAGGAAACACTTGTTGTTTTTCCGGTCCCTAGTTGAAATTAACATTTGTATTAAGAAGATGTGTAAATGTATGACACTTATCTACTAGCTATGAAATAAACCTTTTGATGGCTTGAATTTTCCCTTGTAAGCTACACAACTATCTGATATTCTTAGGGGGAGGAATTTATGTGATAGCCGTGACCTTTCTGAGGGTCCACTTCTATTCCTCTCCGTGACACAATGAATCCTAGTAATTTCCTAGATAGCACACCGAAGACACACTTCTTTGGGTTAAGTCAGACTTTGTAATCCCTTAGACGCTGAAAGATACGCTGTAAAATTTCTGGGTGTTCCTCATGGGTTCTAGATTTAGCCAATATATCATCTACGTAATCTTCCATGATGTCACTTATCATATCATGAAATATTACAGTCATCGCCCTTTGATATGTAGCACCTACATTTTTAAGGCCAAAAGGCATGACTTGGTAACAAAATGTCCCCCATGGGGTTGTAAAATCTATCTTTTTCTAATCTTCTTCTGAAATATTTATCTAATTATAACCTAAGAAGCCATCCATGAGTGAAAGCATCTAATAGCTTTGTTGTAGAATTAAAAATCATGTCCATGTTTAGAAGAGGAAAATATTCCTTAGGACAAGATTTGTTTATATCCCTAAAATCCATACACAATCTAATACCAACTTGGATTCTTTTGAACTAGGACCACATTGGAGATCCACTCTGAGTATTCGATAGGCCTGATAAAGCCTACTTCTAGTAACCTTTCTAGCTCTACCTTTACCAGTAAGGCAACATGAGGATGCATCTTTTAGATCTTTTGTTTGATGGGATTGGCATCTAGGTGTACCAAAATATTGTGCACCACTAGTGTAGGATCAAGTTGTGACATGTCAGCATAAGACCAAGTGAAGATGTCTGCATACTCTCTTAAGAGTCATGTGAATGTTTTTTGTTCTTTGGCTGAGAGGGAAGCTCCCAACTTAACTATCCATGATAGTTCTTCCATGCCGATATTAACATCTATTGTATCTTCCACTAAAAATTTGATTCATCCCCCATGTGTGTAGGATCGGGAGGAGATTGAGATCATCCTATATCATAGGTGGCTTAGGAAGTTGCAAAGCATCCTAAACTTTACAAATCGAATTACATGACTAAACAAGGAAAGCTAACACCATTTTCATCCATCTATCCAAGGTTATAAGTCTAGGAATGTGACATTAAGATAGAAGCTTAAAAGAATACTTAACTAGTATGAAAACAATACAAAATCTAACTAAACATGCCTACTAATATGCTTGAATTACCTAACATGGGCCTAAATAGACCTAAGAGGGAAATCAAATGGTTATGGTTCTTTACTCCAAACAAGGTGAAATGGTCTCTCCCAATGACTACTTGGTCATTTTGGACATCCATATACTAACCCCATTGAAGGCTTTAAGAAAGGATTGAACTTGGCTATATATCATATTTAATATATGAGATGCAAATCAAAGCATGGTGTAAAGTATAAAGGAATGGGGTGCGCCTTTTTATAGTTTTCCTTACGGGAGAAAATTGTATTTTGGTGCATGTGGGACTAAAATCCCCAAATTATATTAGAATTGATAATCATGATTAGGCCTTACTAATAACAATTAGTGAATTACCAAGTGATTAAGAGGTGTGAATCCTAATCAACCGCTTAGGGTTAACTAGGAGGCTAAGATAAGCTTTTGAAGCTTCTTTGAGACATTGTAGAGGTGAATGGGGTGATTTTGAGTGGTCGGAAGAGGAATTTAAGTCAAAACTAGGGTATATTGACCAAAACAAGGGAAAAATAGGATTAATTAACTAATAAACACTAATTACCTATTTTGAAGAGGATTTTGACCTCTATTCACCATAAAGTCGCATCCTAAATGCGAAAGGGATTATGTAATCAAAAAAGCATTGTTAGTTGGCTAAAGTGGTAAGAAATGTTAGTTAATAAGAAAAGAGAACTAATTATATCGCAAATGGTAAGAATGTGAGTGAATTGAATGCATTTTGGCAATAATATTATAAAAAGAAAAATTTAGGTGTCTACAGATTGTGCCGTAGCATGTATCAAATTGTCATACTTTTGAAAATGCAAGCATTTCTTTACATATTTTTGTAATCATTTTCCACAGTAAGCCAATAGTAGCCTACTCTAAGTATTTTCTTTACTAAGACAATCTCATTACTATGGGCCCCACAAATGTCTTCGTGCACCTCCTCGACCACTAGCATGGAATCATCTAAATTTAAACAACCCAATAGATTCCCATTGTATCATTGATGAAAAAGAATTCCACCAGTAGGGTATAATAAGCTATATCTTTGGATGAGGTTTCTTTTATTAGTATGGGAAATTTTTCATGAAATGTTCCATCGTGAAGGTAATTAAAGATGTTACTATACCATGAGGAAAAGGGACAAACAAATTCACATACAAATAGGACTTTAGCATGTCATATGTTGATGTTTGTAGATTTTTAACGAATAATGACATATAGTTGTTCTAAGGTGGGATACTCAACATAGAACCCATTTTCACCATAACAAGCGATGCTTTGTTCCATCCTCTTAGAATTTGTTGAAATGTAATCTTCCCAAATAATTCCTTCAAAGAATCAACCATTATCTTGTATGGAAGATGTTTTTCATCCTTAACTTTATACTCATCTATCACATATTTTATAATCAACATGGAATCATTGATTACATTCACTTTTCTTATATCCCACTTAATAGCTCAACTTCATCCTGCAATAAGGGCCTCATATTCTACTATATTGTTAGTACGTGGGAACTCAAGTAAGAATGCCTAAGGAATCAAGTTTTCTGAAGGAGTGATAAAAAACTCTGACACCTAAACCATGAAAGGTAAAATATCCATCAAAGTATATCTGTCATATAATATATTCCTTGAGGTACATTATGGATACATGTGAGAGTTCGAGAATCAAAGGTTTAGTACCTAGTAGTGGGGCTTTAGCTAGTTGATTTTCTAAAAAATTTACTTTCATTGATTTCTGGTGTACATACTCGATGTCAAACTCACTGAGTAATATGATCTAATTTATCATCTTTCTTGTGATTGCAAGCTTTGATAACAAGTATTTTAATGGATCAACTTTTGAGATAAGATTGACCTTATTATTTAGTAGATAATGATGTAGTTTTTGAAAGGAAAAAACTATGGCCAAGAAATCCTTTTCTATCTATGGGTAGTTGAGCTCGTAAGCTATCAACATTTGGCTTAAGTAATACACAAATTTTTCTTTACTGTTCCTTATCATATTGAGCCAACAATGCCCCAATTGCAAAGTGTGTGGTAGAAATGTAGAGTAATAATGGTTCACCTACTATGGGTGGCATTAGAATAGGGGGTTTATCCAAATAGTCTTTGAGAAACACAAATTCTTGTTGTTGTTATGGTCCCTAGTGAAAAATGACATCTTTCTTAATAAGATGCATGAATGTGTGACACTTATCTGCAAGCTGAGAGATGAACCTTCTAATTACTTGGATCTTACCTTGCAAGCTTTGTGGTTGTAGGTTATTCATTAGAGGATGCATTTATATTATAGCAGTAACCTTTGTAGGATATAATTGTATTCCTCTTTGTGAAACAATGAATCCTAATAGCTTTCTAGATAGCATGCCAAAGACACATTTCTTCAGGTTTAGTTGGACCTTGTAGTCCCTTATATCTTTGAAACATGCGTCAAGATCTCTGGGTGATCTTCCCGATTCCTATATTTTTCCAATATGTCATCCAAATAATATTCTATTATCTCAATGATCATTTCATGAAAGATAACAATCATTTCCTGTTGATATGTAGCACCTAAATTCTTGAGGCCAAAGGGAGTGACTTGATAACGAGAATGTCCCCATGGGGTAGTAAAATTTGTCTTATGTTGGTCTTCCTCAATAATTCTTATTTGGTTATATCTTGAAAATCCATCCATAAGTGATAGCATATCATAAGAAATTGTTGAATTGAAAATCATATCGATGTTGGGAAGAGGAAATTCATCCTTAAGACAAGATTTATTAATAGCTAGAAGATCGGTACACACTTTAATACTTGATAGGTTTCTTTTGAAATGGTTATACATTGAAATCCACTCTAAATAGGAAATAGGCCTGATAAATCCTACTTCCAATAATCTTTCTAGCTCTGCCTTGACCAACAAGGCGACATGAGGATGCATCTTTCAGAGATTTTGTTTTATGGGCCTAACATCTAGGTGTACAACAAGATTGTGCACCACTAATGTAGGATCAAGTCCTGACATGTCTGTGTAAGACCAAGTAAATATGTCTACAAATTATCTTAAAATCAAAACACAAAAATTTTCTATTCTTGAGCTGAGAGCGAAGCTCCCAACTTGACTATTCTAGGAAATTCCTCCATGCCAATATTGAAATCTATTGTCTCCTTTACCAGTAGCTTGGAATCATCCTCCATGTTGATAGGATCAAGGGGAAGATTAAATCCTTCTTCTTCCACAAGTGTTTCAAATATATATTCACTTTCAGGCTGGTCAACTATTTTGTTCATTGATTCTTTTTGTTTTTCCGTAAGCGCCTCAAAGAGGTTTTCACTATAGGACTTGGAATTTTTGCAAGGCTTTTCTATAGAAAATTTTCCCTTTGTTTTTTTTCTTAATGACCACAAAACTCAGCCTCCTCCCTAAAGTATGTGCATACATTGAGCTAAATGGAGAAGGATTTCTTGTGGTCATTGATTAGAATCTTGCCACGAATGCCTATGAACTCGCTAATAGCTTTGTCATTCTAAAAGATAATAATTGGAAAATGTTTTGTTGGTCTCAATTCATGAGTGATGGGTAAATGCCGTTTATTGTCTAAGTGGTAAGGGATATGACAAGGGTTATAGTTAGGATATCCACATCGGAAAATAGGTTCATGGAGGAAAGGTCTTCATAAAGACTACACTGGGAATTTGTTTCACTTTCACATTCGGATGGACTATATTTGCATTCGAAGAGGTATCCTCGACCTTTGATGGGTGATACCAATACAATTGTATGCCAATACCATGCTTACCTACTTTACGATGAGGTATTGGGAGAGATTCGAGTTTAACTTATTCATTGTAGCCACAACCACATCCTTTGTATCTCATAGTGAGCATCATTTTATTGCGGATAACATACCTAGGTGATTGTTAGCATAAAGCCATTTCATCATATTCAAGATGAGATATGATATATTTGAGCATCCATTCATCTTCTAATAATCCACTAAGAGTAAAAGCGTAGAAAGGGAAATTTTACCATGATCTTTGAAACTTGTAACATAACCTACCACGTGCTTTGGCTGATGGTGGAAGGTTGTGAACTAAATTGCATGTTGAAGATAATATTCTCCATAACCATTCTTTGTAACCTTCATCTCCCATGTAAAACAAATATAATCTAATGTAGAAGCACCATTGTCATTGGGAGACAAGGTATCTAGATCCACTCATGAAGTGAGGACCTTTGATTGAATCTGGAACAACTATCTCTATAGAAGGACATTCGTAAATGGTGGGGAAATAACTTGAAAATGCTTTACAATGAGCAAAAGGTTGGGGATATCCTTGAATAGTGAGGGTCTACCCTTCATGATGTAACTTTAAGCATTGGTGATACATTGAAGGTATAGATTGCATGACATGAATCCATGGGTGGCCAAGCAATATGTTGTAAGGGAGCTCCAAGTCCAAGACATGGAACTTCGTATCTTGATTGATATGACCTACATCCAAATAAAGTAATCATACAGCTGATTTTCATTATTCATTTTCATACGCCTTTATGGTGATGAAATTTTCTCTAAACAAAATTTAGTGCACCCTAGTTATCGAACTAGCTTTAGAGTACAAATGTTTAAACCCGTATATGCCGTCCACAATAACTCTACCTTCTTACATTTGATTATGAATTAAATATGTAAGGGTAAGTTATGAAAGGGTTTTTTCTTCTAAGATTTCTGTTGGAATGAAGGTTATATGCTCTGTAAGAGCAATCCATGATACCATTTCTTGTAAGTGTGTTGGTTGATATCAACGAGACTCTCCGGATCCTTGTAATGTATTACAAAGGATGTCTTTATGAATGTTAGAAGTTTTAAGAAGGTCTGATATTGAAATATTTTTATGGTTTTGTCTAATTGATATAACATGTCATAATGACTATCTTGAGGAGTAAATGGAGGAGGTTCTTAAATAACAAGGTGATATTGTAATTTTGCCACAATGCACTCCCTTGATTTAATCTTGATCATGTTGATATGCTTAACGAGTGGATTGACATAATTTATTAGTGCATAAAAATCCTCTTTCTTTGAAACGTAATTAGCATTCTTAGTTTGAGATGATTTTCCTTGATCCAAATTTTCACTTCCTTTATTGTTCTTAGGAAAAGTTTCTTTGAATAACCCCATGTTTACTTTAGGATATTTAGTAGGGGTGTAGAAATCCATTTCCACATTGCCGATTATCAATTAAGTCCACGAGTATAGTGTTTCAATTTTAAATACTTATCGGTATTATGAAATTTGACGTGGTGAAACCCACAATATTCATTTTCCCTAAACCATGATGGGTTAGGTGTGTCATCCCCATAAGGTGTAGTCTTAGGATATCAAACCATGTTAATTGCCTATAACTATTTTAATATTGATGACATGGAGTCAAAGAGGGGTGAAGTTATGACATTTATACACTATAGGCGAGTTCCCTTTGCATGTTTCAAGGAGTGTGGTTTTGAACTTCATGCACTCATTTAGAGCCTACTATTCCATCGCCTATGATGTTTTTTTTTCTTATTGGGAACAAAAATTCTTTGTCACTAGGTTTAGAATTATTATGATCATGGTCACACAAAAGGGGTTTTAAGGTACCTCTAGCTAAAATTCTTTCTCTATCGACTACCCTTTTTAATCACCTCTTGAAACGTGTTACCACAATGCATTTGTAATTGAAATGTAATTTCAAGGTGGAGGTTAGTACAAATATACTAATCAACCTATTTATCTAGTATCAAGCAAGGGAAGCGGCTAGCTAGCCCTCACCATCGTTGTAATAAACTAGTGAAGTTCTCATTATTCCGTTGTTTTACATTAAATAAATCTAACATGGTGACATCATTCTCTATATTAAAAGATAAGTGACGTATAAAATTTTTAGCTAGTTTTGGCCATATATATATAAATCCCTTAGGCATGTGTAAAAACCATTCTAACGCTTGAGCTCCTAAAATTCATGGGAAGATACGAATGAGATAGTTATCATTATACGTGACCTCTTGACATGTCATATAAAAGTCCTTAATATGGTCTCTGGGGTCACCCTTTTCCTTGTATTTTTCAAATTTTGGATAGTCAAAATGATGCAGGAAAGGCACATACAATATGGTCCTATCAAAGGGATATGGGCATAACTCTTCAAATTGGAACTTTTTTTATTACCTGTATTGCCTTCTTGTAAATATATAAGGTAATTATTCATGGTTGACCATTCTTGATTGAAGATTTGGTCTTGTGTGGGTGGTGTTGATCTATAAAAATTATTAAATCTAGTTGTATCTCCACCTTTATTATCCACATAAAAGTCCTCCTAAGAATATTTACATGCCTATCGATGAGGAGAGTTGGTATTTAATTTGTGGTAAAAATATTTTTGTTTAGCTTTTAGTATAGATTGTTTTAAAGGTTTCATTTGTTCCTTGTTTACATGCAAAGACAAGATTTCAGATTGACGAGTGAGAGATTGCACTCATTTATTTAAAGTTACCTCTTGAGTGGGTACTTATTTATGATTTTCATAAGGAGGAGGTTGCTCATGATGAGCATCCTCCTCATGGTCCTCACAATGAGCTCTATTGGTAGGTATATGATAGTCTCCATAATTTTTGAAAGGTATCTCCTCATCATTTTGTCATCCAAAAGTAGAGGCATGACCTGGGTTTAAGATGTCATTAATATTATGAGAAGGAAATTCTACTTTGTTTTCTCCATGAACCATACCCAAAATGAGAGAAAGGTCAACCGCATTGGTTAATATTTATCTGATCTCTATGACACACATTAGGACCTCATGTTTGTTTTGGTATATATAATCATCAAATTAGGTGGGATTCACTCAAAATTCTCTCGAGGAGAATTTTCCTCGCCACCACTATGATCAACCATGACATTGTCTTCTAAAAGTGGGTTTAACATGTCATCTCAAAAGGGACATGCCCCTAGTTTTTGATTCCCCATTCTTTTATTAGGAAGCATAACGTGAAGGGTTTCACTAAGGTTGACTAAAAATGGACCCTAGGTAAATTTATGCAGTGTAACGATGTTAATTCATCACAAAGAATGTTGAATAAAAAATGGTCATGAATCCAAAGGTCAATATGAACCCAAGGATACCAAATAATAAATAATTATATACACTAACAAGGTAATATATGACAAGAAGTACCTAGGACAAGACAATTAAGCACAAGACTAAAATCCAGTCACAAAAATAGTTTACTCCCTACATTTTCTCAAGATAGGTTCAAAGCAAATAGTGACAACACAATATCACCAATTAGGTCAAGTTTAAAATAAACAAGACCTAAATACTAAGAAAGTGTTGACGTGATCCTCCAACAAGGTATACTAACACCAATTTTAGACATGAACAAAGTCCAAGTCTTTGAAAATGGAAGTTACTGAAATGTGAGCAACGTAATAACACTATTTGGACACGTTAATCAAGCTCTACAAAAAGCAATATTTTAGTATCAAAATTATGTTATCACGATGCAAACAATGTAACCTTAACACTAAAAAAATCAAGGAAATGTTGGGATTAAAAACTAATTACAGTATACCAAGAAGTTACTATACATGTGAGCAATGTAACAATACAATTTAGAGACTTAGACCAAGTTTCATAATGGAAACAAGACATAAGTATCACAATTATATGGCTATAATGTAGGAAATGTAGCAAATCAAATGAATTCAATGATGATATTACCTAACTATAATGATAATTAGTCTCAATATGGGTGTGAGAAAAGGGACCACTAGAACATGAAGATGTACCATTCACACTTTCAACACTTGCAACCCCCGACATTCGCAACCTAGTCATGCAAGTAGACTAAAAAAGTGTTGGACGTGATTATTTCTAGCAATATCTACGTATTTTTTCTTCTTTTTCCCAAATCGTAAACAAGAAATTTTTTTCTAAACTAAGTGGTGATAAGAAATACTTGGCGTAAATTTGTGAGTTTCACCTTATCTTAGGACAAGTATAAAACTAGGACAAAGTAACACATTGTAAATATTTTGATGAAATATCATGCAGTTTCAACTTTGAAAGACTCTCCCATTGTTTGAATAACAAGGTTTCGACTCTAACAAAGTTTTCATGTTATGAGAGTTCTTTAGAATATGATGGATAACTCAAATTGGCTCCAAGGCACAAGCTTCCTATTGGTTCACTCAATTAGTTTTCACAAATTACCTATGTGAGCTCGGTTTTCCAAGGAATTCACTTTGTTAGTGCAAAATCATAGCACCCCTGGATGCAAATCAAGGTTCTAAATGATGTCTTAGGCATCCGGTGTGATTGCACAACATGGAAACCTCTCTCCAAGTGTGGGACTTGTGGCGGCGAGAGAGGAATCTCCCAGTTAGAGGCTGGTTCCTCAAACTCCTCCCGTGACGATTAGATCTAATGCTTGCACAACTACGAGAAGTTCGAGATCCTAATCTTACTCTAAATTGCAAGGAGACGGGGTAGAAATGCAAAAAAATTGAAACTAACTAAAGATGGTGATGCACCAAAAGGAGTGGTGAATATTTTTGTCATGCAAATAGACACAAACCAAAGATTGCAACATAAAATCATACACAGGCTGATAAGATATAATTTAGGATCTGAAATGAAGCAAATAATACAAACAAAGGACTGAAACCCATTCACAAAGTTTGCATTATCATTTCCAATGTCAAAAACCACTGCATTACAACCTCAGAGAGGTAGAAAACCTGTTACAATCCTTGAAGAGGTCTGATTCTTACAACAATCACTTGCTGGAGGTGAAAGAAGAAGTCTGTTATGCCAAAAGTGTTCCCTCTTAGAAATGAGCCAAATCTGGCTTTTACATTGCATGGGTCGAGCCCAGGAGAGAGAAAATGTACAAAACGTGGGAACCCATTCCTCATTGACTAAAAATGCATTAAATCAGCATGGAGGACCTTACAAACCCATACCCTGCCATTTTTGACCAAATTGGAGGAGAATGCGACCCATTCTGTATTAAATTTGGTCGCTGAAATGTCACTTCTGAGCCATGAACACGTGTCAGATCCGTTTCTTAACTTTCTCTCTCCAGACTAAACCAAAATTCAAGATTGACCCCGAGAATCATGTAGAGAATTTTATAAGCTTTCCAATGATATAAAGAACGTGAAAATCTGAGCTCTAGATCGAAAGATATGGTGATTTAAAGATTTAGGGCACAAAGCAGAGGCAAAAATGGGTTACGAAAATTTTTCCTACGCTCCGCCACACAGACGACACGTGTCGGACACTCGATTAGATGAGAAATTCTCTCTCCTTCCCTTACCCATAGGTTTCCCTTGAAAGTTTTGACTTTTTTGTAATTTTGGAAAATTTTCCATTTTTTCCCCGCGTCCCCGCCACTTGGGACACGTGGCATGCATTGATTGGTTGACAGGGGCACGGGGAAGACCTTTACTTTTTAGTTTTTTGGTCGAAGAAATTTTGCAAAAACTTCAAAGTTTCCCCGAGCTCCGCACTTCCCTACTCCACCGGACACGTGTCCTAATCTGATTGTCCATGGGCCAACCCTTGAAACTTGCCCTTTGAAATTTTGGACATTTTCCCTTGTGACACGTGGCGTTCCCGATTCATCTGCGGGCTGCAGATTTTCACGTCCCTCACGTCCCTTTTGCACTGGATGTCCCAAACTGTCTGGGATAAATTCCTCTAATCCACCTGATTCGGGCTTCCCTATCCCTCTTTGAGGTGAAGACACGTGGCGTGATTTGATTGGCTCTCGGCTCCTTCGACTTTCCGCGTCCCATGCGTCCCTATGTCCCAACTGTCCTAGTGTGAAAGTTCTCTGTTTCGGCTGGTGCAGGGGTGGTTTGTGTCCTTCGCATCCTCATGGCCCCGAGATGTCTCGGCACATTACGCACTGCAGTAGTTAGTCAATTTTTCCTCCTTGATTAAACCGAATTGGCTTTCCGCGTCTGCCGCGTCCCGATGTCCCAATTGTCCCGGTCTTGCAAGCGGGCTCGCTGAGGCTTTTCGGCCTATTCACGTCCCGACATCCCAACTATCCTAAGCTGTCCCATCTTTGCATGAGACTAGGACTTAGCTGATTTTCATGATTTTTTTACCCTAAGCTTTTTTTTGCAACTTTTCACCCTTTTTAGAACTTGCTCTTTTCTCCTTGGACAAGAGAGTTAAAAAAAAGGTGAGGGGACCCTGAAACATGATTTTTGCCTTGAATCAATCTATCTTGCTCGGAATGAAGAATTTAATGCATGTTATCAAAATTTACCCAGGGGTGAATTTTGGATAACATCACCTGTGGCCCGAACCTTAGAGTATCCCATATTTACTTTACCCCCATTCAATAAAATGAGAAATAAATGCGTTTAGTTGTATTTCTTTGGGGTCATATGAAGATAATATTGACTCTAATATCTCAATATATACTAATCAATTGGATAATGGAGAACTTTCCCATTATATTCAGAAGGTTCCCTCTTTTGTGAACTACTTTGGGGCTCCTAGGAGCATCCTCTTGTTATCTTAAGGATAATTCCAAAGGGAATTCCTCCTAGTTCATGTAGCCAAGCCGTAGCTCTTAACTAAAACTTGGATATACAATGTTTTACAAAGTTGTTTGTTTTCTTATCTTGCTAGATTAAGTAATTTGGTTTGGACCAACTTTTCCAACCGACACACATGTATGTTAGAATTTGGTTTGAAGAGATCTCTCCTTTGTTTGGAAAGTGTTAGGTCCTACACACAAATAGTTAGTAGTTATCTACAAATATCTACAATATCATAAAAATAGGATTAAATGTTGTTTTTGGTTCTCAAGATCATGTAAGGACGCGAGAGAAGAGTATACACAACAAACGACCCAAATATATAATAATGAAAAAATTGTAAATCAAATAACCACCATAATTCTTTGTAAATCAAGGTTTATTCCCAATTAATCCAAGTGCTTTTTAGTGAATGAAAACTAAGGTTGATTTTTATTCTCAAGGTCACACAATGGTGTAAGAGAAGAGCATACACAAGCCTTATTTTTTTATTTACTAAATGAAAAGCAAATCAAAGGATCATACAAATACCAAATGAAAAATAAATAATGATGTTTCCCACTTACTCTAATGTTAGCAAAAGAAGGTTTAAAGCTACTTTTGATTCTCAAGATCACACAAGGTGCAAGAGAAGAGCATACACAAGCTCTATCCCAAACTCATACAAAGCATGAAAATAAAAATCATTTATCAAACCCTAAGAAAATGTGTTAGAAAACCTGCTCTAAATTAAAAAACCTATGATAAAAAAGCTAAAAACCACAGAAAATGACATAAGTACAAAGAAACAACAATTGAAACTTTGAAATTTGAGCCAAATTTTACCTTAGAATGCCCGCACACCTCTTACCATAGGAGCACGAAGCTGACAACATCAAAACGCTTTCTAAAAACACCAATGTGACCTCAATAACACCAATGCACCTCACAAAAAAATCTAGAGTTGATTAACGTGAGTGTGTTGAGAGAGACATCAATGCGCACTTCAAAGCACCAATGTGACATAAACACGGATGTCAAAAATCCAAAAAAACGTAGGCACGTCTAAAGAAGCTTGAGCATGGCCCTAAGAACGTGAGTGTGGCCTTGATGATGAGAGCACTCCCCTTGTAATGTGAGCACGACCACCACTGAAGACATTAGTGTGCACCTTCTGTAGGTTGTCAAAACAGGGGGTTTTGACAAGAAAAATATGATAAAGCTAAAATATTTTCTATTCTAATGTAATTTTGGTAGCACTTTACCTCCTTTAATCCTTCCAAGAATATGAAAATAAATCATCTACTACTAATCTAGTCTAAATACCTATAAAAATTGAAAATTAGTCTATAAAACTTGAAATTTACTCTACAAAATATTTGAAACTAATATAGAAAATTTCAAATGAAATTAATGAAATGGGGAAAGCTCACTAGGGCGTGCCAAATGATAACACCCTAAAACTCTTGTAATATGACTAACTAGTAAAGGCTAACACCATAATAGCCTAGAGCCAAACTCAAGCTTAAGAATGAAACATCAAGATCAAAGATTAAAATCATGCATTAATGGAAACTAAATGAAATTAAACATTCAAAATACAAACATTCTTACTATGTGAAATGATTACTTAACATAAACCTAATTAGATCTAAGGGAAATCAAAGTATTTTTTTTACTCCACAAATGGCGAGAGGTTCTCTCTAACAATGGATACTGAAGGCCATATTAGATATCCTTCTACTAACCAACATGAAGATTGGATGCAAATATTGAGCAAGCTAATCCAAGAAGTAAGTAAAGATTTTGATCATATTTGTTATATGACATACTATTCAAAGTATGGTGTAAAGTGTAAACATAGGTGCTTAGTCCTTTTTAGAGATTTCTATTTAGAGAAAGTTTGCATATTGATGCATGTGGGACTAAAAAGGATAAAGTAGATTAAGGCTTATTAATCATGATTAGTGAATTAACAAGTGACTAGCATGTGAGGAGCCTTAATAAACCACTTAGGGTCATTTAAGAGGCTATGATAAGCTTTTGAAGCCTTTTAAGATGTCTTGGAGGGAAAAGGGATGATTTTGAATGGTTGGAAGATGGGTATTAACCAATCATAGGGTTTATTGATCAAAACAAGGGTAAATAGGCTTAATTAGATAATAATCGCTATTTGTTTTCTCGGAAGAGTATTATAACTAACAATGTCTCTTCAATTGGCATCTAGAATGTGATAGAGGTTAGTTAATAAAAAACATCGTTAATTAACCAAAATAGAGGAAACATTATTTAATTAAAAGAAATCAATAATTATAATGGAAATGGTAACAATGAGAGTAATTAGTGTGTTGTTAGCAATGAAACTACGTAAGTGGATTTTAGGTGTATACAATACTTAATAGCAATCTAATGATACTTGATATGTGCAATGGTTTAAACCCATGACAAAATTCATATTATCATTCGAAGCTTTTATAGTATTTGATTATCTAGCCTCAACCCTCATGGGCTGTGATAACATGGTTTGTGACCATAATTAGGTGCAAGGATTGTTTAATAAATATATGGACTAGTTTGTTGGTATGGTCAAATTGATCCCCCAAACATAAATTGGAAGGGTTAACATTATCAATTAAAATTACCCTACTATTCAAGGAATTAAGGGTTGGTTGATTAAGCATATCTATATTCATTTGGTTCTAAGTGACGGATGGATAGATATTGATTTATGGTTTATGTGAAGCCCCACCATGCCATGCTTGGCGAAGGTTTAAATTATTTTAGTGGCACTAATTTTTGAATGATTGATATTATTTTAAAAACTTGGCCACCATATATTGGGGAGATTTTGAGTTTTAATAAATACACAACATGGCACAAGGGGATTGAATGCATTGAATGTGTGTACTCAAACCTAGGAAGCTTGAAGCTTCTCTAAGAAGCTATTGAGTTGCATGATGGGTGTTATAATTCGGTATCTCGGTTTACTTTGGAGCTGTTTCTCCATTAGAGCTTTTGTCCTATGAAATTAGTGTATGTGATTGCTTTTGAAAAGTTAAGTGGTAGTTTTGTGCATGTATTCTATGAGTGATTTCTTTAGAAGTGATTTGGGAAAAGGTTTTAGAACCAAAAACATAGTATTTATCTTGATTCATTTATAATTTTGGAATCGATTTTTGGGTGATTGATTTTTCTTTTTGGAATTATTACTTTTCTCAAGCTTGGAGGAATTTGTAGTGGTTTTACACGTTGTTTGGCTAACTGCAAATCCGTTTTGCAAAGGACCTCGAAGAATTTGATTAGAAATTCCATTTTCCTAGTCATAAATATTTTACTTTTTCTCTTCTTGTTACATTTTGAGATGAGTAAAATAAAAAAATCTCTAATTTATCTATTTGATAAATACATAAATAAAAAATAAAATTTCACAGGTATTTGGATTTAATTTGTTTCTCCTTAAAATGGGTTCATAGGAAATAAAATGGAATTACAATTTCCTTATTAAACTGATTTACAGGTATTCTTGTTTGATTAGTTTAGTGACTTTTATGTTCATATCTGAGTGAGGGTTTATATAATAGAAATTTTTCTCATATAGAAGACATGAAATGGGTCTAAATGGTTGATGGATAAAATCTATTTGTTGGTTTTAATGTGTTATGAAGTTTTTGGTTGTTGTATGAATAAAAAGGTTTTTGAAAAAGCTGATATGTTTGACAAATGTGGTGTCATCCTTTGCTGTTTACTTTGGGTTTTGGGTTGATCCTTTCTTCATATCACCACTCTAGAAGAAATAAAGTTCCATAAAAGGAAATCACAGTCCGAGTCTTTTATGAGTTCACCTTGTCGTTAGGTTTGGTTTCTATTCTTAGATGGGATGACATGCATATAAAGATTTTTAAGCCTCTGTGAAACAAAATAAGTAATTAGGTGTTCCTATTTGAATTGGCTATATTGGTTCATCACTCCCATACCTTGAAAGGGTAAAGGTTTTACATTCATCAAATTATTTTATCGTGATTAAGGAAATAATAATCTATTGATAATTGCTATGAAATACTATTCCCATTAATTTGAGTGTACTTGAACTATAAAGTGTCTTTACAAAAGTATGAGGTTAATTATTGCTTCCTTTTGATAAGACTATGGAAATCATTATCATTTCAAATAAAATATGGCAAAGAGTTATTATTTTTGGAAGTGGATGAGACTAATTATTTTTTTAATAAGTTAAGGAAAGTTTGGATAAGCTTAGGGTTAGGTATTAACTTGATTATAAGAAAACAAAGATATTCCTTTTTAGTTGATGATTTGGATAGGTTGGTACCTATTAATTTGAGTACTACCAAATACATGGAATATAATTTATTTTACATTAATATTTGATGTTATTTTGATTTTTGTATTAGTGAAATGAAATTTGTACTTTTTATAACATGATAATGTTGTTTGTTGAGTTATTTTTATATATATTCAGTTTGTGGAGATAAATTGCGAGGGTGGATGCGATATAGTTAGGAATACAGTAATAATGATTACAAATTTATGAAGTACTTGTGAAATAAAAAATGATGGATCTTGTTGGATTGATTTGATTTTCTTGGTACTTTTGGGTTCTACAAAAGGCTTATTCAAATTGGTAAGGGAATTTTATGAATATAATTGAAATGTGATTTTCTATTTATATTTATTTAGTTAAGTAACCTAACAACATGAGTGAAAGTGAATTATTCATGTCGATTATTTTGGAACCTGACCATGTAGATGTTGAATTTAATCATGCATGATTGTTATGGCAAAGCGAGTTCGATGAAAAGGAATGATGTGACTTGTACTCTTTATTGATGTACCATTTCGATGATTTAATAGAAGTGATTGTATTGTACTAAAAATGAATTTGTCTTACTTCACATGTTGTAATAAGACATTTTAAGGCATGTGTAATTTTTTTGACTTCATTATCAATATGTATTTCATGACGAGGGTTATCCTCCAATTATTGAATATAATATAGTTTATTTTACAACGTACCTTGTTTTTATAAAGTGTTTAATGCCGAATTTTTGGTAGATTATAATGGTAACATTTCCAAGTACAAATTGATTATTATTTTTATCATTACAACTTAATTACTATCGTAGGTTAAGATGAGACATAAATACAACAAAATACTTACACTTTGTTAAAATATGATTGCAATTTATTCATTATGATGAATCATTTAACTATGCATAAAAGTTATATGGAAACTAATTACTAACATAATGAAATTAGAAACCTAATGTTTCGAAAGAAGAAAGAGATAATTGTAATTGATTATATCTAACTAAAGTAAAAAATGACACCTAATTACATTAGGTGTTCTTTTATTATCATGAATATATAACAATGAAATAATTAATGTTGTAACTATCGATTCTTAAAGCAACCCGGCGACATTCCGACCGAGCCATCTTGAGATGGATATAGGAAGGGTGATGGTGAGAGATGATGTAAGTAATCATACAACCACAACCTTTCCCATAGGTATTCAAAGATTATTCAGCCTATGTGTTGTTTTATGGCTTAACGAAAATTAATTTCTACAAGTTGTAAACTGAATTATTTAACATAAATTTTCATGGTGAGGAAGGTAGTCATAACATGACACTCATGTCTCATATGTCATACTTTTACCAGTTTAGGATGACTACAGAAAAGGGATGAATGCGTAATGACTTAGGTCATTATGTGAACATACCTTATCTTGTAGGGATCCTAAAGTGGTGTTGGCATGAGATGCATGACCCGAATGGTGATCTATGATAATTATGTCTTCGGTGTATGAAATATAAATTAAATACATGTTTACTTAATAATTTTAACACTAAACTTGATATCCATATTTCACCCCTCGGGCCAAATATCGGATCAGCTACAACCCCACATAGAAAGAACCTGAGAAAACTCATTCAGATCTATAAATAGGTCACAAAGGGACTCAACAATGGAATAGTAGGGTAAAAAAGAAGGGACAGTGCCACAAGAGGAACCAAGAGCAAGAAAGGGGAAGAAACGACGAAGATCCAAAGTCCTCGGGTTCAAAACAGTTCAGGAAAGGTCTGAAATTGACTAAGTATGGAGGAGGTAGCAGAAAGAACCACGTGTCCTAATGACATTTCTCCAAAGATGAATCCAAAAAGGGAAGCCCAAATGAGTGCCAGACTGCTGCGTAGCCCTGGTAGGTTAAAATGGAGAAATGTCTTAAAGCTTTTAATGCAGGATCTCTTTGCCTTAACAACCGATCAAATTCGATCTCGTCCATAGTTTCCTCTTCCTTGAGGCACCGAACCAAGGATTGATGTAGTAAAGAAAAATTTGGAAGGATATTTTGTCAAAGGAATTAATAGCGGTGGTTGAGCCTCAACCTACTTTTCTTACTTCTCCCCTCTTTCTCCCCTCACGATTGAATCTATAAATACGGGGCATGATTCATTGTAAAGGGTTGGAAATTCTTCATTTTACAAGCTCCCCTTTTCTTACGGAAAAGAAATTCATGAGGTTTCGAGACCTTCCACTAAAATGTAATATGTTTATTCCTTTTGGCCACTTTGTAATGCATTGTATCAACGTGTAGAGAAATAAAACATGTCTATGATCGACTTTAGATCCTATCTTATCATTTTTCTTTCATCGATATTTCATTATAAATCTAATTATATGTGCTTGGTTATCATATGAATTTGGTTGGTTTGTGTCTATTGGAAAAAATAGTTTTCATCTTTCCTTCGATGCATCACCTTGTAGTTTAGTTATTGTTTATTTCTTATACCCCTTTCTTATCCCCTGTCTCCTTAGAAAGTTTTAGATTAGGTATAGAGATAGATCCTCTGCAATTTCTCACATATGCACCTAATCGGAGGAATATGAACCAACCTTTAATCTAGAGATATTTCCTATTTTTAAGGTCTCATACCTTGGGAAAGTTTAATGTTATGCAATCACACCAAATGAGTCTGCGCACTTAGAAAAGTAGATTTTAGAACTCATTTGGGGTGCTATGATTTTGTACTAACAAAACTTAATATCTTAAACAACAAAAATGAATCCTAATGACTATGAATGGAACAATTTTGAGGTGAAGAGAAGATAGGATCCATAGGATTATGTGTAGTCTTGGTATGCAGATTGTTAGCGCAATGCCAAATAAATATGGCCATAATAGTGCATGTAATTGGATGCATTATCGATCAAGAAGTCCTCTTGTTATGGTGTCAATATTTTGATGATAGTTACAATAGTGAATTTTTTAAGGATGATAAGAAGACATCATGAGTTCTCTCGGCCTATAATAAGGCTTTAAAAAATGATCTGATGGGTGTATTGGCTCATAATAAGTGTTTGAGGGGGATCAAGTAAGATCTCTAATCCCTCACAGTTGCACATGGTTATCATATATTATCTAATTGGATTCTGAACATTAATTAAAGATGGTTAAATTCAATGATTATTATAAATGACAGGGAAAATTTTAGTGGTGAATCTTCATAGTTTGGTGAATAGTAGGATTTTGGGAAATTGATTTTGGTGATTTTTATGGCCACATCCTAGGTTTTGCCCAAAAATTACACAAAAATAATATATCCCATGAAAATATCCAACTAATCTCCAATCCCAATGTATTATTTTATTTTGAAATGTTGCATGATTGACGAGTAGAGAATTTAAATCATTATTTTTCACCAAGAAATCTATGGAACCTTATTGGTCCTTTGGGCTCATTCATCGACATGCATGGGAGTTTTAGGAATTTGATTAAATTCTCCATGTGTGTGTGTGTGTGTGTGTTTTCTCTTGATTTTCCAATTTGTGAATTTATGAAGTAGTAGAAAGGGATTTAACAAATCAGCATATTCCTATTTTCTTACAAAATTTCAAATAAATCAACATCTTTTTAGGGCTAGGCTCTATGTTCTAGTTTACATCCTAGAATCACTTACTGCAGGTGAGTCTATTTGAGACATGTTTTCTTTCATGTTTCATTGCTTTATCTTTGATTCTTCCTTTTTAATTTATTTATGTAATTTTTTATTTCACGGATATCATGAATATCATGACACTTTACAATCCCTTAGTCGATTTTCATCCTATAGCTCATCGACTTTAAAAATGTCCTTACGAGTGCACTAAATATATATTTCAATGCTATAATTTTCATAAAATGTATCCTACATATGATTTGTAAATCATTTTCAATTTTATTTTATTACAAATCTTAAACATCCTCATCCTCATAACCACTATGATTTTTTATGTCATCTATAATAGTCCTTTGCATATAGAGAATTATACCTAGTTTTCCTACCTATAATCTTATATACATATATGTAATATATACATTTTTATATTTAAAATCACTTCATGTATCTCCATGAGTTATTACTTTGTATATTCCTTGTTGTATCAGTATATATTCTTTGAATATTTTTATTCTCTCTTCTGCTTACACACACACACACATATACATATTGTAATTTATTCCACGAACATCACGTCCACGAATCCATCATTGTGAAGTGTGAATTTGTTTCACCTGGAATCTTGATAAATTAATGAAACAAATAGAGGGTGATAGGCCAAGGAGGAATACCTATTTTTGGTGTTAGTTGAAGGCTATGCACGTGTTCTGATTTCTTGATCCAATGTTGATTGCGAATACTCCCTTTTGGCTAGGAGGAACTACATGTAAAATGTAAAACAATACCACTAGATAGAGTTAAATAAAACAAGTGGACTACCTAGCAGAAGCTAGATCCGAGAGCGTGATGCTTCCTGAACATGTTATTAATCCAATTTTTAGCCAACAATATTAATGCTATCCAAAATAAACATGAAATAAAAATCTTATTGGAATTGAAACGATTTAGGTATCTCATTCAAAACAAATAAGAAAGGTTAGATAAAAGGTGATTGAGGTCAAAACGGGTTAGGTGATGGGTTGGTATTGGGTTGCAGGTTTGGTATAGGATCTGGGTAAGGTCAGTAAATATTAGGAGTGATTCTGGGTTGTTAGGGAATGGGTATAATCTTGTTGGTTTGAGGTTTGTTTCGGGAAAAGTAATCGGCATTAGATATGTGACCAATGCCAATTTTTAAGATGACCGACGTCGGTTGGCTAACCGGTGTTGATAGGGGTAGTTAATAAAAAGCTCTTAGAAATGGTCTTCAGACTCTCTGTGATTGCACAGAGGCTGGAAATGGTGGGGGTGAGGTCATGGAATGGTCTAAAAGGTTCAGAGATGATTAGGATAGGGGAAGATAGGTGGAAGGTCCAGGTATGGTAAGGTGTACGGATGTGCGAAAGGATAAATTATTGAGATGAATAATAAATCCTCTCTGAAAGTGAAAAAGATAAATGAAGAGATATTAGGTACTTACTAAAGAATGGGTCTAGAGAGTGTAGGTGATGATTACAATGATGGAAGAGATTTGAAGAGAAGAGATGTTTCATTCATGTTGCGGCGGTTTGAACCTCTGTGCTTCTCTATTTATATTTGTGATCGTGAAGAAGATGATGGATGCCAATGGTTGTTGGTAGTGTTCCCATGTGTTTTCCTTTTCCTAAATGCTTCAAAAAATGAGTGCTCCAAGTCTTTGTTCATATGAGATCCTAAATCAAATGACCAACCTTAGCAAAGGATTTTGGAAATGTATTTAACCTAACTAACGATGGTTAGGGGTCGACATCAGTTGAGGTATAACCGGCATTGGTTAAGGTGGGAATATCTAGGTTGGCCAAAAATAGCCTGATTGTTGCTATTTTTGGTGTGGTCTTCAATCTTCATCCAAGTCTTGAGTGATAGACCATGCGAATGAGTAAGAGTCCTCTTAGGTTTGTTAATAAGATTTAATTCTAGGTTTAGACTAAGTCCTACTTGGTTAGGATAGGCTTATACTTGGTCTTAGGTCATTAATGGGGTTTGAGTGGGTCATGGGGTGAGGTGGTCAAGTGAGGATGTTAATTAAATTAATCATGTACACTATGGGGTATGAATAAATAAGGTATGGTTAATTTAATTAACGGGGTTATAAGGGTGGTATGACCTAATTTTGGTGTCTACATTTTTACCCCTTTTGTTGCGTAGCTTGTATTGGTAAGTAAAGTTGATAAAAATAGGAAGTGATTGCCCCATGTATGGGTGAGAGTGGGGTTGCCCCAAGTGTGGGTGAAGGTGATCCCCTCAAACTAGGAACTGATGAGGTGTTAGACAGAGTCGGTGAGTGGTTTGATAAATGTGTAGTTGGTGTAAGTTAAGGTAGGTGGGGAAGAGTATGGGTACTTTGGGTAAAGGGTAAGGGTCAAATTGGGTAATAGGTAATGGGAAAGGTTTAAAATGGTTAATGGGAAATGATCAAATTGGGTGATAGGTAATGGGCTAGGTTCAAATTGGGTAATGGGTAATGGAAATCGAACACACACACATGTATAGACGTAACATGGTACTAGGTTGAAGAGCTTACAAAATCTACATCATCCAAGGTTGATAGGTTTATCCAAACAAGGTTGAAGTGATTCAGGTATCTAGGGTATAGGATATGGTCTGGAAACACAACGTAGGTTAGGTGTAGGAACGTTTAGGTATGATCTAGTACACCATGGGTTTGGTCGGGATAAATGACACGGCAATAGGAAGGTATGGTTGTTAGGATAAAACAACATAGGTAACAACATCACAAGGTATAACGAGTACACAAGTTCAATGGTCACAAAAAGTAGGTCAGGTCCAGGTAAATAGGTCATGGCACGGGTAAGGCCAAGGTATAGGTAAAATAACAAATCCTAAATGTAATTAAGGAATTGTAGGGGTAGTTTAGGCTTGTGGGTAGGGTACAATGGGTGTTGGTACTAGAAAAAGGTATGTGGTAGTAATGAGGTTAGGTCAAAATAGGAAAAACATGGAGGAAATGGTATTGGAAAATGATGATGTTGGTTATAAGGTAACCAACCTCGGTCATGGTGGGTTAGGGTTATAAAGTTAAAATTCTATATTTTATGGAATCATTGTTGTTATTGACTTTGAGAAAAAACAAAGTGAGTAATTTGTGCATTTGTCGGGGGAAAAGACAAAGCTGAGTAATTTGTGCATTTGTCGGGGAAAAAGACAAGGCGATGTGGAGGTGACAGAGTGTTGAGAAAATCTAGGTAGATGGGTCCACTAGCGCAATTAGAGATGTGTGATTGGTGGAGAGGTGCGGGGTAGATTTCAGGTATGGAAGAGGCGGGAGAGGGTCGAAAGGACCACTGTGAAATGACTAGATGTGCCACCACGTAGATGCCATCAAGATGAGGTAGGTGACATTTTCTAGCTTGTTTTTGTTTTTCTCCAATTGTTAATTTTGAAATATGGGTGAAAAATAGATGAAATCGGGGGAGGAGGTCAAATATAGGCTAAGTAGGGGAGAAATAAATGTGGGGTGTAAGTGTTAGGGATTAATTAGGATTCTAGGGTGGTTTTGTAAAAAATTTAGAAATAGCAGAGGGGTTTCATTTTTTTGGGGGTCACGTCAAAGCCGACTTCAATTAATGTTTGGGCGATGACGGTCGGCTATAGTTAACATCGGTCAAGACTAGGGTGAGTGACACCTATTAATAGGAACTGATGTTAGTCAAGGAGAACCGGTGATGGTCTAGGAGACTGGAGCCGGCTAGGGTGAAAGAGGGACTGGGGTAAGAAAGGTTATGCTTCAAAAAGAAAAGGAGTTCAAAAAGGGGCAAGTAATGTGTGTTGTAGAGGGGTAAGGGTAACATGTGGTCATTGGCTAGATGAGTTAGGTGAGTAGGTGAAATAATGTGAAGGTAATGAGTCATGATTGTAAAGGGTAGGAGGTTGGTATTTGAATTAGGTAAATAGGGTAAGCATGATTGGTGTGATTAGGTATGGTGTTAGGGTTAAGACATAATTAGAGGTAGTGAGGTTTTAACAATTTTTTCTTTTGTTGGATGTAGGATAGGGACGAACTACGTATGTGGGACAAAGTGCCACCGTAGTTGGTAGAGATGTGTTCAAGTATATATGAGGAAGAGTGGGAGAACATAAATGATGTTGGATTGATTTGGATATGGCGCTACAAGCATGTAACTCAAGATCCTAATTTGATGGTTGCACTCATTGATAGATGGGATTCATTGACCAATACTTTCCATTTACCAATGGGTGAGATGTTGTCACCCATGAAGAATGTATACGAGGATCCCATGGCTACCATTTGTAGGTGAGAGTGTATTCTATTTATTCAGAGGCCTTTATGGAGCTGATAGTGGTTGTGTTTGGGGAGGTGATGGGTGAGATGAGGTACCATAGCATGAGCCTCAGCTACAGAGAGATGTATGCAACCCATCCTTAGGAGATGAGCGTTGATTGTTTTGATGATGGAGGGGATATGTTATTTTTCCCTACCATATGTTGAGGGTGGTAGATTCCCATGATCATTAATGGGAGTTCTCCAACATGGTGGAGGAGTGGATTTTTTTTTCATGGGCACCGACATTCCTGGTGCAGCTATATAGGGAGCTATGGGCCTATGGGAGGTTGCGAGAGGTTCGGTTTGTGTTGCACTTTTATTTTCATTGCTAGGAATATGAGCACATCATATGTATGTGTCTAGTTGGTTTTCCCTGACTTGATTGGTTTAGGGATGGCTTGGTCGAGTCGGCTAGAGATGGTGGGTACAAGTTTGTGGGGATATAGGGTGGCTAGGGCCATGTATGATGTTTCATATTACAAGTGGGTGTTGGAGGGATTTTCTGGTGTGGATATTGTTTGGAGGCCCTATGTTAGCTATCCCTCATATAGAGATATGGCGAGAGGAGTTAAAGGGCTTACATCTACTCATGTGGATACATGGGTTGCATGTTTGCTGAGCACGAGATGATACCTATAGACAGGGTTAGATGGTAGTTTGGGTTACCATAGGACGTGCCACCACCCTTCCCTTAGTATAGGAGAGATGACATGGAGAGACCTATGTCTCCACCATGACCGAGTGTGCCGATAGGGCAGGAGGAGTAGGCGGTAGACAGGCAGATTGATGATGTTGGGGTCACTGATAGATATAGGCAGTGGTGGGCAACACAACTATGAATGAAACCCCTGAGGCTAGGGAAGTCAAACTTATCCACCATCACATTGCCAAGGGATACCTTATAGGGTCAAGTGCCCACCACGAGAACAGGCCGTAATTTTACGGGGGCAGCTCACGGGGTCGAGGGAATAGGTTGCCATTTTATAGGCTCAGGTGTTAGGACTAAAGTCCTAGGTTATATTGGGACGAGCACCCACAGAGGGTGGAGATGGAGATGGGGACATGTTACCACCTTATAGGCATAGGTAGCAAGTTTTCAAGGCTAGTTGGCCACCGTACAGCTCGGAGTTATGGCCCTATAGGCCTAGGTTACAACACATGCACCACCATAGGCTCTGGGATAGGCTCCCACACCATAAGTAACAATGACAGGACAAGTTTCCCAGTGCATGGAGGAGGACATGGAGCACAGGTATAGGTCGAGGCTAGCCCTAGCAGGACATAGCTCATAGGTTGTTGTGAGACCCATGGCACCACCTCAGATGGTGTCGATGATGAGGTTTAGGGATTCCCTGAATGAGGCATGATATTACCAAGACCATCCATCTTGAATACGGGGATAGATTTCCCCTCCTATGTTGAGTACATGGCATAACAGGTAGTGAGTGAGAGGACTATATGCCACACTCATAGCTCAGAGAGCACAAAGGGCCGCGAGCCCATAGGCGGGTCAGGGTGAGCTGATGAGTTCACGGAGGCTAGAACCAACTGCGAGGCTAGATGAAGATTAGACCAAGACCCATGCTAGGTGGAGAGATGATGGTAGGTTATTGGGCTAGAGGTGAGGAGGAGGAGATAGATGAGACATGCATGGATATCAGATGGAGTGATGACTAGTCACCAAATATGATTTGTTAGTCATCTTGTTTTGATATATACCAGCCTACATGTGATGATAGTGAGGATGTACATGAGATTTTGATATTTTGATCCTATACTGCGGCTATGTGCTAAAGATGGTGAGGATGTATCTGAGTGTTTGGAGATACTTGTATGTATTTATATCGGTGTATATTTGTATTGATATACAAACTTTCATTATTATAGATGATGAGATTTATGGTATGGATGATGTACTTGTGTTTTAATTTCCATTTTTATTTGTGTATGGATGGAAACTAGGTGAATTAGGCATGGTGGAGTTGAGGTCATGTAGGCATGATGGAGTCTAGGTCAGTTAGGCATGATGGATTCTAGGTCAATTAGGCATGGTGGAGTCTTGGTCATGTAGGCATGGTGGAGTCTAGGTCATGTAGGCATGGTTGAGTCTAGGTCATGTAGGCATGGTTGAGTCTAGGTGAGTTAGGCATGGTTGAGTTAAGGTTTGTTGGTTTTGATTTAATTTCCAAGTTATTGGTAACATGGGAAATAAATAATGATGTATATGTATGTGATGGTGTAGATTTCCAAAATATTTGATATCATGGAAATGTGAAATAATGGATGTATGATATGATGATGTAAGAAATAGGTAGATATACATGTTTGTATATTTGATTTTTTTTTTAATTTCCAAGTAGTGTATAAGATGGAAACTAAAAAAGGTAGAATGTGAAAATTGGTTAGGTTAGAGAGTGACCGAGATAACCTCCAAGGAGCTGAACCCTTAGAGTCCTAAATGAGTTTGCACTACATAGCCCTAATGAAAAGGGGCCTCGGGAGGATGTAGTCCTCCTGTAAGCTAGGGAATAGTAAGATGAGGAGAGATGAATGGGTTGGTATGTTTTAGGCATGTTTTTGAGTCTAGGTCATTTAGGCATGGTTGCATTTAGGTTATCATGTAAGCATGGTTGAGTTTAGGTCGATTAGGCATGGTGATATTGGTGAAAGAGGAATTCTTAAAGTGTAGGTGTCAGATGGTCTAATACTATATAGGATAATTAACAAGTAATGAAGAAGTTAAAGGGTAAGAGTGACCAAAAGAGCCACCTAATTCAAAGAACCATAATGAGTCTACCATACTTGTTGTCACCCCTCAAAATCCCCTCACTTTCCAAGTCTAATTTCAAAATTTTTGAGTAGGTGCTATTGAAGAGTTTCTAGAAAAAAATTAAGAAGTCTGGAGGGATGGAGAAATTTGTGTTTTGAAGTGTTGGTATTTGGTTTTTAATCCCACCGGTTCCATTTAAAAATTCCTCAATCTGTGCGTTTTGAAACATTTTTTTATTTCCTGTCATGGATGCATGGAATTTATCAATCTTTTTCTATGGCTATGGATCGGGTCGAGCCTTGTATTCCTTGCATTTATCTTTCTACAAAAAAATATTTGATTCGGGCATGAATGGTGGAGTTTTCCCCTTCGTTTCATCTTTGACGAGCATATCTTCCCTTTCAATTTTTCCCTAACATCCATGGGTACATGGAAATCTCCGACGGTGGATGTGGTGGATGGGTTCTTTTTACAAACTTTCCATTTTTGTTATTTTTAGCAAAAGTGTCAAATTGGCCCTATGGCCCTAAAGGACCATGAATGGCTAAAACTAGCAATGGCAAGAAGGCGTAAAATGTGAAAAGAATGATTAAAGGCTTGTAAAGGGACACATGGCCATTTCTAAGTCAAAAATAGAAAGGTGGGTTGTTGGGAAACTTTAGTAGTTTTACGTTTGTTTCCAAAAGGGTGTAAAGTTATAAAGTAAAGCAAAACCCCACTATCATCCAGGTGAAGCCACGTGTTGATGCCTACATTGAAAAGTCAAAGTGGGAAGTCAAGTCATCAAAGCACTTTTGGAAATTTGGTTTTATTTCCGAAAGGGATTAAAGTTGTAAAATGAGATGTGACTTTCAAATGCCCAAAATCATGGATAAATTCAAATGTTGAGCCCACATCCAAATTCAAAGCACAAAGGTAGGCCATCGGATCAATTTGGGAATTTAGGTTTTATTTCCAAAAAGAGAGTTAAAGTATAAAAATGATCCAGGACTCCGTTGGAGACTTGAGACCGCATTGAAAAGTCAAAGCGGAGAGCGAGTTGTGATGAACTTTGAGTTTTGAGCCTTTTGTTGAAATAAGTTAAAATTATAAAAGTGAACCATGACTCAGTTTTTAGTTGTCACTCAAATGAAGCCACATGTCAAGCCTATATCAAAAGTAGATGGGCGGGCCGAAATGTTCCAAAGTTCCATTTCTCTAAAAAGTCACAAAATATAAAAGTTTTTCCCCATACTTGCTTTAGAAAATCTCTTCCACATGGACGGATCATATTTGAAGTTACAAATCAAGTTTAATGGCTACATTACAGAGCATCATTTTTTTCCACCATTAACACTTTTTTAAGAACCAAGAAACTGAATGTAACCATTTTTGAAGATTATTTAATGGCTTCTCTATGCCATTGTTGAGGGTTAGATCCTGGCATTCTTGAAATTGTAATAAATTTGAAAATAAATCAATACAGAAGTATTTTCCCCTTCTTCCTCTACAATTCTTTCTTTCCTTGTTTGATTTTGCAAGCTAAGAAACTTTGTGTTCTGGTTAATATGATTTTGGGAACTTTGTGTCTGTGAAATTATATCTATTATAAATGTGAATGATTCCATTCTGCATCTCTTTTTCTCAATATGCATAAGGTTATACTCTGTTACCTATATTTCCTTAAAGTATTATTATGTTCTTCCTCTCTCATCTCCTTTCTTCCTCCATTCTTTTGTATTGATGATCATTTTAAGGTATATGTGAATGGTTTCAAAGTATCAAGAATCCAAACTTTGAAAGTTGTACATTTGTATATAAGTTATGCTACTTACTTTCAATAATGAAACCTCTCCCATCAAGAGGAGGGACTTGTTTTCCCTAAGGTGTTAAAGAACAATTTAAAAACCCCATACCAAAGGTGGGCTTATGAACATAAGACCCTAAAGGAATTGACGATGATTGACTATGCTAAGGGTGAAGAAAGTCACATGATCATGGAATTTTATTTTTCCGAGAAGTCCCTTGAGAAGGTAGAAATTAGGGTAAAACAAAAGAAATGAGGTGAAGATAGGTTGGTGTTTAAAGTCACCTAGTGTAAGACATCATGCCTACTTGGTGAGAGATCTAATATCAAAATAGACAATTCCATGACAAAATAGTTATCATTTTCTTCTTTTTGTTTTTGTTTTGATAGACTAAGAGATGTAGGAAGTCTATAAGAGATAAGTATATTATCTCCTTGAGGTCTTCATGAAGTTGATAAATGTGGGAAGATACTCAATATTTTCTTTTATTTTGTAATAATAGTCCTCTTTTGATGAGAAACTAAGTGTAATATGGCTAGCTTTAAATATCTTTCCTTCGAGGAGCAGTCTATTTATAATAGCGAGATAGATCAGAGAGAAAATGTCCTTTTGAGGGAATCATATTTTTCTAGAAGTTTGACTCAAGGAGTTGAATCCCATTTTACTTTTGAAATTGCTTTTCTTTTGGACTTTTAAGTCATGGACAAGACTATAGAGAAAAATAGGCTCTGGTTTGAAGGCAAAAACATAGCACACAAAGGCTAACTATGGAAGAGATAATTTATGTTATGAACGACCATGGGATTCCATCTTGAAAAATATGAAAATTATCCATGAGAATCATGCCATGAGTAGGGTGTGGTACTCATATTGAAGATAGGGCTGAAAAAGTGATGGGTAATCACATGATCCTGGTTTAGTCATTGATCCTTAAGATAGGTAAAATGGAAGGTGAACGGTGCTCAAGGGATGAGCATTTAATAGAAAAGAGGTGATATAGGAATTAATTCAATAGTAGAAGGGTCTAAGATGTAAGGCATTGAGGGGATTATGTTTGGGTTTACCTTTGAGTGAAGACAAATGATAAGCACTTGATCCATAGGTATGAGTAACAATATAAGGTCCAAGCCAATTAGGAGTGAATTTTCCCCATTTACTTTTCTCTCTTTGGTTACATGTTGATTTTAATTTAGGATGAGGTCACCGACCTAGAAGGTTTGTTCATGGACACATTTCATAGGCACATTTGATACATTTTTGGTAGATTTGGAGATGATCAAGAGCATTAAGATGACATTTGTCTAATAACTCAAGTTGTGCCAAATGGTCCTAGTGAAAGTCATCATCGTTAAGAATCTCTTTGAGTGAAATATGAAGAGAAAAATATGGACTTCGAGAGGTAGGACATCCGCTATAACATAGAATAGAGAAAAAGGTGTGGCCACAGTTGAGGTATACGAATACTAGTACAGTAAGCCCATAAAGAAAAAGGAATGTGCATGTGCCAATCCTTTCCGTATCATCAACCACCTTCATAAGAATTTTGTTCAAGGTTTTGTTGGTTGATTCAGCTTGGCCATTTTTTTGTGGGTAGTAAGGTGAAGAAAAACTAAGTTTAATGTTGAATGCATCACAAAGTTTCTGTAGGGTTTTTTTTTAAATTTTTTCCATTATCAGTGATGAGGCGGTGAGGGACACCAAAGTGAAAAATAATGTGATGGTTGATGAATTCAAAAAAATTCTCAGATTTTGTAGAGATGAGGGGGATGGATTCTACCCATTTAGTGTAGTATTTTTGTAGTAATAATCCATTTATGGCATTGCAAAGAATGAGGATTGATCTCTGTGACAAGATCCAAACCCCATTGAGAGAAAGGCCAAAGATCTCATGTGACCTGTAAGGCGTGACTAGATGTGTGTGATGATGATTAGTATGTTGTTGAAATTTCACACAACATTTGACATAGTCACAAAAATCACAATTGAGTGTGGGCCAATAATAGCCCAAGAAAATAATGTCATTTAGTGATAGCCAAACCACCTAAATTACCTCCACAAATTCCATCGTGAACCTCCTTGATGGTGTAAGGAATTTCAGCACTTGTAAGGCATCGTAAAGGATACAATCAAAGCCACATTTATAAATAAGGCCACCCATGATGAATAGCGAGAGACACTTTTGAGAATGGTGTGTTTCCCATTACAAGTAAGGTTAGAGGTAGAATGGAATGGAAAGGTAGTCTGAAACTTATTATACCAAAGGTCATGTGGGTCGAGTGCATAATGGTTCCAACTAGGTTGATGTCTCGAAATAGATAGGAATGTAATTGTAGCCTTTGTATTGTGAAAAAATTTTGAGTTATAAGGTGAGGCAGAATATGAGAAGCCGGGGAAGGCCATGGTATCTACAAATTTATTAGTGGAACGTGGAGTGGTTTGAAGTTCATAATGATCAAAGGTATTCAAAAGTATGTCTACATGATGTTTATACTTTTGAAGTATTTTGTTACGACACTGGTATATACCATTAACTTTATTTACCACCAGTTGAGAGTCACCAAATATATTAATTGATTTAACATCTAAGGCGATGGCGGTTTGAGACCTAATATGAGTGCTTCATATTTGGAAATATTGTTAGTACAATCAAAATCTAGTTTGAAAGATAATGGCATAGGTTCACCATCAAGAGGAATGAGGATAACACCTACACCACCCCCATGCTGACATTTGGAACCATCGAAGAATAAGGTCATTTGGTAAATGGTATCGTCCAAAGAGAGGTAATAATGGATTCATCTGGGAAATCAAAGTTAGAAGATTGATTTCTAGAGAGAGGTGCATCGGAAGTTGGTCAGCGATAGTTTGACATTTGATAGATTTTTGATGGATGAATTCGATGTCGAGGTCTGCGAGAAGCATTAGCCAATGTGCAACACGTTGATGTTGGTAGGGTTTGGAAAACATGTAATGTAAGGGGTTAGTATTGGTGACGAAAAAGGTTTTGTGATTGAGTAGGTAATGAAAAAATTTAGTGGTAACAAAAACTAAGGCTAAGCAGAGTTTTTCGGTGTGGGTGTTTCTGGTTTCATAGTCCAAAAGTACGACTTATATAATAAACCACTTGCTCCCTATGTGTTGATCATCGTAATGATGAGAGAGCATGGACCCCAAGGAATGATCTATAATAAAATGTAAAGGTAAAATGGTTTGTCATCCTTAGGAGGAATGAAGGTACTATTTGAAAGGCCTCAAAGGATTTGTGGCATTCATTATCCCATTTGAAAGAGACGTCCTTTTTTAGGAGATGATGAAATGGGTGACAATGGTCGAAAAGATGTGAAATAAAATGATGAATAGATTGCAACTTACCTTAAAAAATACAAAGTTGGAGAAGGTTAGTAGGTAGATGCATTTTGAGAATAACCTTGATTTTAGCGAGGATCAAATTTTATGCCACACAAAGAAATGATAAAACAAAGGAGCTTTCTTGAGAGAATAGTGAAAAACACACTTCTTTGGTTGAAGGTGAACACAATATTTGATGAGATGGTCAAAAATGACCTTTAGGACTGTAAGGTGTTTTCATCCCGATGTTTTGATTTGGAAATAAGGTCATCTACATAATCTTCCAATATATGATGCATGATGTCATGAAAGATATAGGTCATATCCCACTGATATGTAGCACCAAAATTTTAAGGCCAAAGGGCATAACACGATAGCAAAAGGTCCCCCAAGGAGTGATGAAGGAAGTTTTGTGTTGATCTTTTGGGGTGAGTAATATTTGGTTATAACCCGAGAAACCATCCATGAGTGATAACATCTCATGACCAGTGGTAAGATCAACTAGTTGGTCAATACTAGGTAGAGGAAAGTCATCTTTGGGGAAGCTAAGTTTAGGTCATAGAAATCCATGCAAATTTGCGGAGTCCCCTATTACTTTTGTGATAAGAATGATGTTAGAGATCCATTGGGGATAATCAATGGGTAGGATGAAGGAAACTGAAAAGGTGCTGAAGTTCTTCTTTGACAAGAAGGGAAATGTGAGGATGTATTTTCATAGCTTCTATTTTACTAGTTTCGATTGAGGAATAGTTACAATATTGTGGACCACAATGTTTGGGTCAATACCTGAGCATATCAGCATAGGACCAAGAAAAAGAATTGCTATAATCCTAGAGGATAGAAGTGAAAGCTTCTACTCAGAAGTATCTAAATATAGACCAATATTTAGAATGTGTGGGTCATCCTGAGTGTTAATATTGATTTCGATGGTAGACTCATTCAACATGGTTTGCATCTCAGAAGGAAATGATCGATGAATATAAGAATCTTCCACACCAAGGTAGGTGAGGATAGACTCATCGTCCTGACATTGAATGACATTAATGGATGGTGTATCATCATCGATCATGTTAGGATATAGGAAGGGAAGAGAAGAGGGAGCCTCACCATTGCATTGATAAGTCAGAGGTCCCAGGAAATGGTGTTCATGAAAAAAAAAGTTAGGAGGAATAGATTTGGGATCTATAGACTCCATGGGTGAAGGTGGTGACATTGGTGAATGAGGTGGAGAAGGTTTTTTTCCCGATGAGGTCGATGTGGGCCTTCTTGGAAGATGGTTTGGAAAAGCCAATACCACTATGGTATTTGTGTTTACGTGTGGTACATGGGATGATAGTATGATGGCCCTGTTCATAGAACCCAAAGCCAAAGCCTTTCCATGCACAACGGTGAAGGAAAGTGTGGCAAAGTGGTGGTTGGTGAGATATTGGAGGTCAGATGAAAATGGTCATGTTTGGGAAGGGGGCTTAGGTGAATAGGTGGAAGTGTCAAGTCCCCCATACGTTAAGTTGGTGTGAAGGTGGGGAGGACCATAAGGGAAGACCTCGCCTATGCGATGGTCATAACAAGGATGTTGTCATAGGTTACCATACTCTTGTGGAGTAAGGAATGTGTTTATGTTGTACAAGTGGTATTCCCCTAGAGTGAGGCATTGAAAAACACCTTCTAAGGGATCAGTAGTGGATATGTTTGTAGCTTGGAATAGATGAATTAATAGATGATTGGGAAGAAGAAGGATTAGTTGGTTGGGAACTAGATGGGTTAGTAGATGGGTCGCGGTGCGAGGCAGGTGATAACATTGGGTATATAGAAGAGGTAGGTGTGGGCGAGGTAGCAAAAACATATGTGGATGATGCTGTGGGTAAAGGAGAAGTGACGGCGTGGTAGATGCCTTAACTAGTATGAGGACATCATTAGGTCGGTACAACATGTTGTAAGTTTTAACTAGCAAAGGGTCAGCCAGGATGGTATAGTTATGCCCTTCATGTTCAAATTTGACATAGTGATGTAAAGTTGAAGGAACATAACCCATGACACGAGATCCAAGGTCATCCAAGCAACAGGTTATACTAGATTTCCGCTTATAAAACATAGAATAATGCAGCGAGTACGAGGGCCCACACAAATGCGAAGAATAATGGTGCCAAGGGTGGAAGTGATGGCATCATTAAAGGAGGGAAAAATAACTGGGTATGCATCCTAGAAGGTTGGGTCTTCCTTTTAGGTGGAGGAATGGTTTTTGTGTGGGCTTGGGAAGATGTGGATAAGTCCAATTTGATGGGTGGATGGACAAGGCTTGATGTTGGCATGACACCCAGGGTAGTGATAGGTCTGGATGTGGGAGGAGATGTAGGTGTAGGTAAGTTCTTAGGTAGAGGAATGGGTTTGGTTATGGGTAAAGGTTTGGATGTAGGTAAAGGTGACGAAGAAGAAGTTGTTTCAACATGCATGGTTAGGGTTGATTTGGTTGTTGGAAATACCTTCAGATAGATCATGGAGGTATCTGTAGGTGACATTTGCATTTGGGTCGAAAAGGGGAGCCAAAGATGTCCCCAAAGCATGGAATTATCAACGTAATCCAAGTGATCGGCCAATCGTGAAAATGACACTGCTGTAAGAGGAGATGTAATTGGTTTAGTGGCAATCCCTATAAAATATGTCCATGAGATAGGGAATTGGTTAGCCTCAAACTCGTGGGTAAAAGAGCCAAGAGCAGATCAATGGGATCCTAGAATGCTAATGGGGAATTTTCCCCAACATGAAGTGGCACATCTAAAGGATCTCCCATGGGTAGGAGAGATGGTAGGTGGGGTGAGGTAGATTCCTCTTTTGGTGGAGAAGAAAGCGATGATGATTCTCTTGTGGGTAGGAGAGTTAATACCATTGATTGTTCGGTAGGTTACGAGGTAGATGGTGAAACAACGTTAGAAAAAAATTGTGGAATCCTATGTGGTTGAAGGGGGAGATGAAGGGGAATCCTCTATGGGTGAAGGAGTAGATGAGGTATGCTCCTCCATGGGTAGAGGAGATCATGCTAGAATTTCCTCGATAGACAGAATAGGTGGAAATTGAGGAACGACTGGTATGATATCAAAAACAACATGGACTTCACGAAATTGTTTTCATTGGTTAAATATTCACCATGTTGATTAGATGATGGTGTATGATTAGGAAACGAATTCTTAAAGATATGCAAGTTTTGATTTTCTAGTGCGTTTGGGTTGTCCAGGATGAGATCTCCATTATCTAGCATTTCCTAGACAATGTTCTTAAAGGTTATGCAATTACCATCGCTATGGCCTTTGACGTGATGATAATTACAATAGTCATGTTCCTTATACCATGAAGGCATAGGATAAGTGGGATTGAAACCAATATGATTTTTATGGGGGAAGTGCAATGGATCCAATCATAAGAAGCTTTTCCAATACTTGACAAATATGACTCTCTAATTGGAGTGTACTTTCGTTATTCTTGTCGAAAATGAAAAGTTCAAATGGGAGAAAGATTGGAGGAAGGTTTGAATTGATTAGATGGATGATATGTACCAGCTTTGAGAACTCTTTGGGTTGATAGATCCTTTAGCTTTTGAATAATTTTTTTGGAGCTTTGAAGAGGAAGAAGCATTATTTGATTTAAACGCGAGCGTTTTTGTTTCACAATTGGATTTTCTTTTCTTCAATGACATGAATTTCCAATTTTTGTGCATGGTAAATGCTTTGTCAAAGGTACGAAGGTTTTACTTGTATAGCTAGTGAGATGTTCTGGCATAAGCTCTAGTAAACAACTCTATAAGCTCAACTTGAGGTAATTGGAATGTTAATTGGTTGATAAGGCTTTGCCAGCGAGTAACAAAATCTATGATAGATTCATCATCATATTGTCATGTCGAGTATAGGTCAGTCATGGTGAATTTTTTGACAACATTGATTGAGAAATGGTTCAAGAATGCTTGAGCCACTTGGTTAAATGAGCAAATGGAATGTCTAGGTAAATCATTATACCAATCTATGGTAGGTCTTGTCAAGGACATGGGGAATTTCTATAGGAGTAAAACATTATCACGGGAAATCAGATAGCACCCATGTTTGAATGAATGCAAGTGTTGTTGCGGGTCTTATTTACTGTTGAAATGGTTGAACTTGGGAATTTCCCAATGTATAGGGTATGGCCAAATGGGGATATATGGATGAATAGGCTAATTATAGATTTCTTCATAAGTTAAGGAGTTGTGAGAGTTAGAAACTAATGATTCTAATCTTTGCATATTTTCCATCATCATCCTAATGAGGTCATTGGTGGTTTGTGAGGAATGGATGACTCCCGTAGTAAAGGGAGGTTGATGATGGATGTATGATGTGGACAACATCCCGGTATAGGGGGTTTCAATATGAGAACTACGAAAGGGGAATAGATGTGGGTAGAAGATGTTTTGAATAAATAATAGATGAGATTGGGGTTCTTTGGTGATGCATGTAAATAGGTGGGGTAGTCGTGACTCTTGTGGTAATTGGGGTAGAGGCGTGGGATGGAAAGGATGATGTTTTGGAATGATTTGTGGGTTTCGACACCATGGGTGGTTGTGATGCAACTAGTACATATGAGGTAAAGGGTGTAGATGGGGCCATGCTTAAGGTGGTTAGTGAAGGAATGGTTGACACCACAAGTGCAATAGATGTCATTGGTGTAATAGTTATAGAAAATGTCGGGTCCAATTGAGACACCACAGGTGGTAAGATGGATGAAGGAAATGCTGAGCTAGTGGTAGCTGACGTAGAAGTGGGGGTGAGGGAAGGAGGGATAGCCATAATAATACCGTATACCAACCGTCCTAAGGAGTCTCAGGTAGATGAGTGGGTGAGATAATATTATAGGGCGGTTGGATTCTAGTTAAGGAGTCTTGTGAACTCCTCATCATCGGTATTAATGGTGATGGGTTGAGTTGGATCCATAGGCAACAAGATAGAAGGCAGTGATGGGCTAGTGGAAGTGGTTAAAGGATAGTGTCAAATACTGAGGGAATTGGTTTGACCAGTGAGTTAGAACCATGTGAATTAGCGTAGACATGGTAAACTGTACTTTGTAAATGACACAAAAAAATAGAAATGGAGAAGGATAGATTCCAGGAGGTGAAACTGGTTGGTGTTCTAATTAAAAATCGAATAGAGGAACTAATGACGGTTGAACTAACCAATGATGGTTAAAGGGTGACTGATGATGGTTACAATAACTAATACTTTTGGTTATTGTGGGAAATCAATAATTTTAGAAAATGAGGAAAAATTGATGAAAATGGAATAAGGAAACTATATGTGACACTTATTTCAAAATTCTGGGAGTATGATGATGTCCTGAAAATTTGAAAAAGAATAGAAAATGTAATGAATGTTTTTTTGGGTGAAATGACCAAAAGAGATAGAAAATGACACCGATTAGGTAAACCCAAAATGTGCCCCTTGCTCATTTTTTGGCTAAATCCTTTCATTCTTCTCTCTCTTGTGCCTCAGAAATAATTTTTTCTTTTCAAACATTCAAAACTTTCTGGAAATGACACCATTGGATAGAGCTCTCTCTCATCTTTCCAGAAAGGTAAAGTTTTCCTCCTAACTCCATGTATTTTTAAAGTTATGGCTCGATGGAGTTTTTGGGAAATTTTCCCCTGAAAGGCCCGTAACCAATGAGATGCTACCACGTGTCCAAGGAAGTGGCGGGGTTGGAGGAAAACTTGGTTTTTTACCAAGTGTTTTGGAAAATTTCAAAAGGAAGATTTTTTCCCGCAGGCCCGCCGACGAATCAGATGGTGCCACATGTCCAGGGGAGAAATTTGAAAAATTTGGCTAAGTGTTGCACATGGAAAATTTTGAAGGGAAGGTCCGCACCCAATCATATTGCACCACGTGTCCTATGGCGTGGGAGTTTTGGAGGGTGGAGGAGAAGTTGGAATTTTGGCGAAGTGTTTCACCAAATTTCAAAAAGAAAGTTTTGGCCCACTGCCCCGTCGACCAATCAGATCAGACCACATGTCACCGGAGCCTAGAAAGGCGGAGCATGGGAGGAAATTGGGATTTTTTCCCAAAGTGTTGGCACAAAGTAAAAATGTTTGTGGATGGCGCAACCAATGAAATTTTGCCACGTGTTTCTTAGGCCGGTGGGGGTGGGGAGAGATTTGAGAAAATTTCCACAAGGAAAAACAAAGGAAATTTAAAAGGAAAAATCCTACTCCCAAGATGCGAGCCAATGGAATCTCGCCACGTGTGGTGCCAAAAATCAAAAGCCCAATGGAAAATTCAAAGGGGCAAACCCATGATGGGGTTTGACGTGTCTAAAGGGGGAAAATGGTCAAACCCGCAAAAATTAAGGAATGGAAAACATGCCACGTGTCCTCAACTCAGGAAAATGGTCCTCAACACCCTGAAATTTTTGGAAAATTTCCCAAAGGAAAAAAAAAAATGAGTAGCAGATGGGCACGCCTAATCAAAAATGTGCCATGGCACCTGGAATGGCGGAGCATGGGGATTTTTGGGAATTTTTCCCAAATGCAAAAAAGGTGAAAAAATTCAAATTTTCGCCCACCAATCCGATTTGGCCCTATTTTTCCCTAAAATTTCAAATGGCCATATCTTTCGATCCAGAGCTCGGTTTTCACATTCTTGATATCAATGGAAAGATGGTAAAATTATCTACAAGATTTTGGGGTCATTTTTGCATTTTGATGGAGTTTGGAGAGAGAAAATTGAAAAATTCCTCTGGCACGTGGTCATGGATAGAAATGACGTTTCAACCACCATTTTTAATGAAGAATGGCTCGCATTCTCTCCCAACATGGCTAAAAATGTCGGGGATGGGTCTATAAGGATGCCCATGCTGTTTTGATTACATTTTGGTCAATGGTTGAATCCCTTCCACATTTTCCCATGTTTCTCTCTCCTGGGCTCGTCCCTTGCACTGTAAAAGCTAGTTTTGGCTCATTTTCAAAGGGTTGAACATTTTTTCCATGTATGGCAGGCTCCCTTTGTCACTTAAAGTGATTTTTGTGGAAAACCAGACCTCTTCCAAGACTAGGAACCTATTTTTTCCTCTCAGGTGTTGTAATGCAAGTGTTTTTTGATGAAAATGACAATGCAAGCTCTGTGAATGAGTTTTAATCCTTTGTCTGTGTTGTTTGATTCATTTCTAACCTTCCATTATAGTTATCAGTTTGTGCATGAATTTTTGTTGCATTTTTATGAACTGTGTCAATTTACAAAAGTAAAAAATGTCCACCACTCCTTTGGTGTATCACCTTATTAGCACTAGTTTCAGTTTTTTTGCATTCTCCATCTCTACCCACTTTGGAATCTAGAGTAGGATTTTGAGTTTGAAACCTCTGTATAACTTGCAAGTGACAAATATAATCAGAGGAGTTGAGGAACCAGCCTCTAATCTGGAGATTCCTTTCCCATTTTACAAGTCCCACACTTGGGGAAGGATTCAATGTTGTGCAATCACACTGGATGCTTAGGATGATCAAACTAGAAATCTGATCAACATCCAGGGGTGCTTGCTGATTTGCAACAATAGTTTTGGCATGCCCGGTGGGACCTTAGAGGTCTTCATCTTCATTACAACAAAATTGATGTGCATTTGTTGCAAGTTCTTGCTTAAAGAGCCCTAAATTGCACATCTGGTGACTCCAAGGAAGAAGAATCAGCTGGTTTTAGCAGTACAGACTAAAAACTCATGAGAAGAATCACCACAAGGTCAAGAGTTGGAGAAGAAGAAGTGTTGTTTGAGTATCTGTAGTTATCTCCAAGAAGAAGGAAAAGAGGGAGGAGAATTCAAAGGTCTCCATCTCCACCAAACAGAACTCTCTCAACTCCTCCACCTGGTAGGCCTTTCATTCAATCAACAAGGGTTCTAAGGCCAATCAGAATGGCACAAAACAACCCCTATGTCAATTTCACTTGACAGCATCCCACTTGCTCTCAATGCACAAAATCCAATCCCAGTTGCAGCATTGAAGAACATCCCATACTTTACTGGAGAGAATCAGACTACTCCTGGTGATCATGTCAAGGATATTGCTAACATTTGTGCAATCCATGAGATCAATGAGATGCAAGTTGTTGTCAAACTGCTGGCATCTTCATTCAAAGGGAAAGCTTTGCAATGGTTCAGGAGTCTTGCCTCAGGTTCTATTCAAAATTGGAACCAGATTATGTATAGCCCTCCATGAGTAGTTTGGAGAAAAGGGAGACAACTTGTCCCTTTTGGAGCAGTTGACAACCATCAAGAGAGCTCCCAATGAGCAGCTGACTGATTTTAATTTCAGATTTCAAAGGACTTGGGAGAGAATTCTAGTGGCAGTCAGGCCAACAGTAGAAGGTGCTTTCCTTTATTACCTTAAAGCTTTAAATTCTGATATTTCTATGTTAATTCAATCCATGGGAGGCACAACTATCCCCATTGCTTATAGCATTGCCATTAGAGCTGAAAATTGTTTGATTCAAGCTGGCAAGCTAGCTCCTAGGCCTCCAATGCCATTGTTTCCAAGTTTAGAGAGCCCAAACACTAATCAAACACCTAATTTAGCTCCTATCCCCACTCCTAGAAATCAAAATTTAAGTGAAGCTTCTACTTCATCTTCTAGTGCCTCAAATGAACTTCAAGAAGTCATGAAGCAATTACAAAATTTAGGTAATGAGCTGGTTACACTCAAGAGGCAGCAAGCCCAAGGTTTTAGACCTCCCTTCTAGCCTCAAGCTCAGCCTAACAGGCAGCCATATCAACCCCAAAGACCACCCAATCCAGCTGCAAATCTAAATCAAGCAAGGCCTCCTACCAACAGACCATTTCAGCCCTATAATCCCAATGCTACATCTGCCTCTAAAGCATTAGTGCCAGTACAAAACAATATAGCTCAAGAGTATGATTGGTGTTTCCCATGCAATGAACCTCATAACCAATCCATGTGCTTCAACGGTGCCTTGAATCAAGCATTAATGGTGACAACAACTAGGTGTGGAGGGTGAGGGTAGTCAAGAAACATTCCAACAAGTCAACTCAAATGATACCACACTTGTAAACTGGCAGGCAGAAGATTTTTGTGGCATGAATCAAATGGTTTCCCAAAGTGTTGCAGCCAACACAAGGTCAAAGAGGAGAAATTTGGGTGAAGAACAACCATTAGCCCCAAGAAATCCTCAATCTTCTATCACTCCACAAACTATTGGCAAACAAAATTCAATCCCAAACACACAAGGACTGCCCAAAACAGCTCCTAAGCCAACTCAAATGCCAATTGTTGCTGCCCATGTGCAAGGAATGAATGTGCAGGCCAAGGGACAGTAGAGAGATGCTTCATCTCCATTCAATATCATTGATCAGATGAAGAAGACAAATGTAAACATATCAATGTGGGAATCACTATCTATCCCAGGCCAAAGAGACTTGCTTACAAGCTGCCATGAAGGACTGGTCAACTTCGAATCAGCAAGTCCAAATGCAAGAGAAGGTGCTCACAAATGCTGCCCAACCTGAGGGGAATCATGGAGGACTGCAAGGTAAAATGTTGAAGCCCCCTCCATTCTATGTTTCATTGATCATTGGGAATCAATTAGTACACAATTGCATGATTGATTCCGGGGCAAGTAGTTCAGTAATGCCCAAGCAAATAGCTGATCGATTAGGAATTCGATGAAGTCATATCCAAAGGGGTAGTGCAATTGGATGGGACAGCAGTAACAATAGTTGGAGTGATAAAAAACTTGAGTCTTACCTTGCATGCCTGCCCCAACGTTGTTGTTTTGTAAGATGTCTCAGTAATAGACCTTCCACCACTCTTTGCCCTATGTTTGTCAAGGGATTTCATAGCCAAGATTGGAGGTTACTTATCTACTATTGGTCACACATGTTGTTGTTCGAACAAGATGAACTACATGTTGTTCGAGAAGATATGGAACCAGCCACAATCAGATCTGAGCCTGTTGCAAACTTTCACATTGAGCCTTACACTCCAAGAGATCAATACCAATTGTTCAAGCGTTTGATCAAGAGGATTATCAAAGGCCAAGAAAGCATCCCAGAACTCTTGATGAATGGGCAAACAAGGTGCATGCTTTTGATCCTTATCAAAAATAGAAGAATCTGAGTTGGAGTCTATTGCATCCTCAGCCTATTCAGCATCACCAAGCCGGACCACAAGGATGACAATGAGGTATGATATGGGTCAATAGACAAGGTGCAGCTATGATTGTTTGATCAAGATTATTAAGATTTCAGTTTGCATGCTCTAATAACAACTGCTGAAGTTTTGATCAAAGGATTGCATTGGTCAATCAAGAGAGGAATAAAGAACTTGCAATCTTTGGTGATTGAGTTGATTGTCAACCAAGTTAAGGGCAAGCATCAAAATGATCTACTCAAATGCTACAAAAAGGTGTGGGACCTCATTGAATATTTTGAGGGTTTTGCATAAAATTCATTCCTAGAAAAGAGAACCAAGCTGCTTGATGAGGCTTGAGAGCAGTTGGGGCAGCCTTTGACGTTGTTGAAAGCATTCAGAAAGACAAGGTACAACCAAACATCCATGTGATTGTGAGGCCTTCGATGCCGGAAAACAATGTAAGTTGGAAAGTGTTTGAGAATGATCAATTCATCCATTTCTTATTTCAGAGGCTGAGTTCTCAACTAAAAATCGTTGAAAATTTGGAGCAGCGATATGGTGACCAGGTGGTACATTGAGAACAAACAAGCTACCCAAGGGACTTATTACTTTGGAGTCCATTTTCAATCCTAATGATCAGTTTAGGAAGGATAAAGAAAACATCCAAATCAAGGGAGAAGATTTAGTGTCCATCTCGGTAGAAGGAGGCAAATCACTCCAAATCGGTAAGATGACAACAAGAGCAAGAAAGGTATGAGTTCATATAGCTTTGTCAAGAATTCCCGATGTGTTTTCTTGGAGCTATGAATATTTGAAAGGTTTCATCCTAAGTTAGCTCAACATACATTGAAATGGATCCAAGTACTAAACCCATCGAGGCAAAAACAAAGGCCATCAACCCCCCCACATGGAGCCTCTCATGAGAAAAAATTGAATAAGTTGATAGAATCAAGAATCATATTCCCATCAAGCATTCTAGTTTGGGTAGCCAACTTGGTTCCAATAAGAAAGAAGAGTGGGGAAATCAGATTGTGTGTTGACTTCAGATATTTGAATAGAGCATCTCTCAAGGATCATTATCCACTTCCTTCTATGGAGCAAATTTTGCAAGTTGTTGCTAGCTCTGAGAGGTTTTCATTACTTGATGGCTATTCAGGGTATAATCAGATTATGGTGAAGGAAGAAGATTAGTTCAAGACAACCTTTACAACCAAATGGGGAACTTATGCATACAAGAAAATGCCATTTGGGTTGTCCAACGCTGGAGCTACTTTCCAAAGAGCAATGGACATGGCATTCAAAGGTTTGATTAACAACATTGTACTGATATATCTTGATGATATCACTATTTTTTCAAAAAATACAGCAGACCACCTCTTTCATTTGAGACAAGTGTTCCAAAGGTGCAGAAGATTTGGAGTATCCTTGAATCCTAAAAAGTGTATTTTTCTAGCCCATGAAGGAAAACTCCTTGGCCACATTGTCTCCAAAGAAGGATTAGCAATTGATCCAAAAAGAGTTGAAGCCATAAGAGCACTACCATTGCCAAGCCACAAGAAGGCCCTTCAAAGTTTCTTGGGGAGAATAAATTTTGTTCGGAGGTTTGTCCCAAATTTTGCAGCCCTAGTCAAGCCTATCACCAAGATGTTAAAGAAAAGCATGGCTTTCAAATGGACAACAGAAGGCAAGGAAAGTTTTGAAGCAATCAAAGAAGCCATCTCTCAAGCCCCAACTCTCATCAACCCGGATTTCTCCAAGGATTTCACCCTCTATGCGTTTGGGGGTGATGATACTATTTCTGCAATTTTGGTACAGCAGAACAAAGACAATGATGAGCAGCCAATTGCTTTCTTCAGCCAAAGCCTGGAGGACTATGAGGTGAGATATTCTTTCATTGAGAAGCATGTTCTTGCAGTAATCAGAGCTTGAAGAAATTCAAGCATTTAGTTTCAAACAATAAGGTCCAATTGTTGGTTTCTCATGTGGGAGTTAAGGACTTCCTCCTCAACAAAGACTTGAATGAAAAAAGGGTAGGTTGGATTACTCGTGTCATGGAGTATGACATTGAGATCAAAGTCACCAAGTTGGTCAGAGGAAAAGGATTGTGTGAGCAGCTGATTTTGAGCAAAACAAAAGGAAGCATGCAATGAGAAGGAGGTTGTTTTGGCATTGCAAGACAGCCATGAGCAAGGAAGCACTCAAGAGGAAAATAATGGTGTCCCCATTCCTTGCTGGACCCAAGACATAATGCACTTCCTAAGCACAGTCTATGCCCTCCAGAGATGAACAAGACCAAGAGAAGACACTTCAGATTGCAGGCTGTCCCATATGCTCTTGTTGATGGTGTTTTGTTCAAAAGAGATGTGAATGGAGTACTACTGAGATGCATTGGTACAAATCAATTCATAGGGTGTTGGAAGAGTTCCATGGTGGACCAGCTGGTGGTCATTTTGCACCAAGAGTGATAGCTCTAAAGATCATGAGGGCTGGCTATTATTGGCCCAAGATTTTCAATGATTGTTATGCATGGATCAAGAGGTGCAAGAATTGTGCATTCTTCACAGGTAAAGAGAGGCTAGCTGCCCTTCCATTGCATCCAATTTCAGTTGACCAGCCATTCATGCAATGGGGTTTAGACTTCATTGGAGTCATTAATCCCAATTCAAGCCAAGGGCACAAATGGATTCTAACAACAATATTATTTCACCAAGTGGATTGAAGTAGTAGCACTCAAGGAAGCAAATGAATCTAGCATCCTAGACTTCTATGAGGGAATAACAACTAGATTCAACATACCTACTACAATAATATCAGATAATGCATTGGCATTCATTGGGTCCAAGGTGACTGAATGGGCTGTCAAGAATGGGATCTACCTAAGTACTTCATCAAACTATTACCCTCAGGGTAATGGCTAGGCTGAGTCTACAAACAAGAACTTGTTGAGGATCATTAGGAGGACTCTTGATGAAAATCAGAGGTCTTGGCATACTAAGTTGAAATCAGCCTTATGGGCTGATAGGATAACTCCCAAGAGATCTACAGGTAACTCTCCATTTAAGCTTGTTTATGGGAGAGAGGCAATTTTGCCCATGTCACTTGAGTTGCCAACATTGGAACTCATGAAATAGTTGGAGTTGTTGGAGTTTGAGCCCATGGAAGTCAGATATGTAGAATTGATGGAGCTCCAAGAAATCAGAAATCAGGCATCCCAAGCAATGGAGAAGGATCAGGCTTTGATAAAGAAGACCTTTGATAGAAAGGCCAAGAATAGATCCTTCCAAGTTGGAGATCTAGTGTTAAAATGGGATGCAAACAGAGCAAACCGGGAAGGCATTCAAAATTTGATGCCATTTGGAGTGGCCCATACATGGTCACAAAGTGTAAGGACAACAATGCTTTCCAATTGTCTTCATTGGATGGCGAAAAGAACTACAGATTCCAGTCAATGGAATCCATCTAAAGCATTGCTATTGAAAGGAACTCTCCACCTTGTACATATTAGCTTAGGTTTCCATTCCTCTAAGTGCTTGTGCACATTGTTTTGCTTGTAGGTTAGTTTTTTTTTCCCTAAGTGCTTTGGCACAAGCTTGTTGTTCCTGGAGATGTGTTTGCAGGCCTTGCTCCATCAGGTGATATTCCATCTTCCTCCTTGTAGTGTTCTAGTCAGTTGGGGTATCAAACAGAGAATTCGATGACTCCATGCCCAATGGATTGTTTCAAGCTGGTAATTTCATCCAACAGGTAGATGACCCCTCTGAGTCACCAAAATTGTTATCCAAAATGTGCCCCTTGCTCATTTTGTGGCTAACTCCTTTCATTCTTCCCTCTCTTGTGCCTCAGACATAATTTTTTGCTTTTTAGGCACTCAAAACTTTCTAGAAATGACACCATTGGATAGAGCTCTCTCTCATCTTTCCAGAAAGGTAAAGTTTTCCTCCTAACTCCATGTATTTTTAAAGTTATGGCTCGGCGGAGTTTTGTGGGAAATTTTCCCTGAAAGGCCCGCAACCAATGAGATGTTGCCACGTGTCCAAGGAAGTGGCGGGGTCGGAGAGGAAACTTGGTTTTTACCAAGTGTTTTGGAAAAATTTCAAAAGGAATATTTTTTCCCAGGCCCGCCGACGAATCAGATGATGCCACGTGTCCAGGGAGAAATTTGAAAAATTTGGCTAAGTGTTGCGCATGGAAAATTTTGGAGGGAAGGTCCATGCCCAATCATATTGTGCCACGTGTCCTATGGCATGGGAGTTTTGGAGGGCGGAGGAGAAGTTGGAATTTTGGCAAAGTGTTTCACCAAATTTCAAAAGGAAAGTTTTGGCCCACTACCCCGTCGACCAATCAGATCAAGCCACGTGTCACCAGAGCCTGGAAAGGTAGAGTGCGGGGAGGAAATTGGGATTTTTTCCCAAAGTGTTGTGCAAAAAGTAAAAATGTTTGTGGATGGCCCAACCAATGAAATGCCACCACGTGTCTCGGACCGGCGGGGGAAATTTTCCCACAGGGAAAAATTGAAAAATTTCCAAAGGTGGAAAAAAAAGGCCCCAAGATGCGAGCCAATGGAATCTCGCCACGTGTCTAGGTGGTGCCAAAAATCAAAGAAAAGCCCACATGGAAAATTTGAAGGGAAGCCCACCCACATCCAATGGGTTTCTCCACATGTCCAAAAAAAATGGTCAAAGTGGCCCATGGAAAATTTAGGAAGGGCAAGGCCCGCATCCAATCAGTGCATGCCACGTGGCCTCAACTCACCGGCCCGACATTTTTTGGAAAATTTTCCAAAGGGAAAAACAAAGGAAAATGGAGCAGGATGGGCCCGTGCCCAATAAAAATGTGCCACGTGGCACCTAGAATGGTGGAGCACAGGGATTTTTGGGAAATTTTCCCAAATGCAAAAAAGGTGAAAAAATTCAAATTTTTTCCCACCAATCCGATTTGGCCCTATTTTTGCCCTAAAATTTCAAATGGCCATATCTTTCGATCCAGAGCTCGGTTTTTTTCATGTTCTTGATATCAATGGAAAGATGGTAAAATTATCTACAAGATTCTAGGGTCATTTTTGCATTTTGATGGAGTTTGGAGAGAGAAAATCAAAAACACCTCTGGCACGTGGTCATGGACAAAAATGACGTTTCAACCACCATTTTTAATGAAGAATGGCTCGCATTCTCTCCCAGCATGGCTAAAAATGTCAAGGGATGGGTCTATAAGGATGCCCATGCTGTTTTGATTGCATTTTGGTCAATGGTTGAATCCCTTCCATGTTTTCCCGCATTTCTCTCTCCTGGGCTCGTCCCTTGCACTGTAAAAGCCAGTTTTGGCTCATTTTCAAAGGTTGAACATTTTTCCATGTATGGCAGGCTCCCTTTGTCACTTAAAGTGATTTTTGTGGAAAACCAGACCTCTTCCAAGACTGCAACCTATTTTTCCTCTCAGGTGTTGTAATGCAAGTGTTTTTTTGATGAAAATGACAATGCAAGCTCTGTGAATGAGTTTTAATCCTTTGTCTATGTTGTTTGATTCATTTCTAACCTTCCATTATAGTTATCAGTTTGTGCATGAAGTTTTGTTGCATTTTTATGAACTGTGTCAATTTGCAGAAGTAAAAAATGTCCACCACTCCTTTGGTGTATCACCTTATTAGCACTAGTTTCAGTTTTTTTGCATTCTCCATCTCTGCCCACTTTGGAATCTAGAGTAGGATTTTGAGTTTGAAACCTCTGTATAACTTGCAAGTGACAAATCTGATCAGAGGAGTTGAGGAACCAGCCTCTAATCTAGAGATTCCTTTCCCATTTTACAAGTCCCACACTTGGGGAAAGGATTCAATGTTGTGCAATCACACTAGATGCTTAGGATGATCAAACTAGACAACAACAATAATATCAACCCGAAACCCGAGTATGCTAAAAATGGGTCTTGACACACTTAGAAAAAGTTAGAATACACCAAATACGATGGCATAGTGTGAAAGGAATAAGAAAATAAAGCACATAACCTCATAATTTAAAATAAAACTCAAGAAAAAGCTAAGAAAAACACGAAATCCTACTAGTGAATTTGTATGTTTATCTTATGCTATTTAATACTTGACTTGTGAAATAAGAACAAAAATTTTTGGGTTTGAGGAAGGTGTCTTATGAAGAGGTAAAATCTAAGGGTGGTTTCAGGTTATGTTTTGATAGGGGTGGTCCTTTCTCTAAGTTAATGACTAGACAAAGAAACTAGCTAGGCACCCACCGTAAATCCTCCGATTGTGTGATAATTGACAACTTCTTCCGAGTAACGTGTTGTTTAAAAAGATGTGTGAATTTTTATTTGTGTAGTTTGGCAAAGAGAGAGAGAAGAGAAATTTCTCTACGATTCAATTATGTCAACCATCAACTAAGCATGAATTCTAGCATGCGGTGTCGACCTCGATTTTAATGTGAGCTAAAAATGCAAGCATAGAAGTATGAAATGCAAGTATTTTAGAACCCAAATTGAAATGTGATATTCGATGTAAACAAAGAGTGAATAGGAGAGAGAATGACTTTCACTAATTCAAACAAGAAGAAAAAGAATGATTCTTTTTAGTTCCAAAATATGAATGTCACTTAGACAAATAGAAGAAAGAGAAGATTCCCAAGGAGAAGATTTAATGTTGACTTCTTTTCGAAAAGAAACAAACATACAAAATATTTCCCTAAGAATGAATGAATGCAAGGAACCCCAGATGGGTCCCATCAGGCATGCCAAAATGTTTCACCATATTCTTGATAAATTAATGAAACAGATAGAGGGTGATAGGCCAAGGAGGAATACATGTTTGTGATGTCAGTTGAAGGTTGTGTGTGCATTCTAATTTCTTGATCCAATGCTGATTGTGAATAATCCCTTTTGGCTAGGAGGAACTACCTGTAAAATGCAAAACAATACCACCAGATAGAGTTAAATAAAACAACAAGTGGATTGCCTAATAGAAGCTAGATCCGGGAAGCGTGATGCTTCCTAAACAGGTTGTCAATCCACTTTTTAAATAATAGTATTAATGCTATCCAAAATAAACATGAAATAACAATCTTATTGGAATTGAAATGATTTAGGTATCTCAATCAAAACAAATAAGAAATTTCAGATAAAAGGTGATTGAGGTCAAAATGGGTTAGGTGATGGGTTCGTATTGGGTTGTAGGTCTAGTATAGACTCGGGTAAGGTCTTGTTATCCCAAATTCACCCCCCCGAGAAAATTTGGTCAAGACAACTCCTACATAAGGAAATTATGAAGGAAACGACTCGGACTGCGAGATCACATTCCAGATGACAAACAGGTTATAGGTGGGTTCGAAAATGAAGGAGAAAAGCTAGTAGAGAGAGCCACATGTCCTTGTGGTGCTTCTCCAAAGATGAATAAAAAAGGAAGCCTAAATGAGTGTGAGGCTTCAGCGTGGCCCCTGTAAGTGAAAAATGGAGAAATGTCTTTGGGCCTTTAATGCGAGATCTTCTTGCTCTTAAACTACCAGATATGATTCGATTCAATCTGTTGGGGAACTAGAAGTGACATATTGTGGGTGGATTTGTAAAAGGCATTGATATTTAGTGGTTGAAATTTCAAAGTGAGATTTGATGTGTATCTCATAGTGGTTAGAGTAGGATTCAATTTTTCCCTCTTCTCTCTCTCTTATTCATTTTATATATCGTAACACTTCTCGTTTGAGAAGGAGAGACATTCTCGGGCATAGAGAAACTCTGCTCAAATTTGTTACTTGACGCCATTTTTGAGCAGTAAAACCTTCTCCTCTGTCTAGAAAATGTATTTGTGCCTTTATTCCGAAATGTAATGGTCTCAGCATGCACCTTCTAGAGCAATAAAAATGTGTTTTTGTGGTGTTCTTCAACCATTTGCATCATTTTGTTGTTTCTTCGTGCCTCTCCCTTCCAGATTTTTTGTGCATTTCTTTCACATTTACAGGTGCATAATGTTGTGTTTCATGGAGTTTAATGGTGAATTTGAAGATATAGGCCGTGTTACTTCTATCCGACCTCCCTCATCTCCATTTTTTCTATTTCTTTCTCCTCAATAGAATATCTCACTTCCTTTTTTGTGTATCACCAGTTCGGTGTAGGATATTTTTTTCCTCTTTCTCTCTCCTTTGTTCCTTGGAATGGTTAGATTAGGTTAGATTTAGTTGCCTACACTGGAGTATCTCATGGAAAGTAGTTTAGGACTAGGAACCCGCATTCTCTGGAGAGCTTTCCCACTTTTGCAAGGTCCCACACCTTGGGAAAAGTTCAATGTTATGCAATCACACCAAATGAGTCTACCTTAGAAAAGCATATTTTTAGAACTCATTTGGGGGTGTTGTGATTTTGCACTAACAGTTTTGGCATGCTTGGTGGGATAGGTTTGAAGCACCTTACCACTTCACTTCATCAGTTCAATGTGCTCTTACTAAAGATTTCAGCCTTTGGAGGCACTTTCAAGCACATATGGTGACTCCATCTTGTCAAAAACCCATTCTTTGAGTTTCAGACCTTTTCCATCCATTTCCACTCATTTCATCCATTTTATTCTTCCATCTCTTTCATTTTCTCCCATTCCATGAGGTTGTGTAATCATGACTTCATTCCCTTCATGGAACTCACACTTACAGCAATGCAATCCACCTCTAATGCATTTCCCAACTCCTCCAAATCAGCATTATGATCAGATCTAGGACCATTATGCTTACCCATATGAGAAAAATCAAAGTCAGGTTTAGCCATGGAGATTATTAAGAACAAGGGGATGCATACAATAGTGACTGATTATGTGGAGGATGTTGGTCTACTAGAGAAGATTCAAAAATGGAGGCTAGCATGGTGCGAGTCAAAGGGCCATAGAAAAAGTGAAGGCATTCAAAATTGGTTGTAGGGCACCTTGTCCATGGGAAGGCCCTTTTCCAAGAAATTATATCCCGCAAAAGAAGCTAGACTTCCTTGTTGAAATGCTGCCCCAACTTGCACGATGGACTAAGGAGATCTAGGCCTATGAATTTGGTGCCAAGCCTTGTCAATGGGTAAATCCTACACCATTATCTGGTAATTTTCTCTCCACTCCTCAAGTAGCAACATCTCAATTTGAGATTCAATTTCCAAGCTTCCCATTGTATGCTGCCCCAAGTGTGAAATCCATTTCTCCATCCCCTAGTCTTCCATCCCATTTCAGTTCTTCTGCCATTTTCTCTTACAAACAGCCATACCCTCAAGGAAGTTCCACCTCCATCCCCACCACAAACAATTACAAATTTGGTTGAACACTAACCTACCACTCCTCTTGCTTTCCCAAGTCCATGTTGGGAAGATACTCAAGAATCTAGTCAAGGATAGTGAGAAGAGGAGTCCAACAGAAAAGAAATAACCGACAATCTGATGAGTTGGGCTACTAGATTTGGGTCTACAAAGATCCCCTTGATGGTCAAGTAGATAGAGGAGGTCAAGGTTGAAGAGCCAGTGGTGGCTGAGTTTGAATTTTCAGTAGAGTAGGAGGACCATACAGTTTTAGAGGCCCCAAATGTGGAGCAGGCTACAGAAGAACCTTCAGTTCTTCCTCCCACTTCATCCCCTTCAAGATCTGATGTTGAAGAAGAGTTTTATCTTTTAAAATTCATGTATGATAGTGAAGGGATCCATGGTGATCAAGTTACAAATCAAGAAGGCACAATGGAGGAGGTAGAGCACATGCAAAAAGATAACAAGGAGGTAGACTTCTTGTCAAAATTGGAAGATTACTTTATTGAAGAGGATCCTCGGGAGATAACATCTGTTTTCCTCCATCTTCAACCTTCTAAGCACACAAACCTACTACTTGAAGGAGAACATCTAAGGACAACAACTTGCATCTCACAATGGTGCTCGGGAACAAAATTTGGAGGATCTTAATATTCCATGTTCTTCTCGGGAGGAGGAAGGAAACAAAAATACCCCTTCTCTCCCACACCATCCACTCAAGAAGTTTTATAGGAAGAATCCATTTTTGGAGTTGAATTTCAGAGAAATGGGCACATCCAAAGGATCAGATCGTGCCCAATCAGGTACTTGGCTTCATTGGAGCCAAAGGAGAAACCAAAACCAGTCATGCCTACTTCAGGGCATGAGGATGAGCATCAAAGTACCAAGGGTCACCATCAATACCTCTAGGAGTCCAATGCAGGTCAGCTTAAGGAGGTATTTTCCATTAATGTTGATACCTTGATGATTTGGGTGGAGGATAGGCTTATAGCCAATTTTTCACTCATACAGGAAGCTATATTTAGTGTCAAATCATTTACATGGCTTCCCCTCTTGAGAAAGGGAAGCTACTTCTCCCTTTCTATTGTAGGATTTGTTTAGCATTCTTTCCCTCTAGTTAGTTTAGGAGTAGGAGTAGATTTTTCTTTCAGCAAAAGAAGTGATTATGCACACTCTACATGTCTCATTCGAGGCATGTATGATTTCATATTTTTATATAATTTTTGTCTATTTTGCTCCAAGGGTGTATTAGGCCAGAACTTCAATATTAATGGCAAAAGACTCATAGCGGTCTATAATAGTTGCTATCTCCAAAATGGAACAAATCCAAAGAAACTTAATCCGTTTTGAAATAGTCCATTTCAAGGACAGTGAAAGCCCAGGTCAATACAATTTTCTACTCTCAGAAACTCCATTTTAAGATTTTCTTATGAAAATTGAGAGTGTCGATGCGCAGTGGATTCAGAGTTAGGTAGAGGTCAAAAAAGTGCAGAGAGTCGGGGAGTCCATTTTATAAGAAGGATCAGTGTCAGACCATCATTCTTGACTCCATGCCCAATGGATGCTCCAAGGCCACTAGTATCTTCATCTAGTAGGCAAATGTCCTGTGAGTCACCAAATTGTTATCCCAAATTCACCCCCAAAAATTTGGTCAAGACAACTCCTGCACATAAGAAAATTATGAAGGAAATGACTCAGACCCATGAGCTCACATTCCAGGATGAAAAACAGGTTACAAGTGGGCTCAAAATGAAGGAGCAGAGCCAACAGAGAGAGCCACATGTCATTGCGGCAGTTCTCTAAAGATGAATCCAAAAAGGGAAGCCCAAATGAGTGTCAGGCTGCCGCATGGCCCTGGTAGGTGAAAAATGGAGAAACATCTTTGAGCCTTTAATGTAGGATATTCTTGCTCTTCAACTACCAGATCTGATTCGATTCAATCTACTAGGGAACTAGAAGTGACATATTGTGGGTGGATTTGCAGAAGGCATTGATATTCAGTGGTTGAACTTTCAAAGCAAGATTCAATGCATATCTCATGGTGGTTGGAGTAGGATTCGATTTTTCCATCTTCTCTCTCTTATTATTTCTATATATTGTAACACTTCTTGTTTGAGAAGGAGAGACATTCTGGGCATAGAGAAACTCTGTCAAATTTGTTTCTTGACGCCATTTTTGAGTAGCAAACCTTCTCCTACACCTAGAAAATGTATTTGTGCCTCTATTCTAGAAATGTAATGGTCTATGCACCTTCTAGAGCAATAAAAATGTTTTTGGTGTTCTTCAACCCTTTGTCTCTCCCTTCTAGATTTGTTTTTATGTGTATGTATTTCACATTTGTAGGTACCGAGATGTTGTGTTTCATGGAGTTTAATGGTGAATTTGAAGATCTGGACCATGTTACTTCATCGACCTCCCTCGTCTCCACTTTTTCTATTTCTTTCTCCCTCAACAGAATATCTTGCTTCCTTTATTGGTGTATCACCACTTTGTAGTGTAGGTTCTATTTTTTCCCTCTTTCTCTCTCCTTGGTTCCTTGGAATGGTTAGATTAGGTTATATTTAGTTTCTGCCTTTGGAGTAGCTCGTGGCGAAGTTTATGAATAGGAACCAACCTTCTCTAGAGATATTTCCCACTTTTACAAGGTCCCACACCTTAGGGAAATTTCAATGTTATGTAATCACACCAAATGAGTTTGCCTTAGAAAATTAGGTTTTAGAACTCATTTAGGGGGTGCTTTGTGATTTTACACTAACAGGCATATTAAATATTAGGAGTGATTACTGGGTTGTTAGGGAATGGGTATGAGCTTGTTGGTCTGAGGTATGTTGTCGGACCACGATGGCGATGTCGGATGTGTGACCGATGCCGCTTTTTAGGATGTCCGACATTGGTTGGCTAACTCGACATCATTAGGGAAGTTAATAAAATTCAGCTAAGAAATGGTCTTCAAACTCTATGTCATTACATAGATCCTAGAAATGGTGGGGGTGAGGTCATGGAATGGTAAAAAGGTTTAGAGATGATTAGGATAGGGGAAGACAGTGGAAGGTCTAGGTATGGTAGGGTGATAAGTTGGTGGGAGGAAGGGAGGTGTACAGATGTGCAGAAGGATAAATTACTGAGATGAATAATAAATCCTACTAAAAGAAAACAGAGATAAATGAAGAGATATTAGGTACTTACTGAAGAATGGGTTTGGAGAGTGTAGGTGATGAGGACGGTGATAGTAGAGATACGGAGAGAAGAGAATTTGTGTTTATGTCATGGAATTTTAAACCTCCATGCTTCTCTGTTTGTATTTATGATCGTGAAGAAGATGATGGATGCCAATGGTTGTTAGTAGTGTTCCCATGTGTTTTCCTTTTCCTGAGTGCTTCAAAAATTTGAGTGCTCCAAGTCTCTGTTTGTATGAGATCCTGAATTGAATGACCAACCTTAGAAAAGGATTTTGGAAATGTATTTAACATAACTAATAATGGTTAGGGGACCAACATCGGTTGAGGTATAACTAGCGTCAATTAAGGTGGGAATATCTAGGTTGGCCAAAAATAGCCTAATTGTTGTTATTTTTGGTGTGGTCTTCAATTTGTGCCCAAGTTTCAAGTGATAGACCATGGAGGAATGAGTAAGATTCCTCTTATTTTTTTAATAGGAGTTAATTATAGGTTTAGACTAAGTCCTAATTGGTTAGGATAGGCTTATACTTGGTCTTAGGTCATTAATGGGGTTTGAGTGGGTCATGGGGTGAGGTGGCTAGGTGAGTTGGCTAGGTGAGGTGGTCAAGTGAGGATGTTAATTAAATTAATTAAAGTAATTAATTTAATTAATCATGTGCACTATGGGGTATGAATATATAATCTTTGGTTAATTTAATGAACGGGGTTATAAGGGTGGTATGACCTAATTTTGGTGTCTGATGAATCTGTGGCTGAATGTTACCATGTGTCCAACTTTAGACCTTTGATCACTAACCGGATACAACCTCATTCCATAGTGGGCCCGATAGATATATAAAAATGTAGCACATTCCATAGGTTTCACGTCCTGCTAGGGGAATTTCCTCGGGAGACAAACGAAATGGTGATGCGTGGCATATAGCTCCCACCTCGGAACCAAAAATGCATCAACTATGGATCATTCTATGGGGTTCACGTCCGTTGGGAGGATTGGGTTAGGAGGAAAATGGAATCGACACATGTCTCAAGATTACAAAACCGTTAATTTCAACATGTATTTAATTTTTCCTTATTGATTTTAAAAGAATAAATTTAGTGGAAGTACCCTACTACCTTCATCTTCGATGAAAATTTATGTAACTTTTCATAGATCTTCTTTGTATTTGGGTTTGATCCATCTCCTACATAAAAACCATGTACCATTTTTGGTATTCGATCTGATTACATCCGGGGATATTTTTAATTCCCACATCTTTCATCAATCTCCTCATCATGTGAAAATTTTCCCACCTACCCCCTTTTTCCTAGATGTTTAACGAAGAACATAAGCGAGAGTCATTTTTATAATCCATCTCGGAAGAAGAGTTTCTGTAAATACTACTAATGATAGAGATGACATTATATGATAGGAAGAGAAGCATTAAAAATCATCAAAATAGACAATATAAATAAGATAATATGAAAAATCAAGAATTATTTAATATTAATCAAAATATGTCATGTTTATTACACAAAATAAAAAATTCATAAAATGAAATTTATAATAAGTAGATGACATTATTTATCTTCTAAGGACTTTAGTCTTGATTACTTAGCCTTTTGTTGAATGAAATTAGTTTTCCTTTCATAATATCTTCATAGTGTTGATATGTAAATGATAGTAATGTTGATATGATTACTTCGTTCCTTTATCTAGGAGTAATTTTGAGCAAATAGACTTATATACTTCTAAAATAAGCATACTATAACCTCTTATCTTGTTACTAGGTTTTCACGAAAAATTTCTTAATGCTACATTACTTTGCTATGTTTCTTAAGATCCTCATAGACCTTGATCATGGCCAGGTCTCAAAAAAGTTTCATGACACTGACTGAATCTCCTTAAAACCCTAAAACTCTATCCATTGTTGCTAGTATTCTAATCATGCCTTCATATTACATACACTTTCATGTTGGTCCTCATCAACATGTCTCTAAACATTATGTTCTTTCCTAGATGATGATCAAAACCTGAATTGTCATCATGATACTAAAGTAAACTTTATTAACTTGATTACTAGCCACCTGATATGCTTCTTGATTGTTCCTTTTGACTATTCCAATATTTTAATAATACACTTATGAATTTAAAAGGGTTTTCTCTCCTTCTTGACTTCACAAAGCCTCTCATACTCAAAACTAAGACACAAAGTTCCCTAATCATACAAATCAACATATTTATTTTCATGCTCCTCATGAATGAATCAAGCCTTATACAAACTATTAATTTTATTTACTCAAGGGTATATAAACTTGCAAGATATTTATAGAAGTATAGAATTATTCCTTGGTACAGATATAACTTCATGACTTGTGAGTATATTAAAAGCTTGATCCCTTTACCTTACTTACGGTCTAGAGTATGCTCTTCAAAATATGGCAATCAAATTACACTATTCTTACTATCATAGTTACTTTATGAAAGCATCCTTCAAGTTTCTTGAACACATTCTCTAAGTAGGAACATAACAGTATATAAAGAATACCCTTATCATAGTTGTATCATATGTAAAACATCATATCAAAGCATTCAAAATTCTCTCAAAATTAATGATACTTTAGCAATATTTGACACATTGAAGTTATATTGTGAAGCCAAAGAATCCTGCATACATTATCAACCTTAAAGTCATAGTCTCATACCATAATGAGTCCTATATGGAAGACCATATATTATGTCTCAGCTCATTTGAAATTATGAACACTCTTGGTAATTGGATCTTCTTATGATAGACCTAATACCTCTGATGAATTAATGATATCTTCATGAGTAGATGCACACCTTATTTGACTTGATGAAAACATTTATAACATCTATATAATAGGAAAACCATTGGAATACTAAACAAAACTTTCATGTATACACAACCTTCCTATTTGTGCCATTATGATAGAACTCAGTCATCAAGAATCCTTCATTAATCAACTAAATCAAGATCATACCTTGGATGAATCAATGAACCTAGATTCCTTGATGAGAAGATACATACTTCATGAGAAGATACATACTATACTTTTATTTTAAACTGACCAGAGACCTTGAGATCACCTATTTCATGTTTGATTAGCTACTGTGAGAGACTTTAAGTCCTTAAATTACCTTCCACAGAGATATTTACCTGTCTTTGGATCATTTTTGCACCTTTTATAATACTTCAAGACAATCCCCAATAAATCCATGCTTCAAAAGACAATAAGGTGACTCTATGAAGCATAATAGATGCACTTCATTCACTTAGTTATATCTAGTGATGAAAATCATGCATGTCTTCATGGGACAGGTCACCAAAATTGAACTTCCACACCCTTGTTAGATTAAATTTTGTTTCTCTATATTCCACCTAATAATATTCTTGACAGATAACAAAAGTTCTTGGGGCTCTTCAATAACAAAAGGACTTCTATGACCAGTAGGCTCATCATGATCGGAGAAAGCTACATTAGGTTCATGCTTTGCCTTCTCAATAGGAGTAGTCTTGAAAATTTCATTTCTATTATAGTTTTTCATCTTCCTTAAACAATATCTTACAACATGACCAGTTGAGTTATAATTGAAACAAACAATAGGGATCTTACCTATTGGCACTCTATCTCTCCAAATTTTTCTCTACGTGTATCTTGGTAGTAATATCTAGTGATGTGTCCAACTTGATTGAAACTGAAACACACAAAATAATTCTTACATTCATTTCTCTAGCTCTTTTTGAGTAATTTATGAAAACAAAATCTATCTATATGACCTTTCTTGTGGAAATTGTAGCATGTAATGTCTCTAGATTTATATGAGAGATGTTACCTTCATTTTTTCCATGGAAACACATTTTTACATTACTTTTACAGTCCCTAGCTCTATGACCTAAGATATTGCAAGAATATTAAACACCATTGAAGGTTATTTTATACCTAGATGCACTTTGGGATGCTTTATGATGTTTCTTTGATTCTTTTATCCTCCTTATCTTCAAAAATTCTATGAATTGATTTAGCATGCATCTCTTCCTTCTTATATTCTTCCTTGAAACCCAAAATTGTTTTATCATTAGAGTGTCTTTGGCTACTCAACAGATCATCTAAGTTTCTTGTTTTCTTCTCAAACCTCTTATACATCTTGAATTTACTTGAGGTATGCTATAATTATGACTATAGTAATATTCTTATTCCTTCTAACTAAGCTATATGAGAGAGATCTAAAAAATATCACCTCATCCTTTCACTTTGTTCTATATCAATTTTTTCTTTCAAAAGAGTCAAACCTTGTAATTTTTGTAATAAAACATGTAGATCATACCAATATAGATCAAGTGAATTGAAACTTAATAAATGGTTAGAAATCCTTATCGAATTTTATGTAACATGTCAATCAAGTCACTATAAAAATTGTGGATTTTTTTGTAATTTCTTCTTCTTCTAGATGAAAAATTTATTGTGTATCCTTTATATTTTTATTGAACTCCTGTATTTGTAGGTCCACATTAACTCTAAATTTGATCTCCACATTGTTTAATTCATTTTTACATAGGTAGTTCATTCCCATGCCTTATGTTTAGTTTTCAATTTTTGGTGGTTTTTCTCAAGATCTACATTGTTAGATTTTGAAAATTAATGATGGAATTTCTCTTGTTGACATTTATTGCATATAGTCTCCTTAAGTGGTTGAGACACGTTTATACTAATGTAACACTCTTGTAAAAAATATTAAATGTTGAGTGATACAATATTAAATAGACTATGTTAAAAATAGCTTGAAAACCATTCAATTCTTTTGAATAATTTCATTGGGATTAGTTACATTTTGTTCTCCTTAAAGTTCTTAGTTTTACATCTAAACTTATTCTAGGTTTCCATGACGACTCTTATTTTAAATTATTATTTTATATTTTTCTATTTCTTATACGATGCAATGTTTATTGTTGTATTCTATCATATGCAATTATTTTGTGCATTTTTGTCAATTGATGTCCATTACATATTGAGATGCACTATCTAATGTTTTGAGAACATGATATATGGATATTGAAATCACTTCTTTATAATAAATGTTAACATTAGAAAATAATATTTAAATAATCAAATGCATGATGAAACTTACTCAGAAAAATTATATTTTGAGTCTTACATGGTCTACAACTTCTATGAATCTATTCTACCTTATGTTGAATCTGTTATAGTATGCCTTCCAGAAACATAATTTCAATGGATGTTAAATATCACCTCGCAAGTAGTAGCACATCACTGTGAATGATTACGTCTTTCACTATAGATGTTATTGTTAAATTTAGTCTCTTTTCAAATTCCATTCAGTGGATGATAGTTGTCACTTCACTAGGCCTATTTTGGGCACTTCCATTTGAAATGTGAGTGTGTCAAGCCTTCTTCTGGAATGGATCTTGCACCGTTGATCTTAATATATTGAATGATGTAAATTATTTATTAGATGATCATGTGGTAGGATTTCAAGCCTCATCAAGGAAAAGGCATTCCCAAAATCCAAGCTAGCGGAATGAACTGATTCAATAAAGTTTCAGGTCTACATTGTCGGTGAGGTAAGGTAGAGTGGTAGTGAGAAATCAAAATATGCCACATGTCATTTTCCTATTCCTCTGAGTGGCCAAGTGTCACACATTCCATGTACTTGAGCATAAATATAATGCATGCAAAAGAAGCCCTAATAGGCCGACACCTAGAATTGAAATGAAAAAAATTGGGCCTTATTCTAGTCAATTTTTTTAGGGTGTTAATCTATTTTTGGTCTTCTTCAATTAGTGTTGAAGTGCTAGATCTCGAAAAGTTAAGTTTGGATACTTCAAGAGCATTCTGCAGGTTGTCCTGCTATGATGTTGCTATGTTGTTGACGTGTCGTCATTGTGTCATCATTGTTAATATGTTGTTAATTGGCTGTTAATGTCGTGACTATTTTTCTAGCCTGTGGGAAGTTGAAAGATCGCTACTTTCAAACTTCTAGGGTCAGATTTAGGACTTCTTAAAAGGATTGTAATCCTATAAATAGAGGTGTTAGGGTATCTTGAAGATATCTTGAGTGTTCAAGATGTCTTGAGTCTTAATGATCAAGAGGTGATCAAGAGTGATCAAGGTTAAGCAATTGGGTGTCAATTGTAGTTTAGATGTGGTTTAACATCTTTGGAATTCACATTGTGAGTTCATAACTGAGAGAAGACTATGAGAGTTGTTTTACTCTTGTTGATAATAAAATATGAGAAAGTTCTTGGTGGACATAGCCCACATTGGGTGAACCACGTTAAATCTTGTCTTTTCTTCTTTTGTGCATTATTCATTTATTTTGTTATATTTCTACAAGTATAGTTACTGCTATATAGTTTCCTACTTCTTTGTTTGAGGATTTTTTCTGCATATTTGTTCTCTAATTCCTAACAAAATTAAACGGGGGTATTCGCCAAACTAGCTACAGGAGATTCAACATTTGATTTCCAACTATTTTTTTATATTTTTACCATTTTCGTTAAAAGAATAAAATAGGTTACAAGGTCATTCGACAATACTACAAAGCGGTTACAAGGATATTCACCACAATGTCTATAAGTTTTTTGGTGGCATTTTTAAAAAAATTACCTAGTAAATGGTGTCATTCATTTCAGCGTAAAATAATTTGAGGTATTTTTAACTCTTGTATGCTGGAATTTAATTGTTGCATATTAAATTCATTGAAGGCATAGGCTGTATTACATGAGTTAGTATAGAAAAATTCTCTTAATTTTTGATGAAGTAAATAGAATTGTTACAATAACATGAAGTACATCACTTTTGGAAATGGAGGTCTAGAAATAGTTCCTTACTACTCAATCGCAACTAAATATCCCCAAAATGATCTTCCCATTTCTCATCATTATACATCCTCCTTTACATATATAATTCCATATGTATCTTCATCTCCTCTTAACATCATTGACCTCTCTATTATAGCATGACTGATCCCATCTACATATACAACAACTGATTGTAATATAGTAGAAACTCAAATAGTTAATTTTGAAAAACCTCAACCATAATAAATACTACAAACCAAATAATAAGGGGAAATTAATCAATATTTATCAAGGCATAGATCATATAAAATAAATAATCCTAAATCCTCACTCAAAACCTACTATTCTTGAAAAACCTCCTATACATAGAAAAATTCCCAATCAATCCCCAAAAACACTGTAATAAATAGTTACACCAAAATTTCCAAGCATTAGTCCACACATGAGGATCATAACATCCCACCATGCTTAGTAGAGCCCAACCTCGGGCTGTGTTTGGGTTCCTTGATGAGATCAACTATGATCACCTTCATTTGTAACCTCTTAAGCTGAGTCTTTGTAAGTAACTCTAGTGCTATGATGATTATATCCGGTGGTACTTTCACATTTGAATATATATCTTGCATTTCACTTGAAAAATATGCCTTATCCATTTGCTCTCGAGAAATGCACAATTTTGGCTCAACATAATTATTAAGGTTGCACATTTTATTCAAGGATGTAATGGACCTTCTAGTAGAATGACCTTCATAGCCACAACTTGATCCTCATGTGCGGATTTCACTAATTCCTTAAGATTATTGACCTTCATAACCATATAGGACATTCCCACGAGGATTGTAGGGATCTTAAGAAGGTTTCCTTGTTTTCTTCCTTAGACCCCAATTCAACATCAATACCATAATACACGAACTTTATGAGAAATATAAATACCTTCTACAAGTTCATCACAACCACTAATCTAGGATTGACCATAACAAAAAGAACATATGAACCACTTTGTAGGTAATATTGAAGGGTCTTATGATCATAACTACCTCAATTAAAAATATATCGATGTGTCCAAAGTTAAATATCAATGTAATTCGGCACATAAGGACCTCATATACATACCCAAAATATTTCACCTACAAACCAAAAACTTACTAGTACATCCTAGGCTCCATTCAATGATGAACCCACTCCCTCGATACATCCCATGATCCATTCAATGATAAATCACTCTTCCCTCAAAGTCTAAAGATTTTGAGTCTATATCATATTTCCAAATGATTATATAACTAATGATGAAATATTATTTCATGAATAAAATCCTCTCCTCCCTATTAGTGCCATGTTTTTAATATTCCTAAGTAATATGACTCTTGGTGGATGAAGGATCATAAATTAATGTCTATTCTTTATCTCTCATTCAAAACCTCAAATTTTCCAATGATGAACATAAGCATACCTGAATCACTTTCGTCATGGATTTGAAAAGACCCATTAGAAACCTCTTTGTTATATTTGGATCCCTATTATCACAGGGACCCAATACCATCTTCACCAAGGTTAGAATTTTTGATAGACCTCTTTCTTATAATATTTTATTAGGAATATGTTGGACACATTGTATATGTGTTATCACATCATCCAAGTAAAAATTCCTTAAATTAATTCATAATAACCAATGGTATAGGAATGATGTTATTTTTAATCTATGGGACATGCTTATACCCTTCCCCAATAATATTGTCCACATTCCTACTACTCCTACGGTGCTTAGTGTTCCATATCTTGAGTTATATAACTACAAACCTTGTTGGCCATTGTGTCTTTGGTTTTTTCATTGATGTTAATGTAATTTATGGAAAAGGGTGTCTAGGTGAATTACATGATCCCCTGAGGTTTCATTCATATTCAAACATGAAGGTTGATTGGTAGTGTCCAATCATGTTGTCTTGTGATGTTGATATGATGTTTTGACATGGTCTTGATCATGGTTCTAGATTGTATAGTCACGTGATGAAGCTTTAATGTTGGTAAAAGGTTATCATGAGGCTTGAAATGGTTAGAGTGATGTGTTATAATTGTTAATGAGTTTGTAAAATGTCAACAAGCTTAGTTCATGTGAATTCATGGTTGAGTTAGGTCATTCTAAGCTTATTGCTAGACCTAGTGCATGGTGCATGAGTGAGTAACGTGAGTAATGGATTATGGAAGAATTGTTGAAGAATTTAGAGTATATGTTGAGGTTGTACAACATGTATTGAAGTAGTATCAAGTCATATCTCAACTTTTTAGTACATGTATAAGGTCCTTAAGAAGTAAGATAGTGAGAACAAGGCAAGATGACATAGGTAAGTAATGGTGGTTGAGGATTTTTAGAGGTGTGCAAAAAAAATTAAGACTTGGGATAGTTGAATATTGTCCCTCTAGTTCTTCAAGTCAATTTTCAGGTCAATGAAGAAAAGAAAAATGAAGAAAAGTGACTTTTGCCAAAACCAAGTTCTAAAGAGTGAAAAAACCAGCTTGATAGGTAACTTCAAATGCTCACAGACTCTCACACACTTTTCATAGGACCCTATGGATTTTAAGGATGTTTTGACATGGATTCTAGAAGTTTTTACAAAAATAATGGAATCAAATGAATATCATGTTTTTTTATGAATAATCATTAACAAGATAAATTTCTCTTAAACCATCATAATAAAGTGATATGAGAGATTGGATTTGTATGGTATCCAAATGATCTATGAAATAAAATGTGATGCATCATGGTTGTAGAGGATTCTATAGGTATCATTTTGGTGGTGGTTTAATGATCTGGCTATTTTAGGAAGATAGAGAAAAACCCTAGTTTTATGGAGATTTGTTGCTTCAGAGCTGAAATTGAATCTTCATGATAAAAAGTATATTGTTCCAAATTCCTTAGGAGGTTATATAAGTGGGCATGGAAATTTTCATGTAGCTTCAGTTGAGAAAATTTGAATTATAGGTACTCCAAGTCACCTTACCGCTTTTGGCCTATAAAGGCTAAAACCTAGTCTTATGGTTTAAGATGAGTTTGATAATTTTGCTTATTGTAACAAAATTTTATGGTCATGGATAGTTGATATAGGCCTAACATGATGTTTTAGAGTGATTTATTTGATATGGAGAGGTGGTTTCTTGTTAAAACCCTAGTGGCCTAGATATCCCTATTTGGCTTATCAAGGTGTCATGGAATAGGTGTCCTTGGTTATTTTTATCCAAATGGTATATGCTTTTTAGTGCTTGAGCATTTTGGTAGAAGTTTCCTTGATGTGTTACAATATTTGGCTGAGCTTGGAAATGATGAATGAGGTGGTTGAAGCATTTTCTCTCAAGACTGGTTTTTAAGTTCATTTTGGCAATCTTGACTGATTTCAGAGATTGAGATGGTTAGAGGGCTTATGCTATGTTTTGATGAATGAAAGGAATTGTTATATAAATTAGACTTAGAAAAATTTCTAATGGTATGTTTTATGAGCCTTGATGATCAATTTTTATATGTAAACTCATTTTTTCTTCATGACTACTTATTTGGGTGATTAAAGACCTATTTGTGTATGCTTGCTTTTTGGTGTGTTTCATGATAAATATAGTTGATGTATAGGTTATTAGGATTTATGAAGGTTGTTAGAGGATGTCCCTAACTTTTGTAGTGATTATTTAGTATTGAAAAATATTCATTGTGTCATAGAAGATCATTATTTATTCGTTGGAGATGAAGACCTTGTTTTGGACTTATTTGAGAATCCTTGGGATTTTGTGAGTTGTTTGGTCTATTTTTGACCCTTGATTTTCCTTATAGTGATTTTATATGATTTTATTGATTTTGTTGGAGCGAAAAAAATATGGTCATGGTAAAGTTATATGTATTATGAGCTAGTCTCATGTATGTAAGTGAGTTGAAATGAATCATTTTTACTAGTTGTGGTGATGGGGATGTGAGCGAGGTATAATATGAAGAAGAAGAGGATATAGGGGTCAAAGAAAAAGTTAATAATAACCATTTAGTGTTTAGAAGATTTGAGAAACATGTATGTAAGGTCATTAGACCTAATCAGCCAAAAGAGGAACATATTTGAGAGAATTAGAGAAGAGTTTGTTTTGAGAAGGTTTGGTGTTCTTGGAGATGAATATTTATCACAATTAGTTGTGGAAGAAAAATAATATTGTCTAATTTTACACCTTGCAAATTGGAAAACCTAATAACTCTGGGCATTGGTAGTTAACGAAGAATAAAATTACATAGTTTGTATGGTGACATGGGTATAGTGTTAGAATCACAATGTAATGAGAGGGGGAGGGTGAATCAGTCCTTATAAAAATTTTAAATCAAATTTTAGATTATTCAAACAACCAAAAATCCACTTATCCAATAATTAATGTGTGCACACCATCAAATATCAAAGATGCAAGCAACCATGAAACATAGAATCAACACATGAACACAAGATATAAGTGGGAAAACATAAAAGGGAAAAAAAACCCATTGAAACAAAATATTATATTGATATGTTTATGAATTTATTGAGGCACCAACCCCACAATGAACACCAACCCCTATTTTCATAGAGAACCAACCCTACAAAGAGCACCAACCCCTAATTTAGTGAAGCACCAAATTAAAAAGGAGGATACAACCCCCAAGATGATAAAAACCAAATGAAACACCTTATGAAAATATTATCTCAGATATGGTTTGGCCACAATTGATGGAGACCAAGTATTCATCTTGCACTTCTTCAATCAAACCCTAGGTGACCAATCTTCACAAAACAAGCTCATCCTTCACTCCTCAAACCATCAAACACTTAAAAAAATCCTTGACGATATTCCTCCACCTAAAACACATTATATTCAACATCAATTAATTCTCCAACACCTGCAAATCTCTCACACCTATTTCACACACCTTGCACACACATAACTAGCTTGAAAAATCATCTAAAACTATGCTTTTATAAGATCATCATGATTGAAAACTCAAACACAATCTATTTAGATCCTTTGGCTTAACCCATAAATCAAGGAAAAATCCAAATTTTACTTATATCTTTCACAAGTGACTGAATTAGGTCAGCCTAGCTAAAAACCTCATTACATGTGCCAAAAAGACTCAAAACCCCATGGGTAAAAACATTAAAATTCCCTTAAATCAAAACCATACATAGTCATGAACCATAAATCAATAAAAATGATTGAAATATCATTTAAAATTCATACATGGTCATAATTTATCTCAAACATTGAAATTATTTTAATTAATGGGCCCAATGCACTTTGTATTCCTCGAAACTGATGTTTCCTACACCCTTAAGCTCCTGAAACTTCATTATGCCACAAAAACACTTAAACTCAATGAAAAATTCCATGTGACAACTTTATGGAAATTTAATAACTTGTATAACACTTAGAATTAAGTTATAATCCTTTAATCAACCATGTGATCACCTGATAACCACTTTTATCTGCACTAAATAACCTTGTCAAAAAATATGTGTCCAAAGGTCATCTCATAAAAAAATTTATATGAACATTAAAGACCTAAAAATGGATTAATTGGATTCCAAATTAATCCCTATTCACATTAAAGGTGATAGAAAGCATCACATAATCCATGTAATTCTTTAGACAACTCAAAACTTCTAGTAAAACACATCCTGTCCTACACTAGCAAATACTTTCATGTCTAAATAATGACCTGAAACCATATAAAAACATCTCATAATTAGGTAATCATAATATGAATGGAAATATATATGAATAATATTTCCAATTTTTTTAATCATCTCAAAATTCCACTTGTAGCTCAAGATATGCCCATTTCATCGAACCATGCTTTTTAAGTCCTCAAAACTCGCCCTTTCACCAACAAATTCCTAAGTGGACCTCATTTAACCATGTACCTGAATTACTTTGTCATAAAACCTCTATGGAAATCAGCTCACATAAATTCCATAACATCAATTTAGCATGCTACTCCTTTGGAAAACCTTGTCCCAAAACACTCTTCTTCGAAAAATTGACTGTTTGAGTGGGGCCCACTCATCACCATGACCACTACCATATATTTATGGAAATAGAATAGGTTCAATTACATCATAAAATAATCACTTTTGATGAATCAATAAAAACTAGGTCACTATACCTCTTCTTCTGCAAACTTCTCCTAGCTAGGGTTTAACTAGGGTTTTAAACCACTTTATCTTCTTAACATTCGTTCATAAAAACTTGATGATGAAATGACCTAATTATTTTTGTGAAAAATATAAAATCACCATATAAAAATCCCTAAAATCCACAAGGTCGCATGTAAATAACACAATTTAGGGTGAGCATCAGAAGTCCCAACTCGAGCTGGAAAAACACTTGTTCTTGACCTGTCTCACAAAATATGACATATCTTACAAAATTCACATCCTAGAAACCTTAAATTTTTCTCAAAGAACCATGAAACATCACAATAACATATCTAATCATCATAATTTCAATAACATGCCTCAAACTCTCCATCCATTAAGACTTGCATAGCTACTCCTTAAGGTTTCTCACTATAGAAGCTAGGGTCAACTGAAAGAATGTAATAACTCATCATAAAACCACTGGAAATGACCAAACATACATGATATAACATGATACACCTAAAAATGCATCCATGAGCTCATGTAGCTCCAAAACACAATCTCACACCTCCTAGCCACCATACCTACTCCAAATAAGCACTTGTAACATATTGAATCATCTCGTATCTACATCATAGTGCCCAAGAAATCTCAAAACCTGTTATCCATCATGATAAAATTATTCTCAAACATCCAAGAATCTCATACCATCATGTAGTATCACCTATGTACTTGAAAAGGCTTGAAAGAGAAAACAATTTCCAAAGAATATCATTGCATTACCATAAACACATCTAAACCAGTATGTCAACATCATATACATCATCATATGACCCTAACACATCATCCAATTTTTCATTAATGTGGTTTTTCATTGATAACAACATGTAATAGGACCAAATTCCATGATATAGCTTGGTCAAGTTGATATTTGGGAAAGCTGCATGAGCTGAGCGAATCAAGTTGTAAATCATGGGTTTGATCCTTATAGTAGCATTAAATAATGCTACCTGCCGGTAACATCAAAGATGCTTACTAGCTAGTAGTAAGATCATGGAGGGTCATGTAGAGTGGAGTAGTCAGGAATACAAGTGACATGGGATAGGTTCCGATAGCATGTACGCATGCTACCAATTGACAACATAAGGAGTGCTACTTGACCATTAGCATGATGAGGACTAGTCGCGAGTTGTGGAAGGATATGTGATCAATTGGTAGCATGAAAAAATATACCCATAAAAATTATAAAGGAAGGTTAGGTGAGAACGTGAGAAGTATTTTGTGGTAAGGATGCTACCGATATTGAGGAAATATCCTACCGACCGTTAGTGTGAACGTAAGGTGGAAAATATGCAATCGAATGACAGAAGAAATCTTTCTCTCAACTAACATCAAGGGGTTATGTAGCCAATTAGTTCAAGAATGAAATAATACCATCCTTGGGGTAGAAATTCATGCAAATGAATAATATGGAAACATCAATTTCAGGTTGGGCATTAATGATGGTAGTTTTGGTAGTTTAACTACTTGTTAGGAAATTAATTCATGGTAGGTGAGGCAAGCTCCCATATATATGTAAAACCCCTCATTTTTTTGGCGGGAATTTTTTCTTAAATGTAAAGGAACTCTGTCAAAATTTTTCCATAACTTGTGATATCGAGGCCTTGAATTTGGCTTTCTAAAGAATTCTTACCTTGTGTGTAAATTGCAATTGATTGTGCATCATGTTGAGAAATAAAATTTGTGTTTTGTGGATTTTTCTACCCTATCTTGAGTTATATTGCATTTATTTCCTTCTATTGCATTTGTAGGTATATTGTGCATACTTTGTTCTTATTTCAAGACACCCATTTGTTGTGCTCCACAAAAATGGATATTTGAACGTTGTTTTTGGTATAACACTTCATGTCTCCCCCTCCTACTTCGTTTTCTTCATTTTTCACTCACTAGGAATATCTTCACCTGTTCTTGGTACTATCACCTCCTTAGTTTAGGATTTCAATTTTATGCATCCATCTCTCTATTCCTGGTCCCTTAGAGTTGTAGGTTAGTGTTAGGGTAGTTGCATTTCATTTCCTAGGAGTAGTTTAGCATTAGGAATAGGTTACTATAGGAAGCCAAATTTCTCTAGAGGCTTATCTCAGTTCGAGTCCAACAACTTGGAGACGATATTATGTTGCCTCAAAATATTGGGTTGGGACGGTGCAATTTTGAGATCCAAAAATACCTATGTTACCTTCATTATCGATTAGTTAAGTGGGTGGTTGATCACCTTAGGGGGCAATATCTTCCTTATATAGTGGGTTCTATACAAAATAGGGGTAGGTGCTCCTTGTGAAGTGGGTACTTCACTAAATAAATCTGTCTAGATATGTAATATTATCACTAGTCCTTTATTATGAGTAATATTCATAGAGGTTTCAATGGATTTTCTTCCTCTTAAATGTTTCCCACGTTATATGATGTATACTTGTTTTATTTCTTATATCTATATCTCTTGAATGGTTAATACACACCTAATAAGCCCACATTAATGATATATGTTGAATGAATACAATGAATGATGTATACAAGCTAAGGTAGATGGAGTAAACAAAATTAATACTTGATTGAACCCCCTATATCTCTGTGCTTATAAAAACCTGATACCAATGTCACTCTTTCCTCCTCATATGATGATGAACATAATGAACTATAAAGCATGGTTAACAAAACCAACTACTAAAATCCATCACCGGTTAGTTTCCTCTAGTTATTTTACCCTAAGAGCACTTTCCTCTTGTATTAGATTCTTAGGATCCTCCTTGTAATGAAACTTACACATCCATTAACCTTAAGTATTATCTCTTTAAATTTAATGAATTTAGAATTTCCATACTATTTAATGATTATCCATCTCTTTTCCCTTGATGTTTCAATAAGTTTGAAATATCTTCCTAAGTGTCTTCTTCAACACTATTACCCTAATGCCACTAACTCTAATATGGTAGTCCTAATTCAAGTTATTTTAATGTAAAACATACCTTTGTGCCTCATTTATGGTAGGGTTTAAGGATACATATAAAATGATTTTTTTTTGTTAATCTTTGATCCATGTATGGGCACTCCAAAATCTAATGGGTTTTGGATCTTGCAAAGAAAAGACACTAAACCAAAAATATATTAGATAGATATATGGTGATCTGCATAAAAAATGTTTGTCCTAGAGTCAATGGACTTCCTTATGTGGGTGTCAACTCACATTGATACAATTAAGTTGTTTTTGATAATGAAAAGATAAATGAAAACAAATGATTTAAAATTTTAGAGGGATAGTGATATCCTATTTAGCTTCATAAGAGACCCAAGATAGAAGGGTGGAAATATCAAAGTCATCAAAGTAATTACACTGAAATATTTAATAGCTTCTCCCTCTTCTTGTAGGAATTCTATCCTATCTTTGGTATCTTCTATGTTTGGTGTGTGTGTGTGTGTGTGTGTGTGTGTGTGTGTGTGTGTGTGTGTGTGTGTGTGTGTGTGTGTGTGTGTGTGTGTGTGTGTGTGTGTGTGATGGGGTACATATCAGAGTTTTTAGAGAATACCAAATTGTTTCCACGTGAATGGATGTTAGATGACCAGGAGATTGTATATAATAGTAATTGGGTGTTATAGACATATAATAATCATCTACATAATATTCATGCTTTTTCAAGAAATATTAATAGAAAAATATTTTAAAGGTACACTAAAAATAACGAAGATACCAAGAAAAGCATGAATCACCGGTGGTTATGGGAATCACTTGCAATTCTTGTATAATATGAATAAATTGATATATTTGATTCATAAACAATTGATTAAATTAAGGTAATAATGAAATGATTATTACTTTGATTAAGTAAATAATGACATATATAATGACAAAGAGTTTATAAAGATAAATACCTTGATAAAACTTATTAATCACACAGGAAAAGAGGAAGAAAACCCAATGGATATTGAGGATACTATAGATAAAATTTATCCTCTCCAATTATCTCAAGGTGTTCATCTTGATGTCATGGATTATTGCTTCAAACTACATAGGAATGAGGATTTTCTATAATGATTTAACTTGCTAAATAATACGGATCGAATTGTGTTTATATGGTTGCTAGCGATTGAGGAAAATCGCTAGTGATTGGACATATTTGGGGAAACCTTTAAGGGAGAGGTTTCAACCACCTATAAATGTTTTTGATTCAGTATTATTCATGCAAGATAAGTGATAAAACATGGCTTAGAGGATATATAAGTAAAAAATCTTAGTTATTTTAAGATTTTGGATAGGATAAATAAATCTGTAAATAAGAGATTAGAAAATAATTGTAGATAATTACGATGCTACACCCTTAACCTATTACTTTTATTAGGATATGATTAGCCAACTTGTGGCTTACCATATCATTTTATTATATCATTTATACTTTCACATGCTTAATAGGTCGGCCTTGGTGATGGCCATAGCATATGAATAGTATATATAGGGATTATAGGTAGTATTTCATTATCATTTGAGCATTTGAGTCTTATTATATGGTTTGGAGGTTTCCCCCTCAAAGTGGCGAAGCTATTCTAATTGCATATTGAGATAATTATTCTAAAATATTGTGTTATTTTTTGTTCTATTATTGCTCTTAATTTGAATTATACAAGTAATTTCATTACAAGTGGTATCAGAGCTGCGATCTAGGCCGAAATTAGGGCAAAAAACCTAATTTTTGTTTCGCCACATATTGTGAACCAAAGAAAATTGGTGGGAAATATTTTTACTGGAGTTGTGAAGAATTTTAAGTAAGGATCCTGAAAATTTTAGAATTTTTTGATTAATTTTGCAAAAGTTATTACAAATTTAGGTTTTTCATAAAATCACTCCCTAGGGTGTAAATTGTAGAAAATTTTCAAGTTCTTTACATTTTCAGAAAGCTCAAGAAAATAATATTATTATTTTCTTTGTAGTTTTTCCGATTAGTTGAAATTGTTTGAAACCCTAAACCCTAAGATTTGACATCATGATAGGGCCTTCCACAAGAGCAAAAAGAATCCGGTTACTCTGGGTAAAACCCTAGATAAATATGGGGTAGTGATTGAAGAGATGGAGTCAAAGGGGGTAAATACAGATTCCTCGACTAGGGTTTACCTCGGTTGATCATAAGGTGTGCCAACTTGAGTATGAGTTGCGAAATGTACAATCTGAGATGGCCTCTAAAGGAGATGCCCAAATTAATCATCGATTGGATGATATCATGCAACATGTAAAGGGTAACTAGTATGGCCCAAATCGCCCATATAAACCAAGGAGGACCTTTAGTTCAAAATCATGGACAAAGTAACCACATTGGATCACTTTTCCAGGTCCCATCGTAATTAAACTTATTCGCAACCACGGAACATGATGTCGAAAGTGGATATGCACAAATTTGATGGTAAGGATCCCCTGAATTGGATAGATCAAATGGAGAACTTCTTTGAGTTACATCAAACACCATCAGAAAAAAAGGTGACATTGGCATCCCTATATATCTTAAACCCGACCAATTTTTTTGGTATTGTTGGTTATGTGCTCGGAGGCGAAGAATGGTCTAGGTGTCACTTGGACAGGTTTTAATGAGGAGTTGCAAATTGCACTATAGTTCTAGTGCTTCGTAGAAACTACTTTAGTCAATTAGAAAAGTTACAAAAAATAGGATCAGTCAAAGATTATGTGCATCAATTCCAAAACCTATCCTTAAGGGTGGAGAATATTCCGAAGAGAATCAATGAATTGTTTCTTGGGGGTCATAAGGACCACATCGAGCATGAGGTGTGGATGTTTAATCGAATCAAGCTTTCTAATTCTATTATCATGGCACGTCATGCGGAGGAAAAAGTTCTTTGTAGTAGGAGGCCACCTTTCATTAACACCGAGAGATCGTAGTATCTCTTCCCTTCATTCTAGGCCAATTAGACTGACTCCTCAATAAATGGAAGAAAAGAGAGCAAAAGGATTATGTTTTAACTGTGATAGCAAATATGGACCAGGACATAAATGTGCTGAGAATAAGTTGTTCTATATTGATGGAGGTAATGAGGATGATGAGGAAGCTGAAATTATAGGAGAGGCTGAGGAACCAGTAGAAGATGAAGTAGAGAATCACCAACCTACAATTTCTTGCCATGCATTGTCAGGTATTAGTACTCCTCAAACACTTAAGGTTATTGGCTATCTCAAAAATAGAAGGTGACAGTGTTGATTGACTCGGGGAGTACTCATAACTTCATAAATAGTAAGTTAGCTACCCACCTCAATTGTTTTATTTACACAGCTCTAGAAATGCAAGTTATGATTGCGGATGGTGGGACAGATTAAGTGCACAGGATAGTTCCATAGTATCAATATTTCCATGGGATACTACATGTTAGAATCACATATGTCTGTTATTTCTATGGGAGGGGTAGATATTGTTTTAGGGGTCTAATGGCTCACAACCTTAGGTACTATAGAGATGAATTTCCAAGAATTGTTCATGCGATTTCATTCAGATGGAAGGACAATACAATTGAATGGGATGGTAGCTAAGTCTCCACAGATTATTATCTCTCATCAGATGTAGAAGGTTCTTAGAAAAGGAGTGGATGGCTTTATAACAAATCTATTTTCCATAGAAGTACAAAATACAGAGTCTTCAATGCCACCCAATCTTCAGAAGATTGTGGATGCTCACTCATTTGTTTTTGATGCAATTCCAAAGGGACTACCACTAGTTAGGGATCATGATCATGCCATTCAGTTGATTCTAGGGAGCCAAACACCTAACATTAGACCATACAGATACCCATATTCCCAGAAAAGTGAGATTGAGAAAATGGTGGAGGAAATGTTGAAGGCAGGTATCATCAGGCATAGCCAGAGTGCATATTCTTCACTAGTGGTCATGGTACGTAAGAAGGATGAAACATGGAGGATGTGTCCAGATTACCGAGAACTCAACAAGTACACCATCAAAGATAAGTTTCCTATTCTAGTAATTGATGATTTACTTGATGAATTGCATGCTGCTATTTATTTCACAAAATTAGATCTTCGTTCGGGTACCATCAAATTAGGATAAAAGAGGAAGATGTTCATAAAATGGATTTTAGGACTCATGAGGGCCATTATGAGTTTTTGGTAATGCCTTTTGGTCTTACAAATGTGCCCTCAACCTTTCAAAGCTTGATGAACACTATTTTCAGGCCTTTTTAAGGAAATTTGTATTAGTTTTCTTTGATGACATATTGATTTACAGTAAGACATGGGAAGAACACTTACAACATGAAAATAATGTGTTGGAAGTTTTGGAGAAACATACTCTATATGTAAAGCCATCCAAATGTTCTTTTGTTGTACAAGAGGTAGAGTACTTGGGTCATATTGTATCCCATGAAGGTGTCAAAGTTGATCCTCAGAAGATCAAAGCTATGGTGGAATGGCCAAGGCCAAAAATCTCAAAAATCTTCATGGGTTCCTAGGACTAATAGGGTACTACAGAAGATTTGTGTAGGGATATGGTAGAATAGCAACCCCACTCACTACATTGCTAAAGAAGGATGCCTTCCATTGGAAAGACATAGCCACTAAATCCTTTGAGCAACTAAAGGAAGCCATGTGCAGCACCCCAATTTTGGCTACTCCCAACTTCTCAAAAACCTTCATTGTTGAATGTGACGCTTCAGGATCAGGATTGGGAGCAATTATAATGCAGGAAGGAAGACCAATTACATTTGAGAGTCACCAATTCAAATGAAAATATCTTCTCAAACCTGTCTATGAGAAAGAAATGATGGCTATTCTTCATGCGGTCAAGCAATGGAGGCCCTATCTCATGGGTAGACACTTCAAGGTAAAAACTAATCACGATAGTCTCAAATACTTTTTGGAGCAAAGGTTATCATTTGAGGAACAACAAAAGTGGGTAAAAAAAATGTTGGGTTATGATTTTGAAATCATATACAAAAAGGGTAAAGAAAATGTAGTAGCCGATCGTTGTCCGGAAGGGATACATCTACAGATGCCTTAATATGTGGAATGTCCATGTTGATAACTGATTGGGTGGATGAAGCAAGATTGGAATGGAATCAAGATAAGGATACACAATCTATAATAAAAATATCAAGAAAGGATCTATGACATAAAAAAATTTAGTGGAAAGGTAATGCCCTATGGTATAAGGATAGGTTATACTTGAGTAAATATTCGAGTTGAAGCATAAGATTCTTATAGAGCTACATGCCTCACTGTTGGAGGACACTCTGGGTTTTGAAGACATATCATAGAATAAAAAGATAATTATTTTGAGAAGGACTCAAGGGGGATGTACAAAAGTTTGTATCAGATCATGTTTAGTGTGCCAATAGAACATAGGGCAAAAAATTAAGACACCAGTGCATTTGCAACCCTTACCAATTCCTAGTCGAGAGATGGGAGGAGGTCTCCATGGATTTCATCACCAGATTTCCTTATTCAAAGGGTAAGAATGTTATTTTCATGATTGTGGATAGGCAAACAAAATATGCCCATTTTCATGCCCTATCACATCCATTTGCATCCAGTACATTCATAGCTATTTTTTTGGAGACAGTTCAAAGGCTAAATGGAACCCCAAAAATAATTGTAAGTGATCATGATCCTATTTTCACACGTAATTTTTGGATGGAATTATTTTCATGTTTGGGTACTCACTAGTTCACAGTTCATCTTATCATCCTCAAACTAATGGGAAAACAGTGGTCAACAAATTCTTAGAGGGGTATTTACGTTGTTTTGTATCAGATAAGCAAGAAAGGTGGATTAAATGGCTACCACTTGCAAAATGGTGGTATAACACATCTTTTCATACCTCTTCTCAAATGACCCCATTTTTAGCATTATATGGTTACCATCCACCTTCTATCACTTCCTCCTTGAGGGTGCAAACTAAGGTCAGAGATGTTGAGGAACACATTCAACATCAACAACAGGTTTTGGCTAGTTTGAAGGAGAATTTAACATTAACACAAAACAGGATGAAACAAAAGAAGATCAACACCATAGTGAAAGAAATTTTGAAATTGGTGATTGGGTTTTGTACATCTCCAGCCTTACAAACAGATTTCCCTAAAGTAACAAAAAAGGAAAACAAACTTGCTCCTAAATATTATGGCCCTTATCAGGTTCTACAGAAAATTGGTAGTGTTGCTTATAAACTAGAGTTGCCTCCATCTTCACACATACACCCAGTATTCCATGTTTCATGCTTGAAGAAGGTTATTGGATAGAAATTTGAAGCCTAGATAGAGTTACCAAAACTTGACAAGGAAGGAAGAATCATTTTAGAGCCAAAGAAGATTCTACAAACATGTACTAAGAGGCTGAGAACTAGAGACATTAAGGAATATTTGATCAAGTGGAAGAATCTGAGCATAGAAGATGCCACCTGGGAGGATGAAGGTTTTCTGCAGCAACATCTAGGATTATTCAATGTTGAGGACAACATTGGTTTGAAGGGGAAGGGCATGCTACACCCTTAACCTATTGCTTGTATTAGGATATGAGTAGTTGACTTGTGGCTTACCATATCATTTTATTATATCATTTATACTTTCTCATGCTTAATAGGTCAGCCTTGGTGATGGCCATAGCATATGAATAGTATATATAGGGGATTATAGGTAGTATTTCATTATCATTTGAGCATTTGAGTCTTATTATATGGTTTGGAGGTTTCCCCCTCGAAGTGGCGAAGCTATTCTAATTGCATATTGAGATCATTATTCTAAAATATTGTGTTATTTGGTGTTCTATTGTTGCTCTTAATCTGAATTATACAAGTAATTTCATTACATACAATGGATGAACTAAGAATCACGAGGATATATATGATAATGAATTTAAAAATTAGGATAGGGATTAATATATTTAAAAGACTCATAAATAATGATGAGCTACCAATGGGTATGACACTAAGTGGTTGTAAATGGGTATCTACACTAACATACCTACATACACTATTTTACCCTCTTATGACGAGGATTGCATCATGTCACAATCATAATCTAGACACCTCAATGTGATCCAATATCAAAAGATCTAGGCTATAATGCATACCTTTGACCATAACACTAACTTGATTGACGTTTATTTTGGGACATTTCATGATGTCACTTATTTCATCATAACATATTTTGGGGCACCTTAAGGTGCCCACCATCCTGAAAATAAAAATTCAACACCAAAAAAATTCAAGGAATAACACCTTCTCTTTAACAACATTCTTCAAATTAACTACTTCATCAACCCTCTTATCTTACTCTTATACTCTTCCCATTTGGTTTAATACAATTGTTACTTCCTATGTTGGATACTTTTGTAATTTATCTAGCCATCCCTTTAGGCTCACTAAATATACATTATTGCATCCATGTTAGTGCATTTTATCACACTTTATCATCCCTATAACATCTACCCATTGGTTTTTATTATTTTTAAAATTTTCATTTATCTTTCGGATATCATCCCTCCTAAGGTATCCTAGCTAGTTGAGTTATGTCTTATTTTACTAATTATATTCTAGTGTTTCTTTTAGTATTGCTTATGGAGGGTTCCAAGCATTCATTTTGACCACCACATGTAAGCCAAATAACACCGGAAGGTAAATATGAGATAGGTATATTTAATTTTGTGGATTTCATTATTTATATATAAAATTTTCATCACTACTTTCCTTTCAATATGTAATTTTGATTTTAGCTACTGTATAAATATTGTTATGAATACCATCATGTGTTTCACCATTATGACACATGTTGATATTAGTTTGGGTCATATGTATACATCTCATTTTTTCTCTTGTTAATCATTTATGTTATGCATGGGTCATTGATGCATCTTTTTCCTGAGTGGGTTCCACAAGGGGCCTTCAGTATTGGGGTTTGATCAGACTTGGTCACATGGGCTAGACCATACCATTTGAGAGATGTCACTATTATGTCACAATTATCCTTCTCTTACCTCGTTTATTCCCTTTGTTCACACATTACACCCATTATGTCCATTTGTCCCAATATGTCTACTTGCTTATGATTATAACACATTATTACCAATTTATAGACACAAAATCACACACTTTTGGGTAATTATCTAGTCCCGATTGCATAATACTATTCATATGATTTATAATTCAGAAAATTACTAATTAACTCATGTCCTTGGCCACCATTTCTTTCTTTTTACAGCCACTTTTAGTCTTACATTCCTCCTAGGTCAGTTTTTCTTTTCATACGTTGGCATTTTTCAATAATGACACTAGTTCCTAACCAGGATGCTAGCGTTAGGTTTCCTCATCCCCTTTGGGCATCCCTATCCTATTTTTACTTTGTTCACATATTTTGGGTCCTTTCTATCCTTTTGAGCATATTATCTTTTGGTAGTAGGCCTTTTTGTGGTTAATTATGAAATTTAAGCAAAGGAATCATATAAATATAAAGTCATGTGATAATAATAAATGAACAAACACTAAGCAAGCATTAGCTATCACCACCTAAGGTTGCATCGAAAGGCCATTATCAAGAACATTCAAGTATCCATCTAACATCCATTCAAGGAAAGGGACTACATTCTTATACATACTCTTCATAAGAGAGGAATTCTATTCTATTCCATGTACGGATATATATACATTTTTACATCTAGCTACTTTGTTTCGGTACCAAGTGTGACACACACAAAAGACACCTAGGGAACAATTCCGTGGACACACACATAGTACTATAATAGATATGAAATGTAGTTCAATGCTTAGTTGTAAGTTCACTTCCTTGACATCTAAGGATAGTTTGACCCATCATTTTATTTATTTTCTTGTTAGGATTTGATTTAATTTTGAGGGTTTTAAAGGTAATTATTTCATTGCGGGTTATCGGTGACATCCGCGGGCTTGGTGCCACATACTAGTAATAAGAAGTGAAGGAAAATGAACACCTTGAAACCTTGTGAAGAATGTTTCTTGAGGGTTTGAGAAAACAAAGGCTCCTAGAGTAGGACTATAGCACTCGTAGACACCCTCGACCAATTTCATGTGCCCCAGCCTAGGAAGATCTTCTAGTCACACAATTTTTTGAGGCTCGTATGACACTTCTCTCTCTCTATTCATCAAGTCAACAATTTGGCACAATTTAGATTTAGTTACAACTCGACTAAGTATTCTTATCCCTTCTTTGTAACTAGGGTTTTATATTTTCTAGCTTAATTTGATTGGGTCTATTGTTTACTTAATTAATTATTAATTAATAGCTACATTGAAATCAGATCTAGGAATTTATAAATTATATATTTTCTTAATCACATTTCTTTTGGTCACCATGGACCTTCATCATTTTCTTCTATTTACCTTTTTTTCCTTCATCTCATATGTTTTTCAACTTTTGACATTAGGGTTATCACTAAGGCCTATGCCATTTCCCAAGTATATATATTGTACCACCTTTTTACTAAGAAACCATTAAACAATCACATTTATCATACATGAAGGTAGTTATAACTCAAATATTTTCACATTATTACACACATGCTTGTTGTAATTGGAGTTTAGGAGGTTTTAGGTCACTATAACAAGTTAGGAATGGATATCTTATTGTTGAGATTTCCCTTATATACCTGAATGATTCTTTCTCGTGTTATTTTCTTTAGGGATGATTATGCAATGATGGTAACACACACTACAAGTAATTATTTCTAACCCTTCTTTGTATTTTATCTTGCACATATATGTTGTTTAGTGATCTTTCATTTCCATGTATTAAAGTAGATATATGTTTTATTTGATTTATTACATTGTATTTTTAGGTTATGCCCCATGGATTTATCTATCCCTTGATTATTCTTATTCTAAATCCTAGTAGGATACCTATATTTATCTTAGGTATAGGCCTTAGAAACCTATAGCTATCCTAAGGTTAGGTTCATTATCCTTTATAATTATGACACTAACACTCCTTGAGAACCTTTGTATATATATTTAATGTGTCTTGACTTATATTGAATACATACATTTGATAACCTAGTTGGAAACCTATATTTTAATCATCATACAAAGGGTTCTACAAGTATTTATGGTTTTAAATTTATTTCAAGTGATTACATGTCATCCTAATGTTATTTGAGAAAGATATCTATATAACCAAAGTCATTTCTAGGAAAGTGAAGCACACAGGGAAGTTTCAAACCCGAATTCCCAAAGGGTCCAAGAACGTATAGATCTAGGCAAAGATCATATAATTAATATGGAGAGTTGAAAATTTCATTAAGAATCCACATCCCACTTCTCTCTACATGTATAAATAATTCACAATCTTCCAATTTGTACTTGTAAAAACATATGCACATAATTGACTATTGGTAGAATTTTGTCCTCATTTATAAAAATGGTTATCTCATTCCAAAAAAATTCTCCAATTATTTCACTTTCTTTTTATAATTTCTATTTACTTTCATATGTATGAATGGAAACATCGTGGATCTTCCCATATCCATGGATTCCTATGGTTACATGGTGCACCCAAAATTGATGCATTAAATTGAGGTGAACATTTGGTTATTGGAGCTACAAAGTCAATATTTGACATGTAATTTTTATCATAAAACACAAAAATAATTTCCAATATTATACAAGAATGTATTATCCAAATGATTATAGACCTTACTTTCTTGACATAATGATCATTATTGCATCAGATACATGTTTTGACTATCAAGATCCACCGAACAACGTGTAGATCCACACAAAATGTATTGAAAACATATGCCTATAAAAGGGAATCTCACTTCATTGTCATTATAATGCTCCCGGGACCTAAAAAACATCATTCATTGGCATAGATGCATGAAGGAATAATTATTTTCCTATCTATAATGATCAATTAATCAATACACACAATCTAGACATACTTTATATATGGTGTGTAAACATTGATTATAGAGTTATCTTATATCATCATGCGATGTTAATGTATATTGCAAATTTTATTTCAGTAACATAACACACATATGATAACTACCACTAGTTTCGAGTCGGATTTTTAGCTCTATACATTTTAGTGACCCCATTAATGATGTTTACCAAAATTTTTGGATGATTCCATTGTTGAATGAAATATTAATGCACAAGAAACCTATCATTTAATTAAAAAAGTTATCTATTGTGTTTTTAAGCATTAATTAGTTTCTTTTCATGTTGATTGTAGAATCATTTATCATCTCTTGAGATTCATTGGACACATTGGAAAGAAATTTTTTTATTCACACATATAATTATCTCCCTTTAGCATTTTAACATTCACCACTTCTTAAAGTTTTGAAAAATTGGAGCCATTTAAGCACTCAACAAAACTCAAGTTGGAAGAAAAGTGATACACCCACAATTGTTATTATCTCTCATATCTTCTTACATATTCTACACTTTAGTGTTTACAACCTATATATAATAATGTGATGTGAAAAATATATTAAATGTAAGGGCTCATTATAAGGGGTATTATAATTTCATCAATTTATAATTAAGAATGTATGAATAGAAAAATACATTAGTACTTACAACAATGATAAACAATACACACTGATAGCTCATAAACACAAAAGGAAATGAAGTCTTAGTTGTATAGAGTGGAATAAAGAGTTTTGGATGTGAAGACTGAGAAAACAAGATGATCTAATATGAAGATGATTAATTTTTTATAATGTAGATGGAAATTATCTTTTTCAAGGACCATACAGTCCAATCCGTAATCTGTATAGTTTTTCTCTTTTACTCGTATGGTTTTGTACATGCTTGCAATGGTTTTATAACTTTATATTTTTATTGCTTGTATGGAAATATTCATTTTTGTATGTCACTTCAACTCACACAACCTGTGATGACCTAATATAGTAGTATTATGATGTGGTGTTCTTGATAGTTGGACTTAACCATGTTATCCCTTGAATACCTTTGTGAATGTTTGGAGTGACTTTTTCCTTTATGCGGCATGGATTTAGAACCTTTAAATGATTAAAAATGGGGAAACTATACTCTTGAACTATTTTAGTGTTTCATGCCTATAGCAATGGATGTTATAAATATGTCCAATTGAATTAGGAATATTTGGGAAATTTTTGAGTACTTTTGTATTGATATTTGCAATGAGATCTTATCAAAGTTTCGGTGAGTTATAAAATGTGATTGAATTTATTATATAGGATTTTTACATGAATTTTCATACTAAGGACAACCATAGGAAGATTAAATGACACACTTAAGATATCCAAATTGGAAAAGAATCATTATATGGGAGGATTTGGGACTGTATAAGTAGGCTTGGTCTATACTCAACTATGGATCAAAATGGTATGTTTTTGCACATGCATTTGGTGATGAAAAATTCAAAGTTTGAATATGATTTCTAGAGTTAAATGATTAATTTAATTAATTAAAATATATATAATGAATGAAAGAGCATAATGTGGAGATGAGAAATTCAAGAATAAGATAATAAGATTTTTTGATTGATCTTAGAATATGATGATTTTTTATCAGCAAGGGAACAAATCCAAACTTATCACTATTATAAGATAAGTTACTAAATTATTTTTGCCCCTTTTAAGTGTGTAATTGAAAATAACATGCTTACATTTTCTTCACTCGAGGGTTTTCATCCAATGTGTTGGTGTTATCATCCTACATGATGATACATTCAACACAAATTATAGTAAATGTCCACAATATATAATGAGTTATAACTCAAATGTAAATAATGCTTGTAACTTTTGTAAAATTGAAATTGTACTAAGTAAATTAAAAATGCAAAACATGGAAGGAATACACTTGTTTAATTTTTTGAGGAGGATCTCTTATTATTGTTGTAGTTTGGAGATTTTAAGTTATTGATAAAATGTTGAAGGATTAGGGGTGATAAGTTTCTAATTATGCCAAAGGAGAAACTAGAGTGTTGATTACATGCAACCCAACATTGAATAAGATAAGGGGATTACTACGAAAACTTATTACAAGATAAGATCATGTATCATAATTTTTAGTAATAGAAATATCTTCATACATAAATGTGACATAGAGAGAGTAAGATACCCCTACGGATAACTTATACACTTTGATACCTTCCACAAACCCATGGACTACACCACTATAGATGGATATAGGCCCAAATTTGTAAATAAACTAAATAGTAAATAAGAAATGGATGCACCATACCCCCATTATCTATTGTATAGCTTATTCTAGGTATGAAAATTCTAAAATAATTTAAGGGAGAAGAAGGCCAATGTCCCTAACACCATATTATTGTATCTATATATGAGTAGTGTAATAGAGAAGGAATGAAGTACTCATGCACCCTATATTAATTCTTTGAAACATGTCATTTATGTTTTAACATATACCAAAAATTTGTAAATAGTTTTAAAAGTATGAAATTGTTGGAAATTCACGATGAATATTCCCCCAAGTTAAGAATGCCTAGTAGGGTTTAGACTATACTACAATCTTAACTTGAAGTGCATGTTTTGAACAGTGTTGATTTTTAGCACTTTTATGTATTTATACCTATTTTTGAGGATAATTACCCCTGTAAAATAATGTGCATATGTCCTTTAATATACGTCTATTGGCTATATATGTATAATATATCCTAATGAATTCCCTTCTTTTAAAGTGTGTGTGATAAAGTATTTAAGCACATATAACTCAAAATTAAATATGAGTACCCATGGTAAATAAGTCTCATAATATATGTCTAATCATATAGAATGTTGTAATGGTGGCCATTTTTAGGATCATATTATTGGGGTTTGTAATATTAAGATGGAAAATAATAACTAAAAAATCACCAAAGAATAAGAAATTTGGATTATAACTTATGTTTAAAACATAATGTGGTGGATCCATACAACAGGCCACCCACCTTGTATAAAACAAGGTGATATCATTTGATATTTTCATGTGAAAATTAGGATGCATGATGCAAGCTATATATGAGTAGAATGATCAAACATGAATGTGAAATATGCGGGCTAGTATTCTTTATCGAGCGAATGTTGTTTATAGTTTTTAATAACTTTGATAGGGTGTTACTATTGGGGATATTTGGAAATAGGGGAGTGCCAGTGATTTTTTTGCTTGAGTTACCTAGGGAGAGGGCCCTAGCCCTTGTGGCATCACCAACCCACACTGGTTGTGGAACCATCCAAGGATGGTAGTTTAAGCTCTCAGCAATCCCATGGATTAAACCACATTATCATGGTGCCATATCACCAGGGTATCCAAATACTTGGTAATAGATTGCCTTAACATGGAGCTGAGATTTGAACCTTGGACCTCCCAATTACAAGGAGACCCAAGAACTGTTACACCACTACCCTTTGATAATACAACGTGAAATTTAATTCTCAATAAAGATAAGTGATATTTTTAGTGGTTTTTTTACCGAAAGGTTTTCCCACTTAAATATTGTGTTATGTGTTCATTATTATGTGTTATGGGCTATTTAATTTCACTATTATTCATGCAATCTATGGTTTAATTTATTACAATTTTATGTATAATCATACTCTATAATTCTTTGCAAATTTATTGTGGATATCTAATATTTGTTTATTATCGATCCTTGATTTCCTAACATGGTATGAGTTATATATGTTTTTGGTTGTGCAGGATAAATTTGTTTTGTAGATAAAAAAATCATTTGTAGATCAGTTAAAGAAGATTTCTTGAAATATTTAAAAATCCATGAAACCCTAATTGTTTGGCTTGGTGGATTTTTCAAGGTCAATAATTGCAAAACTCCAAATTTCTATGAAATAAGTTAAATTTAGAAGTTTTGTAAGTTTTAAATAATTAAGGAAGATCAAATTTGTGTTTGTGTTTTGTTCCTCTCTTTTGTAGCCTTCTGAGTGATTGGAATTGTGTTTTTGGTCATCAACAACCTTCCTTAGTGTTTTTCAATTTTGTGTAGATTTTTCTTTACTATGTGGAATTATTCCTTATCACCCAATGGTTTTGTGTGTTGCGTATAAATTTATTTTCTTTAAAAAATTTTACCTTGTTGTGTGGAATTTTCTTCACTTTGTGGCTTTTTTAGTTTTTTTGCGCGTGAGCTATTTTGTCTCGAGGATTTTTTCCAAAAACATTTATTTCACGGACTTGTCTTTATTTTGTGGAGTTTACCTTAAATTTTTGTAGAACACTAAAAGTTAAAAAAACATGCGAACATTTTTTCTTTGTTATGAATCTTCCAAACTTCGTAAAAAAATTCTTCTTTCCTTTTATGTCACAGATTCTCACAACTTGTTTTGAATTTTTGTGGCCTCTCTTATTGATTAGAATAATTTTTTTGAGATTGTTTATTGAAATGAAAGTAATCCCCTTTGCTTAAACTATATGAAAGTCTATTTTCCTTATTCTACTGATTTTTTGTTTTGTTAAATCTGTAAAAATCTAACCATTGATCTTTGCAACTATTATAGCTATATAGTATTAATTTTATCTAATTGTGTAAGTTTTCATAAATATGACTACTTCATATAATTTATCCTTGGATAAATCTCAGTTTTTAAATAGTAATAACTATAATATTTTGATAGTTAGGTTTAACATCATCTTTATGGCAAGAAAGCTATGTGATCTTATTAGTGGTCATGAAAACCAGCCCACTAGGAGACAAGCTAATCCTGAAAGATTGTCTTCTTTCTCCCAAAAATCCTAAGATTCCATGTCAACCTTATTACAAAGAATTAAAAATGAAATCTTGTTGCACATATGACACATGGAATATCTAGTTGATGCATGAAATCAATTACAAACTATGCATAAAGGTAGTCACCTTTTAAGATAGTAAAACTAATCATGGAATTGTTTACAACTCTAATGAAAGGAGATGAGAAGATAGTCAATTAATTATATAAAATCAATAATATTAAATAAATTTTTTTATTAGATTAGGTAATAATTAGGGATCGGATCCCATAGGCATTAGATAGAAAGATACATCGTGATAACATCTAAAGAGAAGCAAAAAGATAAACATGACCAAAAAGAGAGTTAAATAGGCTTAATGCAAGAGGAACCATGTCTAAAAAACAAATGGATAAAGTAAAGAAAAAAATGAACACTCTGCAACACAGGCATAAAAATTCACAAACAGAAGGAAAAAATCCAAAATAAACAGCTAAGAGACTGATTTTTCTTATGACATTTAGAGGCGCCACCATGGGTACTAGTAGTCTTTCTATAGATGATCCTGAACTAGGTCCTTCTAAGACTCCTTCCCTCCATCTTCCTCATCCGAGCTACTCATATGAAGCTGGAACTTACTCTTCTTCATAATCAATTCCATCATTTCCAGCAACTCTCTTCTAAAACTCCTTGATAGACTTATACAACTTCATCATGTCCCCTCTCATAATCTGATGAGAAATACATATATTTATAGATTCTTCAATGCAACTAATCATGTTATCCCTTGTAATGCAGATCCATTTTCCTCCATGGTTTCCACAATCATTTCTAGCTACTAAATTTTATGGTAGAGGTTCTCATTTTTCTTCTCCCCTTCATCTTAAATTTTACCTTTCCCCTTAGAGGGGCCTTCCTTTCTACTATCCTTAAAAACCCTATTCTCTAAACACTCTTCCTTTGTACCTTATATATTTGAGTCCTTACTAGTTCAAATTTTAGCCAAAAACTCGATTAGAATAATTTCATCTTCAAGCTCATCCCCTATTGAGCCAACCTCCTTGGGAATAAGGGGTTTACCATTCTGATAAAGGAGGAGAATAATCCCCTCATGAATGGGGGAATCCAACTTCCCATTCTAGAAAATCATTTACAGAAGTAGAGAGTGACATATACAAGAAGAAAGGAATGATCATCATGACATGGTGCCTAAACATATTCAACAATGAAATATGATGTGTGTATATCTTAAGAAAATTTCCCTCTAGAGTGATATAACACATGATGTGAAAGAAAACTTCATTCTAAATACCAGGAATAGATGACCTCGTAATGCCATCAAGGAGGAAAAAAATATTTTCCTTACCTTTGAAAAATGTATGGATTTCATGATTCCTTCGATTGTGGTCCTTGAAAATATTTAAACCTTCCATTTCCATGCCTATGACCTATGCAATAAACTACTCCAAGACCTTGAATAAATTTAAGGAATAGTTAAATGGTATTAACTATGAATTATTTCAAGATAAGTTGATGTATTTTATTATTGAGATTAACATACATGAATAATTCAAAAATTATATATCTATTTTGAATTCTAAATATTAAAAATGAATTTATTTTTCCTGATTTGGAAAACTTTGTCTTCTCTCTTGATTTAGGAAGAATGAGTAATGGAAAATTTTGATTAAAAAGACAATTCCTCTCGAACTATTCTCTCAAAATCACACATGTGTTACAACACAAAATAAAAACTATGCTAATCAAAAATCAAACTCTGAATCTAAGTTTAGAACTAATTCAAATAATCAAAAGTTTAAATTTAAGTGTAATGGATCTTTCTCTAAGAGTGGTAAATTTGGTCATAAAGCAACTGAATTTTATTTTCATAAAAATAAGATTAATAAAAATGATGGATATATGAAATTAAAAATAAAAAGAATAATAAAAACCAAAACCAAAGTAAAATCCAAGCTAATAATGATGAGAAAACTAGTACTCTTTATATTTCTCTTTCAGCTTCGATGATGATGAATGGGTCCTCAATAGGGGTGCCTTTAGCAACATGACCTATATTCATGAAATTATTTCAGAAATTGTGGAATGTTATGAAAATATATATCTAGGAGATAATTATGTCATTAGGTCTGAAAGTTGTGGAAATGTTAAGTTAGAAAATGTAACTATTAGAAATGTTTTATTTGTTCCTAACTTAAAGAAGAACCTTTTATCTTATTCACAATTAACTAGGGAAAATTATAAAGTTTTGTTATTGAAATATAAATGGTATGTGAATAATGATCTTGATAAATTTATTACTTGCTAGTATTCAAAAACATGGTGTGTATATCTTTGATGGATTTTTTTCTAAACCTCATTTTTCTTCTTCTTCTTGTAATGATGTTCAATTATTGCATGAAAGGACTGGGTATGAGAAATTTAAAATTTTGTATGAAATGCCACTTGTTAACCTTGTGATAGGTCTCCCTAAGATGAAATCAGACCATGAATCTTGTGAAAGTTACTTGCATGGTAAGCAACATGTCGAACCATTTCACAAACATCATGAGTATAATTCCTCTAACTTGCTTGAGTTAATCCATAGTGATGTAAGAGGTCCTTTGGAATTTCCCTCTCTTGGTGGAGCCTTGTATGTTGTAAGTTTCATTGATGAATTTTCTATAATGACTTGGTCATACTACATTAATGGAAAGTCTGATATTATATCTAAGCTTTAAGAATTTAAATCCCTAGTTGTAAAATTGGTTAATATGAAAAATAAAAGGATAAGAATTGATAATGGATGTCAATAAAAAGTTTTATGAGTTTTTGTGTCACGTGGAATTCATAGAGATTTAAAAATTCCATATTCCCCACAACATAATGAAATAGTTTAAAGGAAGAATATACGAATTATAGAAGTGGTAAGAATTATGACTCATGCATCTAAAGTTCCTAAGTTTCTATGGGATGAAGCCATGAACATTAATGTTCACATTCTAAATAGGGTTCGTACTAAATTATTTCATAAAAATACACCTCACAAAGTATGGAATAAACAAAAACCTGATATCTCTCATTTAAAGATATTTGTTAGTCCTTCTTCCTTCTCATTCCTAAAGATAAGAGATAGAAACATGATCATACCTCTTATCCTTCCATATTTTTTGGGTATGACAGTTACACAAAATTATTAAGAGTATATGATCCATCCAAACATGAGATCATATAAAATAGGAATGTTCATGTTCTTGAGAAACTATTTTATGATTCTTCCTCTCTTCCATCCTTTATCTCTCATGAGTCTAAAACCCTAGAGATTAATAACCCTTCTCTAGATAATATGGAAACAAAATTCCATGAGGATGAGCATCCTTCTTCAGATATGATGGATATGGATATTGAGGGGGAGTCTTCTCAATCCGTTTCTTATTCTATAATTCCTAAATGGGCTCAAAATCTAGTTTCTAATTCTTAGCCTAATAATATGAGAAAGATGACCCGTAGTTAGCATTCTTATCATGCCTTGTTAACTTTGTATGAGGTTAAACCTCAATCCTTTAAAGAATACAACCTAGATGAAAGGTGGATTAAAGCTATGGAAGTTGAATATAATGCTATAATCAAGAATAAAACTTAGGAATTGGTCCATCTTCATAAAAGAAGCATTGTAGGATCTAGATGGCTGTATAAAATCAAGTACAACTCTGTTAGTAAGATAGAAAAGTTCAAGGAAAGATTAGTAGCTAGAGGGTTTACTCAAAAACTTGGTTTAGATTATATTGAAACCTTTTCTTATGTTTCCAAAATGAGAATTGTTAGAATTATTCTAGCTTTAGTTTCTCAACATGGATGGGAGATTCACCAAATGGATGTTAAGAATTCTTTCTTAAATGGTGATTTGAAAGAAGAAATTTACATGCATCAACCTAAATGGTTTGAAGAACCTGGGAAGGAATTATTGGTTTTTATGATTAAAAAATATTTTTATGGTCTTAAATAAGATATTAGAGCTTGGTATGTTAAGATAAATAACTTCTTTCAAGATATTGGTTTCAAAAATTATTTTATTGATAATGATTTATTTGTAAAATCTGAAAATAGTCATATTATCATTATTGTCTTATATGTTGATGATATTTTGATTATTAGTAGAGATAAGAATATAATTCTTATAATCAAAGAGAAATTAATACAATGTTTTGAAATGCTTGATTTAAGACTTCTGAATCATTTTTAGGCATGGTTATTGTTTAAAATCACAAATCTATTATTGCATCTTAAGAAAAGTATACATCTAACCTTCTTAAAATATTTAACATGATTACTTTCAAAACTAATACCATTCCTATGGAATTTGGTGTTAAATTAAATACAACACCTGCATGTGATAAATTTAATCCTACTTTATATAGACACTTTTTTATAGTTTGATGTATTTAAGTATCACAAGGCCTGATATATCCTATGCATTTGGAATTTTTCTAGATTCATGAAGGATCCTTATGAAGACCTTTAGAAAATGAAAAAAAAAAAAGTTATATCAAAGGTATAATTAATTATGGGTTGTATAATTTTTCAAATAATTATGTAAATTTATTTGGATATCGTGATTCTTACCATGCTTTGGTGATATTATGGATAGAAAATATACATATAGATATATTTTCAAGTTTGGTGTAGGTTTAATCACTTGGAGTAGTAAGAAAAAAAACAAACAATATCTCTCTTATACTAAAGAAAATTATATCTCTTATACTTAAGATTAAAAAGTATTTGTATGCTCTTTAATAAAATCCTAGAGAGTGGTATGTTAAGATAAATAACTTCTTTCAAGATATTGGTTTCAAAAATTGTTTTAATTATAATGATTTGTTTTTAAAATATAAAAATAATCATATTATCATTATTGTGTTATATGTTTATAATAACTTGATTATTAAAAGTATAAAAATCTAATTCTTATAATCAAAGAGAAATTAAGACAATGTTTTGAAATGCTTGATTTAAGACTATTAAATCATTTTTTAGGCATGGTAATTTTTCAAAATCACAAATATATTATTGCATCTTAAAAACAATATGATTCTAACCTTCTTAAAATATTTAACAAAATTAATTTCATAACTAGTACCATTCTATGGAAGTGGTGTTAAATTAATTACAACACCTACATGTGATAAGTTTAATCCTACTTTGTATAGACAAATTTTTGGTAGTTTGATGTATTTAACTATAACAAGGCTTGATATATCCTATACATTTGGAATTGTTTCTAGATTCATGAAGGATCCTTATGAAGGTCATCAGAAAATGGAAATTTTTTTTTAAGGTATACGAAAGATATAATTAATTATGGTTTGTATAATTTTTCTAATAATTATGTAAACTTATTTGGATATCATGATTCTTACCATGTTGGTGATATTATGGATAGAAAGTATATGTATGGATATATTTTCAAGTGAGGTGTAGGTGTAATCACTTAGAGTAGTAAGAAAAAACCAACAATTATTCTCTTATACTAAAGAAAAATATATAAGTGCTATGGAATAAAAAAGGAAGCTATGTGGCAGAAAATTATGTTGGAAGAACTTCATATGTGTTAGGAAATTTATGGGAAGATATAATTAAAAAATTATAGATCCATAGAATAAATTGTCGAAGATTATAGATTATGATGTGCAATGATTAAGCAGAGATTAAGATTTTTTTATATTTGCATATTACGAATGTAAATAACATGAAAAGAAAGTAAATGAACACAGTGACACAAGATATAAGTGGGAAAACTATGGAAGGTAAAAACCCACTGAAAATAACTTATCTTTATTGAGAATATACTTTTACCCAACACTCCCACTATTTCACATGTAGTTACACCTTCAATAAGGATTTACTGAACTGCCTCATACATTTTCTCATGAGACTTACAAATATGCTCACACATATAGCTTGCATACAATGTTACAACATATGTAACCAATCCCTAAAGGATCACCTTGTTATATACAAGGTGGGTGGTCATGATCCACTCTTTAAAATCTCGACCCATGTCATTTGGTGGTTTTATAATAAGTAGTTTCCCACTTAATATTATAAACCCCAACACTCCCCTTAATGTTAATAGGAGAAACATGCAAAAAACATGTAAAATTTGTTCCTTATGCCAAGTTACCTTTTGGTACAAAAGTATTTACAATCCATAAATCAACTTGTGATTGAGGTGACATCCAAAACACTTTTTCTATAGGTTTGTTGTTATGCGGTGTGATAAAGAAGAATCCTACAAGGTTTTCAACTCTGTAAAATACTACCACATTATCCCATATACTTATACAAGCCACGAACATTTGTAAAGTATTTTGGGTTTTAGAAAATCCATGAGACACTATTTTTCGTGGTTCAAAATAGTGTTCCAAGGATTCCATAAAAATCACAATACAAAGGAACATATACAAATTATCAAGATAAAGTGATTAAGGATGAAGAATTACATCAAATTATAGAGCCTTTTATAAAACAAGGCATTCCCATAACTAATGTTTCATTGGGAATTACAAGTAAACTTCATATACATGACAATTTACTTAAACAACATAGAAATAGTCTTGGGAGTATCCATTTTGAAACATTCAAGGCCGTTAAGAGGTGGAATTTTCATGCACACTCCCCCTCAATGGAAACTTTGAAAGGCTCAAAAAGGTATGGAAATTGGAAAACTCCATAGCACACAATGGCTTTGTGAAAATATCTACAACTTGATCTTCAGTCGAAAAAAACTTGAGATCAATATCACCATCCAAGACTTTTTCTTGAATAAAGTGCATATGAACATTGATATTCTTTATCATTTGATGTTGAACTAGATTATTTGTAAGAGAAATGAAACTATGGCTATCACATAGAAGAGTAGTGCTTCCTTTAACATTCATACGGAGTTCACATAACACTTATATACTCTACTTTAGTAGAAGAGATAGAAACTGTTGTTTCTTCTTGCTATTGAAGTGATGCAACCTATATCAAAAACACTTGAACACAAATCTAGATGTATATTTAACAAAAATAAAAATGGTTAGAGTCATAATAACAAAATAGTTGTGAATTATCACAATAAGAATGACATAAAACATCATTGAATGTACACATAAGGATCCTGCATGAATCTAGAAACAATTTCATCTATATAGGGTATATCAGGCCTAGTGATAGTTAAATAAATAAAAATACCATAGGAGTAGAGACATGCTTACAATCATATTAAGCCTTTTGAGAAGGATAGTAACATACTAAGCTTATGATGTTACAATATATTTGTGATTTTGAAAAATAACCATGCCTAGCAAATGATTTAATAGTCATAAATCAGTCATTTCAAAACATAGTCTTTTAACTTCTCTTTGATTCTAAGAATTAAATTCTTGTTACTACTAGTAATCAAGAGATCATCAATCATATAAGACATTAATGATATCATGATTGTTTTCATATTTGAAAAATAAATCATTATCGAAAAATAGTTAGAGAAACCAAGCTCATGAAAGAAACTATTTATCTTAGCATACCAAGCTCTAAGAGCTTGTTTAAGACCATACAAATATTTCTTAAGTTTACACACAAACAAATTTTAGGTTCTTCAAAGATTTTAGATTTTTGGGCCTTTTAGGAATCCTAGTCCAAGTCAAGGTTTGAGAGATCTCCCCCTCAATGTCTACATCCATTATAATAAAAGGAGAAAAAAATCTTGTATAATAGTTCCATATTTAAGAGAGAAATTTCATACAAACTTTTGAAATTTACATGACCTAATATTTCATGCCAAAGCTGAATATCATTCCTAGAAGAGGAAGAAAAAAAATATTCAAACACAAATCTAAAATATATAAGCCATTTTTCTGAATACCAGAAGCAATAACATTATTGAGTTCATATTTTACATACCATTTATCTTGTAGAAAAAATAAATTTACGATTTTTTTAGTTAGTTGAGAGCAAGACAAAATATTCTTTTTCAACTGAGGAACATACAAGAAATTACTAACTACCCCATTTACCAAACTTTATCATGTCCACAACTTACAGATCTAATGATGGAATTATCTCCTAGATATATGTTTTCCTCACATTTTACAACATATGAGAGGATACCAAAATACAGGTCATGTTCTTAGAGGCACCACTATCTAGGATCCATTCATTTTCATTTGAAGTTGAGAGAGCAATATACAAGGCAATAAAATGCTTAGCATAATTTGCATGAATTTACTTATGATATTTCTTCTAATTATTAAATTTACTATTTCTAGTATTATTAACATATTTTTTAATTTTCACACAACAATTAGTCTTTTTATGATAAAATTTGCTACATTTGTTACATGTTCCATTAAATTTGACTTTAAAGTTCTCATTATTAAAAAAACATAGAATTAGGATTGGATTTAAATCTTGATCTGGTATTAGAATTCCAATTAGGATTGAAAACATTACCAACCACTATTAAATGCACAAGACATCTTATGAAGATAAAAATAAATAAAAATACTAGATTCCATACCCATTATTCGGTTCAAAATTTAATCACATCATGGAGTGGGAGCAGGAGTAGGATTTTTCAAAATTTGAAAGTGAGCGGAATGTCTCAAGTCAATCAGAGAGTGAATGGGAGCAGAACCTAGCGAAGGAGCACATGATCATGGAGCCCATTGGAAATAGGGAAAAGGATGGGAGACCAAGCACGTGGGTGGAAATTTTGGGGGAAATTGGGATCCAAGTGTCTCAAAAAATCTGGAACCGGTTAAAGAAAAAGGTAATCTTTCCCTCAAAATTCTTGACTCTTTGTTGGCTAGAACTAAAGTTTCCATGGAAGGGGCACTCTTTGCAAAATGTATGGGCTCTAGACCAAATATAGATTATTTTAGAGGCTGGGAAAAGAGACATTGGGTGGCTAATGGTTCCATTGAAATCTCAGCTTATGCTAATGGGTATTTCTTAGCCATCCTTCCTAGTAAGGATCATGTGGCGAAAATTTTGGCAGAAGGTCCATGGTTCATTGGAAAATCTCATATAACTATTCAGAAATGGGAGCCGGCTTTCAATCCTTATGGGAATCCTGTTATGGAGTTCCCGATATGGGTCAACCTTCCGGGCTTACCATTGGAATTATGGGAACAGAGGTACTTTTTGGTATAGCAAAAAGTCTGGGCAAACCTATTGCCCTGGATCTGGTAACTAAAGCAAAAACCAGACTCACTCATGCTAGATTCTATGTGAATATGAGACAAGAGTCATGTTTGGAAAGTAATATTAAGCTTATGACCCCTGAGGGGGATTGGGTGCAATGTTTTGATTATGATCCTACCCCCTTTGCATGTAAAAATTGCAAGTTGGTGGGTCATGATCAACACTCTTGTCCAGATCTCAAAAAGAAGAATCCTGAAGCAAAAGCTATGCCTCAAAATATGGTAAATGAAAAAGAGGTGAAGGAATGGAAAAGGATTGGGAAGAATGGAAGGGTTGTTGAAATCAAGGAATAAGAGGTTCTCCAGTCAGATCCTGAAGCAGAGCCTTTGAACCTTCTTATCAAAACCAGAGAGGAAGGAGTGGGAACTAGTACTCAACAAAAAAGAAGCACCAATAAAGAAACCAAAGAAAAGGAAGATGAGCCTATTCATCTGGTGCTTTGGAAGAAGAAATTTAGGATTCAGAGGATAGGGAAAGCATAGATATGGAAGACAACAAACTGGCACTGATAGTTGTTGATGGACTATCACTGGACGAAGTATCATCTATAGGGCAGAGCTCTTTTGCACAAAGAAGAGAAGAATATTTAACAATGTCAAATGGGTTTGGGATCCTAACAAATTTTGTAGCTGATACCTATGAGGTGATAGGATCTCCAAAGACACCTGTGAGTAAATCCAAACCTGTCACTCGTAGTAGCTCAAGAGCTGACTTTGGAAAAGATTCTAGCCAAAAGGGTAGGAAAAGTAATAAGGAAGTAAGGGAGACAAGTTCAAGAAAGGAAGTGGATGCAGGTATTTAGAAAACTCTGGGGAATCTATTTCCTGTAATAAGAAGTGTTAAATGATTCTTCTCTCCTGGAACATTAGGGGGTTGAATAACCCCAACAAACATAGAATAGCGAAGGATCTTAGAGTGAAAAATAAACCGGATATCTTCATGATTTAAGAAACTAAAATGAGTATGGAAATATTTAGAGAAGTGGGAAATATTTGGAGGGGTTGTCATGCTATGGGATCCCAACATTGTGCATGGTATTCCTATTCTCACGGCTCCGGGGCATGTGGCAATGTGTTTTATGAATCTGACCTCTAAGAAATCCTAGTATGTTTCCAACATTTATGCTCCTAACCTAGTAAGTGAGAGAAGAAAATTGTGGCAAGATCTCTCTAATTTTAGGAATTTATTCAAAGATAAAGACTGGATTATTGGTGGAGACTTCAACTCCCCCTTTCTCTAGGGGAAAAAAAGGGGCAATACCTCCTATACTGAGAGTATGGAGGACCTTGCTGATTTTCTTAACAATAATGGTTTGGTGGATTTGGAATTGGAAGGTTCTAAGTACACCTGGGCTAATAGGAGAGTTGGGACTGAGCTCATCCAAATCAGACTTGATAGGTTTGTAGTTATTCACCTCTGTATGATCAATCAAATCTACTCCCTGAAGTCTCTCCCTAGAATTGGTTCTGATCATAATCCTATCCTCCTTAATCTTGGTTTAAATCTGGTCAAGAAAGCAAGACCCTTCAGATTTGAAAAGATTTGGTTAGATCACCCTGAACTTTTTATATAAAATCCAAGAGTGGTGGAATATCAGGGTCTTTGGGGTAGCCAGTTACAGACTCAGTTACAAATTAAAGTACCTCAAAGGTTGCCTCAAAAAGTGGAACAAAGAAGTCTTTGGTAACATCTTCCAAGAAAAAAGTAGATTGGCTGAAGATTTAAGGAATATTGAGGAACTTATCGATCTTGATGGTCTCAACCCGATTCGGGAGTAGGAAAATAATCTTCTCCATCAGTTGAGTATCATGATATTCTCGTAAAGGAAGAAGTCTATTAGAAGAAACAGTCGAGAGTGAAATGGCTTAAGGAGGGGGACAAGAATACCAAATTATTTCATTTCTCAGCCACCTCCTGGACAAACCTCCTCAAGATAAATGAAATTAAAAATGAGAATGGGGAGATCCTCTTGGAGAGCAAGGAAATAAACAAAGTAATCATAAAATACTTTAATGATCTCTTTTAACAAAGTCAAGGGATTGAAGAGTAGAATCAAAACAATATCCTAAACCTGTTCCAGAAAGTCATCTCCTGAAAGAAAATCATGAGCTCTTAAGGATCCCTTCTGAGGAGGAAATCAGATTTGTGGTCTTTGATATGGAACTCGATGAGTCACTTAGGCTCGATGGTTTTCAGGATTTCTTTTACCAGAAATTCTGGAAGGTGATTAAGAAAGAAGTCATTGAAATGGTCCAAGATTTCTTTAGTAATGGGAAACTCCTCAGCCAGCTTAATAACACTTTCTTGGTCCTTATTATGAAAATTACAGAGCGAATGAATTCAAATATTTTAGACCAATCAGTCTCTGTAACATGAGTTATAAAATCTTGACTAAAATCTTAGCTGGCAGAATCAGATTGGTTCTCGACCATTTTATTTCTGAAAATCAAGGTGCCTTTGTCCTGGGAAGGCAGATTACTGATAGTATTGTGGTGATTCAGGAAGCCATCCATTCCATTGTCAATTCTGACAGATCTGTTATGTTCCTTAAGCTAGATATGCACAAGGCCTATGATAGAATTACTTGGTCTTTCCTTGAGGCCATCCTCAATAAAGTGGGCTTTGATAATACTCTGGTTAGAATGATTATGACCTATATATCTACTACTAGTTATTCGGTTTTGGTCAATGGTAGTCCGGAGGGCTTCTTCAAAGCTGGTAGGGGCTTGAGACAAGGTGATCCCCTATCTCCTTTCCTCTATGTTATAATGGCTGAATCTTTGAGTAGAATCTGCAAATAGGCTTTACTTTCTAGGAGGATTTAGGGAATCAAGATTTCTAATGGTCTCCCTCTGATCTAGCCTCAATCAATTTGTTGATGATAACTTCCTGATGGGAAAGGCCTCTATACAAGAAGCCACCAACTTCAAATTCTGTTCTCATGGACTATGAGTCGGTCTCGGGGTAGATGGTTAATTTTCTCAAAAGTGCAGTTTTCTTTATTAATGTGGAGAAACAAGTCCAATTAAGGCTCGCTCGCATTCTAGGTTGTAAAATCAAGTGTTTTCCAGATTCTTATTTAGGAATGCCTCTAATCCACAAAAATCTTGAATCCTCTATTTGGAATGCCCTATTGGAAAGAGTTAATAAGAAAATTTCATCCTGGAAAGGCCTCCTCCTCTCTCAGGTGGGTAAGATCCAACTCCTTATGAGCTCTCTTCAAGGAGTACCCATTTTCATTATGTCTCTCTTCAAGCTCCCAACCAAAATAATTGATGCTCTGGAAAAAATTCAGAAGAGATTTCTCTGGGCTGGAGCCTCGAAAAAGTTTAAATTCCCTCTGGTGGCCTAGGAGAAGGTCACTAGGCCAAAGATGTGTGGCGGTCTGGGTCTAAAAAGTATACCTATCATGAACAAATCTTTGGTTGCTAAAGTGGGTTTGGAGAATTGCTAGAGAGGAAGGATTGTGGATTGATATAATAAAAAATAAATATCTATGGAATTTAGGTAGAATTGACTCGTTCTTCTCTCATGAAAATCTCCCTAGAGGATCCTTCTTCTGGAATTCCCTGTTGGATTTGAAATATATCCTCTCAAAGGGATCCCTATGGGAGATTGGTAAGGGGAACATGATCAGATTTTGGTGGGATAATTGGATAGAAGAATCCCCTTTAGCTGATCAGGAAATTTGGAAGGAGGTGGCTCAATTCTATGAGGAGAATGGTAAAATCTGGATAAGATATTTCTAGAGTCATGATGATGAGGTCCAATGGGAAATCATAGTGCCCCCTTGTTATGATGGTGATATCAAACCCTTTCAAGATCTCAATAAGAAACTCAGGGAATTCCACATCCCCATATTCCAAACCAAGGAGGATTCCATCATTTGGAAAGAGGAAGACTCAGGAAATTATTCTGTTAAATCAGCCTATAGCTTACATTTCAAGAAATATTTTCAAAAAGAGTATTGGGGTAAGTTATGGATCAAGGACTTGATCCCTAAGATCAATATTTTTTATTGGCTGGCTACTCAAAATAGAATCCTGACTATTGAAAATCTTATAAAAAGAGGAATGCAGATCCCTAATAGGTGCACACTTTGTCGAGAGAGGGGAAGAGAATGTGAATCATATTTTTTTACATTTTCCTTTCTCTAAAGGTGTCTTCTCACTGATTTCAGAACTTTTCAACATGCAATGGATTATGCCTTCGAATATGGAGGATTGTTGCACTCAATGGGAGAGCCCATTTAGATTTCCTTATCTGGCCTAGGGCCTAGAAGATTGCTCTACCTCATCTCTTATGGGGTCTGTGGAAAACAAGGAATGATAGTGTTTTTAGAGACCATAAAACCTCTGATTGGGGTGGCTAAAAGGAAAATCCTTGCAGCCATTAAGGAAAATCTCAAACTGTTTAAAGGTAAAACAAAAAATCCTTATCTAAAATGGGAGTAGGAAGTCCTAGATAATTTCGCCTATAGTCAGGTCAAGAACAAAAGCCCTGGTAAGAATGTAAGTTGGATTAGACCTATGGGAAATATGATCAAGATCAATTTTGATGGGGCCTCAAAGGGGAACCCTGCCAAGGGGGTGGGGGTATCTTAAGGAATAGTGAGGGTGATTGGTTATTCATCTATGTTGGTCCCCTAGGTAAGCTATGGAGGACACGAATGAGGGGCAAAGGGAGTCCATCTTGAACATCATCAACATTTTGAAGAAGATGGTCATGGACCAGGTCCAGATTAAACACCGAATGAAGGAGCTGGAGACTCAGGTCAAAGTGTTACTTGACAGAGTGGAGGAGATCAAAGGGGAAAAGAAAAGGAGGAGATTCAACCTCTCGCATTAGCAGCTCGGAGGAGGAATAGATGGTGGTTGGTTCTAGTTTCCTGGTCAGTTATTGCTGGTATGGGACCTCTGGTGGTTTTTTTGTTTGTCATGGAGGCTTTGTAGGTCTCTGAACTTTGTGCGGACTATGGGCAAACTGTGGTGCCCTATTTTTTTCATGGTCTTTTTGTCCTTTTGGGGGTCTAAATCCTGCATTGTAAGAGTTAATCCTGTTTAACTCATCTTTCTGGGACCCCTTTCTAGATTTTTCTTTCTAGTTTGTTTCTGTTTGTGTTCCTTTCTTGTTCTGGCCCCTGGGAGCCGATCCCTATTTTTTGCCTTATCTAATAAAAAACAAATAAAAATAAAAATGAACTAACTCTTTATGAAAGAGATAAATAGAGACATGAAACAATCTACATAATTTCTTTAATAGTTATATGCATGTAAAAAAATCGGATGTATTATTAATAACTCTCTTTGGTCGATTTTACAAGTGTGTCAATCGAGCCCGGACTGAGTTGAGATACAACCCTTTTTAAAAGAAAATTAATTAAAAACAACTTAACTAACTAAAATGAGAAAATAAATAAGAAATATCCACTGGCATGAGTCCAATAGCTTAAGAGAGACACGTGTCACAATTTTGGCATTCTCCCAACTTGATTTCCCTAACATACTCGAAATATCCGAATAAACCAAATTTATAAACTTTTGGATCTAGAGCAGGATTCAAAAAAGAAAGAAGAAAAATTAGCGCGACGAGATATTTTACAACTCAAAGGTGGGAGTGAGCTCACAAGCAAGCTAACCAAGCTTCAAATCGAGCTACTTAACCACTAAAAAACATTAAATGAAAACTAAAGCATGAGGTGACATGTGGTATAGATAAATAATACCAAGTTGGGCATATGTCAGATTTCTAAAAATTCCTAAGTAGATCCCCGAGAATTAATTAAATAAAATAAAATAAGCGGTCCATAACATAGTTTTAAAAATGTGAAAAAACAAGTCAAACAATTCCACTTGTCTAAAATCTAACGACAAATAAGGAAAACTTAGATTTCAACCAAAAGTTTTATAGATGACTTCTGGAAGACTTAAAGTACTTGGAATAAGATAATGTTTAAAATAAAATCTGGTTCTGAAATCAAAAGACATGTGTCACAAACTTAGCAAAATAAGATAAAGAAAAGACTAACACCATGAGAGATGGAGCCCGACACTTACAAAATGGGCAAGGACTAACACTGCGAAAAAACAAATATACGTGGCCAAATGTAATTGGTTTATATAATTAAAAGAGACCTGATAATTTTGAAATGTAAAGAGACTTGGAGAAAAACTATTGGCTCAATTTTTTCAAGTAACAATGAAAATATAGAAAAAATTTGACACATCAAAAAAATGTGGAATGCCTTATTGGTTTGTGTTTCACTATTGAAAAACAAATCTATAAACAAATGAAAATGTAAAGTAAGATGGAGATTCCCGATTGGCTTGGGCTTCACAAAAATGAAAAAATATATTAAAAGACTAATAATGTAAATATAGACAGAGTAAAATGATTGACTTGAGCTTCGTAACAACATAACTTCATAGAAAATAAACAGATCTAAACAAAAATAACATAGTGAAGCCACTTCATGCTTAAATATTGGATTGAACTTCACAAAAATAGATCTAGAAAAAAATGTCAGGGGCGTACTTGACACTCCGAACTAACTAGATCTAAAGATATTTTATACACAACCAAAAATAGCTATAACGGATATAAACAGTGTGAAAAGCTTAAAATGAACTCACAAATGACAGATTTAGCTGTAAAAAACTAAAGCAAGATGTAAAAACATAGATCTAAGCACACAATTGCTTAAACATGATCTAAATAGCCATTTAGCCAATATTTTCAAAAATATTTGGGCAGAACTTGAATTTTAAACCTGATTATCTTAAAGATGAATGTGGAACAATTAGGGCTTCCCAATCCATAAATAAACTTCAATCTTCTTCACTCTAGAATATTAAAATCCTCAATATCGATCATGTACATGTATAATCACCAACTCATATACCATGTTAGGAAATTTACAGGAAGATATAATTAACAAATTATAGATCGACAAAATAAATTGTCAAAGATTATAGATTATGATGTGTAGTGATTAAAAAGAGATTAATATGTTTTATATTTTCATATTAGAAATGTACATAACATGAATAGAAATTAAATGAACCCAGTGACATGAGATATAAGTGGGAAAACCATGGAAGGTAAAAATCCACTCAAAATCACTTGTCTTTATTGAGAATATACGTTTACCCAAAGACTCCCACTTTTTCATGTATAGTTACACCTTCAAAGAAGAATTTATAAACTTCCTCATACATTTTCTCATGAGAATTAATAATATGCTCACACATATAGTTCACATATAATGTTACAAACTATGTAACCATTCCCTCTGAGTAATCAACTTGTTATATACAAGGTGGGTGGTCATGATCCACTCTTTAAAAGCCGACCTAGGTCATTTGGAGGTTTTATAATAAGTAGTTTCCCATTTAATATTATAAACCCCAAAGATATGTGCATCAAAGGAAAAAATCTTCTTCTATGTGAAATCCAAAGAAGAATATCTCTGCAAAACAATCCAATTCAACATAAAAGGTCAAAGCATATTGAAATATATATGCGCTTATTTGGGAGAAAGTTATAAATGGTGAAATTTTTGCTATTTGGATATTTTATCATAGAAATAATATGATTTTTAACCATAACATGCGGAAAAAGCACCTTCTCAAATAAGGGGAGGCACCTGCTTTATTACTATTCCTAAAAACATTAAATAATATTCACAATATTTACACTAATCTTGCTTTGGGGTGGGATCTCATCACCGAAGATGGATTTTTTCTTATAGAATGAAGAATATAATTAGAATAGAGAAATGTTTTAAGGAAACAAAATAGAGTGGAGAGGTAGACGAAACAAGAGTGAATACACATTTTACTTTGGAAAATGCAAATCCCAAGATACTAACACAAGATAAATAATGATAAAATAAAATAGTATCTTAAGAATAATAAACTAGAATTTAAAGAACAATATAATACATCAAACTTAAGAACAATACATTAATGAAATAAATAACATTCAACTCAAAAAAATTTACATGTCTCTTTTATTCCTTGTAAGAAATGATTGAAACCACAAAGTTTTTATTCTTTTCACAATTCCGAAAATGATTTTCACCACAAAATATGAAAACATCTTCCTCTATGAACCATGCTTTTTTTTACAATGCTGAATATTTTTTCATTTATAAAGAGAAAGGAAGAGAGAAAATGGAAGTTTTTGGCGCACAATCTAATAATAGAAAATATTACATTAAATACTATTGAATAGTTTTTAACACAAATTACTAACTCAACATGCTAATATATATGATTTAAAAACATAGAAAAAGTTACATGTTTGATTCAAAAATGGAGAAACATGTGAGGGATCATCCATACTTCTCTTTTCTGATTCATGACCAACTTCTCTATCATGATACTCATGAAATTTACAAATCATTTCTTAAGTTTCTTTCTCATCAGGTCCACATGAATATCTATTCAAAACATCGCATCTATCAATAATGTTGATCATTTTCCTAGGAATCTTCAAGGTGCTTGAGAACTTTTACTAGATTATCCAAAGCATTTTGATACACAATTAATTTATCAATTTATTGCGTAATAAAAATTATACTATATTTTTGTGTCCTTTTCCACCAAATCCTTAAATTCAACAAATATTTCATCTACTATCAATATATTTAGATCCACATCCTAGATTTGGCATGTCATTTGGGAAAATTAGTCACCAATATCATTAGTGGCATCAGTTTTTTCTTCCCTATCCTTTTCAACTTCTCTTTGGAATCTTGAAAGATTTTGACCTAGAAGTCAATGGCCTTGTAAAATTCAAAATATTTCCCCATTCCTTAGTGATATTTTCCTTCATGAGAGTATCTAGATAAATCTTTCAAGCTCTTTGTAGGGATTCCAAAGTGTGAGGTGCTAATTATTGCATTCTTCAATAAGTTCATCATTCATTTTCAAAATATTTTCTTCTACTATCTCAATATCACTATAGACATTGACAACTTATTCGATGAGATTTTGGCCTTTAGAAAGGATCATGTAAACCTAGATGCTAACAACTCAACTCTTTTGTCTAATATTCTCAACCTATAATATATATGATTCATCAAAACTCAATATAGTAAGATAAGAGATCATAGTTGGTTTAGGTAATTTGAGTAATAAGGTTGTCAGCTACTCTACCTTTTCCTTAAGCTCATCTTGTTATCCAAAATTACTCCCATGGGTTAATTTGGCTCTAATGAAGCTTAAAAATGGAATTAGGTATTTTTAAGAGTCTAAGACTTTTAAATGACCTTCAATTTCCACTACCCAAAAGCACTAGCCATTATATTTTAAAACCCACAGGAGACTTAGCTAATTCATTAGTGGGATATATTGAAAGGTTGATTGACGTTCATTTTTCCATCAAATTCAATGCCAAGTTTTAGTAAGACATGCAACAAGATCTCAAGTATTCGACAGGGGGGCCATATGGCGGAATTGTGATAGTCTTCAAGGAGATGAGAACTTGTGGACCTCAAGTTTTTGGAATAAGCCGTGTTTGGTAATTTGTCAAGTTCGTATCGTGGTGGGTCTAAGTTAAGTCAATAAATTCAAAAGGGCTACATGGTAACTCATTTTGGAAGACAAAAGTTTCTAAGTCCTCCAAAGCTAAAGTTTGTGATGCAAAGCCCAAGGATACGTGGAGCCCTTTCATTGGCTAAACCTTCAAAGTATAAAAATACAAAAGCCTAAGGTAGGTATTACACACTAACATGTAAAGAAGTGTGGAGCATTCCTATTAGCTTGATTATTTATAGTTTTCAGTCAAGAACTAAGGAAATACTTGAAAATCTAAAGTGTATGGGGCTTTTATTTTCACTCACACTTTATAATTGTCAGTAGAATCTTTGGAAGATTTGAGAACCCAAGGGGAGTGGATTTTCCTCATTGATTAATGGTGCACAAATATCGAGAGAGGTTTTCAAAAGTATGAAAATGCAAAGGAGTGTGGATCCTTCCTATTGGCTCACATATCACAATTGTTAGCCAATGTTTTTAAAAGGTCTAAATGTGAAGAAGCGTGGAACTATCTCATTGGTCCACGTTACATAATTGAAAATCAGTGGAAAATTATAGTCCGACACTATAGAAAGGCATGAAATTTTTGTATTGACATGTAATTCATGAAGAAAAAGGCAAAGGAAAAAATAGAAAAGTAAAAGAAAGCAAAGGACCCGATCTCCTAAAGCAATTCAAATAATGAAAAGTGGCATAAGTGAAAGAAATACACACATGGGCAGAGAGTAATCCATGATCTAATCAAGGGCTTCCACTTATGATATGTTTGTTCATCCCAACATACAAATATTCAAATGATGATATCTTTCAATCCCCTTCTCCAAATTACACAACATCGGTCTCGCTTTGAAAGCTCTCCTCAAGCCCTCTAATTTGGCATCATGAGAATCAAATTTTTGTGGGTATTAATAGATGAAAATAGAAAAAATGGTTTACTCCATGTATGATTGCAATATTAATTTTTTAATTATGGGAGAAACATTTTTATCTCAAAATATCCATCAGGTGTTTGAGGAACATGCAAGATGTATAAAATTCTATGTAGATAAATCATTTGATCCTTTGGGATGGTTGGGACCATTTAAAATGTGCTCTATGAATTCTCTCTCTCCCTCTTCTTTCTTAAATATATAAATCTAAGTGCTTAGGCACATTTTTGGGTGGAATGTTGATGAGGCCAAAATACGTCTTATTATATCATCAAATAACACTCTTATTCTCTCTCTTAAAATCAAGATTTCAAGTGAATTTAGATGTAGTTTTAATAATAGATAACATATTCATGGTAGAATATTAGATTTATCTTATCATATCTTTAGAAATCTATTTACAGCTCAAATTCATAGATCGCAACTACAAAAATTATTCACACAAATACACGGAAATGCCCAACATTTACGAAAATTCTTCGTAGCTAGCTACGGAAACACCTAAATATGAAAATTCTTCACGCAGCTACCAAAATTCCCACTAGTGAAAGTATTTTTATTTTTTCTAAGATAATGTAAAGGATCACTAAACTATTCATCCCATTATTTCCTTCAACGTCATCAACTAAGAATAATGATACACAAATGTGGAAATCAAAATTCATGCATGCATGTATCATTCCAAGAAGAATTCAAATTCATACACTTAGCACTCCTCCATTTTATCCCCATGTTTCAAGGTTGAGAAAATAGTGGAATATTATTAGGAATGTTGAATAAGTACTCTCCCATTTTTTGTTCCTAGATTAAAGGGATGAGTTGTAGAAATATTCTCCATGATAAGTGGATGGTTGTAGTCAAGTTTGTTTATGATTTATTGCTTTGAATACTTCTTCCCAAGAATAGGTAGTTAGTTTTTGGTGTGTTGACTAAGTAAATTAGAATAAAGAGAAGATTATATTGTATTCCCAAAAAGAGGAGTTGGTTAGATGCATGAATTATAAATGTAACCTTCCACACTCTTATATGTAATCTTTTTCCAAACAATGAAAAATTTGTTCTTTTCTCTCTAATATTCTGAAGTTTTGAATCAAGATCTTGGAAGCATGATTTAAATCCTCTTCCAAGGAATGAGCTGGCCACTCATTCTAAGGAAGATGGATCTGTGTATTTATGTTTTTGTATTGTAATAATTTATGTTTATGTTTATTCCTTTTTCTGTGATAATCATTTTGTTGTATTTTTTTCCTCAGTACTGTAATCTTAATTTTCATTTAGTTTGTTTTGAACATGTAGGAGTTTTATTTAATTTATTTTCAATTCAGAAATTTACTTTATGCAAGTGTGATTTCATTTCTGCAAGTGTTCTTTTCCATTTCTGCAAGTGTGCTTTTTAATTTCTGCAAGTTTGGATTGTGTTTGAAGGATTTGTTTTCCAAATATCTCTTTCTCCTTTTGCATATAGCCATTGGACACCAGCCCTAGATTGACATTATTAATGAAGAGGATTGACGACCCTCATCATTTTGGCGTCATTTCCTAGGATCATGGTGTTCAGAGACTCAAATTTTTCTAAAAGAGTATTCTAGTGATAGTAGATTACCTCTTAGAAAATTCTATGATAGAGCTATTTGGTGATAGTTTCTTTAAATGTTTAGTTTCTACAAAATAGATTAATATTTCTTTTCTGCAAATAGATAAAATTTTATTTCTATAATTAGATTTAGAAACCTTATGAAGATTTCCAAAATCAACCCCCCAATAAAATGGAAACATCATTTCATGTTTATTATTTTCATGCAATGGGTTTTCCTATTCTAAAATATTTTTTTGTTCGCATATATTGTTACCTTTGTAAAGATTAAATAATAGTTTATGCATGCAATAAATACCAAAAAAACTAACTTTGTGCAGGTTAGCCGAGACAAAGATTTATGTGGAATATTTGTGTAAACAGATTGGGAGTTGAAGGAAAAGATGAGTTGCTTCTATCACGGAGGAAGGAAACATCATGTTGAAGGAAAAAATCCATCTCTGCAACTCAAATTCCTGCAATCAAAAATGAATCTACAACAATAATGAAAGCTATTAGAACATGGTAGACAAATGCAAAAAGGTATGCATTATTCTCTCATATAACAACTCATTTGGTTGAAAAGTTAAAGCATGCAAGAAGATAATTCTATTTTTAACTCTTACATTTAATGAAGTGAGACATTCCTTTTTGCATGAAATGAATCATGCAGCTTGTTACAAAAATTCAAATAACATGCATTCCTATTTTATCTCTTTTATTTAATTAATAAGTCAAATTTTGTTAAGATATTCCTTGTATGTTGACTTAATTGATTTAGAAATAAATTTTACATACAAAGAGGAAATAAATTTTCATGCAATGAATGCTTCATATTGCATATATTTTAATCAATTAAGTCTCATGTAAAGAGTGCTCCTAAATTGACTCTATTTATTTAATGAGAGAGACTTGTTCTAAATTATTTTCAATAATTATTGGAGATTTAAATTTTAAGAACCTAATTATATATTGAAAGCATCTATTTTTTAGATAACATAAGTACTATAGGAAAGTAAAAATCAACATACATGGTGCATTACAGAGAGGTAAAAGGAAAAGATTCATCTGATAAGTAGATCACACACGAAAAATAGTAGCATTTTCTCGATGCAAACTTATCACATTATAAATAAATAGATCAAAAAATTTATGCATTTGGTTATACACAAAATGAGATTTCTATATCATTTTGAATCACTCATTTTCATTTAGAAATGGCCAATATATCGTAGTTTGAATACATGTTGCTCAAAAGAAAATAACATGTTGTAGACTATTTTGATAACAGTGTTTTCTGATGCAAACTTCTTGCATCTCATAAATAAATAGCTCAAATGATTTTTGGTCTTGTTCTACATGATCTGATATTTCCATATCATTTTGAATCACTCATTTTTGTTGAGAAATGACCAATATATCACATTTTGAATGCATGCTGCTAAAAAAATAACATGTTGAAGATTTTTTTATTAGTATATATACATACATACATACATACATACATACATATATATCTTATTATGCATGTAAGTATTCTGCTATTACTCCTCCTTTTCAATACATGATTCATTCCCTACCACCCTCTTTGTCTCAATTTTTGTTAAAAATCATTTTCCCAACCACCTAAAACCACTAAAAATTCCTCCGATATTTTGTAGTCAATGTCAATCCTTCTTATGACTGTAGAAAAATAATGGCTTAACCAGTATATGCTAATTGACATGTCAACATACCATTTGTATTATGGGATCATACCCACACCCTCTCATAATAAACCATTCATTCCCAATAAATGAAGAAGACCCTAAAACATTCCATTTCCTAGAACAATTTACCCTTGTTTCTCAATTTCTAAATCAGATTTCTAAATTGGTTGGATGTTACAGAGATTTAGAAGATTGCTTCATGATTTTCCATCATGAAGCAATCTTATGCCAACTTAGTTGATGAAATAATTTTCTACTGGAAAATTCTATGTTGCAGAGGCCTTGACTTCATATCTATTTGTTTTGTTCAACTCAGAAATGGAAATCACAAGAATAAAAATGATGAAAGTAAGGATAAATACTAAGTATGGTATGGTAACTTATAATTTTCTATTATTGAATATTTTTATTTGTTGTTTTAATTATAAATAGATTCACTTCTCGAAAGCATTAAACAAATAGAGAGAAAAAGAGAGAGAATTTTGTCAAGACCTACATGTGTAGAAAAAAAGAGCTAAGTTAGAAAAAAATCTTCCTACATTATCTATGAAAAACCTCATGAGAGCACAAATAAGAAAGAAGTAAAAATTTTACTTCTAGAATCTTAGTTTTCTACTATCATGAAAAAAAAGGAGAAGACACTTTGAAATATCAAGTATTGAAAAATTTAGATTCTACAGAAGATCAATAGCTTTCATGGGGGCATGTAAGAAGTTAAATGTGGGGAAATGATGAGGCCAAAATATGTCTTATCATATCACCAAATAGCACTCTTATTCTCTCTCTTAAAATCAAGCTTTCAAGTGAATTCAGATGTATTTTTAATAACAGATAACATATTTAAGGTAGAATATAGGATTTATCTTATCATCTCTTTAGAAATCTATTTACATTCTAATTATTGTTATTTCTGATATTTCTTCTAAGTTGGAATGAGATAGTGTGTAGAAAATGGTCATAAAAACTCTACTCCAAGTTCATATATCAGTAGTATAGAAATTCTTCACATAGCTCCGGAAATTTTTCATGTAGCTACAAATGCCCAAATAGTGAAATTATTTTTATTTGTTCTAAAATAATGTAAAGGAGCACTGAACTATTCAGCCCACTATTTCCTTCCACGTCATCAACTAAGAATAAATATCCAAACATGTGGCAATCCAAATTCATGCATGCATGTGGCATTCCAAGAAGAATTCAAAGTCATGGACTTAGAACTCCTCCATTTTCTCTCCATGTTTCAAGGATGAGAAAATAGTGGAATAGTATTAGGAATGTTGAATAAGTACTCTCCCACTTTGTGTTCCTAGATTAAAGGGATGAGTTGTAGAAATATTCTCCACGATAAGTGGATAGTTGTAGTAAAGTTTGTTTAGGATTTATTTCTTTGAATAATTCCACCCAAGAATAGGTAGTTAGTTCTTGGTGTGTTGACTAAGTAAATTAGAATAAAGAGAAGATTAGACCTGTCTTCCCCAAAAGAGGAGTTGATTAGATGTATGAATTATAAATGCAACCTTCCCCACTCTTATATGTAATCTTTTTCCAATCAATAAAAATATGTTCTTTTCTTCAAAGATTCTGAAATTTTGAATCAAGATCTTGGAAGCATGATTTAAATCCTCTTCCAAGGAATGAGCTAGCCACTCATTCCAAGGAAGATGGATCTGTGTATTTGTGTTTTTGTATTGTAATAATTTATGTTTATGTTTATTCATTTTTTTGTGATAATCATTTTGTTGTATTGTTTTTTTCCTTGTATTGTAATCTTCATTTTCATTTAGTTTGTTGTGAACCTATAGGAGTTTTATTTAATTTATTTTCGCTTTAACAATTTACTTTACGCAAGTGTGCTTTTTAATTTTTACAAGTTTGGATTGTGTTTGAAGGAGTTATTTTCCAAATATATCTTTCTCCTTTTGCATATAGCCATTAGACACCAGCCCTGGATTGACATTATTAATGAAGAGGATTGACAAACCTCATCAAACATTCTAAAAGGATAGGAAACTATATAAAATCATCTCTAGAATATTTTTTGAGTTTCGTGGCCTCTGATTTGAGCATTATACGAGAATATCCTTTCCTTATTCTTACATTATAATGAATTGTGCATTCACTTAAGCAATAAATCCATGTTTTGTGGCTCTTTCTTCCCTAACTTGTGTTATATTACATTTTTTTCCTTCCATTACAATTGTAGATGTATTGTGCATACGTTGTTCTTCTTGCAAAATTCAGATTTGTTGTGCTCCATGGAAATGATGTTGATAAATGTAGTTAGGGACTGTGTCACTCATGTATGACCTCTCTCTTCTCCATTCTTCCTCTCATTTTCACTCATTGGAATGTTTTCCACCCTTTTCTTGGTACAATCACCTCTGTAGTTTAGGATTTCCATTTTATGCATCTCTCTCTCTCTGGTCCCTTGGAAGTTTAGGATAGAAGTAGATAGCTGAATTTCCTTTCTAGGAGTAGTTTAATAGTAAGATAAGGTAGAGGAAGCCATCCTTCTCCAGAGGTTTGTCTTAGTAGCAAGGTCCCACACTTAGAGACAATCCCATGTTACCCAAAAACATTGATTTCTCATCCATACATTCATTCAAATCAAAGGGTGTTATTTTTGGTGATAAAAAAATCCTCAGAGCCTTAGTATTTTGAGTTTTCCAAATAAGCCATCCAAGGTTACCTATAAATCGTGTTGGATTCCCTATGTTGTGGTTTTTCCAAAGTGTAACCCTTGAGATCCGGTAATAAGAAATTTTCATGTCCTTTTTACTTTTGTCACAGCTATTACAACAATCTCTACAAACCTACGACGGTTAAGGGTGATATGGGAGAGTGTTTTTGGTTGTTTGGATGAATGGGAGGAAGGAGTCAGCATACTAAAATAAAATTCCTTAGGAAGTAAAAACAATCTTATTTTTAGGGGTTTGGATTACTAGACAAGACGGAACCGAGGAGGGAATTGATTACTATTGAGGAGCTATAATCATGAGGGTTGTACATAGAGTAGTAGGAAATGTGGACAACAAGGGAAACATGGTTGTGTAAATAGACACAATAGGATTTGAAGAGGAAAGAGTAGAAATGGAGGGAATACTTACACTAGAGAGGAGGCGGAAGATGGAGAAGATAAATTTTTAATATGACAACCTAGAGACATACCAACTCTTAAAAATTAAGGGAAATAGAGAAAACTCATAGGAAATGAAGGAGAAAACATGTTCCAATGAGACATGTATGGAGGAAATGAAAGGATAGGAGGAGGGAAAATATGACACTAAAACAATGACTATGGTGCTAGATGAAACTTACACCACAAAGGTGGTGGATGAGGGATATGAAGAATGAGGAGGAGAATGGACATGGGGATGAAATGTAGAAGGAGGAAAATAGACATGGGGAGGAGAGGTTATAGGAAGTGAAACATGTGGGGCTAGGGTTACAAGAGGGATTGCATGTGTGATGAGGATGGAAGAAACAGGAAGGAGTTGATCATCCCCGGTGTTGATTGAATATCCTTGAACCTATATAGGAGAAGGAGAATTCACATATACAAAGGTAGAGGGAGGAATGGAAGAAGGAGAAGACTTTCCCTTACTAATAATAATGTTTATCCTCACTTTTTTATAGGGACCTCACCTTTATCCTTGGCTTCTTAGGAGGGGCCTATTTATGAAATAATGGTTTCCTTTATCTTTGGAAATTTGACATATGTAGGATGAATATTTAATGAATAAATCTAATGGTTGGATCAAATAAAAATATGAGCAGCTTGCTCCTCGATAGATGTTATTTATTTGATCAACTAATCAATTAGAAAAATCCGTATAATCCACTTTCATTTACTCATAGATAAAGTACAAGATTTATCCATTATCCATTATTCCTTGAGGAATATTTCTAACATAATATTTGGCCACTTCATCAAGGTTACTTGGCTATAATATTTCTTTCAGAGCCACTTCACCCTACAATCGATCCATAAATCTTCTAGATCATTCAAATGGAGTTAGAGTGTTATGAGATTCTCGAGTACACCTATATAATAAAAAATGAGCCATGTATGAAAGTATTTGATTGATCCTCTCTACATTTCAATGGATACATTATTTTCCTTTATAATTAATGAGTAGGTATACCGACCAATAAATATTGAGAAGTGAACTCCCACCTTATGCTTGCTTTTCGGATCTTGTGTAGATCTAACAATTGTCTCAACAACTCCGTAAGGATCTATTTATTAGTTGGATACCTTGGTTGCATGTATGGAGAACTTTAAAAAATATGACCTAAATGTATATGAAGGATTTCATCTTTAGGAAAATTCATCCCCATTGAGAAAAAACAAAACAATCTACATTCTCACATAGAACCTCGAGGAGTTCCTTATCCATCCTACACAATATGTGTCTAAACAAAGCATCATTGACCCTTTGGAAATGATTCCAGATTTCATGAAGGGAAAATTACAAATAAAATTCATAAATTCGGATCGAGATCCGAGATCCCTAAGTGTTAAGTCATGGATAAATCCTTATACTCATAAAGAACATATGTTAAATAAGACATCATATAGAATATTACAGTGGTGTGAACCTACCTTAGATACTTTTACAATGTATTACTTATAAATTATACCCACCTAAAGAATAGTTTATTATTCTTCATAAAAATTATGAATCGATACATCAACTCCTTAAATTATTTAGCATCGATTTGACCAAAACTCTACTCAGAGGGTAATGATATCATTGAATTCATCGATGAAGTCACTTCTTTAAAATATGTTTGAAACCTTCTCATTGCAAGCTAAGGTTTTTTAATATAGATTTTTATTACATGTGTTATGAAATATGTTATGTTTTTGTTATGATAATTTCAAGCCTTGTCAATATCGTAGTATCGAGATTCTCATCGAAATATAACAAATTGAATAACTCTTCAATATATTCAACATTGAGGTGAATGAAAACCTCTTAGTAATGATTTATTATGAATCTAGAATCACTATCGTAGTGGCTTGTAACTACAAGCACAAAATCTAGACATTGTGTTGATATGGGAAAGATTACAACAAGGGGAAATACACTATCATATATGAATTGTATCCATGATGAATTTTTGGGGCTCTTGACTCTATTCTAGAATTCATCTAATTCAATGTGCCCCAACCGAGTGTCCTGGATGTCAATATTTTAATCTATATTGTAAGAGAAAATTACATATTAATATTTTTACTTCATCTCTTTTCCTTATTTTGAAGATTATCCTTGGATTTCTTCTTTCCAAGCTCAGAAATCACCAAGAAAGTATTTTGAATACTCTAAAATTGCCACCAAAATTTCTACTCTTTTTTGCAGACACAAAATCCCAAAATCCTTTGTCAAGCTTTTCCCCTACCAAACAACTCCATAATCCCGATACATTGGGAAAAAAATCCTTTATTTTCTATACAACAAGATCTATAATACACCAAGTCGTGGAAAGGCATCTTTTTCACATCCCGAAAAGTATGACATGAATAATTCAGGTTTTAAACCTCTCGACTATCGAGGAATACTAAAACATTGAATCAATATTTTTATCATGATGGAAAGACTAAAACCCGATAAATGTATTTCATGGTTTTTGGGCATGTTTATCAGATTGAAAAGTAAAACTTAGTCTAAAACATTAAAAGTAGGGTAAAATAACACTTTCCTTCTCATTGAAAAAAATGAAAAAGCATTCTCAACAAAGTAAAATAACAAATTAAAAAGATAAGAAAATTGGAAAAAACCCTAACAAAGTCATAAAAACCAAAAAGGAGAAAATAGGTAAAATATGGCACAAAAATAAAAATAAACTATAAGAATAATAATACTCACCTAGAAAAATAATGGGTTTAAAGCAAAATTTTGGAAAATTTCCCAAATCAATAAGAAAATCAATGTTAGGGTTTGAGAGCGAAAAGTATGTATGTAGGTTAAAATTTCAAATTCGCAAAGTAAAAATAACAAAATTTATTTTTAATATATAAGAAAGGTATATTAATTACATATTGGATGACATATGTGGGACCAAATCTGATTTAACAATAAACATACTAACCAGGTTCTAAATGATCACCGCAAAAAGATACCATATTTATATGTTATCATGTTTCAAAACATGACACAAAAGGATACCATGCATTTTAGGGATCGGGGTTCGATTGACATAAAACATGTTTTGACATTTATAAGTTCTGATGCATATTACCCCAAAACCTAACATGAAGGGACTATCTAGGTTTGTAAAACATTTGGCATGAAATATATTGATACCATCACATGCTTGATGTTAGGAAAGTTTGAGAAAACAAAACAATACAAATGTTTTAGGTTTGAGGTTCAAAAACATTTAAAATTTAGCATGAGTTTTTGGCTAATCTGTTTCGGTGTCACCAAATTCAGAAACCTAAACTACTTTAGTGTTTCAGGTTTTGGGTTTCATGATACATTTGACACATGGCATGGAAATGTGCATGGAGATCTCAAAACCCAAAAACACTCCGGATAGAACCTTTAAGTCGAAAATTCTTATTTCTTGCAAATATAGTTTAAAAGATAGTTTAAATCAAAGACACCAAGATTAAAAATTTGATTTGTTATCCAAATTTTATTGTAAAATTTAAATTTTGGGATAACACATTGATCTCAAGTTTTTTTCCATTGAAGATCAAGTAGTATATATTTTTACAAAGCCATTGTGTGCTCCAAATTTCTATAAATTTTGTGCCATGTTAGGCTTTTCATAATTTGGCTCAAATGATCATGTGAATGACTTTGATCTTCACCTTTGAATCAGATGAGCATATAGAATTTTAGAGTTTACCATGAGGGGGATGAACATGTCAATGTCATCTCTTAATTACCTAATGTAAACTCACAATACTATTTCCGCTTGTAAAAGATCACTATAAGTGAATCCAATGTAAATGATCACACCACGTGAGTTTACTTATAATAGAAAATGGAGTATTAGATATAGGAGATTATTTTTAATAAAATACTCCATAATATTATGTAAGACTTCATACTTTATCACTTTATTTTGAGAATTTTGTTTTTTTCATGTGTACTTGGAGTTTATATTAGTTTAAAACCCATAGAACACTATGTAATGTACTGGGCTTTTCTAAAATTCATGGACACTAAACTTTTTGTACCATGACATTTTTGTTTAAAACCCACGAGACACTAATAATTGTGTCATTTTTTTAATTTTCAGAACACTAAACCTTGTACCATATATTTTTCAAAATCCATGAAACACTAAAGTTGTGTAGTGTTACATGTTTCTCTCAAAACTTGTTGAACACTAAAAGTTCTATATTACGCATTTTTAAAAATCAGAAAAAAAGAGCTTTGTTTGCATGCTAGCCTAAATCACTTTGATGGTTTATGGATTTTATATCTTCTTTTACAAAAAGGTGTCTAGGCATGTGTTTTTGGAATAATCTTTATGTGTTTGCATGCTAGCCTAAATCACCTTGATAGTTTATGGATTGCAATTCCTTTTATATGAAAAGGTGACTTAGCATATTTCCCTACTTAATATTAAGGGAGAGTGTTGAGGTTTATAATACTAAGCAACAAACTAATTAATTAAAAACACACCAAGTACTAAGAACTTTGGCTTGTAACTTATGTCTAGAACATAAAGTGGTAGATCCCCATACTATGTCAACAGATGTTTCAATTCAAATTATAAAGGTTATCCACACAATAGGCCACCCACCTTAAATAAAACAATATGATCTCATTTAAGATTTTCTTGTGAAAGTTAGGATGCATGATGCAATCTATATGTGAGGATAATCATCAAAATAAATGTGAAATATGTGGGTTAGTACTCCACATTGAGCTGAATGTTGTTTAATTTTTTAAATAATTTTGATAAGGTGTAACTATTGGGGATATGTGGAAATAGTGGGAGTGTTGGGTGAAATTCAATTCTCAATAAAGATAAGTGATATTTTCAAGAGGTTTTTTACTGAAAGGTTTTCCCACTTAAATCTTGTGTTATGTGTTCATTATTATGTGTTATGGGATATTTACTTTCATTGTTATTCATGCAATATATGGTTTAATTCATTATAATTTGTTGTACATTCATAAACTATAATTTTTTGCAAATTTATGGTGGATATATAATATGTATTTATTATTTATCCCCACTTTTCTAACACGTATTCCCGTGAAAGGTATTGCACATGGTGGAGACCATGACACCCAAGGGAAAAAAACACACAATATATAACAAACAAAAATGCAATACATGTGTATGGAATATAGTAATAACAATAATGAGGATATGTTCAAACAAGATAACATAAAGTGAAATAATATAAAATAGTCATATGATGGTATAAAATCACAAAACATGGGATGCCAATGGTAGTCGGTTAAATTAAAATAAAGTGAAATAATATAAAATAGTCATATGAAGGCATAAAGTCATAAACATGGGATACCAATGATGTCATAGGAAAATCAAATAAAAGGAATTGAGGCTATATACAGAGAAACAAGTGTATACAACCAAGATAAGCATAGAGAAAACATGTTGGATGCCTGAAATGTAATAGGATAGTCAACAAACTTGGGCTGTATAAAATAAGTATTCAAGTAGGTAACATAAAAAGTAAAAAAAATAATGCAACAAGCAATTATTAAAAACAATAATGGAATAACACATAATGTAAGATAGGTTAGCACTACACAAGTCACATGTGTTTGTCCTATTATCTCAAAAGATATCATATGTGCAATATATGTAATCAATCGTAATGTGGAAGTGCAAAGTAACTAGAATAAAACAAAAGTATATGTATAGTATAGTGGATTCCCCCAAAGATTAGTGTTATTTGAAAGGTATGAAGATGAAACCCATAATCGTGTATCAAATTTTTTATGTCATGCATCGATATTGATGATGATATGGGATCTATTGGGTATTCCCCAAGCATATTGTTTGATGATTCATGTAACAAGTCGCTTTATAAGATACGTATTTCATTTATGAAATAAATCTATACAACATCTATAATGTACCTCTAAGGGATTTACTGAATCTTTGTGCCACCTAGGACCAACCCACACACTCTCTTTAAATTTATCCTTCGACTTTGTGGTAAATCCCAACCTCTTCTATCATTCCCAATTTCAAGCCACCATTGCCACCATGGCTCTTACTCTTTCTCTTTCCTTTGAAACCAACTTGATAGTCTCCTCTTCCTTTTATAACCATGCACTTGAATTTCTGAATTCTCTCTCTTCTATATTTGTTTCTTCACTCCTTGGAGTTCAAATTTAAATTGGGATATTTTAATGACCTTGTTTGTGTGATATTATTTTGACCCATCCTACCATGCCACATCACCTAGTGGTTTGATTTTCCTTATTGACCATTCCATCATCAAGTCAGTGTTATCCACATAACCATAAAAATTTGTATTATCTATCCTTCCTCTTCTAGTTATCATCCTATCCTTATCACCTTAGGCCTCATCCATCACACTTTTTGTCATGCCCTCACCTTAGGATAAGAATTATTTTGAGATCCTTGTGTGATTATTTTATCTCTCTATGATTTTTCCTTTTCTCATACTTATCTCTCCATGCCTCACTACTTCCTTACTTCCTCTTAAAAATTCATGTTCTCCCATTTATTTTTATTGTTCCTTATCCTATACACACTCATTTATGAACATCTATGGATTTTCCTTTCTATGCATGACCTATCATTATTTTTTGCATTATTCTATTCTCTTTTCTTGCATCATTATTTCTATGTCCTTGTTCCTTATCTTACTTATCATGACATTCTTTCCTTTCCTAACATAATCCACCTCATGCACCATCATTTACCTCATGCACATTTGTTCTATGCATGTATTTTCTTTTTGTGGCTTCGTGCTACTTCTTCTATCATCATCAATTTCTCTAGCAGCCTTCTTTTTATTTTGGGAAATTTTCTTTATTCTAATACACATATTCCTTGCATTCTCATTTCCTTTCTCATACATGTATCCTAATTTTTGCACACACCTTACTTATTTAGTGCAGGTTTTCCTAAGTCCCAAGATACCCCTATGTTATACATCAATATACACCATTAACATATGTGTGTAAAGATTATATATATAATTATGTCACCTATAAAAATAACATATTTAAAGTGGAAATATAGATAAATCAAGTCACAATAAAGTCCTAATTTTGTATTTTTACAAAAATTCAAATGGTTTTTTATTATGTGATTATTTGAATATTTGGGTAGCATTTTGAAAATAATTTTCTATACTGAAATGGGGGTAGAAATAATGTTACCCAATAAGATCCTCGCAAGGAGGAAGGATAGACCCACAAGGTGAAGGGGGCTTGGTCCTCATAAGTTCCATAAGATAAGAAGGATGATTGTGTAGAAGGTATGTAATAACAATACTATGTGTCATAGGATACCTAGAGAAGAAAGACTAATCGGATGTAGTATGTATTAATAGGGAGATAACAAGAGGTTTAAGAGATGGTGATACATAACAAGAAATAGGTGAAATAGAAGACCTAGAAAGAGGCTTACAAGTAAGTGACCCACTAGAAGTAGCATACGAACTAGAATTCCTATAAGAAGTCCTATGAGAGAGTGACCCACTAGAAGTACCTTGTAAACTAATATCCCTAAAAGAGACCTATGAGAGAGTGACCCACTATAAGTATCATGTTAATAGAAGATAAAACATAAGGCATATGAGAGAGTACCCATTTGAAGTAGCATATGAAATAGAAGATATAATAGAAGACCTAGGAGAGAGTGACCCACTGGAAGAATCTTATGGACTATAAGATATATGTAGAAATGTAATAGGAATAGGAATAGGAATAGGAATAGGAATAGGAATAGTAACTATATCATTTTAGTTAGTCCTCTGTTGTCCTATATTTTTACATGAGAAAAATTCACTTGAAAATAGGACAAGCATACCCTAGTGTAAATATTTTTTTATGGCATACCTTTCCGGACACCCACAAATCAATCTATCCCCAAAGTGTAAATTCCTCTCATGTCCTTCCACTGGTCCATTTGTGAGTTTCATCCATTCTCTTAGGTGATTTAAAAATAATACTATCATTCAAGTGATTTTGAAGTAGTCTCTCTAAATATGGGTTTTCAAGCAACTTTAGAAAGGGTTATCATCAGCCTTTCTAAGAAAAGTTCATAACCACTAGAGCATTTCCAAAGAACTATATTAATCATGTAGGTGTATTTAGGATCCATAATCGTTATGAAATTGATTTAGCGATATTTTAGGAAGTTTCGGAGGTTTAGGATCCAACACCGAAAGCAAGCTTTTGAGGTGAAGGAGCTTGTATTGTAATAGAGTACCTAAATTTTTGGAGGGGATTATGGGAGATCCAAAATGAGTTATGAGAAAAACAAGATATAATTGGAAAAAAATTCAGGCCCCTACATGGTGGTAAAATAATATCTACCTAAAGCACCATGTATTTTTCAAGCCAACTCATTCTTTCCAAGCACAACTAGCGGTCCCGAGAAAAATAATTATTTTGAGGGTGTTGTAGTAATAATAAAGGTATGGAAGCCATTATATCCTTCTCAAAATTACTTTTTCATTTTAAATCATATAACGAGGCATGTAATAATTCATCTGGGACCTCAAGCTATGGTGTTTTCAAGTTGCTACCCAAGGTATGTATTTTGATACTTAGTCAAATTTTGGGATTCCACATGGTATCATGAGGCTAAGAACCTTTTTATGTCCTAATTTCCCTAACCAAGGGAAAAATAGGGAAATAAAAAGGTTCCCTCCCCCTTTTGGCATGTTGGTCACTCCATGTGACCTTGAAACCTAGTTTAGCCCCTAGACAAACTTTCCTATCCCCACTTTCACTTCACACATGATGGATAAGCTACAATACTAGTATTAGGAAAAATTTAATACACCTATTTTCCCAAAACATGGATAAAATTGGGGTAGAAAAAGGCACCCTCCTCCATGACTCCCTAAGGTCACACGTGTGACCAAATTTTGGCCCCAGGAACTCGTTTTAAGCATCCCTCTCCATTTATCTCGTTAAATAAGAAAATGAAACATGGAAAAATTAGTATAATATTCCTTTTATTTTACCCATTTTCCTTTCCCAAGGGGAAAATAGGGAATAAAAATGCACCTTCCCCTCAAGCCATTGAAAAACTATAAATTCAACACTTAAACCATTTTTGCTCATTTCCCCACAATGCTTCATACGCTGCTTTGAAACTCTCCGTCGATTTTTCCTAGAATTTTACATCCACCATTTTCATCCTCCATTAATTTCATTCATGCTCCCATGATTTGAGAATGGAAAAATCATGAAAAATTCTAGATTTGTGAAGACGAAAAAATCATATTTTTTTCCTAAAAAGACTTCAAAACCCATGAAGGATATTTTCTCATATCTCAAAACCAAGGCATGAAGATATGTGGGGTTTATTTATTTATTTTTCATTCCCATGTGCCTTTAATTTCTAATAATAAATTTTTTATGCATTCCCTAGATTTTTTGCAAGTGAAGAAACCCCGATTTCCTCGCGACAAAAATTTAAAATTTAAAATCTTGCATTCTGTAGACCAGATCAAAGAAAACTTCAAAGCTGAAATAAAATAAAAAAATATATCAAAAAGGTGGTTTCATGGAAAACCAAGGTATAGAACACCAATTTTAAAAATAGTAAGCATCCTACATAGGTAATTGCTATTTTTAGTAAGTCATCATGAAAGGCGCTTTCTCAGAAGTTGTGTGCACATAGGTTATCCAAAATGTCAAATTGAGTGATTGGAGCTGAAAAGGGATGAAATTTTGCATTTAATAAAAAATAGTAAATCCCCTTATCAGTGTGTGGGAAAACTTCTCAAGAAACATGACATTCAAGTTCGTGAGTGTTAATCCACTCAACCCTCTTTCATCTCGAGTATTCAGAAGTGGGGGATAATGATGTTACCCACATGGATCTTGATAATATTAAAAAAACATGTTTGGACAACCAAGGAACATATTGAAGGTAAAGTATTCATGAGTGGTTTGTATGTAGTGGGTGGTCACCTTGTGTCTTCATAAAGCATTAAATTGGTGTTGGTGTGCTCTCACCATTAGGAATGTGAGATGAGGATCATTCGGGAAGATGATGGATTGGCTAGTATAGTGATCACTTCTAAGGTCATCTTGTATTCCATATAGATCCCTACAAGGAACAACATGGTTGTGATATCAAAGGAAATGGCATTGAATGAGTGGAATGACTCATATTCATACTTGTAAGGTCATGCACTAGGATCATGGTTTAAATCCAAAGAAATCCCTCCAGAGTTCAAAAATATCTCTCAAGGAGGGGGTTTCATGAGGGATACTCAGTGCAGATCACCTGTTATAGAGAGTTATTGCTTTCAACATTAACTTAATGAAGCAAAATAACAAAAATATACTAACCTCAAAAGATGATGGGGTTTACTGATAGCCATGATGATGGAGGCTACAACTTGATGGATGAGATATCTTTCCTTCTTTCACCGATGAAGGAACCTATAGGTCAAATACACTAAACCAAAATAGATTAGATAAATGGGTAAATGAACTACTCAAAGAAAGGCTAATTCTAGGAATCGAATGGGATTTCCTTAGAGGATTTCATCTCTCTTTATAAACATTAATTGAATTAATAAAAAATGATTAAAAAAATGATATATGGATAGTAGATGAGAATCTCTAAAACTCAAGGTTGAAGGGTAAGTCTTTTCTTTGCTTTAAAGGTGGCCCGTGAAAGGGTGGATGCAATCTGAATGGACTTGAAGTAATCATACCAAAAGTCCTCGCTTATTACTCAATCTCGTGAATAAATTTGAATTTATCTTTGATGTATTCTTTATCAATGGAAAATTGTATTGCACATATTGTTAATTCATGAGGATGTTGTATTATTCCTATAAGAAGGGATGTTTGATTAAAAGAAGTTCATAAATGCTTGTAATTAGATGTGAACAGCCTTGAACTTCTATTTTAGAGAAATCTATGCTTGGAAAGAATATTTTAAAGAAAAATATTGACAAAAGTTGAGATAAAACTGATAAACTAACAAAGATTTAAGTTTTTATAGGGATCACTAGTGATTCAAGCCAATCACTCAGAAATTCCGGTAATCATTAGTGATTACTACTAAATTATTAGATGTGCTAAGAATGAAAAATAAAGCTTCAAAATGATAGTTTTTGATGATGTTTAATGTTTAAATGAACTGTAAATGATAAAACAAAGTAGGGAATACCTTTAGAAGTGAAAAAATCTAAAATATGCTTCAAATTGTTCAATGAATTTCACTTAAGTTGATGTGCTTACTTGTTGTGTCTCCCGAGAGTTGATTGCTAGCAAAATCTATTAAAATTTCAAGTGGATGATTCTTGAAGATTGATATTCACTCTTGATGATCTCTAAAATGTTTGAAGAAGTCAAAAAATGAAGTGTGGGAATGAGAAAAGGATTTATGAAGATCCCTAAGAGAGGAGGAAAAAATCCTATTTATAATCGATTGTGATTAGTTAGGATTGTCGGAGATTTGATTTTTTCAGGGAAAACATTTGGGAAGTGGTTAAAACCACTTCCAAATAGGGTTTTTGGGTATTTGATGAGGGTAAATGGTTAAACAGAGGTTATGAGTAAGGTGTGGAGATTGAGAGGTGCTGATAAAATTGGCTTAGATGGTTTTAAAATGGTTAGGGTAGATTTAGAGTGGTTGGGTGGTTTTTAAGAGGGGTAAAATGGGATTTTATAGCTGTAAAATGTTATTTATGGGTGTGGGATAACATTTAAATGGATTAAATATTGTGGAGAAGCATATAACTTAGGATAAGGGTTTAATAGATTATTTTAATTTGATGTTTTTGGGATGGTATCATACATAGATAGGGAATTTAGCGATGTTAATTTTAGGTGTCTACATTTTCCCGTTTTTGTCGAGTAGTTTGGTATAGGAAAAGTGCTAGACAAAAATGATATGTGATATGTTGAATTATTTTGTATGGGTGACCCATCCTCAAACTAAGAGTAATTACTATTTAGAACAAAGATCACTAGTTTGACAGAGTTGTTTTGGATAAATTTTACATGTGTTTCATTTGAATTTTACCCAAGATAGTGTATCAAAACAATAGGAGATACCATCGAATCAAGTTATATGGGAACCAAATGACTCATTTCCTATAGATATATGATTCATAAGGGTAGGTTGTAAGGATGGGGAAGTCAAGTGATAGGGGAGCCAATGGTCTCATGTCCTATGGACATGAATTTCATGTGCTTTATGTTTATAGATCAAATCCAAGAGGGATTGCTAGTTTATAGGAATTTGGGATCTCAAAGTGAGGCATTTTATTGAAAAAGTGATAATATTGCTAGATATAATTGTCAATTTTGAAAAAGGATGTTTTTGGATAAAAATTTATGGATAGCTAGTGATTTATACTTGATTTCCAAAAATTAGGAGAATCACCAGTGATTCAAGGAATTGTCGGTAATTTTTGCATGAAATTTCATGGGTTATAAATAGGCGACGCTTTGCGAATGGTTCATTTTTGTGATTATAATTTTGGAGAGTGAATTTGAGTGATAAAAAAATTGATTTGGGATAAATGAAATTGACAGGATCATCCAATGGACGTAAGATACCTACACAAAAAGAGGCGTGTCCTTCATTTTGTTGTTTTTATTTTCTTTTAGCTAGTTCTTGAGTTTTTCATTTTTGCACATGTAAGGAGGGATTGTTTTTAAGTCATTGTAATTGTCGGTGATGAGGTGGATTTCTAGTGATTCATATGAATCCTCGGTGATTTAGTTATAATTTTAGCGATCTCGGGATAATGTTTTTGCGATTGATATTTTTGGCAAATTTTGATGAAATTCTGACTTTAATCTAGATTTTTGTGTTTTGTGATTGCAAGTGAAGGAGAAGTGACTATTTGGGATAGGATCCCTATGATTTTAGCAGATATGCAAGAATATATGTCGAGATGATGATTGGCAACATGTGGAGGAGGTAGGTTTCATAGTGATGCATGATTATAGATGCATCCATAGGCATCGGGGTTGTTGTTGGAATTAATGGAGAGGTGGGATCCCCGTCACATATAATTTATGGTTACCAATGGGTTAGATCACTATCACCCTAGAATATTTTGATAGGATCACCATATTGCTATTGCAAGGAGAGGGTATTTACTTTATTGATGAGACCTAGAGACAGGGAGGCCATGAGAAGGTTGTATGGGGAGGATGCTAAGGATGTGAGATACACCACGGGTGGGTTTTATTATCAGACTCTCTATTCTACCGAGAGGGAGGGTCATGTTTGGATGACGATGATGATGATGGGGATTTCATTTTTTTCTTTTCTTGATTCTAGTGGTGGTATATTTCCTTGGATTATAACTAGTGTAGTTACTGAGAGATGATATAACATCATACGGTTTTTGTATGGGCCCTGGATTACTAGCACAAACTTAAAAGGAGCTATGACCTTGGAGGGTCCATAAGAGATTTGGGATTGATATTGTGTTTTTATTACTGTGTTGGGATTTTAAGCATATTACGACAGCTTGTCCTCAAGGTTTACCATGGGTAGGTGTTAATATGGTGGTGTATAGTGCTTTGGATTTGTACAATTGAAATCTAATGGAGGATGGTCTTGAGGAGTGAGGATTCGAGATTATTATAGATATCTCCTCACGGGTTTACGAGATTGGGATGTTTTTGGATACATTATATTGATTTTCCAAAGTGGATGGGGTAGGATATGTAGCTAAACTCCACCCATCGGGACTTTTGGGTTTAGGGGAAGAGAGGAGGAGAGTGGGAGCTTGTAATATTTAGTCATGTTAGGCGGAGTTTGGTTTAATATAGGACGTGCCTAAGGATTCAATCTGGTATAGATGAGATGAGGGGGACTTGGATACCCCCAAGGTAATGGTGGATATTTAGTATGTTATGCATGAGGAAGAGGGAGTGATGGGTTTATATGAGCTTAGTGTTGATTAACTAAAATCTAAATTTTACAATTAATCTAAAACGTCAAAAATCTAATAACTGAAATATAAATGCTAATTAGTTTATTTGATATTTCAAATAAATTGAAATAGGAGGGAAAAAGTACTAACCTTTATTGAGCTTACCTCGTGGTAACCTAGGACTAGACGAGGTGATTGAATGATAGAGTAGAGTGTCGTGACAGGATTCGAAAATTGGAGAAGAGACAAATGTAGATAGAATGTGGTGCCTTGGGAAGGATAAAGGCACACATGGTGCCCTACTCTACAATCTGAGCACCCTAGTTTATAGAACATGTCCATATCTAGTTTATATATGGTCGCCGAGTCTTTACATTCCTTCACTTTTAGTCGAGTGAGTGTTGCACTAGGTTCTCTGGTGTCATTATAGAGTCACACTTGAATAAATACCTGTAAACCCCAAAAAAGCATCAAATTACTAAAACATAAAGATGCATATGAAGGGGTCGAGATTGTCTCAGCATCCACAATGGTGGACTTATAACTAAGTGTTACACTACATCTCATACCCAATGTAGTTCTCTATGATTATGTGTGTAACCATGTGCCGAAGATGCCCTAGCGTCAACGATGCGAGAGATATCGTCGGAAATAGCTAGATAAAATGCAAATGGTGGATGAAATCGAATAGAATTTCCTTTCCTATATAGTGTGTGATGTAGAATAGATTCCTAAATGTAGTCCCTTTTCCTATGTAGATATTTAATTCACGTTATTTCACATGTTTGTTATACATGTGTTTTATATGCTCCTGATAGAAATGATGATGTTCAAGCGGTGTTAAACATTTTTCATCCAATAATTTGAATTGTGCTAGATGGTCTTGTTGATAGTGATGAAATCTCCAAGGAACACATGGAGAGATAGTATTTTCACTTCAAGGGGTAGAAACACCTTGGAGCCATAGTCTAGTGAGAAGGGCGTAACACTTGCAAGAGTTGGAATACTAGTTTGATAAGCCCATAAAGTAAATGGGATTTTGAGATGCCAATTCCCTGTCTGTTTGTCAATTTTTTCATGAGGATTTGGATAATATTCTTGTTAGAAGCATCAACTTGTCCATTTTATTGAGGATAATGTGGTGAGGAAAAACTTAGTTTAATATTAAATGTGTCACAAATATTCTTAACGTATTTATTTTTGAAGGATTTTCCATTGTCGGTGATGATTTTTATGTAGGATACCAAAGTGACATATGATGTGTTGTTAGATGAAATTAGTGATTTGTTTTCTATAGATTAAGTTAAGAGAATACCTTCAGCCCATTTTCTAAAGTATTCGTGAGTGTGATGATAGAATGATGTTGTTGTGACGAGTGAGGATTGATAGTGCTAATGAGGTCTAACCCCATTGTGGGAAAGACAATAAGTCTTGAGATGGTTATAAGGATTGACTGGGGATGTGAGTGAGATTTTAATGTTGTTGAAATTTGACACATTTCTTGACATATGCGTAATAATCTTCATTGATGGTAGGCTAGTAATATCTAAGTTTGAGTACACACTTGACGACGGTGCCATTGAAATGTCCGCCACATATACCATTGATTTTTTTATTACATTGATAAATTCCCTTGACTTTATTGATGAAAATATGTGTGTATCCATAAATTTATAAGATTTGAACACCTAATATGATTTTATTTTGAATAACCATTATTAAAGCTTCATATTCAGCCATGTTATTATTACATTTGAAGTTAAGTTTGAATGATAAAGAGATATGAATCTCTGAAGGAGGTATGATGAAAATACTATCCCCTCCCCTTATTTGCATTTATATCCATCGAAGAAGAGGGTCATTTTATCATGAGTGTAATCTTGATCATCGAACATGTTGATAGACTCATCGAAATTATTCGTGAAGTGGTAGATTGTCTGCAAGAGGAGCTTTGGTGAGCTGATCAGCGATAGCTTGTCCTTTAATAGATTTTTGTGATATAAATTCTAGATCAAACTTGGTCATGAGCATGAGCCACCAAGTGATGCGATCACTATGATATGGTTTAGAATGCATGGTTTTGAGAAGGTTAAAACTAGTAACCACGTAAGTCTTATGATTGAGTAGATAGTGACGTAGTTTAGAAATTACAAAATATAAGGTACAATGTAATTTTTTGGCTTTGATATAATGGGTTTCATAATTATGGAGAGTATGAATTCGTAAAAATGGCCTACTTGCAACCCTATTCATATCGATGAGTGAGCATGGAACCCGAGTAATCTATAGTGGAGATAGGAAGGTAAAATGACTCTCCCTCATGAGGAGGTGTGAGTACAAGTGGTGATAAGAGATATTTTTGAGCTCATCAAAGGATTTCTCATAATTAAGATCCCATCTGAAGTCTACATATTTATGAAGGAGATGATGAAAAGTTTGATAATGGTTTTAGATATGTGATATAAAGCATTGGATAGACTAGATCTTACGTTGGACACTACACAATTGTTTAAGATTTGATGGAGGGGCCTTTCGATTATAGATTTAATTTTAGTGGGATCTAATTTAATGCCCCGAGATAGACATGATGAACCCTAAAAGTTTTCTAGTGAGAACACCAATCACACATTTTGTGAGGTTAAGGTGGAGGAAATATTGAATGAGTCAAGTGAATATTGAGTCAAGGACAATGAGATGACCCCTACATTTTTTTATATTTTCCTAAGAGATCATCAACGTAGTCTTCTCCAGTTTTGTTGATAAGGTCATGAAAGATATATGTCTTAACATGTTGATAAGTGGATCCTACATTTTTGAGTCCAAAGGGAATTACGTGGTAGAAAAAGATTCCCCAAGGGGTAATGAAGGATGTTTTTGTTGATCTTCATCATGATGAGGATTTTATTATAACTAGAGAAGTCATCCATTAATGAAATCATCTTATGGTCTCATTGTTAAATTGATGAGGTTATCAATTTTTAGAAGAGGAAAATTATCTTTAGGACAAGTGAGGATAAGATTGTGAAATTCAGTTCATATGCGTAACTTTCCTAAGGCTTTGGTTATAGGTACAATTTTATAAACCCATTTTGGATAGTCAATGGGTATGATAAAATAAGCAGAGAGAAAATATTGTAACTCCTCTTTAATGAGAAGAGCTATGCGATAGTGCATCCTATGTAACTTTTATTTTATCATTTTAGCATTGGGGTAGGTGAAAATATTGTGTATATGAAAATGTTGGGATCGATACATGATGTATCACTATATGACCAAGATTAGGCTTGACTATATTTAGATAGAAAGTTTTGAAATCCTTTAAATCCTGTGGATTTAAGGATTGAATGAGTTTAACTATGTGAGGTTTTTCGTAGTTCCTATGTTAATGTTGATAGTGGATTTTTCAAGAGTGTTGAGGTGTTAGGTAGAAAGAATTTATGAAGGAAATGGTCCTCTACCTCCATGTGAGAGAGGATTTCTTGATCATATTGAATTTAAGGAACATTAACGGTAATTGAATCCTCTTTGATCATTTCGAGACTAGATAAGTAGAAGTGTTTTAGTATCATGATTATTTTGATAAGTCAATGATCCTAGTGTAATAATAATGACTAAAATTTTTAGGAGGAATGTAAATGGTATCGTTGGTGTCCATAGGATCTTATTGCATGGATGAGGAATATAGTTCGATTCTACAATGGCTTAGGATGTGGGATGTGTAGATGATCCAAAAGTTGGGGATTCATATCCTAACCCATAGATTTCATATGATTTGAGATAATTTTGAATAGTAAGATCATGAATACCTTGTTTGTAATGACCAAAGCCAAATCCTTTCAAGACGCAGTGGTGAAGGTACATTTTTACGAAGGATTTCTTGTATAAGAATTTTAATTCAGATATGAATGGCATGGCATGATGTTGATAGGTAGGTTGTGAAGAGGGATAATCAATCCCTCCATAGATGAGATTCATTTTAGATGCAAGTGATGTAGGAGATGACATCTTTAACATTAGGTTCTTACATGTGTTGTTTATCCGGTCTTCCATATATATTTAGTGTCGAAGAAAACTAAGCATAAGGAGGAAATACTCCCCAAAGGACATAGGTTGCATGCCATTGTAAAAGGAAGATTCATCTATTTTTTTATACAATGAGATGGATGAGCTAGTAGATGCCTCATCGAGGATCGTGAGCTTTAATTGGAAATGAGTATTTCATTTAGATGACATGTCATGTTACAAGATCTTAAAAGGCTAGGACTAGGAGGAACTATAAAAAATTTACCCTCATTTTTCATACTTAAGTAATCGATGTAATTTTGATGGAATGCAACACATACCACGTATCCAAGGTCAACCTAATAATATTTTGTACGAGAACTCTCCTTCTACTAGATAGAATAGTTTAGGGAGGGTATTGACACCTACCTTAAGAGATAAGATGGATGGACCCAATGTAGGAGCGATTGTATCATTAAAACATAGAGTACGACTAGTGTTTGGCCGAAAATGGTATTCATTAATCAAAGTTGGTTAAAGTAGAATAATGATATGATATTGATTGTTGCACCATTTTCAATCATGACTCTTTTTACAAGGACATCATTAATTTTGGGTGTGATAAAAAGGAAATACCATGGTCTTCTCGGATATAATGATTGTAATTCATAAGTGTCAAAGGAGATAGCGGTGAAATTTTTGAGGGTATCTACTAAGTTTTTAAAGAGTTGTGGGTCATCTGAAGGAATTGTTATAGATTGGAGAGATTCAATCATGGATTTTTTGTGTGAGGGTGAGGTTTGAATCTATCTCAAAGGGACATCTTGACCAGAGCTTGATGTTTTTGTTTGATGACAACCATTTGCATTGTAGTAGTGGGTTATGTAGAAGGAGTAGTGAGGATGGTAATTTTCGCTTTGGGGGTGGAACTTGATTATATGATTCAAGGGTAAGAGGAATATAAACCTTGGTACTATTTTGTTCTAACGATTGAGGTTCATGGGTACATGCTTGGGTAGAAATACGAATTACATCAATTTTATTAGGAGGGGTTTCACAAGGAAACTCCTTAGTTGATATAGATGATGGTGTAGACGTATTGGTAACCATTTATCTTACGATATGTTTTTAGCTTCTCCAAATCGGTGGGAAGAAGAAATTTTTCTCTAAGATTTTTAATGGAAACATGAAGGGATTTACAATCTTCCACTATCCACAAAAGGATTCATAGTTATACCAAGAGGGATTCCAACCATAGGAGTTGGACGACTTAAGTAGAGGCAAAGTGTTATGAGGGACTAATGAATAATATTTTCAAGGGTTGATGCGTAGTAACCTTTTAAGGAAGATGTTGAGGAAGTGGAGTTTCATGTTTTTGATGGGTAGGGGTGATATTATATTTGGGACAGTTTGTTTGATAGTATTCCAAGGAATAAATTTTTGTTTGTGTGAGAATAATTGGTAATTTGGATGAGGGATGTGGCCCTAGGATGGAAGGATGGGATATTGGTCTTTGTGTGAGAGTAGGATGGTTATGATATATGATTGTAACCTTTTTAGATGGAGATGTGGTGGAATTTTAAATGTTACATGTGTGATGTTGAGATATAAAATAATCATATGATATTTTCACAAATTGTATAATAGGTTATTTTTGTGACATTTGTGAAGAGCTTGTGGACAGGGATGGATGAGGGAGAGTCGATGTGGATGAGGATGGATTTTTTTATGAAGGGTTGGGTGGGTACTATTGATTAAGAATTTGGTGTTCTTATGGCAGTACTTCTAGAAGATTCACGGTGAGGATTCAAGTGGTAGAAGCTACGATACCAAAAATTTCTCTTACTCATTGTGTTTATGGTATGATGGGCCTAGAGATGATTAGTTATTGGTTGAATAGTTGATGGAAAATGATTGATAAATCGTTTCTTAAAGAAATCAAAGTTTTGATTTTGAGGTGCATTAGGATTTTCCAAACGTAAATCAACTCTATCGATCAAATCTTAAAGGTCATTTCAGAATGAATAACAACTTTCAATATCGTGACTTTTGACCCTATGGTATTTGGAATAGTCATTGTCTTTATACCAAGTGGGTTTCAAAATGGATGTGTCGATAGGATGGATAGGTGGAAGAGTGATCATATTAGCAGCCAAAATTTAATAAAAAATACACTATGTGATTCACTAATAGGATTATAGTTACATTGAGGTTGAAAGCATTTAGTGATCAAACATTCTTTGGAGGTAGATTTGACAACCACTGCATTAGATGATGATTTAGACTTATCTTGACTAGAGGATGGTTTTGATGAGAATTTAGATTTTGGTTTCTTTGGTATAAGTTTGACTCTACCTTCTTTAAGAGCTCGAAGCTCAAGTTTGTGGGCCATCATACGGGCTTCGTAAAATTTTTGAAAGGATTGAATTCAAAATGTAGATGAGATATTTTTGGTTAAAAAACAAGAGAATAATTCAATCAACTCAACTTGTTGGATGGAAAATGATAATTGATTAATGATTCTCCTCCAAAAGATGATAAAGTCTACAATAGACTCATCTTCAAGTTGTTTGATCACATATAGGTCATGACGGTGATTTTAAGGGTGATATTGATTGAAAAGTGTTCAATGAAAAGTTGGGTGAGATAAGAAAACAATAAGAGTGATTACTATGGTATGTTGTTATAAAAGTCTAAGGCGAGGGATTACTAGAGACATGGGAAATTTCCTAAGCATCAAGTCTCAATCATGGGCTATAATGAAGATGGCATGATGGAAGGCCTATATATGTTGTTGGGGATCTTCCTTGTTATAAAATTTGAGTAACTTAGAAAGTTACCAATGAGGATGATAGTATTTATATGGGCCTGACAGATGAATAGGTTCATTGGGTATTTGTTCATTTAATAATGTATTCTTAGGACCCGTACAAACGGATTCAAGGCTTGATATTCTATTAATTAAAGGATTGTTGTCTCCTGAAAACTACTCTATGTTTTCATAGCCAAATTCAAATTTTTGATCTCATGCCCTTCGTTGGTGTTTAAGACAAGTCGAGATTCAAGAAATTAGCAAAAGTATTGCCCTCGGAGCATTTAAATATCTATTTTACTCGTTTTGAGAAATTCTCCATCTCCCGGTCTGTGCACAAAATATCCTCTTTACAATCTCCTTTGTGATCAAAATTGTTCACCTATTCTATGGCCTGGGTCATCAAATCATTGTTTTTCCTCCATGCCTCTGGTTTACGAAGGAAATTAAAAAATTGGACTCAAAATGATGAAGTTCTCTTCCTTTATGTATTTTTTCCACAGTCGGGATGACGGGTGTCTTTTCCCCATCAAATTTTGGCCCCAATGAATGCAAGTACATGGTCAGATCCTATTGGATGGGGAGGAATGGGTTTTTGGTGAACTTAACACTTTTGGTCACTTTTGCAAAAATGGTAAATTTGCCCCGCTGGACCCAAAAAGCCAAAATTGCTGATTGTAGAAAAAGTGGAAGTTTTGTCCCAAGTGCGCACGAGTTGATTGCGACACTTGGGACCCAAAAAGCCAAAATTTTTATTACAAAAAAGTGGAAGTTTTTGTCCACGGTTGCACAAGTTCAATTGGGAAACTTAGGACCCCAAAAGCTGAAATTTCCGATTGTGGAAAAAGTGGAAGCTTTTGTCCTAGGCTGCACAAGTTCAATTGGGACACTTGGGACCCAAAAAGTTGAATCGGCCAAAAAATTCAAAAGCATGAGAGCGGGCTGGCGGAGGAAATTGAGTTTTTGAGCCTTTTTCCAAAAAAGGTGAAAAGTTAAAAAGTGACCCACAACCCCGATTAGGCTTTAAAGGGAAAAATTCAAAGTTGAAGCCCGCAAGGAGAAAGTCAAAGGTGAAGCCGACGGTTGAAAATTAAAAGTGCACAAGCGGGTCATTGGGGATTTTTGTTTTGAGCCCCTTTGCAAAAAGGAAAAAATTTAAAAAGTGACCCATAGCCCCGATCAAGCTTTGAAGGGAAAAAATCAAAGTTGAAGCCTACAAGGAAAAATCAAAGGCGAAGCCTGCCATTGAAAATTCAAAGTAGGAAAGTGAAATGATGGAGAACTTTGAGTTTTTGAGCCTTTTCCAAAAAAGGTTAAAATGTTTAGAAAAGAGCCACAACCCCTGTCTCCAACTAGAACGTGCCACATGTCCTAGTCAAATCGGAGCAGTGGGTCGACAGAGAAATTGATTTTTAATCCTTTTTCCAAAAAAGGTTAAAATGTTGAGAAAAGGGTCGTGACCCCATTTCCAATCAGAAGGTGCCACGTGTCTAAGTTGAAAAGTCAAAGTGGGGGTGCGGGCCAATTTTTTCCAAATTGCCAAATCTCTAAAAAATATCAAAATGCAAAGGGCTTTCCCCGTAACCACTCCAATCCCTTCCTACCACATGGATGACCCGATTTCAAAGCTATAGAGCAAATCAAATGGTCTATATTTAAACTGGAAAATCAAATGTAACGGTTACTTTGCAAGATCTAGTTTTTAACCCGCCATGAGCATTTTCTTCACAACAAAGGAATTTGAAAAGGTGTCGAGGATTTGTAAATATTGTAACCATTTTGGAAAAGGATATAATGGCTTCTCGACATCATTCCAAGGGCTGGAAATTGATTTTTGAAAAGACCAGAGTGCTCTGTACCTAGAAAAGACAGAAAAAAATACCATATTTCTTCTATCTTCTTTCTCTCTAGAATTTCCTCCATTATCAAGCTATGTACAAACTCTTCTCAAGCTTCAATAATAAAAGAAGGAATTTTTGCCTCTTTGATTGAGGAATTAATTGGTACTTCATGCGACCAATAGTTTCATTCGGTGTTATAGCTTCTCCTGCAGATTTGTTTTTCTTCTTAATCTAAATGCATGTGAATGAAATTTCTAACTAATGTGTGTGGGCATCTGATATTGTACTCGCAACGTTAGTTTCTCCTACCTCCATTCTCACTCCCTTTCCCCTTCTCAGATAAAGTTCTTCTCTAGTGAGAAATTACTAGCTTTGCCACAGGGTCAGTGGAGTGCCCCTATTGATCTCTAGTCGAAAGGCCACTATTGAAATACATTTTTTCATGCATGCACATACGGAAGCTGCCTTTGTTCAAGTATAGGGACTTAGATTCCCATAGTGTTGGCTTGAAAACCACAAATTTTCCCACAAGACAAATTTTCTCTCTAACATTTTATGGTGCCCATTGTGGGGTAGATTTTGTAGCATCTCGCACTTTAAAATGACCTCAAGGTCATAAAATACAAAAATGGTTTCTATAAGAAAAGTTTTGGAGATTGAATAATCACATAGACTACATGGATGTAAATCATGGCTATTCTAGGAAATCCTCCTGTTGAGAGACCTGATTTACTCTTTCACATCCAAGAAGACATTGCTTCCAATCTAAGAGAAGCTATTTGGCATAAGAGACAAAGTGTCAATCAATACTTCATTTCCATAAGGATTCTAGACCTGGAAGAGGAACGTGTTGTCAAATTGGAAAGGTAGAGACAAATTCTAGCACCCTAGAGAAGAGCGTAAACTTTCAAGTTGGATGATAGAAGATACACCCAGAAACAAAGACAAGGAGGATAAAACAACCCCATTTTTTAAGAAATTCAAAGAAGACAAGAGCTGCTCAGAATTCAGGGGCCTCCCTTTCATCAAGCAACCAATCCACGTTGAGAACTCCGAGTGTTACTAATCCTTTGGATAGTAAATTTCCATACATCAACGAGAACCTTGATGATTTCACTGACGAAGAAACCGAAGAAGAAGTTAGAGAAAGATAAGAAAGAGAAGAAGAGGAAATAAGGGCTCAACTTGAAGAAATCAAAAGACTTTAGGCTGAGATAGATGAGAGAGCAGCAACAAAGGCCGTAGCTTTAGAAAGGTGGGAAGCTAGAAATAGAAATAGAATAAGGGATTGTGATGCCCGTAGGCCTAATGTACCATGGGGAGGAAATCTTGGTCTAGTTGCTCTTCTACCACCACTTCATGACCTCTTAAGAGGCTCAAGAAAGAACTTCCCAAAATTCAAAGGGATGGTTATCACTCCTTGAAAAAAATGTTGACCTTCATCACTACTTGTGGAGTGTTGGGAGTTGAAGATGAATATGTTTCAGTTAGACTCTTTATCGAGTCACTCCAAGAAAAATATGCTAAATGATTCTACATGTTGCCCCTAAGATCTGGTCACATGCTTTGGGAAGATATAAGAAGTGCTTTTGAACATAGGTTCAAGAGCATAGAAGATTGTCAGGATTTTCTGGTCCAATTGGTTTAGATGAAGAAGGATACCTATAAATCAATGAGAGATTTTGTAGCAAGGTATGATAGGTTGACAAGAAGGATCCCAAAATATGTGATACCCTCTAAAAACAAATTAGAAAGGTTCTTCATTAGTGTGTTTCAATCATAATTTGGTTTCTTCCTTAGAAGAGCCCAACCAATAACATTGAGAGAAGCTAAAGACTTTGTAATTTAGAATGATGATTATCTAATTCTTTCTGGAAAAGTGAAAGGACCAAATGGGAATAAAAAGGTCGAGTTCAAATTCGAATCACCACTCGATCCAATGTTCCAAAAAATGGCAAATGACCTAGTTGTAATGAAGAAGCATATGTCACAAATCACAATGAGGAATTATCTAAGGACACCAAATCCTCCTGATAGACCAAGAATTGATCCACCTCCTTGTAGGCTTACTCTTGAAGCACCACCAGTCAATGCTATCTGTGACACTAGGGAATTAGAAGAAGGAATAGACATTGAGGAAACTGAAGAATAAAGCATGGATGACTATGAAAACTATCTTGAAATTGAAGAGGTTGGCATGCACAATGGCCTGATTGAATATGTTGATGACGAGGAGGAAGGTGATGAAGAAGATCCAAGTTTTTCATGTGTTGTTTTCACTCGTACATAGTGTAAGAATGGTGTCTCAACCTCAATATTTGTAACTAAGAGTAGGAAGAATAAAGAAGATATATCTTCAAAGCCTCCACTAAACAAGATCATCGGCAAGAGGATCACCATTACCACCTTCCATGGAATCCGATAGAGACAAATAAGACTCACTAGTTGTGAAGGATCACACTGTTGTTGCCAATTAATTAATTTATATGATTCTTCTCCCAAGTAAAAATTTAATATCAATTCTCTTCTAAATTTTGTTTATGCAAAAACATCTAAATTTCAATCAACGGCTACACCCCATCTCCTTCCAAGCCAATTGCTACATTTGAAAAGGATAAACCAACACATAAAGTAACAAAACCTATGTCATTTAAATCCTCTCCCACCTTTGCTGGAAACTATCCCTCATCTACCATAACTCCTTTTGAATTTGTGGAGCATGCAAGAAAAACTAGAGTTCACTCTCTGAGATTGAATACCTACAAACACATCACCCAATTTGTGATTCATCAAGGGATTTCGTGGTAGTAACCCTTTTCTTCAAGCCCAATATCTAAAGGCCTATTACCCACACCATCCATAACACCTTCTCAAAACATGTTAGCTCTCAGTGCCTCCACCACCAACAAGGTTGAGCCTTTTTACCTGTCACTTCTCATCAAAGGTTTCCAGCTGAATAATTGTATTATAGATTCTAGATCCTCGATGTTAGAAAAAGTTGTAAATTCTCTTGGCCTCATTTTGACCCGGTGAATGACACATGCTACTCAATGGAATCCAAAAGTTCCATTGGTGGGAAGGATTAAGGATGCTCAGGTTACGCTAGTTGATTACCCTAACAAGAAGATACTCTTGACCATTTTGGTGGTAAATATCCCAACATATTTTGGTATGTTGTTGAGTAGAAGTTTTTATAGAGATATAGGTGGAGAAATAAAAATGGATTGGTCATTTGTAACTATCCTGAAAGAAAGGAGAAATGAAGAAGTTGTCGGTTAGGAAAATGAAATTCATAGTAAGGAAATCGATGATCCAAGAGCTAACATCCTTTTTAATATTGTGGGCTAGAAACTACTTCCTTACATAAAAAAGGAAGAGAACCTACCACTCCTCAAGGAGGAAGAAGAAGATCAGATCTGGAAAATAGAGATTGATGGAAGTCATTCCATAACAGGTTCAGAGTTGTATTATTATATTGTCCCTCAATGAGGTATATCCTTTTGCCTACAAGCTGAAATTTGATAATACAATCAATGCAATAGAGTATGAAGCATTTATCCTAGGCATGAATGTAGCAGAGGACATGGGAATCAAGAAGATGAGATGCAAAGGTGATGTTGAGATTGTGGTGAAGCAGCTCTGCCAACAATATCAGGTGAAAAATCCAAGGCTCGGGCACTATAGAAACAGAGTGTGGGACTGCATTGAATTATTTGATGCATTCTCCATTGAAGCTAGCCCTAGGGAGAAGAATGAAAAGGATGATTCTCTAGCAATTTTAGCTTCCTTAGTGTCATCCTTATTTTGGAAATGATAAAGCAACCATTGAGATAGTGTTCGGACTCCAACATACCGCACAATGTAAATCACTGAAAGTCTTTAATGATGACAATCGATCCTAGCCTTCATAGAACAAAGGGATAACTTCAATAATCTGATCTTTGAAGGAAGTGAAAACCCACACCGTTAATCAATCCCCAAAGAAGAGAAGGAAGGAATTGAGGTAATTGATGAAGAGGAGTAATCAAACTGAAAGGAAACAAAATCCCCAAAGGCCTAGTTTTTGGAATATTTCTTTGACAAGTATGACATGTTTTTCAAGATAAAAAAAAATAGGCTTCTTGGTGTCCATCTGATTTTGATCAAGAAAAAATGGCACTTCGAGAATCCAAGGATGGTTAACATTTAATAAATGTTTCTCACCAAAAGAGAAGAGAAAGTTTATTGCTCTACTAAAAAAGTACTCATATTTCTTAGCCTACTCCTATGATGAACTTAAATCTTTTCAAACAAAGGAAATGCATCAATCCATTCCTTTGAAGCAAGGAGCTAAGCCCTTGGAAAAAAATAAAGGTGCTAAAATCCAAATATTGCCAATGTTATAAAGGAAGAGGTAGCAAATATGCTCAATGCTAGAATCATTTTCCCCATCCACCATTCAACATGGGTGGCTAACATTGTGCCAGTAAAGAAGAAGAACGAGGGAAATAAGGATTTTTGTAGACTTCCAAAATATAAATCAGGCATCTCTCAGGACAACTACCCTCTTCCAATCATGGATCATATTTTTCAAGCAGTCATTGGATGTGAGATGCTCTCTTTGCTTGATGGATTCTCGAGTAAAACTAAATCAAGGTGGCGAAGAGGATTGCAACAAAACAAACTTCATAACACCTTAGGAACTTTTTCCTACAAAGGTGGAATGGCTTTTGGTTTGATCAATACTTTGGAGCTACTTTCACAAGAGAAATGGACTTGGCCTTCAAATATTTGAAAGATTGCATTGTCATTTACTTTGATGACCTCACGGTTTTTTCAAAGAAGAGGGGAGATCATATCTGTCATTTGGAGTAATTCCTTGCAAGGTGTAGGAAACATGGCATTTCTCTAAATCCAAAGAAGTGCATTTTTAGATTCAGAGAAGGTAAGTTGCTAGGACACATTGTGAACAAACATGGATAAAACATTGATCTTGAGAGGGTCGAGCTATCCAAACACTAGCCTTACCAACCAACAAGAAGGGAGTTCATTCATTTTTTGAAAGGTAAATTTCCTTCTTCATTTTTTGCTCGAGTTTTCTAAAGCTGACTAAGCATATAACTTCCATGATGAAACATCAAGAAAGTTTCATGTGGAATAAGGAAGGAAAAACAACATTTTAGGAGATCAAGAAATCCATTTCCAAAGCTCCAACTCTTGTATCCCAAGATTTCAACAAGGAGTTCATCATGTATTTCTATGCATCGAAACATACACTCTCTGTTGTCCTTATTCAGAAAAATGATGAAGGTTTAGAAGCACCCATTGATTTCATGAGCTAAAGTATAGCCAATTGAAGAAACATGCCTATGCGGTGGTCAAAGTTGTTAAAACTTTCAGATTCTACATTCTTAATTACCATACAAGTGGTGATGGTCCCCGAAGTGCAATCAAGTCCATTTTGACTCAACAAGATCCTGGAGCTAAGAGAAGAAGTTGGATTGCAAAGACCCAAGAGTATGACTCGGAGATTAGACCCTCTAATCTAGTCGGAGGAAATGGTTTGTGCAAGTGGATTTCTGAAGATGAAGCTCTCAAAGATCAACAGGGAGAAAAAGATGATGTTTTCTCAACCTGTTCAGGAGACAGTCCACAGTCACTCTTTGTCACCACTACTGATGAGTGGTATGCTGACATTGCTTACTATCTCACTTATGGATAATTCCCTCCTCATTTCAATTACAAACAAAGAAGGAAACTCAAGCTAAAGGTATCCAAGTTTGTGATCGGAATCATGCACTTTACTGAGAGGCCTAGATGGTTGTTTCCTCGGGTGTGTAGATAAGGAGCAAAAAGAAAAGATTCTCGGGGCATATCATGATCAAGCTTGTCGTGTACATTTCTCAGCGGTGGTCACCATAAACAAGATCCTCGAGAGGAGATATCATTGGCCCTCCATATTTTCATACATTCGGATTGGGTTTCCAAATGCAAAGAATGCCAATAATTGGTTGGAAATCCACAACTAGCCGCACCATTGCCACTCGGGCTGTGGTGATTGAAGAATCATTTCAGCTATGGGGGCTAGATTTCATTGGTGTTACGAATCCTCATTCTAGTGTAGGGAATACTTATGTATTCACTATAACTGATTACTTGCACTAAATGGGTGGAATCCATCCCAACCAAGCAAGCCAACTATGAAACAATCAAGACTTCATCAAGGAGAATATCATTATTCATTTTAGAATACCATAGAAAATTGTTGTAGACAATGCCACCTATTTCTCTTCCATAGAGCTCACAGATTTTTTTTATGGCTTTGGAATCTCCCTATCTCACACTTCTGACTACTACCCACAGGGAAATGGGAAAGATGAGTCAAGCAACAAGAGCATAGTGACCATTGTTTGCAAGTGGTAGATGAGAATCAAAGGAACTGCACAAGAAGTTATATGATGCATTGTAGGCTGATATGATCAATCCTAAGAAGGCAATAGGTATGTCACATTTAAAAATGTTGTATGGAGTTGAGGCGAGACCTCCCTCACAATTGAGATGCCAACTCTCAAGTTGTTGCAAGAAATAGAAGATGGTCAATATAAAAACTCCATTGACAAGAGGATCCTCTTCTGGAGAAGATGGAGGAAAGTAGATGCCAAGTGGTGGATAGAATTAAGGAGCATCAGTTTAAAGTGAATAATATCTTTGTGAAGAGGGAAATGCAAGAGAATTCAAGGTTGGAGAATTTTCCTTGCTATGGGACAAGAGAAGAGAACCAAAGGGAAGCCATGAAAATTTTGATTCATTATGGCTCTGCCCATTCCAAATTCATGGAACTTATGGTGATAATGTTTTTATCCTCTCATACTTGGATGGAATGCCATTGGAATTACCTCGAAGTGGGAAATACTTGAAATTATATCATCGGAAAAGTAGGTTTTCCCCCTTGTACCATAGGTGATTTACGTAGGTGTGTTTTTCCCTTTTTTGTTGTGTGGTTCTGGTTTTGTTTCATTTGGTTTTATTGTGTGTGGTTTGGCTTGTGTGTTTCCTCCTTCTTCCATTATTTCTCAAATTGTACATGACTCTACAAGGCCCAATGGATAACGAATCGTCAACATAATATGTTTTGAAACTTGAGATTTTAGATCCTCATGTCGTGACGTTAGCCATGCCCGAGTTCACCACCATGTCCCCAAGCGAGCCATTTGGTTTCTCCCAAAAACTACTCTACATTTTCATAGCCAAATTAAAAAAATTTGAGCTCCTACCCTTCATTGGTGTTTAATCCAAGTGAGAGATTGAATAAATTAGCAAAAGTCGTGCCTTGGAGTTGTTTAAATCTCTCTTTTTCTCTTTTGAGAAATTATCCATCTCCCGGTCTGTGCACAAAATATCCTCTTTATAATATCCTTTATGATTGAAATTGTTCACTTATTTTATGGCACAGGGTCCTCAAATAAATTTTTTTCCTCCATGCCTCCTGGTTCATGAGGGAAATTCAAAAATTGGACTCAAAATGATGAAGTTCTCTTCCTCTATGTATTTTTCCATAGTCAGGATGACGAGTGTCTTTTCCCCATCAAATTTTTGCCCCAATGAATGTAGGTACGTGGTTAGATCCTATTGGATGGGGAGGAATGGGTTTTTGGTGAACTTAACACTTTTGGTCACTTTTGGCAAAAATGGTAAATTTTCCCTATGGACCCGAAAAGCTGAAATTTCGATTGTGGAAAAAGTGGAAGTTTTTGTCCCAGGCTGCACAAGTTCAATTGGGACACTTGGGACCCGAAAAGCCAAAATTTCTGATTGCGGAAAAAGTGGAAGTTTTTGTCCCGAGGATACAAAAAGTTCAATTGGGAAACTTATGACCGAAAAGTTGAATCAATAGAAAAATTCAAAACCTTGAGAATGGGTTGGTAGAGGAAATTGATTTTTTTAGCCTTTTTCCAAAAAAGGTGAAAAGTTAAAAAGTGATCCATAGCCTCAATCAGGTTTTAAAGGGAAAAAATCAAATTTGAATCCCATAGGAGAAATTCAAAGGTGAAGCACTGTGGTTAAAAATTCAAAGCGAGATGAGCGGGTCATCTGGGGATTTGTGTTTTTAAGCCCCTTTGCAAAAGGTGAAAAGTTAAAAAGTGACCCATAGCCCTAATCAAGCTTTGAAGGAAAAAGACAAAGTTAAAGCCCGTAGGAGAAAGTCAAATGTGAATCCCGCCATTGAAAAGTCAAAGCAAGAGAGTGGAACGGTAGAGAACTTTACATTTTTAGGCTTTTTCCAAAAAAAAATTATATGTTTAGAAAGATCCGCGATCCCATCTCTAACTAGAACATGCCATGTGTCATATTCAAATCAGAGCAATGGGCCAGAGAGAAATTGAGTTTTTGAGACTTTTTCCAAAAAAGGTTAAAATGTTGAGAAAAGGGCTGCGATCCCATTTCCAATTAGAAGGTGCCACATGTCTAAGTTGAAAAGTCAAAGTAGGGGTGTGGGCCAATTTTTCTAAAATTCCAAATCTCTAAAAATCTCAAAATACAAAGGGCTTTCCATTGTAGCCACTCCAATCCCTTCCTTCCACATGGACGACACCTGATTTCAAAGCTATAGGATCAAATCAAATGGTTTGTATTTAAACTAGCAAATTGAATGTAACAGATTTCTTTGCAAGATCTGATTTTTAACCTGCCATGAGTGTTTTATTCACAACAAAGGAATTTGAAAAGGTGTCGAGGATTTGTAAATATTGTAGCCATTTTGGAAAATGATATAATGGCTTCTTGATGTCATTAAAAGGGCAATTAATTTTGAAAAGACCAAAGTGCTCTGTACCTAGAAAAGACAGAAAAATGCCATATTTCTTCTATCTACTTTCTCTCTCAAATTTCCTCCATTCTCAATCTATGTACAAACTCTGCTCAAGCTTTAATAATAAAATAAGGATTTTTTTCCTCTTTGATAAAGGAATTAATTGGTACTTTATGACCAATGAGTTTCATTCGATCTTGTAGCTTCTCCTACGGATTTGTTTTTCTTATGACTATAAATGCATTTGAATGAAATTTCTAACTAATGTGTGTGGGCATCTAATATTCTACTCACAACATTAGTTTCTCCTACCTCCATTCTCACTCACTTTCCCCTTCTCGGACAAATTTCTTCTCTAGTGAGGAATTTATAGCTTTGTCACAAGGTCGGTGGAGTGCCCCGTTGGATCTCTAGTCAAAAGGCCACCATTGAAATCCATTTTTTCACATATGCACATATAGAAGCTACACCGTTCAAGTAGAGGACTTAGATTCCCATAGCATTGGCTTGAAAATCACAAATTTTCCCATGAGACAAATTTTCTCACCAACAAGCCTATAAGGGGTCTATTTGTAGTTGTTTTTGTGTAGCGGATGAGGATGAACCAATATAATTATATGAGAGTTGGTTAGGTTATTAATATGGTTGATATTGTTAGGGGATATTCTCGCTAAAAGGAAATGATCTTATGAGGAAGGATTATAGGGATATTATAGGTTTTGTTGTGAAACCAATAGTGGCGAGGGTTGAATATATTGATATTGGATTGGCATGGATGTGTTAAGGAGGGGTTGTGATTGTTGTGGTACACATTGAAAGGGAAAAAATATATGAATGAGAGGTTGTGGTTTTTGTGGAATATGTTAGAATGGAATTGAAGAATAAATGAGGGCTTGAGATTGTTACGGTATGGATTGAGAAAAAGTGGGAATAGTAGATGATTGTTGAGAGGATGGAAGAATGATAGAAATAGATCTGGAATTAATACATTGAGTTGATGTTGGGATGGACATAACTATGTTTTGAACAATGGATGTAGGTTTTTGAGATGAGGTGGGATGAACTACACTTGATGGGATAGTTATGGAGCTTACGGGAGGATTTTTTTGGTAGAGGAGAATAAAATACTCGATGTAGGTGATGATGGGTTAATATTGTTCGAGGTGGGGTGGAGCCCGATGAAAGGTCTATTGAGGATGTGGATTGTTGATTCTTTGGTATCCTAAGAGGAAACTATTTTAATATCAAAAGTAATGATAAGGGTTGACAACACAACAATGGATGTTTTTAATTAACTATTGATGGGATAAGGATATATCTATTGAATGACTGGTTCATGATTAGGATCAATGAGATGAGAGTAAGAACATAAGGGGTTGGGTACATAATGTTATGGTTCGGTGTGTGTGGTTCGAGGTGAACACCCCAAGTAACAAGATATGCATTGAGAGAAATGGGGTTTGAATCTAAGATTTTAGAGAATACATGATCCCATTATCATAAAAACATGGTTGTTCTTGATCTTGTATTTAGGGTGATAAAGTAGATCGTCATTAATTTAGTAAAAATGAGGCTTCTTCGATGTGTGTTTGAATATTTTCGATAGATTGATAAAGATTTTTGGCCATGTTTTCTAAATTTTGGATATGGGATTGTTGTTTACTAATAACCATGGGAGAAAACAATCACCTATACTAAAAAAATTAAATTGATTGATTACAAGCAACAAACAAATCACATAGAAGAATTTTTATTATCTTGATTAATTTAGAAGAAAAATGAAATGTGTAAAATGGTTGATAGGGTCCTAGGAAATGGTTATCTAATGACAGCTTTCAATAATTTTTAATGTTGGATTCATAGATATACTTAAAGGTACGTGAGGTTTGAATCTATGTTGGTGTTAGTACATAACATGGTATTGGGGCCTACCCCTCACTTCATGGTCCCACAACAATAAGGGAGTTGGGTGCTTAGCCAATATATCGACAACGAATATTTTATACTTGGATAGAACAATTAATCTTCTTTCTTCTTGGTGATAAAATCCAAGCGAGGTCCACTTAGGAATATTTTGATGCAAGTTGTGTTTGAAGTGATTTAGTTGTGTGTGGAAGAAATTAAGTGAATGCAATATATTAATCCCTTAATTAAGCTATGTGATCGAGATAGGATGAAAGGTTATTTTTAAACCCAAAATAATGATTTATTTCGATGATAACAACAAGAAAAAGTGAAAATTTAAAAATAAAAAGAACAAAAGAAAACACACATGCAAAACACTTCCTTTTTTAAATTTTAAATTTTTGATATTTTTAGCGTAGCTTCTGAGTGTATCAAGAAAAAATCCCCAGAGAAAAAATCAGCAATGGTTAGAAGAAAATAGAAGACAAAAAAATAAAAATATATATGTTTGAGGTCAACTAACTAGGCAATTAGAAATAATCCACATAAATCATTGACAATTCATACGAGATCACTAGCGATTCAATTGGATCATTAGAGATTGTGAAGAAGAAAACCTAATGACGAAAGTTAATTAATTTTGAAAAGAAATAAAAGGGATGTTGTCCCACGGACGTGCGAGAATGTACCAGAGAATTTTTTCTTTTTAACTTTAAGTTAATGAAGTGAAATAAAAAAATAGAATGACTTCAAAAGATGGTGGAGTTTATCATTACCCACGATGATGGATGCTACAAATTGATGGATGAGATATCCTTCCTTCTTTCCCTATTGTCGAGAACTTGCAGTCAAATACACTAAACCAAAATAGAATACATAAATGGGTAAATGAGTTACTTGGCAAAAGATGATTCTAGGAATCCAATGGGACTTCCTTGGAGGATGTCAACTCACTTTATAACAATTAAGTGAATTGATAAAGATAATTATAAAGATAATGATAGATAAATGCAGTATATGAGAAGCTCTAAAACTCAAGGTTAAAGGGTAAGTCTTGTGTAGCTTCAAAGGTGGCCCAGAAAGGGCGGATGCAATCTAAATAGACTCAAAGTAATTATACCAAAACTTCCTAGTTTCTTGCTCGATCTCATGAAGGAATTAAAACTAATCTTCAATGTCTTCTTTTTCAACGACAAATCGTATTGCACACATGTTAATTTGTTGAGGATGTTGTATTATTCCCAAAATAAGGGTTGTTGGACTATAGGAAGGTCATAAATTCTGTGGTTGATTTTAATGGCTAGGAACTACCATCTAAGAGAAATCCCTGCTTGGAAAGAATAGGTTAAAGACAAAAGATTGAAAAAAGTTAAGATAAAGATGATAAATCGAAAAAGGTTTAAGTTTTTATAGGGATCACTAGTGATTGGGACGATCGATGATGATTCTAGTAATCATTGGAGATTCTTGCTAAATTGTTAAATGTGCTAAGAATGACAAACAAAGCTTCAAAATGATAGTTTTTGATGATTTTTAATGTTTAGATGAACTGTAAATGATAAAATAAAGCGTAGGAATACCTCTCCAGGATGTGAAAACAAGATAAAATATGCCTCAAATCATTCAATGGAATTGATTGAAGTCGATGTGCTAGTTTTTGTGTCTCCTAAGAGTTGACTAATGGGAAAAGCTATGAAAATATTGATTGGATGATTGCTAGAGATTGATGCTGAATATTGATGATCTCTAGAATGTACTAAATTCTCTATGAATTCAAAAATGAAGTGTGGACACAAGAAGAGTATTTATGAAGATCCTTGAGAAAGGAGAAAAAACTCATATTTATAATTGTCGATGATTGGTTAGGATCATTGGTGATCCAATTATTTTAGGGAAAATTTATAGAAAGTGGTTAGAATCAATTCTAAACAAGGTTTTCAGGTATTTGATGAGGGTAAATGGTCAAAGGGAGGTTATGGACGAGGTGTGGAGGTTGATATGTGTTGATAAAATTGGATTAGATGGGTTTAAAATGGTTAGGATAGATTTGGAGTTGTTGGGTAGTATTTAAGAGAGGTAGGGTAAGTGCAGCAAGTTGGGGGACAATTAGGTGGACATCAAATCCTGAATTTTACATCAAAAATAGGAGAACATCAAATTTAGTCTTCCGCGGACTTTAACCATGCCAAAAAGTCAAAAATATGTCATAAAAATGGTACCATCGCATAGGGGAGACTGTTAACTTTGTATAAATATTGATTTTAAATTGAATAGAATAGGATAAATATCATTTTATAATTTTTTACTAATAGTAGGTCTTTAAGACACTTTTTCCCGTGAATGTTTATGTCTACGTTTAAGACAAAGAATTTTTGTTTCACTTATTAGAATGTGATAAAACTTATACCATCCCAACTTTGGTGAAATTATATACATGTTCAAAAAAAAAAATTATTTGATTTCAATATTTTTTGATGAAATTATGGTGGGCAAACGGAAAGTGCTCTATTTTCTTTATGTTTTCGGACCACTTTCACGAAAAAAAAAAAAAAAGAAAATATTGCTCAAAAACACAAAATAAAATCTATCCCAAGATAGATAGCGGTATATAACTTCTCACCAAAGGAAAAAAATATATATCAATTTTTGGTCATCCAAATCGTGGGCAAATAGACTACAATCTTATAGGTGTTTTAAAAAAAACCAAGTCATTGAATTTTGAGTGTTTAATATAGCTAAACTTGTCCAATTTTTAAAAATTAGTAGTTTAGAAACTAGATTCCGGATGCTACGATTCATATTCATATATTTTTTCTAATTTTGAGTGTATACATTGCTAATAATCCCTACAAGTTGATATTATGTTGTTATTTGCAATATAGACGTCCACTTATGACCCCTTTTTGTCCCCCAACTTGCTGCACTTACCCGATAAAGTAGGATTTTACTGAGTGTAAAATTTTATTTATGGGTGTGGGATAACATTTACATAGATTAAATATTGTGGGGGATATAACTTAGGATATGGGTTTGATATATTATTTTAATTGATGTTTCTGGGGACTCGGTAGCTTACGTAGGTAGGGAAATTATCAATGTTAATTTTAGGTGTCTACACACCCTTCTAAAATGGGTGATGGGAGATCAAAACATGAGGGATTTCCAAGAAAGGATGAAAATATTCATACGATGATCATTAAAGGAAAAAAATATTGGTGGGGCTAAATATTTAGCAATAACTTGTACCACCGGTTGTTGCAGTGTGTATCTCAAAGAAGGTTTTCATGACTTCTTACTTGGTTTATCTTTTTGCTAGCTCGTGTAAATTCAAGGGGCTAGCACTCATACATAATATCTCACCCAAGGCTCCAAATTTTGAGAGACATCTCGTAGTTGGTATTAAAGGAAATCAATAGTAACTTCACTCGTGTGAATGATAAATTCACAATGTACATCATAAGGACTCGGAAGGTAAAATGAATTCAAGGATGTCACCAAAAATGACTTCCTTGATAAAAATATATGGCTCATTCTTCATATAGTTCTCTTCTTTTCCATATATCTAGGTTTTGGTTGCAACCATGCTCCACTAAGGTTACCTCGGTACCTCGGTGATCAAATAGCACTATTTGAGATTTGCGAGTAATTTGGTGTAAGTACATAGTAAACTCAAAAACCATAAAAGGAATTCCATCTCCTTCCTTATCTCACTATCGATCTTCACCATGCGTAAAATTACTAATGATGAGTTTCACTGGAAGCGGCCTTCGCTCCCTTAATATTTTATTCATACACTTCGAGGATTGATTTCGACATCGAGAATGGATCCATATACATTCAATCTTAGGATTCACATAGTGTCACACATACTAGGCCAATCACACAAATGACTTCAATTTCAAGGAAAGAGATTACGTGAGGATGATCACCGGAGAGATGAATAATTACAAGTTTTCTTGGTATGAATAAGGAATTCAAGATGATGGTATGGAGCTATATGATCCATAGTATAAGGAAGTGAATGCTTATCCTAATTTGTCGATGAATTAGAGTTTGGGTGAGTCGGGTGACATTGCTAAGAGGAAAGCGGTGGTGATTAGAAGAACAAGATAATGTTTTCAAAAGAATAAGGAAACCTCCCTTACATCGGAAGTTTCCCAGACTCCGAGATAGGCCGTGTATCATTTATCACCAAGAGTCGTGGAGGTAACTTTCAAATTGGGCTCTGCTGAGGAGGAATCTCAAAGTATAAGATCATAGAGTTGGGAGTACCCTACTATGAGAGGTCACACAAAAATATCCAAGTAATAAAATAACCCATAGTAGAGGCACAATTTGAAGAGGAAAATCTAGTCTATATTCTAGTTCCTAAACTTTGCTAGGAGGTTCCACTTTCTTTATTGTCACTCCTCATCCTTCAAAATAAAATCCTTCCACTCGAGCAAGAGATGACAAGTGTAATAGTTTTAGACCTAGAGGTAGGTAAGATTATCTCTTAAATGAAGGAAATGATTGAAAAGGAGACTCGTACAATCTAACAAGTCACAATTCCCGATCTATTAGCAATAATGTTGTTGGCCATGGGAAATAAGAATAAATTTTCTCAAGAAACCTCTCATTTTTCTAATGGCACTATAGGTGAATAGTATGTTAAAGTGGTCTCGACATAAGGTAATCAAGCTGTTGTCAAAAATTCTCCCCCCCCCTAAGGTAATTTTGATAACAGATTGATTCAGGGCCCAAAATCATGTTTTGGGGTCCCCTCAGCCTCTTTCCAACCCTCTTGTTCAAGAAGAAAAGAGCAAGTTCTAAGAAATGGAAGAAATACTAAAAACAAGCTTGGGGCAGAAAAAATCATGAAAGTTGGCTAAGTCCTAGTCCAGGTGGTCCTTGGGACAGTTGGGACGTCGGGGCGTGAACCAGCCGAAAATCCTCCAGGTGGCCCAGGCAGCACTTGGGACAATTGGGACATCGGGCCTACGCGCGGGGCGCGAAAAGCCGAAACAGGCAAAGGAGGAGAAATTTGCCTAACTCTTCATTTCGTATAGTTAGGGACATCAGGACAAGAATATGTGGAGGACGCGAATCAGCCGGTTCGGCCGAAATGGGGAACTTTTTCACTAGGACAATTGGGACAAAGGGACATGTGGGGCGTGGATAGCCGAAGGAGCCAAAAGCCAATCAATGCATGCCACGTGTCCCAAGTGGCGGGCGCGGAGGAAAAGTGAAAAATGTTCCAAAATCACAAAAAAGTCAAAATTTTCAAGGAAAACCCACGGGACAGGGAAGGAGAGAGAATTACGCATCCAATCAGCGCTTGACACGTGTCGTCCAAGTGGCGAGTGCGGGAAAAATTCAAAATCCGTTTTAGCCTGCTTTGTTTCCCCTAAATCTTCGAGACCCCCATATCTTTCGATCCAAAGCTCGAATTTGCACGTTCTTTATATCAATGAAAAGCTGTTGAAATTATCTACATGATTCCAGGGGTCAATCTTGAATTTTGGTTCAGTTTGGAGAGAGAAAATTAGGAAACATTTTTGACGTGTGGTAATAGGCATGTATGATGTTTCAACAACCAGCTTTAATACAACAGACACACTCGCCGTTCGTAGATAGTCCGCCATTTTGCCAGGATTCTCACCCACCGCCATAATGAGATAAACTAAATGTGACCTAGAAGTGGTTGGGGTAGATCTAACTTTCCTCTCTCTTCCCTCTCTCATTCTTCCTATATATTGTAAAGAGGGGCTTCTTTACGGGGTTGATGATTACAAGTTGTTCATCTTTTCGGTTCTGCCCTCCCTTCTTTTCTTCTCTAGTGTTGAAAATGGAGTTCAAACCTCCTCCCTTTCTCTCGTAATGGTGTTTTTTTCCTTTTATTATTGAAATGATGTTCTCATGTACAAACTTCCTCAAGCAACAAAATGTGTTTTTGATGCATCCGGTCCATCCTTGCTCGTTCTTTTCTTGTTTTCTTCTTGCCTCTCTTCTTCATTGCAGTATTTGTGCACCTTTGAATCTTCATTGCAGGTCCGAGCTATCTTCATGGAGTTTTGGGACATTTTCAGTGTGAAATCTATCCTTGGGCTCCGTGATGCATCTGTCCATCCTTCCCATTGCTCACCTCTCCTTGTTCCACGGCAGTTTGATAGATGTTCAACATCCTTCTTCTCTCGGTGTATCACCGTTTTAGTATAGGCTTTTGCTGTTTTTCCCTTTTCTCTCTCTCTGTCTCCTTGGCATGGTTATATTAGGTTTAGATTAGCTTTCCCGCACTTTGGAATAACTTTTTAAGCGTAGTTTAGGAGCAAGAACCAGCCTTCTCTGGAGGTTCCTTTCTCATTTCGCAAGTCCCACACTTGGAGAAAGGTTTCAATGTTGTCGCAATCACACTGGATGCCCGAAGATCAACTTAGGCATGCTTGTACCTGATTTGCATCCGGGGTGCTTGTGATTTTGCATCAACACAAGCCACTTGAATAAATGACACTAGATGATTACAAAATGGGTATTATTCCTTTGTGCACGACCAATCATGAGGGAGATGAACATATGTTTCAAGAGTCTTCCACTCACCTCATTGTGAGGAATCAAGAATACAAAAATAATATTGATCATTTGGAAGATCAAGTACAAACACTCTCCTCATACATGTAGCATATGAGATACCTTATTACTTCATTAATCCCAATTAAAGAAGTGGTTCTAATAAACAAAATTGATTTGAAGTCCATTCAAAGAACCGAGGAGTTCATTGATCGGGATGATAAAAATAAAGTGGATGAGTACGATCATATAAAAAGGAAAAACATTAATTCCATAGGTAGTCTCACTATTAAAATACATGTGTGCATCTGCGGTAAAATTTCATAAGCTAAGGGAGGAATTAGAAAAGAAAAATAACATTGGGACCCGATTCATCCATTGGTAGTAGAGATGGGAGATACTACTCATATATTGATAAGAAATAAGATCTTTAGTGCCCCATCTGAGGACTTGTCACATGTGTTGGCAAGGAATCTTATAACCGTGTATAAAATCATAAATCGGATATCAATGAATTGGAATCAAATGAGGAATGGGCCTACAAGATGTAAGATTGTGTCAATAATATTATTTAGAATCTTGAATTGCTCATTATGGAAGAAAACACTATTACAAACAATTTTCTGCAACCATTTGAGGAGCATTTCAAGAAATAAGCTGCAGACCCATTGTCTTTCAATGAAAACACCTTGGAGTCTCTATCTAGGATTCAAGCCACCATTGCATTCATTGTAGAAAAACATCAGTCATGGTTCGAGAAATGCAAGGATATCAATGATGCTTCTGATGGTTGGACGGAATCCAAAAGTTGCATATATATCCCTCATGTGGATAAGGTTAAATCAGTGAGTGTCTCAATTCACCAAGGAGTTTAAGGGAGTTGAAATTTCTTGAATGTATCTTGGCAGATATTGGTTAGGTAGAAAGGTGAGATGGGTAGGAGCGACTTCTTCATCGAAATAATTCTCTCTCTCTTATTTCTCTCTCTTCTCTTCCTCCCCTTATTTCTCTCTCCTCCATGTTTTAATTCTTCGTTGGGGTTGCAATTTTTCATAATGCATTTATTTTAATTAAAAAGTGACTTTATGATTATAATGTAATAAGTTACCCTTATTTTATAAAAGGGGACTTAATATTTTCCTAAGAATGTAAAAAGTCATAAGTTGTGCAAAGGCATATGAAAGGTCATGTGGGGGGTAGACGAAGAGTCTCTTCTCTTTCTATAAATTGTAAAGGCATCCCTTTTCTAAAGGGTTGTCAATTTTGTGAGTTCATGAGAGAGTATTCCTTGTGAAGAAGCAAAAACTTACACTTCCTCTATTTTACCATCTATATGTTCTTTTCATTCTCATTATTGTTATCAATCTTTCTACAACATCAATGAAGAAAGGAGTTTGTTTCCTTTTTTGATGAGGAAGTTTTTAAGACTTAGTGTTCTAAACTCGGTCTCGTCTTGTTGCCATTTGTAAAATTATATTTATTCTAATCTATGTGTGTTGGAATTTTATGGTTAATGGTTGTAGGAATCTAATTTTCTACCTACAACATTAATCTCTCTCTTTTTCTCACTCACTTTCCCAATCTCATAACATTTTTTTCTCTAGCAAGTGATTTCTATCTTTTCCACAGTGGTCAATGGAGTGCCCCTATTGTATCCTTACCGTAAGGCCACCACAAAATCAAATTTCAAATATACATATAAACATAGAGCTATACCATTCAAGTAGATGGACTTAATTCCTAGAGCGTTGGCAAGATATTCACCGATATTTCCACCCGAAAAAATTATCTCTCCTATATTTTTTGATGCCCACTATGGGGTATATTTGGAAGAATCTGCACGCACCTAAAATACAATCACCATAAAATTCCAAAAAATTAAAAATTTGAAAAATTGGAAGTTGAAGAGTCACATGACTCCTATGTATCATAACGATGGGTATTCTAGGTAACCATCCTCTTCAAAGGACTTAATTATTATTCCATATTCAAGAAGACATCACTTCAGATTTAAGAGAAGCTATTTGGAATAATAGAGAGAGTTTCTCATAGTACTTTATATCCATAAGAGTATTCAATCTTGAATAACGTGTCATTGAATTGGAAAGAGAAAGAGAAATTCAAACACTAAAAATAAGAGGTTAAATATCCAAGTTGGCGATAGAATATATACTTAGTCATAAAGGAAATGATGACATAGTGACCCAATTTTTGAATAACTTCAAAGTGAAGGCATGAACTACTCATAAATTCAAGGTCTCCTTCATCATCCTGAAATTTCTTTGGATGGTAAACAAAGTGTTGTTAATCCATTAGACATTGAGTTTCCATATGTAAATGAAAATATTGAAGAATTCACTGATGTATAAACTAAATGAGAATCTTGATCAAGATAAGAAGATGAAGCAAGATTCGAGGCTGAGGTAAGAGTTGAAATTGAATAAATAAAAAAGAACTCAAGAAGAAGAGGATGCAAAATTTGTATCCTTAGTCGTAGTCAAAACAATATTTTAAGAAGAAGTTGAAGATGAAGTGGAAGACAAAGATAGACCTGTGCCAATTATACCATGGGGTAGGAATACTGCGGCCCAATGATACTTTTTTCAACCACTCCATGAGATACCAAGAGGATCGAGGAAAATATTTCCTAAGTTTATAGGAGATGGTTCCCAACTCCCTGAAGAACATGTAGCATCTTTCATCACCGCATGTAGTGTGTTGGGTGTCGAACATGAAGATGTATCTATTATATTATTCGTGGATTCATTACAAGAAAAGGTATCTGAATGGTTTTATCTCTTACTAGTAAGGTCTATCACTTGTTGGGATGATATAAGAACCAAATTTGAAGATATATTTAAATCTACGAATATTGTCAGATCTCTTGAATAAACTGGTATAGATGAAGAAGGATTCTACAAAATATATGAGAGAATTCATATCCAAATACAATTTGGTTAATGAGAATAATACACAGAAGATGTTGTGCCTTCAAATAATAACCTGAAGAGATTATTTATTAGTGCCCTACAACTTGAAGTTGGATTCTTCCTCAGAAGATCCCAACCTAGAGATTTAAAAGAAGCACAAGACTATGCCATTGAGAAAAAGATGATTTAATCCAATTTTACAAAGTAAATAATACCAATGGAAAGCAAAAGGGTAAAATTTATGAATCAATTCCCACCGATTCAATGATTCAAAAATGTTGAATGATACTGATTTCTATGAAAAATCAACTCTCCTAGATTAATATGCGGAATGTGCCAAAAAGACTAATCCTCCAAATAGATCAATAATAACTCCTCATCCTTGTAGGTTGGCCCTTGAATCACCACTAATCAACGAAACATGCGAAACGATGAAATAGAAGAATAAGAAGAGGTGGAATCACTAGAATAGAAGGAAGTAAATGAGGAAGGAAATATTCTTGAAATTAAAGAAGTTCATGGCAATACTCAAAATGGTCTCATTGAATATATCGAAGTAAGAGAAGATGAAAATGATGAGGAAGCTTCAAGCTTGTCATGTGCCATGTTCACTGTGCTTAGTATAAGAAAATAGCTTCATCTTTGACGGATCAAAGAAGACAAATAAATATGATCATCTTGTCAAAATCCCACATAAAAAAATCATTACAAGGGATCTCTGCTCCCACCATCAATGGATTCAAATAAGATAAACCAAATTTGTTAGAAAGAAAGAAACATTTTCCATGGAAGTTAAGTGCTCTGGTACCTTCCCAAGTTCAAAATGTATTTCTCAGAAGACCAACCCTTCACCCAATGATAGTCATGCTAAAACATCTAAGGCTCGGTCAAAATCAGCCACTCCCCCTCCTTCAAATCCCACTACCACGTCCACAAAAGATACTCTAGCTCTCAAGGTAGTGTTACCTTCATAATTTAAAGCATATACCATCCCTGGAATGTCATATCCACTCACCCTATCTTTATTTTAGTATGTTGAATGTGTGAATAAAACCAAAGTCCAAATCACGAGAGATGGAATATCTAAACACACCAGATTAGTTCAAAAGATTCATTGATCTTTGTCAAAAGTGGTAGTCTAAAGAATAATGCAACAAAACCCAATGCTAAGGCCTACTAAACATGCCATCTACACCCCCTTCATAGAATATAATGGAATTTAGTACATCCAAGAAAAAAATAAATTAGAACCCTTATACGTATCACTTCTAGTCATAGGTTACCAACCTAATAAATGTATTATAGATTCTGGAGCCTCTGATTATGTTATTCCCATCAAAGTAGTAAATACCTTAGGCATTACCTTGACTCATGAAAATGGATCTTTCTATGCTATAGAATCTAAATACGTACCATTGGTGGGTAGAATCAAAGATGCACAAATTTCCTTAGTTGAATTTCCGAGAGAATAAGGTATTACTCATGATCATGGTGGCTGATATTACAAAATCTTTTGGCATCCTATTAAGAAGAATATTTTGTAAAGACTTGAGTGGGGAGATTAAAATGGACTAGTCTTTCATGACCATTATAGTAAAGGGAGAGATGAAGAAAATGTTTCTAGTGTGTAAGAGGAAGTACATGGTCTAAAGGTCGGATGATCCAAGATCTAATATATTGTTCCAAGATAGTGGGATGGGGAATTATTTCCTCACATCTAAAAGGGATGAAAATATTCCTTTTCTCACCATGGATGAAGAAAAAAACTATAGAATATGGAGTTCAATGGAAGCCACTCAAGTGTAGGGTATGGAGTCGAGAATTGTCTTGAATTATCCATTTGGAAAGTCCCTCACTTTCTCATATAAGTTGCAATTAAAAAATAATAACAATACAGTGAATATGAGGATCTTCTCCTGGGATGTATTTCACTTGAGTCTATGGGCATCAAGAAGCTCAAGTGTCTCGGAGATGTAAAAGTGATTGTATAACAAGTAAGATACATGTATCGGGTAAAAAATCCAAGGCTTGAACTATAGAAATAGATTATGGGATTACATTGAATCCTTTGATTCTTTTTCAATCTAGTTTGTCGGTCAAGAGAAAAATGAAATATTTTAATGTCTTGCAATGTTAGCCTCTTTGGTGACCCCACATCCCTATTTTTACAAAGATAAGGTGGTCGTGGAAATGATGTTTAGGCCTAGTGTACCGAGATAATGTAAACCACTAGAAGGTATTCAATGATGATAATCATCTAAGTCGCCTTCTTGGAACAAAAGAATAATTTTAGTAGTCTCTTTTTTGAAGGGAGTGAGAAACCACATAAGAGTCGTGGCATAGGAATAGAAGGAAGGAATTGAAGGGTTTGATGAAGATGGATTAATCAAGATTAATGGGAACAATATTCCAAAGGCCTAGTGTCATTGAAGGATCTTTTAGATATGAATGAGCCATTCATTAAAGATAGAGAAAAATATTCATCAAGGTGAACCACTAATTTTGAGAAGGAGAACATCAACACCGGTGAGCAAACCAAAATGGTAAATATTATAAAATGTTTCTCTCCTGAGGAGAAAAGAAGATTCATATCACCATTAAATATATACTTAGATGTCTTTTCTTATTTATATGATTAGTTCAAGTCCTTCCTACCAAAATAAACACATTATTCTATTCCCATAAATCGGAAGTGAAACGTTTCAAGTAAAATTAGAGGACCTATAACCCAATGATTGCGAGATACTATCAGGAAGAGGTTCAAAACATGTTGAATGAAATAATCATCTTTCCTATCCACCACTCCACATGGGTAGTGAAGATTGTTCTTACATGAAAGTAGAACAAAGAGATAAGCATCTATGTGTACTTTTGTAATTTGAACCAGGCCTCTTTAAAAGAAAACTATCCAATTTCAATCACGGACCACATCTTACGAGGAAGTCACGGGGTATGAAATGCTCTCACTTCCATATGGCTTCTCAAGATATAATGAAATTGAAGTAGCAGGAATATAGAAACAAGATAGCCTTAACCACACCTTGGGGAACTTTTACATATAACGAGAATGCCTTTTGCTCTAATCAATGCGGAGTGAATTTCTAGAGAGTAATGGATTTTACGTTCAAATAATTGAAGAATTTATTTGTGATATATCTTGATGATTTCACTATCTTCTCAAAAAGTGAGAGACCATATTCATAATCTGGAGCAGTACTCATGAGGTGAAGAAATCATGGCATATCCTTGAATCTAAGGGGTCATTGAGGGTATACTCATTTGTAACATAGTGAATAAGGATGGAGAAAAAATGATCTTGAAATAATAAATGATATTCAAAAGATATCAGTTCCTACAATAAAAAAAATGGAGTACATTCCTTCTTTGGTAAGGTCAATTTCCTCTGCACTTTTTCCCTAACTTCATAGAATTAACCAAACACATAAATTTAATGATGAATCCATGAAGACAATTTCAAATGGAACAAAGAAGGAAAGATGGCATTTGAGATGATAAAGGAAGCAATAAAAAAATCCCATGCTTTGGTATGACCAAAATTTAATAAATATTTCATCCTATATGGTTATTCTTCGAAGCACATGATTTCAACTATCTTGGTGCAAAATAATGAAGAAGGTATAGAAGCCCCTATTGACTTTATGAGATCACCACTAAAGAATCATGAATTGAAGTATAGCTAGGTAGAGAAACATAATTATGTGAACGTCAGGGGATGAAGACATCTAGGTTCTACATCCTCGACTCACACAACATAGTCAAGGTACCAAGATTAGATATCAAGTCTATTCTCAGCTAGTAATATCCAAGATAAAAAAGAGGCAACAAGGTGGCAAGGATCCAAAATCATGATTTATAGATTAAGCCTTCTAATCTATTCAGGGGCAAATGGACTATGCGAGACTTCTTGTGGAAGATCATGCACCGGTGGTCAAACATTATGAAGGAGAATGTCTATGTTACGAATGTGTCAACAAGGATTTTCTTAAAGTTATTTTAGTAAGCACCATGGATGAATGTTATGCTGACATTGCATATTTCTTGAAGGATAGCATTAAAGTGTAAGATTTGATCAAATATCACCGAGTTGAAGGTGAAAAAATGTTTGACAAGGAGGTAAATGCTTGGGAGTTCAAATTCGAGATAGATGATAAAGGAAGTAATAAAAATCCCATGCTTTGGTGCAACTAGAATTTAATAAATATTTCATCCTATATTGTTATTCTTTGAACACATGATCTCAACTATCTTGGTGCAAAATAATGAAGAAGGTATAGAAGCCTATTGAATTTATGATATCACCACTAAATAATCATGAATTAAATTATAGCTAGTTAGAGAAACATACTTATATGCGAACACCAGGGGATGAAGACATCTAGGTTCTACATCCTCAACTCACACAACATAGTCATGGTATCAAGATTGGATATCAAGTCTATTCTCATCTAGTAATATCTAGGATAAAAAAGAGGCAACAAGGTGGCAAGGATCCAAAATCATGATTTATAGATTAAGCCTTCTAATCTATTCGGAGGAAATAGACTATGTAGACTTCTTGTGGAAGATGATGCACCAGTGGTCAAACATTATGAAGGAGAATGTATGTGTTGTGAATGTGTCAACAAGTATTTTCCCAAAGTTATTTTAGTAATTACTATGGATGAATGTTATGCTTGACATGGCATATTTCTTGAAGGATAGCATGAAAGTGGAAGATTTGATCAAATATCACCAGTTGAAGGTGAAAAAATTATCGACAAGAAGGTCAAGGCTTAGGAGTTCAAAGTCAAATATATTTTCCTACTCTGGGAAAAGTGAAGGGATCCAAAGGGTAGTCATGGGAAGTTCAACTCATTATGGCTTGGGCCATTCTAGATTTGTGAATCATGTGGAGAAAGTTATTTTTATCTTTCATATATGGATGGAACACCATTAGAGTTACCCTTGAGAAGTAAATATCTCAAATTATGCAAGAAATTAAAGTGGGTTGTCTCCCGCACTATACCATAGGTGATATTTAGGTATGTGTGTTTTATTTTCCTATTGTGTGTGTTATTTCCTTTGCATGTGTCGTGTGTTTTCTTTTGTGTGTGTGTCTATACTCCTTCTAGCTATCTATTATGAATGACTCAATATAGCCTAATGGATAAGTCACTTATCTGTATTGAATGTTCTTATTATGAGATTTCTCATGTCATGTCCTTACTATTCTCGATCCATAAAAATTTCCACTGAGCTAGAGCTCATATTTGTCTTATTTTTTTGTATGAGCAAACTTCACTTGAAAATAAGACAACCATACCTTAATGTCAAAAAAATTTCTATGTCATACCTTTCCAAACACCCCTAGATCAATCTATCCCCTAGTTCAAGCCATATCCTATCCTTTCGGTGGTCAATTTTTGAGTTCCATCGTTTAGAAAATGTGATTTAGGAAAAATAAGATCATTCAAGTGTTTTTGGAGTAGTGTCTCTAAAGGTGGGTTTTCAAGAAAGATTCAAAAGGGCTATCATCAACATTTTAAAGACAAGTGCATGATAATTGAAGTATTTATGAAGACCTATATTCATCATGGATGTTTTTTAGGAGCCAAAATTATTTTTCAATTGATTTAGGGGGATTCTATGAAGTTTCGAGGTTTAGGAGCTAGTTCACCAAAAGTGGGTTTTGAGGCGAAGGAGATTGCATCGTAAAGAGTACTTAAAATTTAGGAGGGATCTGATAGATTCGGGATGAGTTGTGATTGAAAAAAATATATCATTAGAAATAAATTTCAGTTCCGTACATGGTGCTAAAATTATATCTACCTAAAGCACCATGTATTTTTCAAGCCAACTCATTCTTTTAAAGCCAACTCATGCTCTCCAAGCACATCTAGTGGTCCTAAGAAAAAAGAGATTTTTAAGGGTGTCTAAGTCATAATAAAGGCATGGGATCACTACCATCCTTCTTAAAATTCCTTTTTGATGTGAAATCATTTAAATAAGCGTGCAATAATTCATCCGGGAGCTCAAGTTATGGTATTTTCAAGTTGCTGCTCAAGTTATGCATTTTGATACTTAGTCAAATTTTGGGATACCACATGGCAGCATAAGGATGAGGAAAATTTTTGTGTCCTCTTCATCTCTCATGAAGGAGACAAGAGGGGCATAAAAATTCACCCTCCCCCTTTTTGGCATGTTGAACACACCATGTGACCCACAACCATTGAACCCCTTAAACCAAAGTTTCTAGCCCCCTCTCACTTCACGCATGATGGACAAGTGAAAACACTAGAATTAGGAACATTTTTGTGTACCTATTATCCTAAAACATGGGGATAATGGGTGTTTTTTTCCTCCTCCCATGACTCCTTCAAGTCACGAGATGTGAACAAAGTTTTGGCCACTAGGAGCTCATTTTAAGCCCCCTCTCCATTTTTCTCATCAAAAGAGAAAGTAACACATGGAAAGCTTAGGATAAGGATAATTTTATTGCACCCATTATCCCATTTAAATGGGAAAATATGGGTATAAAAATGAACCCTCCCCCTCAAGCCATTGAAAAACTATAAATTCAATACTTAGACAATTTTTGCTCATTTCCCCACAATGCCCCATACGTTGCAAAACTCGCTTTGATTTTTCCTAGAATATTTCCTTTGCCATTTTCATCCTATTTTAATCTCATTTATGCTCACATGATCTGAGAAGATAAAAACATGAAGATATCTAGATTTTAGAAGATGCAAAAGAAGACTTTTTGCTTAAAAAGACTTCAAAACCCACGAAGGATATTTTCTCATATCTCACTAGCTGTTGCATGCATATTTACTAGGTTTTGTGCATTATTTTGCATTCTCGAGGTGCCTTTAAGTTCCAAGAATAAATTTACACATGCATTCCCTAGATTATTTGTACTGAAGAAACCCCATTTTCCCATGCGAAAAATTTTAAAATTTAAAATCTTGCATTCTAAGGACTAGATCAAAGTGAAACTTCTAAGGTGCACTAAGATAAAAAAAAACATATCAAAAAAGGTGATTTCATCAAAAACTAAACTCCAAAACAACAATTTCTAAAAATACTAAGCCTCCTACACATGGAATTTTTATTTTTAGTAATTCGTCACAAAAGGTAGTTTCGGAGGATGTAGTGTACACGAGAGGTCATACAAAAAGTCAACTTGAGTGATCGGTGCCAAAAGAGGTGAAATTTGAAATTTACTAAAACTAGTAAATCCCCTTCTTAGGTGCAAGAAAACATCTCAAGAACCATGAAATTTAAGTTTGTGGGTGTCACACCATTCAATGCTCTTTTATTTGGGTATGCGGAAGTGGGTGACAAGAATGTCACCCACAAAGATATTGATAATCTTAAAACACGAATGCTCATCCACAAAGGGAGATAATTAAATACATAGTATTCATGAGTGGGTTGTATGTAGTGGGTGGTCATGTTGTGTCTGTATAAAGCATTAAATTGGTACTAGGGTGATCTCACGATTATGAACCTAAGGTGAGGACCAATCGGGTAGATGATGGATCGGTATGGCGGTGATCACTCCTAAGGCCATCTTGTATTCCATGTATATCCCTACCTTGAAAAAATGGTTATCATATCATAGGAAATGGTGGTGAAAGAGTGGAATGACATATATTTATACTTACAAGATCTTGAACTCGGGATCATGGTTAACATTAGAATGAAATCCCTCCGAGTGCCAAATCTCTCTCACGGAGTGAGTTTCACAAGGATTCTCGATGAAATCACCCCTCTCATTTAGGTGATGGGAGAGAAAAAATAATGGATTTCAAGAATGAATGTCACTCTTCATATTGTTGATCATTGAAGTAAAACATAATATTGACTAGGGCAAGATCATTAGCAATAACTTGCACCACTAGGTACTCAGTGCTTGTCTCAAAGAATTTTTCATGAATTTGTACACAGTGGTGTATCTTCTCATTATCTTGTATCCATTCAATGGGCTATCCCTCGCATATAATATCATTCCCAAGGCTCCATATTTTAAGAGACATCCATGGTTGGTGTTAAAGGAAAATAATAGTTTCTTCACTAGTGTGAATGATGCCTTCACAATGTTAATTATAATGACTTTAGAAGGTAACTTGCATTCAAGGATGTCACCACAAGTGGCTTCCTTGATCAAAGATATATGGCTCATTCTTCATTTAATTCTCCATTTTTCATATATCTGGGTTTCTAAGGTTGTGACCACACTCTCCTGAGATTACCTTGATACCTCGGTGATAAGATAGAACTATTTGAGCTTTCTATGAAATTTGTGTACGTGCATAGTAAACTTAGAAATTGAAAAAGAAGGCTATCTCTTTCCCTATCTCACTAGGGATATTCACCTATAAAGGAAACAATTATGAATTAAAATTAGAAGTGGCCTTTTCTCCCTTGATCTTTCACTAATACATGACTAATTTATACATCAGAATGTATCTTGACACTTTTCATCTTCCAGAGTCACACCATGTCCCACAGGTCAAAGATTACTAGGCCAATTGCATAGATGACTTCAATGTCAGGGAAAGAGATTACATGAGGATGACCATTGGAGAGATGAAGAATTACATGTTTCCTTGGTATGAAGAAGGTATTTAGGATGATGGTATGGAGATATATGATCTAGAGTACAAAGCGTGAAAGATTCTCTTTTTTGGTGGTGAATTGGAGGATGTGTGAATCGGGTGACATTCACTTTGAAAGGACAAAGGTGGTGATCAAAGAACAAGAGAATAGTTTCAAAATAAGAAGAATTTCACCCTTACATCAAGAATTTTCCCACACTCTAGACACAAGCCTTACATCATTCATCACCAAGATACATGCAAGGTAAACTTCCAAGTTCGGGCCAATTGGGAGGAAGCTCAAAGCGTAAGATCATAGAGTTGTGAGTCTCCTACTATAAGAGGTCACACAAAATTATCTAAGTAAAAAAAAAAAAGAACCCATAATAGAGCCAAAAGATGAAGAGGAAGAACAATTCCAAATTCCAATTCTTGAACTACTCAGGGGTTCCACCTCATATTGTCTCTCCTGCTCCTCCATAGGAGACAACCCTTCTACCCGAGCAAGAGATGACAAGTGCAACAGTTGGATTGCCGTGAGATTTATAGGAAAGTAAGATGTTTTATTGTATGAAGGAAATGATTTCAAAGGAGACTCATACCATCCAATAATTCATAGTTCCTAATCTATCAAATAATAACGTTGTTGGCCAAAGGAAAGAAAAAATTTTTTTCTAAAGATGCCTCTAGTTTTATCAAAAGCACTACAATTGAACAATATTTTGAAGCGTTAAAACCTAAGGTAATCAAACTAGTGGAAGAAATTACATGGGATGATTATGAAATGAGTACTATTCCTCTGGGATTGAACACTCATGAGGGAAATGAACTTATTTTCAAGAGTCTTCTAGTCACCTCATTATGAGGAATCAAGAATATAAAATGAAGATTGATTATTTGTAAGATCAAGTAAAAAAACTCTCCTCATACATGTAACATCTAGTGGACTCGAGTACTTCATAAATCCTAATTAAATAAATGGTTCTAATAAACAAAAATGATCTGAAGTCCATCTAAAGAAATCATTATTTGAATGTTAAGGGATGAGAAAACAACAAGTGGATGAGTATGATCATGGAGAAAGGAAAAACATTGATTCCATAGGTAGTCTCACTATTCAAATACATGTGTGCAAATGTAGTAAAATATCTAATTCTCGGGAGGAATTGGAAAAACAAAAAGGATCATTCAAACTCGATTAATCCATTGGTAGTAGAGATGGGAGATACTCCTCAATTATTAATAAGCAAGAAGACCTTCGTGCCCCATATGAGGACTTGTCACATGTGTGGGAAAGGACTCTTTTAACCGTGATACAAAATGATAAATTGGGCTATCAGTGAATTGGACTCAAATGAGGAATGGGCCTACAAGATGGAATATCATGTCAACAATAGAATTCAAAATCTTGAAGTTCCTATTATTGAAGAAAACACTACTGCGAGACAAGTTTGTGAGGCCGTTTGTGGAGCATGTCAAGAAACTAGCTAGAGACCCATTGTATTCAGTGAAGAAACCTTATAGTCTCTATCTGGTATTCATGCCACCATTACATTCATCACAAAAAACATCAGTCATGGTTTGAGAAATGTAAGTATATCAATTCGGTAAGGATTTTAAGGTAGTTGAAATTTCCCCAATGGAGCTTATCGAGAGATCTTTCGGAGTAGCGAGGCGAGATCGGAAGGAGTAATTTCTTCATCAATGTAGTTCTCTCTCTCTTCTCTTCCTCCCCCTTCTTTCTCTCTCCTCCATGTTCTAATTATTCATTGGGGTTACACTTTTTCATAATGCCTTTATTTTAATTAAAAAGTGACTTTATGATTATAATGTAATAAGTTACCCTTATTTTATAAAAGGGGACTTAATATTTTCCTAAGAATATAAAAGTCATAAGTTGTGCAAAGGCATATGAAAGGTCATGTGGGGGTAGATGCAAAGTTTCTTCTTTTATAAATTGTAAAAGCATCCCTTTTTCCAAGGGGTTTTCAATTTTATGAGTTCATGAGAGAGTATTCCTTATGAAGAAGTACAAATATAGCACTTCCTCTATTTTCCCATCTATATTTTCTTCTCACTCTCACTATTCTAAAATCTTGCTACAACATCAATGAAGAAAGAAGGAGTTTGTTTCCTTTTTTGATGAGGAGGTTTTGCAGAATTTATGTTATAAAATTTATGTCATCTTGTTACCATTTGTAAAACGTATTTCTTCTCACCTATGTGTGTTGGAATTTTCTGGTTAATGGTTATATGAATCTAATTTTCTACCTCTAACGTTATTCCCTCCATTTTTCTCAATCCCTTTCCTAATAACATAGTAAATTATTCTATAACAAGTGATTGTTATCTTTTTCTAAGGTTGGTGGAGTGCTCCTATTGGATCCCCAACCGTAAGGCCACCAAAGAATCAAATTTTACACGTGCATAAAAAATAGAGGTGCACCATTCAAGTAGAGGGTCTTAGATTCTAAGAGCATTGAAAAGATATCCACCAATTTGTCCACCCGACAAATTTTCTTGCCAACAACCTCTTAAGTATATGAACCTCAAATGGTATACCTATAATAATAACCTCTTTTTGATTATGAATAGAATTAACCCCTTAATGCAATATAGATGAGATAGCTCTATAAGAATACAGCCAAAGGAGACCTAGATGAATATCACATGAGCTAATAGAATAGGTAACAAACAATGGAACAAAAATAGTAGAAAATCTATCTATAAGAGGGAGAATAATATGCTCAAGTTTTTCTTAGTATGAAATGTTACTTATTTTTGGTATACCCAAGATAACGAAGCAACTAGAATGTATACACATTACATTTAGTGTTATTATCAAATAGAATATTATCTATAGGATCTTGAGTCGACAAAAATATTGTATGATAGTGTTTAAAGGCTTAATTTAGTTAGTGTAGAACTTAAATCAAGAATTTGTTTAATATTAATCGCTTCTAGTCTATACATCAAGATACACTACTATATAATATGTAAATATCACCACATTTTTCCTCATTTTTGCATCATAAATTGACATTTTTGGTCATTTTTCAACATGTTTCTTACAAGTAATATTTTTATCGATTGTGGTGAAAATGTTATGCAACAATGACGTGACTAGACATTTTTATTTACATCACTTTTGTGTTGTATCTACCTCACACATTCATGATGTTAATCGGGACATCATACCAATCATGAGTGGCACAATTGTGATGCAAATTCCATTCAAAAAATTAAAATAATATAAATTAAATATAATTATTTCATATTTAAAATAATTATATTACATTTTTAATATATATAGTATCCTATATATTCTTAGGAATATATTTTTAGTGATTTGGTTTTGAATTTATAACTACTCACGTAATTAAATATTAGGAGTATTTAGTTATATTTGACTCCTAAAATATAGAAACTAATATCCTATATAAATATGTAAAAGAATCCATGCATGTGTACTAGATTTTTAATATTATATTCTCTGTAAAACTCTATCTTGAATTTCATTTTGTATCAAAGATATGTTTGATTTGTGATCATCTCATGTAGAGGAATCAATGTGCTATTTAGTTTTCTATTTCCTTGGTCAACAATGGTTGCAATTTAAATGTTTCTTCAACATTAATGTTTCTTAGATTTTCAGCATACCATTCTAGATTATTTTTATAGTCTTGATTTCTCCTTGATAGCTGAGTTTGGAGAACGTCTTCAAGATGAATCTCATATTGTAGATCAGATGCTCAATTTCAAGAAGCCATGTGGGATTACAAGTAATATTGATAAGATATTTTCCGCTATTTTTTTAATTTTTGAACATTTTCCTATCATTGTTAAGAGGAAGAACTTTCAATTTGGAGTGGGTCACATACTCCATTCACATGAATATTTGATTAGTCTTAAATGATATTAAATGAATGTATGAATATTTGATTATGACATATGTCATGGGATCAGCTTTCATTCGATTTTTATGGGCTCAATGCCAAATCATTTTCATTTATAGAGAGAAGGGAAGAGAGAGAAAGGGAAGATGTTGGGTCACAATATAATAATAGAAAATATTACATTAAATACTATTGATTAGTTCTTAACAAAAAATTATCAATTCAACGTGTTAATCCATATGATGTAAAAACATAAAAAATCTTTGTATGTTTGATTCAAAAATGGAGAAACATGTGAGGGATCAATCATACTTTTCTTTTTCTGATCCATGAATAAATTATCTATCATGATACTTAAAATCTTACAAATCATTTATTGATTTTATTTCTCATCAGTGTCTGTTGGTACCCAAATTTGTTCTTCTTTTCAGTCTAAGTAGCATCAAAGATATGTATGAAGCTTGAAGACAGATGGATCATGGTGTGTTTCATTTGTAGCTAGGGATATGATCTAACTAGTACTCGAGTTGTGGACGGATGTATAGCACTCAAATAGGACTTGATCTTATCATTACTAGTTTAGGTTGTGCCTTTGACCAAGGTAAGAGGAACTATTTTGTAACCCTCAAATGTTGAAGGAGAAGAAGATATCCCTCAATTTTAAAAAAATAGTATGAAGGGTCCTTGGGAAAATATGATCAAAACTCTGAATCGACTTTCACAAGTTGTCACCTCCATTATGGAGATACTTTCAATGTAATGCAAGGGTTATCAAGACATTTTGAAATCCCGATCTGTTCTACATACTTTACCAAATGGATTTTGATCTCTTGTGGGTATACAAGTCAAAACAAGGGTAAAAATGGGTAGGATTAGTTATTTTGAACGATTTTTGGGTGGGATTTTATACAAGAAAAACCAAGGTCCATTAGACTCTTTGAGGATTTCAATAAAATATGGAGAAACTTAACAACAGAAAAGTATCAAAATGGTTAATCATTCCTTCAACAAGGATATGTGCATCAAATGGAGGCCCGATCTACACTTTTCCACACAATATTCATCTATCACAAAAGCTTGATTTAGAATAAACCAATGAAGCATTTACAAATCACTATTTAATCATGACCTAAGGTGCACCCAAAGGTTTACAAACACTCTCTCGAAGTCAAGGAAGGTAAAGTGGTTTTAAATTTGTTTATCTCTTTATCGGATGAAAGCTCTTCCGAATGTGAGATTGCAAATGCCACTAAAATATCACAAGAAATGAAACCATGTATGATCAAGAGAGATTTTAAACATAATACATGAATGAGAAACAAGAAACACAAATTTGAAGTGCATTCTAAATGTAAGCATTCATGATTTTCCCAAAGACAACACAAAATAACTCAAAAATGATCAGATTTATCAACAAGGGAATTTTTTGAAAAACAATCTCGTAGAGCATGTAAATGGCTATACATGTGCAACCAACTTAAAATGATATGAAATCTGATACGAGAGAGATTACATGCATTTCTCAGTGGTCACTCAAAGAATGGGCTTCTTCCCAGATTTTCCCATGAAATTTTTAGTTTTCTAGGATTTTTAAACTCTTCCAACCCTTTACATGAAAAATTCATGCAATATATAGCATTCAATCTCCTTTGATCCTTCTTTCCCAAGAAAATAATATGCCAAAGGATCAAATTTGTTACAAAAATTCCTCATGATTCGCAGACAGGGACGTTTAACAGAACACGTCCAAAAAGTTGCCAGTTGTCTCAAAAAGAGATGAATCATTGCAAAATTCACATCATTATCCATTGTGGAGGCACATTTTTCATCTTCAAAGCATGCAGACCCCCTTCCCTTCATTATTTCATCCATTTCCCTCCAAAATTTGACTCTGCAACTTTTGGATCTGATATTTCACGTTTTTAGATGGGTTAGGAAAAAAATCATTTCAAAAACATATATGATCCTCAAATTGATCCTCAAAACCAATTGCATTGGTCCTTGTAGGTACAAACGACATGAATTTGTCAAAATTTTGGTGAAAATTGATGTAAAAATCACATCTCCAAGCTTCCCGGAGGTCAAATGGCGACCAAACCGAAAAATGCACAATTACAATCGATTTTCCTTTCTCCTTTAATTTGATCCCTCCATGTGTCACAATGTGATTGGAAATTGGCTTGGGATCAATTTTTGACATTTTAAAACTTAGAAAATGTAAAAAATTGACATTTTTCTTTGCCCCTCCACCCCATGCAAACGGGCCTGACATGTGTCCCAAAGTGGGCCCCATTAGAATCACGGACCGATTCTACACATTTCCACCTTTTTTGGAAATTTACAAAATTTCTTGATTTCCTCTACCACTCCAACATTGAGATTTGGTCCTAACACATGGTGTAATATGATTGATATCGAAGTCGCTGCTCAATTTTAAATATTTTGCCTCTTTTTGCAAAAAGGAAAATTTTCCATTTTTCCTCCGTGGCTCCACCCTCCCACAGGACACGTGTCCTCACCTAATTGGCTATGGGGTAGCGCTCTTATTTCATATTTTAATCATATTCCATGAAGGAAATTTTTTAACATTTCCTCTACCATCCCGCACCTCCGCCATTGACTTCTCAGATGAATCTTGACTTTTTACCTTTGGGCTCACAAGTCCATTAAATGATTTTACCCTTTGATAACTAGAGGCTAAAAATAAAACTTACCTCTAAAGCCCACCTCCCCGCCCTGTGCTCTAATGCTTTGACATGTGTCTTCATCCCATTGGTTATGAGTTTGTGGTCCAATTTTATACTTTAACTCTTTTTCACCAAAGGCTGAAAAGTATCAAACTCCTCTGCCTTTCCATCTCCCCACTTGCCATGTGTCCTCCTCTGATTGGATGCGGGCCTTAGGGTATTTTCTTCATTTCCATGCATTTTCCAAAGTGCCTTAAGGCACAAAATGACCCACCCATCCACCTTCACTCTACCTACGACACGTGTACCTCCTCTGGGGCCTGTGGAGCTGCGGGGGCAACTTGCACATTTTTCCAAAATCACAAAAATGTTAAGTTTTTAGAAATGACCTGGTGATCCTTGTCCAATTATAAAAATCCACGTTTTCAATGAATTACAAGAAGAAATTGATGGGAAAATGATGCCCATTTGACCGTCAAAACATAGAAAATGCTAGGGATGCCTTAGAATTCAATTTTTTCACTAACGACGATAAATTTCTTGAAATTAAACAATCTAAAACATGTTTTCAAAGCATTATTTCATGGAATTGGATTTTCAATGGCATACAAGTATAAATCAATTAATTTTAAACTTCCACGATTGGGCAAAAAGGAAAAATGGCGAGCCCATATATTTTGGAAAAATAGGGACAAAAACAGGGCACACATGCTGATTTCATTCAAATTGGGACAAAACAACAAGTTTATGAGCATTTCAAGGCATTCAATCTAGACGAGAAAAGTTTTAGACCACCAATTTAAGAGAAAAAACGTTCTAGAGCATGCAAACCAAAGGAAAATTTAGGGCAAAACGGTGCAAGCTCAAAAATGGCACGACGACATCGGCTCTACTTGGGGTGGGCACTCCCAAAGCCGTGCCTGACAAACAAAAGAAGACCAAGTGCCAAAAACAACCATTGCAAAATGGAGTCAAAAATGTAGGATAGAAAAACCAGACCTAATCGACAAAAATGGCTGCCAAGAACATGACAAACCACAAACCAACGAAAAAAGAGGCAAAAAGCAAAGAATACACACTATCTGAAGTGGTTCATACCTTAAATTTGGGGATTAATCCAAGAAACACTTGAGATGCCTACCATTAATAGGAAGTTCTCACAATTCCACATCTAAGTCCTTGAGAAAAAGGTATTTTCACCAATTTTGATATCAATGGAGTCAGGGCCCATCCACAATGCATCAAATTTACCATGTTTGCCCTTATCTTCATGCCTACTATCCCACAACAAAACCAGATCTCTAACATTGAAAGTCCTAGGATTGACCTTATTATCGAAACCTCTTCAAGTTCTCTCTAAATCGACAAGCCTTTAGTGGGATGCTCTTCTTTCTTCATCCACTCAACAATTTGATTAATCCTTGCTTCATATGGACTAACCTCTTGATCTTCAAGTTTTTGAACAAACTAAAATGAAGAAAATTGTAGATGTAAGGGCAGCGAGCTTGAGTTCCATACACCAAATCAAATGGGATCTTACTAATAGCTCTTTTAGCGGTGATTCTATCAGCCCAAACTACAAATTTCGATTGTTCACCCCATTTTCTCTTGTTGAACTCCAAGGTTCTCTAATTATCTTCAACAAGTTCTTATCGCTGGACTCAACTTATCCATTTCCTTGAGGGTTATTGTTTGAAGCATAAGTCATATTGGTTCCATAATCCTTGTACATTGCCATCAATGGTTTAGCTCTAAAACACATGGCATTATCAAAAACAAATATTGAATGGTGCACCAAATCTGCATATGATGTGATTTAACAAGAATTCCATAACAATTTGTTGTGTTTCTTTCTTGGTGGGGATTGCTTATACCCTCTTGGTGAAGTAATATGTGGCCACAGGATCCACTTATGTCCAAATGACTAGAAGGGTCTGAAATCTCACCAATGAAGTCCATCCCTATTATTTGAAAGGAGCCTCAATTGATACAGGCTGCAAAGGAAGTGAGCCTAAAGCTTTCATTCTTCTAGAGAAATGATGGTAGATTTCACATTTTCTAACCAACGGGGTTACATCTTTGAAGAGATTAGACCACCATTAACCATCTCTCAAAATTTTGTGTGTTGTATGTGTTTTGCGAGACTCACACACCCTTGGATGCGGAGTCGGGGTTCTAGGTTGATCACTCTAGCATCCAGTGTGATTGCACAACATGGAAACCTCTCTCCAAGCATGGGGACTTGTGAAACTGAGAGAGGAATCTCTAGATTAGAGGCTGGTTCCTCAAAATCATCGATTTAGATCTATATTTTGTAAAACTACAGAGGTTTAGATCCTAATCCTATTCTAACTTGCAAGGAGACAGGGGTAGAAGTGCAAAAATTGAAACTAACTAAAGATGGTGATGCACCAAAAGGAGTGGTGAAACATATTTGTCATGCAAATAGACACAGACCAAAGTTCACAACATAAAACATACACAGACTGATAATGTATAATTTAGTATCTGAAATCAAGCAAATAATACAAACAGAGGATTGAAACCCATTCACAGAGCTTGCATTATCATTTCAATGTCAAAAACACGCATTACACCCTCAGAGAGGTAAAAGAAAACTATTACAATCCTTGGAGAGGTCTGATCCTTCATCAATCACTTGTTGGCGGTGAAAGAAGAAGTCTGCTATGCCCAAAAAATGTTCCCCCTTTTGGAATGAGCCAAATCTGGCTTTTTACATTGCATGGGTCGAACCCAGGAGACAGAAAACGTACAAAGGCATGGGAGCCCATTCTTTCTTGACTGCAGGTGCATTAAAATGGCATGGGGACCTTACACCCATACCCATAACTGTCACTTTGGCGGATTACAGGAGAATGCGACCCATTCTGCATTAAATCTGGTCGCTGGAATGTCATTTCTGGCCATGAACACGCGTCAGAGCTGTTTCTCGATTTTCTCCCTCTAGACTGCTCCAAAATGCAAGATTGACCCTGGAATCATGTAGAGAATTTCACCAGCTTTCCGTTGATATAAAGAACGTGCAAATCCGAGCTTTGGATCGAAAGTTATGGCGATCTGAAGATTTAGGGCACAGAACAGGTGAAAACGTGTTTTGAAATCTTTCCCGCGCTCTGCCACCTGGATGACACGTGGCACGTGCTGATTGGATGAGAAATTCTCTCTCCTCTACCTTTCGTGGGCTTTCCTTTTGAAATTTCCTTGTGGGCCCCTGCTGGGACACGTGGCGCTATTTTATTGGTTCGGATCAGTGCTCGAAAACTCGCCCCTTTGACTTTTCTGGACCTTTCCCCTTGAGACACGTGTCATGCGTTGATTGGTCCTCGGACCTGCCGGCTCTCTCGCACCCTTCGCGTCTTTTTGTCCCATTTGGCACAGTGCTCCTTGTGCTGATTTCAGGACCGGCTGGTTCGCGTCCATTTGTCCCAAATGTCCCAGTGCCTCGCGGGACAAATTCTTCCGGTTCGCCCGGTTCGGCCGGTTCGCGCCTTTTTGTCCCATTTGTCCCACCTTGCTTCGGACTGTTTGTTCCCATTTCGGCCGAACCGGCCGGTTCGGTATCTTTGTCCCAGATGTCCCAAAGCAGTTAGTGCGAAAGTTCTCTTTTTCAGCCGGATCGGCTTCTCGCGCCCGCCGCGTACTTCTGTCCCAGATGTCCCTGTTGCTATTTGGGCCGCCTGGAGGCTTTTCGGCCGATCCACGCCTTGACGTCCCAAATGTCCCAGTTGCTCCTAGGACTAGGACTTAGCCGATTTTCACAATTTTTCTGGATCAACCTACTTGCCTTCTGCAACCTTTTTCCGCATTTTCTCAGAGCTTGTTCTTTTCAGCCTGGACAGGAGAGTTAGAAAATTTCCTGCAGGGACCCTAGAAACCTGATTTTTGCTCTGAATCAATCAATTTGCTTGGGATTTGAATATTCTGATGCATGTTATCAAAATTTACCCTGGGGGTGAATTTTGGATAACAATTTGGTGACTCAGCGGGGTCATCTGCCTGCTAGATGAAAAGACCAGTTGCCTGAAGCAATCCATTGGGCATGGAGTCATCAAATATTCTGTTTAGAATCCAAACTGACTCAGAATGTGCAAGGAGGAAGATGGAATGCCACCTGATGAAAGCAAAGACATGCTAAACATCTCCATGGACAGCAAGCTGTGCCAAGGCACTTAGGGAAAACAAAACTAACCTACAGCAAAACAATGTGCACAAGCACTTGGAGGAAAGAAAATCTAATCTAATATTTACAGATGTAGTGAACCTCCCTCTAGAAGCAACGCTTGAGATAGATTCCATTTACTGGAATCTGCAGTTCTTCACCATCCAATGAGGCCAATTGGAAAGCATTGTTGTTCTTGCACTTTGTGACCATGTATGGGCCACTCCAAATGGCATCAAATTTTGAATGCCTTCCCGGTTTTGCTCTGTCCACATCCCATTTCAACACTAGATCTCCTACTTGAAAAGATCTATCTTTGGCCTTCCTATCAAAGGTCTTCTTGATCAAAGCTTGATCCTTTTCCATTGCTTGGGATGCCTGATCTCTGATCTCTTGCAGCTCCATCAATTCTGCATACCTCACCTCCATGGGCTCAAACTCTAGCAACTCCAGCTGTTTCATGAGTTCCAACGTTGGCAACTCAAGTGACATGGGCAAGATTGCCTCTCTTCCGTAGACAAGCCTAAATGGAGAGTTACCCGTGGATCTTTTGGGAGTTATCCTATCAGCCCATAAGGCTGATTTCAGCTTGGTATGCCAAGACCTTTGATTCTCATCAAGAGTCCTCCTAATGATCTTCAACAAGTTCTTGTTTGTGGACTCGGCCTGGCCATTACCTTGAGGGTAATAGTTTGATGAAGTGCTTAGGTAAATACCATTCTTGACAGCCCACTCAGTCACCCTGGATCCAATGAATGCCAATGCATTATCAGAAATTATTGTGGCAGGTATACCAAATCTGGTTGTTATCTGCTCATAAAAGTCTAAGATGTTAGACTCATTTGCCTCTTTGAGTGCTACTGCTTCTGTCCATTTGGTGAAGTAGTCTGTGGCTGTCAAAATCCATTTGTGCCCTTGGCTCGAATTGGGATTGATGGCTCCAATGAAGTCCAGTCCCCACTGCATGAATGGCTGATCTACTGTAATTGGATGTAATGGAAGGGCAGCGAGTCTCTCTTTTCCTGTGAAGAATGCACAATTCTTACACCTCTTGATCCATGCATAGCAATCACTAAAGATTCTAGGCCAATAATAACCAGCCTTCATGATTTTTAGAGCTGTCACTCTCGGTGCAAAATGGCCACCAGATGGTCCATTATGAAATTCTTCTAATACCCTTTGGATCTGACCTGTGCTAATGCATCTCAGCAGCACTCCATTCACATCTTTCTTGAACAAAACTCCATCAATGATGGTATATGGAACAGCCTGCAACCTGAAGTATCTCCTCTTTGCTTTGCTCATTTCTGGAGGGCATAGGCCTGTTTGTAGGAAGTGCATAATGCCTTGGGTCCAGCAAGGGGTGGGGGCAGCATTGTCTTCTTCTTTCCTGTCACTCGGCTCATGGCTGTCTTGAACTGTCAAAACAGCCTCTTCTTCGTTGCATACTTCTTTTTGCTTCCCCAAAACCAGCTGCTCACACAATCCTTTTCCTCTTACCAGCTTGGTGATCTTGATTTCAATGTCATACTCCATGACACGGGTGATCCAACCTGCCCTTTTCTCATTCAAATCCTTGTTGAGGAGGAAGTCCTTAACCCCAGCATGTGAGACCAGCAACTGGACCTTGTTGTTTGAGACTAAATGCTTGAATTTCTTCAAGCTCCTGATTACTGCAAGCACATGTTTTTCAATAAAAGAGTACCTCACTTCGCAGTCATCTAGGCTCTGGCTGAAGAAGGCAATCGGTTGTTCATCATTATCTTTGTTTTGCTGTACCAGAATGGCAGAAATAGTGTCATCACCTCCAAATGCATAGAGGATGAAATCCTTGGAAAATCTGGGTTGATGAGAGTGGGTGCCTGGGAGATGGCTTCTTTGATTGCTTCAAAACTCTCCTTGCCTTCTGCCGTCCATTTGAAAGCCATGCTTTTCTTTAACATTTTGGTGATGGGCTTGACAAGGGCTGCAAAATCTGGGACAAACCTCCGAACAAAGTTTATCCTTCCCAGGAAACTCTGAAGGGCTTTCTTGTGGCTTGGCAATGGTAGAGCTCTTATGGCTTCAACCCTCTCTGGATCAATTGCTAATCCTTCCTTGGAGACAATATGGCCAAGGAGCTTCCCTTCATGTGCAAGAAAGATGCACTTCTTAGGATTCAAAGACACTCCAAACTTTCTACACCTCTGAAACACTTGCCTGAGGTGAAAGAGATGGTCTGCAGCATTCTTTGAGAAGACAGTGATATCATCTAGGTATATCAGCACTATCTTGTTGATCAAGCCTTTGAATGCCATATCCATAGCTCGCTGGAATGTTGCTCCGGTGTTCGATAGTCCAAATGGCATCTTCTTGTAAGCATATGTGCCCCATTTGGTTGTGAAGGCTGTCTTGAACTGGTCTTCCTCCTTTACCATAATCTGATTGAAGCCTGAGTAACCATCAAGTAGTGAAAACCTTTCTGAACCAGCTACGACTTGTAATATTTGCTCCATGGAAGGGAGTGGATAATGGTCCTTGAGAGAGGCTCTATTCAAATCTCTGAAGTCAACACATAGCCTGATCTCTCCACTCTTCTTTCTGACTGGAACTAAGTTGGCAACCCAACTAGAATGCTTGATTGGGAATATAATTGCTGACTCAATCAGCTTGTCCAATTCTTTCCTCATGAGAGGCTCCATGTGTGGATTGACTGGTCTCTGTTTACTTTGTGAGGCTTAGTATTTGGATCCAATTCAATGGTATGCTGAGCTAAGTTGGGATTGAAACCTTTCAAGTCTTCATAGCTCCAAGCAAACACGTCAGGGAATTCTTGACATAGCTGTATGAACTCACACCTTTCTTGCTCAGTTGTCATCTTTCCAATTTGCAATGGCTTGTTCTCTTCTACCAAGATGGATACCGAATCTTCTCTCTTGACCTGAATGTTTGCTTTCTCCTTTCTAAACTGATCATTGGGGTTGAAAATGGACTCCAAAGTGATAAGTCCCTTGGGCAGCTTGTCAGTTCTCAGCTGTATCACTTGGTCACCATATTGCTGTTCCAACTTTTCTTGATTCTTAGCTGAGAACTCAGCTTCTTCTTGCAAGAAGTGGATGATTTGCTGGTCATTCTCAAATACACTTAAAGCCCGACATTGTTATCCGGCACTGAAGGCCTCACAATCACATGGATGTTTGGCTGTACCTTGTCTTGTTGAATGTTTTCTACAATGTCAAAGGCTGCCCCTACTGCTGCAAGCCTGTCAGCAGCTTGATTCTTTTTCCTAGGGATGGCTTTGATGCCGAAACCCTCAAAATCTTCCATGAGGTCCCATACCCTGTTCTTGTAGCACCTGAGTAGATCATTTTTGGCGGCATGCTGTCCCTTGACCTGATTTACAATCAGCTCACTGTCCCCAAAGACTTGCAAGTTCTTTATTTTTCTCTTGATTGCCCAATGCATCCCTTGCACCAAGGCTTCATATTCAGCAGTGTTATTGGAGCATGCAAATTGAAATCTAAAAGCTGAATAATACTTTACTCCTTGAGGTGAAATAAGCATGGCTCCACCTCCTGCGCCTTGTCTACTCCTCGATCCATCAAAAAACAGCTGCCATACCTCATTGTCATCCTTGTGGTTTGGCTTGGTGATGCTAGGAATAGGTTGACTTTCTTCGTGTATACAATAGACTCCTAGCTCAGATTCTTCTATTCCTTGATAAGGATCAAAAGCATGCACCTTGTTTGCCCATTCATCAAGAGTTAGATCTGGGATGTTTCCAACTTTAGTGTCAGTTTCATCCGTGTTTGGGTGATCTTCTTGATCAAATGCTGAGCAATTGGCATTAATCTGACTTGGAGTATAGGGCTCAATGTGGAAGTTTGCAATAGGTTCTGACCTAATTGTAGCCTTAGTTCCATACCTTGTTCTGAATAGCATGTGAGACCAATCAGCGGACAAATATCCCCCAATTTTGGCAGTGAAGTCCCTTGATAAACATAGGGCAAAGAGTGGTGGAAGGTCTATGACTGATATATCTTGTAAGACAACAACATTTGGACATGCATGCAAGGTAAGACTCAAACCTCTAATCACTCCAACTGTTGCTATTGCTGTCCCATCCAGCTGCACTACTCCCTTAGATGTTATTTCATACTGGAGCCCTAACTGATCAGCTATCTGTTTAGGCATTACTGAGCTACTTGCCCCGGAATCTATCATGCAATTATGCACTAGCTGATTTCCAATGATTAACGAAACATAAAAAGGGGGAGGCTTCAGCATTCTACCTTGTTGTGCTCCATGATTTCCTTCAGGCTGGGCAGCATTTGTGAGTACCTTCTCTTGCATTTGGACCTGCTGATTCGAAGTTGGCCAATCCTTCATGGCAGCTTGCAGCAGATTTCTTTGGCCTGGGATAGATAGGGATTCCCACATAGATATATTGACATTTGTTTTCTTCATCTGATCAATGATACTGAATGGTGATGAAGGATCTCTCTGCTGTCCCTTGGTTTGCACATTTGCTCCTTGGATGTGGGCAGCAACAGCTGGCATTTGAGTTGGCCTAGGGGTTGTTCTTGGCTGCCCTTGTGCATTTGAAATGGGACTTTGCTTGCCAATCATTTGTGGAGCTGTGGAAGGTTGTGGATTGGCTGGGGCTAATGGCTGTTCTTCACCCAAATTTCTCCTTTTTGACCTTGTGTTGGCTGCAACACCTTGAGAAACTACCTGATTCATGCCACAGAAATCCTCTGCTTGCCAATTTACCAATGTGGTGTCATTTGGGGCTGATTGCTGTTGGAATGTTTCTTGTTGTTGGCTGTTTTCTTGACTGCTCTCACCCTCCACACCAGTAGTTGTTACCATTAAAGCTTGAGTCAAAGCACCATTGTAGCACATGGATTGATTATGAGGTTCATTACATGGAAAACACCAATCATACTCCTGGGCAATGTTGTTTTGTGCTGGTACTAATGCCTTAGAGGCAGATATGGCATTTGGGTTATAGGGCTGGAATGGTCTATTGGCAGGAGGCCTTGTTTGATTCATATTTGCAGCTGGATTAGGTGGCCTTTGAGGCTGATATGGCTGCCTATTAGGTTGAGCTTGAGGCTGATACGAAGGTCTAAAACCTTGAGCTTGCTGTCTCTTGAGTGTGACCAGCTCATTACCTAAATTTTGCAGTTGCTTCATGACTTCTTGAAGCTCATTTGGGGCACTTGGAGATGAAGTGGAAGCTTCATTTGAACTCTGATTTCTAGGAGTGGGAGAAGGAGCTAAGACAGGTGCTTGACTAGTACTTGGGTTCTCTAAACTTGGATATAATGGCATTGGAGGCCTAGGAGCTAGCTTGCCAGCTTGAATCAGACAATTTTCAGCTCTAATGGCAATGCTATAAGCAGCAGGAATAGTTGTGCCTCCCATAGATTGAATCAACATAGAAATATCAGAATTTAAAGCTTTAAGGTAATATAGAAAAGCACCTTCTGCTGTTGGCCTGACTGCTACTGGAATTCTATCCCAAGACCTTTGAAATCTGAAGTTGAAGTCAGTTAGCTGCTCATTGGAAGCTCTCTTGATGGTTGTCAGCTGTTCCAAAAGAGACAAGTTGTCTCCCTTCTCTCCAAATTGATCATGAAGTGCAATACATAGCTGATTCCAGTTTGTGATAGAGCCAGCTTCAAGGCTCCTAAACCATTGCAATGCTTTCCCCTTGAATGAAGACGCCAACAATTTGACAGCTACTTGCATCTCATTAATCTCATGGATTGCACAAATGTTAGCAATGTCCTTGACATGATCACCAGGAGTGGTCTGATTTTCTCCAGTAAAGTATGGGATGTTCTTGAATGTTGCTGCGGTGGGATTGGATTTTGTGCATTGAGAGCAAGAGGGTTGCTGCTTGTGAAGTTGACATAGGGGTTCACTGGTTGCGCCATTCTGATTGGTCGAAGAACTCTTGAATACTGAATGAAAGGCCGATCAGGTGGAGGAGTTGAGAGAGTTCTGTTTGGTGGAGATGGAGACCTTTGAATCCTTCTTCCTCTTTGCCTTCTTCTTGGAGATAATTGTAGGTATTCAAACAACACTTCCTCTTCTCCAACTCTTGACCTTGTGATTCTTCTCATAAGCTTTCAGGCTTACGCTGCTGAAACCAATTGATTCTTTCTCTCGGAGTCGCTAGATATGCAAATAATAGCTCTTTTCAAGCAAGAAAATTGCAGCGAGATGCACATCAACTTTGCTGCAATAAAAATGAGACCTCTAGGTCCCACCGTCGTGCCAAAAAACTGTTGTTGCAGACTCACGGCACCCACGGATGCGAGATCGGGGTTCTAGGTTGATCACTCTAGCATCCGGTGTGATTGCACAACATGGAAACCTCTCTCAAGCATGGGGACTTGTGGCGAGAGAGGAATCTCCAGTTAGAGGCTGGTTCCTCAAACTCCTCGATTTAGATCTATATTTTGCAAAACTACGAGAGGTTTAGATCCTAATCCTATTCTAACTTGCAGGAGACGGGGTAGAAGTGCAAAAATTGAAACTAACTAAAGATGGTGATGCACCAAAAGGAGTGGTGAAACATATTTGTCATGCAAATAGACACGAGACCAAAGTTCACAACATAAAACATACACAGACTGATAATGTATAATTTAGTATCTGAAATCAAGCAAATAATACAAACAGAGGATTGAAACCCATTCACAGAGCTTGCATTATCATTTCAATGTCAAAAACACGCATTACACCCTCAGAGAGGTAAAAGAAAACTGTTACAATCCTTGGAGAGGTCTGATCCTTCATCAATCACTTGTTGGCGGTGAAAGAAGAAGTCTGCTATGCCCAAAAAATGTTCCCCCCTTTGAATGAGCCAAATCTGGCTTTTTACATTGCATGGGTCGAACCCAGGAGACATAAAAACGTACAAAGGCATGGGAGCCCATTCTTTCTTGACTGCAGGTGCATTAAAATGGCATGGGGACCTTACAAACCCATACCCTATCACTTTGACCGGATTACAGGAGAATGCGACCCATTCTGCATTAAATCTGGTCGCTGGAATGTCATTTCTGGCCATGAACACGTGTCAGAGCCGTTTCTCAATTTTCTCCCTCTAGACTACTCCAAAACAAGATTGACCCTGGAATCGTGTAGAGAATTTCACCAGCTTTCCGTTGATATAAAGAACGTGCAAATCCGAGCTTTGGATCGAAAGTTATGGTGATCTGAAGATTTAGGGCACAGAACAGGTGAAAACGTTTTGAAATCTTTCCGCTCTGCCACCTGGATGACACGTGGCACGTGCTGATTGGACGAGCAATTCTCTCTCCTCTACCTTTCGCGGGCTTTCCTTTTGAAATTTCCTTGTGGGCCCCTGCTGGGACACGTGGCGCTATTTTATTGGTTCGGATCAGTGCTCGAAAACTCGCCCCTTTGACTTTTCTGGACCTTTCCCCTTGAGACACGTGTCATGCGTTGATTGGTCCTCGGACCTGCCGGCTCTCTCGCGCCCTTCGCATCTTTTTGTCCCATTTGGCACAGTGCTCCTTGTGCTGATTTCGGCTGAACCAGCCGGTTCGCGTCCATTTGTCCCAAATGTCCCAGTGCCTCGCGGGACAAATTCTTCCGTTCACCCGATTGGTTGGCGGTTCGCACCTTTTTTGTCCCATTTGTCCCACCTTGCTTTAGACTGTTTGTTCCCATTTTGGCCGAACCGGCCGGTTCGGGTATCTTTGTCCCAGATGTCCCAAAGCAGTTAGTGCGAAAGTTCTCTTTTTCGGCTGGATCGGCTTCTCGCGCCCACCGCGTATACATCCCGGATGTCCTTCTTGCTATTTGGGCCACCTGGAGGCTTTTCGGCCGATCCGCGCCTTGACGTCCCAAATGTCCCAATTGCTCCTAGGACTAGGACTTAGCCGATTTTCACAATTTTTCTGGATCAACCTACTTGCCTTCTGCAACCTTTTTTCCGCATTTTCTCAGAGCTTGTTCTTTTCAGCCTGGATAGGAGAGTTAGAAAATTTCCTGAAGGGACCCTAGAAACCTGATTTTTGCTCTGAATCAATCAATTTGCTTGGGATTTGAATATTTACCTGGGGGTGAATTTTGGATAACATAACCCTTCAAACAAAGTTTCCTCCACAAGATCCCCATGGAAATGAGAAACTATTTTGGGAGCTTCATCTTTAGTTATACATTTCAAGAGGACACCTTCAGGGTTCTTTCAAGCCAACCCAAAGTCGGTGATGATGTATTTTTGAGAATCCATCTTGAGGGCTCTTTTTGATTTTTATTCAAATGATCGGGAAACATAGGTGTCTCGAGGTAAAATATTACATCCTTGTACCACTTAGAACTTACCAACTTCTCAAGAACATCTATCCTTTCTTCCTCTACTTCATTCACTTCCAATGTCCGCAGAGTTGCTCTCACCATGAAAGATGTATATAAAAAACCCAAACCTCTCACCAACTTTGTGGTTTGGATATCCATGTCATATTCCTATAGTTTTTCACCCATCTACATATTTTTATTGATATCTCCATCTCTCATAAGATGTATTTTACCATGGTGTGGGGAATATAATAAAAAAATTGAACTTAATAAATAAGGCCTAAAAACCTTTGTTGCTTTTACCAAGGCAAATGCTTGTTTTTCCATGATTGTGTATTTTAACCCAGCAGCTTGTAAAGCTTTGCTAAAGAAGGAAATAGGCATCTCAGCCCCATCTTCATCCTTCTGCAACAAAACATATGCAATAGTATTTTTAGAAGCAAAGGAGAAGATTTGGAAAGGCTTCTTATAATTTGGAGCTTCCAAGACAAGTGCATGTTTCAATGGTTCTTTGATTCCTTCAAAATCCTAAATAGCAACCTCCTCCCATTTGATAACTTGGTTTTTCTTTAACATGCATGTAATAGGAAGAGTCAATTCAGAAAAATTAGACACAAACCTTCTAATGAAATTGATCTACCAAAAGAAGGATTGGATGCCCTTCTTTGTTCTTGGAATTGGAACCTTGTTGATTGTTTCTACCCTCTCAAGGTCAATCATAACACCAGACTTTGAAACAATATGACCAAGCAACTTGGCCTTTTGCACTCCAAAATGGCACTTCTTTGGATTCAAAGAGATTCCAAATTCTCTACATCTGATCAACATTCTTTCCAAGTGCTGCAAGTGATCTCTTCTGCTCCTTGAAAACACAGTCACATCATCTTGATAAACTACAATGAAGTCATTTATGTAACTAGCAAAAGCAACATCCATTGCCCTTTAGAAGGTAGCTCTAGCATTTATAAGACCAAAAGGCATTCTTACATAGACATATGTTCCCCAAGGAGTGGTAAAGATAGTTTTAAATCTTTTTGACTCCTTGACAACAACTTGATTGTAGCCAGAGAAACCATCTAAGGTGGACAACAATTCAGATCCAATCACTAACTATGGCATGTTTTCCATGTTTGGCAAAGGATAATTGTCTTTCAATGAAGCTCTATTTATATTTCTAAAGTCTACACAAATTCTGATATCTCCATTTTCTTTCTCCGACTAGAACAAGGTTTGCAACCCAAGATGAATACCTTATGGGTTGAATGATCCCTCCCTCCTTAAGTTTCTTCAATTCATCTTACATTTTCATTGAGATGAGTGGATTAATTTTCCTCTACTTTTTTTAAGGGCTTGGCATTTGTTTCAAGAGGAATCTCATGCTGAAACAAGTCCTCTCTATATGCCTTCAGCTCTGAATAAGACCAAGTTAGACACCTCCCGATATTTCTTTAATAGTTGAACATAGGATTGTTTTTCTTCTTTGTTTAGATTGCTTCCCAACCAAAATTTTCTTGGTTTATCATTAATGCCCAAGTTATTCTCTTCCAAATCCCTTGAGGTAGACATGTTTCTATTGATGATGCAATCATCATTGTCAAAATTTGACTCAAGTGCAACAAGACCTCTAGGAATGGTGTTAGTTTTCAATTGGATAATATCCTTTCCTAACACAGATATTTCTTCCTTTAGTCACACATACCATTGGTTCCCAATAAATATTCTAATTTTCAAACTCACCTTGATTTTGTAATAACCTTTGCACTTGAGCATCATCATCAAACACTTGTCGATGCTTAATGTTGTCGGCGCATAACCGCCTAGTTAACACTTTGATATTGTACTCACAATAAGGTGAAATGGTGTAATTTCCAAATCTTGACCCCAACACTGCCAACTTTTCAGTAGAAGCATTGAAACTTCTGTCATGATGCACAATGTTGAATGAATCAAACATCTCAATTAGATCCCAAACTGCATGTTTGTATTGTTTCATCTAATGATTTTTTGTAGCATATAATTTTCTTATTCATTTGATAACTAGCTTTGAATATCCTTTTGCAATGATGTCCTTGACACCATACTTCCATGCAATTCAAAGACCCAACAAGAATGATTCATACTCAACAATGTTGTTAGTACATTCAAAATTAAGCTTCAAGGAAAAACAAACTCTTCCAAGCTAGGAGAAATAAGAATTATACCAGCACCATTTCCAAATTTGGATCAAACTCCATTAAATAGCAAGTTCCAAGGGAACCTACCAATTCAAGGCACTTTGAATGATCCATCTTGTGTTCTTTTCCATCAGCAAACCCAACAAAGTTATCAAGCATCAACAACAAAGCAAACAACACTTCATAGGAAGCATTGTTGGGATCTTGAATAAGGTGTAACATCTTATTTTATCCATAGAGCTTGACAAGGCTGCCTTCAATGGGAATAGTGGAAAAATACATGTCCATTTGAACAATCCCACCAACACTTGTAGCCCACTTTCTTGACAAAATCATACCCCATTTGGCAGGGCAATCAACAATCACAACATCAAGTTTTAAATTCTTACCCAGATAGGCTACAAGTTGTACCACCAAACCCTTCACACAACCAACTACCAACACTTCTCTTGAGTCCATGGTAGTACACTTTCCATAGGATATTGTCACTTTGATATCCAACTCATTCATGAATTCTAGAGGTATGACATTGCATGATGCACCAAAATCAAACATACAATTGTGAAGTAGTTAATCCTTTATGATCAAAGTTGTAAAGAATGTATCAAAATTCAATTGGGAATCAACCAAGGATGTCCCCAAGTATACCTCAGGTGTTTCTTCAAGATCCTCTACTCGTTGGTGGTGTTTTAAGGTCTAAAATGATTTGAGGAGGAGTTTTAACAATGTTTACATTTCTGCTTGGGGTACTCTTATCCTCTTTCAATCCCAAGTACTCAAATGCTCTCTTCTTGTGCTTAGGAATCCTAAGCAACTCAATGATTGGAACGCTCACTTTGATTTGGCTCAATACCTGGTCTATTTCATATGGAGCACCCTTTGGAAAGGTAGCATTGGAATGGAGACAAGAAAATTCATAGATGGCATGGGATTCTTGGTAGATGGGGCATGAGGAGGATTGAAATTTTTCTCTTGGGACATCGGGATTTTGGTAGGTGTTTCTCTTATAGGATTTTCTTTGGGAATACTTGTAAGCAAGGGTGTTTTAGGTTTTGCTTGAGGCCTAATTCCCTTAACAACCTTGCTCCTACTGTTATATTGTTTCTCTTGAGCTACAAAAACATTTATTAACAATTGTCTATCTTCCTCCTAAGGGATACCGCCATCATACTTCTTAATCATAAAATATATTAAGTATTCAAAGTCATTGTTAGGAATCTAAAAATATTTCATTACATCTACCTCAAGAGTATGAGAGGGAAGAAGGACTTGTGTCTATTTAACGTAATCCCAAAAGGTCAGTAGCTGTCCTTGCACTTATTACCTCATTTGATGTTGCTCCTTCTTATGAGCTCCAAGAATAGCCCATCATGCATATATCATCATCAATACCATCATCATTATTAGCTTAACCATCTTGATGGTCCACTTCACTTAGAGGATGGGTCGAAAACACCTATCACACCAATCAATATCAACAAATTCCTCAACAACAACCCTAGAAGTTAGGGGATCGGTAACACTCTTCCTTCACGTGTTTGAGGATGTCTATTTGTAGACCCCATGGATCATTTGCCTCTATCATCAGATCTCTGATCACCCCTAGGATGATTGGAAAATCTGTCATGGTTTTTGATTTTCTTGACCTTGTGAAGTCTCGCTCAATTCCCTTTCTCTACCCGAGCTAGGTTATATGAGATTTCTTTGATAGCCCTTGCCAAAGTTTTCACAACCTCCTCCAAATCAACACCCTTTCTAGCTGGATTTTTTTATGGTTGATCAACTTTACACCATCCCTCTTGAGATATTTCACAACAGCCTTAATGATATTTTCAATATGCAAGTGCCATGGTAAAGGCATGCCTTAAATTGTAGGGTTCTTGTCTCTTAGGTAATAGGCTGCCTACTTATTAAATGCATCAACATATTTGATCAAGCATGACTCATCATATGCCATCAAATTAACAAACAGACCTTCTCTCAAAGTTTTGTTAAACCTTGTGTTGAAGTCATGAACTGATTCATTAGGGTTCTTCTTGATATTTTCAAACTCGAGACAATAATAAAACCTAGGATTGGTTTTGTAACTTAGTATTGCAATATGAATGCATTCTACATTTCAGTCCATAAATCAATAGAATTATTTGGCAAGGCCTCGTACCAATCCTAGCATCCTTCTCTAAACTATGGAAAAACAATTTAATGTACACATCCTCAAACCCAATTTCAAAATCCTCCATCATATTAATAAAGAGTTTCAAATGCTGATCACCTGTTATGGCATTATTCCCTTGGAACTTTGGCAATCTACTTCTAACATTCTGAGGCATAGCATTAGGATAAATATCCATTCCCTAAAATTTATTGGGCAAAGGTATTGACCACAAATGGAGGCCTAGGTGGAGGCTAAGCCATGTTGTCTGGTGGAGGTGATCTTGGGGGTGACACAAGCTGATGAGGAGTGCGAGGTCTTTGGGGCTCAAGAATGTGGTTCACAAGATTGGTATTCTCTAGGTTCTGATTTTCTTGGAAAGTTTTACTAGAATTGAAACACACAGCAGATTAAAGAAGGAACTCACTAGGTACAATAGAAGGACCTTTACTAGTTGAAGTAAACAAGTTTATGAGAAGATTTCTTGAATTATAATCACTGGAAGAAGAGTGATAATCCTCTATTAAAGGCTTATCTCTCTCACCAATGGATATTCCTTTGCTTGATGTTTGACCTTCAACAACCTTCTAAACTTTTATCTCCTCTAAAACTGTCTTTCCAAATTCTTGAAATAAATTTCTACTTGGGTATCTCCTAAAGAGAGATCTTCTTCCTTCTAGTTTTGTAGAGATTAGCAACACTAAAAACAAATGATAGAAAGATAAGAAACTAGTATTTATCAAGATCAAAACAACATGGAGTCTCCACTAAGGACTTTCACCGTAGTTGTACAAATGCACTAAAATACTTTATCAAATACCTATCAACACTTAAAATATTGTCAAACTTTATAGATCAGATCTTCCTTTTCTTGAATTTATCAATCACAAATGAAAATGAAGTGAAACAACTACTAGAAACTGATAAAATTACGGATAGAGTTTGAAACCTTTTCATAGAACTTGCAAATCTGAGTATAGAATGATGCTTTAACAATATATTTACTGAGATAAAGCTTGCAAGATACATTATCAGGGTTTGATATGCATTCAAATATCTCAAATATGTATGCACATGGATCAAATTGAACTAAGAATGTCCCTAGAAATTGCACCACTAGTGTTGATGGGCTCAAAATAATATGAACTGGAAGCAGATTAACAAATTGGTCTAGATATTGCATTCTTCATCCCCAAAAACGGTGCCACTGGTGTTGGTACCCAAATTTGTTCTCCTTTTCAGTCTGAGCAACATCAAAGATATGACATGAAGCTTAAAGACAGATGGATCATGGTGTGTGTCATTTTGTATCTGGGGATATGATCTAACTAGCACTCAGATTTGTGGAGAGATGGATAGCACTCAAATAGGACTTGATCTTTTCATTATTGTTTTACGTTGTGCCTTTCAACCAAGGTAAGAGGACCTATTTTGAACCCTCAAATGGTGAACGAGAAGAAGATATCCCTTAATTTGTACAAATAGTATGAGGGGGCTTGGGAAAATATGATCAATACTCCAAATATGACTTTCACAAGTTATCACTTCCAGATTATGGAGATACTTTCAATGCAAGGAAAGGGTTACTAAACACATTTTGAAATACTTGATTTGTTCTCGCATACTTTAAGAAATGGATTTTGATCTTCTGTGGGTATATAAGTAAAAAAATGGTAGACTAGGGTAGGATTAGTTGTTTTGAATGAATTTTGGGTGGGATTTTAGACAAGATAAACCAAGGTCGGATAGACTCCTTGAGGATTTCAGCAAAATATGGAGAAACTTAACAGCAAAAAAAGTATCAAAATTGTTAATCATCCCTTCAACCAGATATGTGCATCAAATGGAGGCCCGTATGTGCACTTCTCCACAAAATATTTGATCATCTATCTCAAAATCTTGAGTTAGAATGAACCAATGAAGCATTTAGCAATCACTATTTAATCATGACTTAAGGTTCACCCAAATTTTTACAAACAATCTCTCAAGTCAAGGAAGGTAAAGTGATTTTAAATTTGTTTATATCTTTATCGATGAAAGCTCTTCAATTTGAGATTGTAAACGCCACTAAAATATCACAAGAAATGAGACCATGTATGATCAAGAGATATTTTAAACATAAGACTATAACAGAAAACAAGAAACAAAAATTTGAAATGCATTATGAAATGTAAACATTCATATATTTTTCCCAAAGACAACATAATAACTCAAAAATGATCAGATTTATCAATGCGGAGGAATGTTTTGAAAAACAATCTCAGAGCTTGTTAATGGCTATACATGTGTAACCAACTTAACATGATTTGAAATCTGATACAGAGAGAGTTACATGAGTTTCAATTAGTCACCGAAAGAATGGGCCTCTTCCCAGCTTTTCTGTTAAATTTTTAGTTTTCTAGGATTTTTTAAACTCTTCCAACCCTTTACATGACAAATTCATGCAATATATAGCTTTCAATCTCCTTCTAGCCTTCTTTCCCAATAAAATAATATGCCAAAGGATCAAATTTGTTACAAAAATTCCTCATGATTCGCAGTAGACACGGACATTTAATAGAACACGTCCAAAAAGTTTCCAAATTGTCTCAAAAAGAGATGAATTATTGAAAAATTCACATCATTATCCATTCATTATCCATTGTGGAGGTACTTTTTCATCTTCAAAGCACGCAGACTTCCTTCCCTTCATTATTTCATCCATTTCCCTCCAAAATTTGACTCTGAACTTTTGGATATGATATTTCACGCTTTTAGACGGGTTAGGGAAAAATTCAATTCAAAAACATATGTAATCCTCAAATTGATCCTCAAAACCAATTGCATTGGTCCTTGCAGGCACAAACGACATGAATTTGTCAAAAATTTGGTGAAAATTGATGCAAAAATCACATCTCCAAGCTTCCTCGGGCTCAAATGGCGCCAAACCGAAAATGCACTAAGTTCATCGATTTTCCTTTCTCACTTTAATCTGATCCCTCCACATGTCACAATGTTATTGAAATGGACTTGGGATCACTTTTTGACATTTTAACACTTTTGGAAAAATTTGACATTTTTCTCCACCCCTCCTCCCCATGAAAACAGCCTGACACGTGTCCCAAAATGGGCCCCATTGGAATCGTGGACCGATTCTACACATTTCCACCTTTTTTGGAAATTTACAAAATTTCTTGATTTCCTCCACCACTCCACCATTGAGATTTGGGCCTGACATGTGGCACAATATGACTGGATACGAAGTCGTGGCTCAATTTTAAACATTTTGCCTCTTTTTGCAAAAAGGAATTTTTTTCATTTTTCCTCTCAGTGACTCCGTCTCCCGAGACACGTGTCCTCACTTGATTGGCTATGGGTAAGTGCTCTTATTTCATATTTTAATCATATTCCATGAGGGAAAATTTTTAACATTTTCTCCGCCATCCCGCACATCCACCGTTGACTCCTCGAGATGAATCTTGACTTTTACCTTTGGGCTCGCGGGTCCATTCAATGATTTTACCCTTTGATAACTAGAGGCTAAAAATACAACTTGCCTCCAAAGGCCCACCTCCCCACCCTATGCTCTGATGCTGACATGTGTCTTCATCCCATTGGCTGCAAGTTTATGGTCCAATTTTATACTTTAACTCTTTTTCACGAAAGGCCGAAAAGTATCAAACTCCTTCGCCTTTCCATCTCCCCACCTACCACATGTCCTCCTCTGATTGGATGCGGGCCTTAGGGGATTTTCTTCATTTCCATGAATTTTCCAAAGTTCCTTAAGGCAAAAAATGACTCACCCATCTTCCTTCACTCTACCTGCGATACGTGTACCTCCTCTGGGGCCTGCAGATCTATGGGGAAAACTTGCACATTTTTCCAAAATCACAAAAATGTTAAGTTATTAGAAATGACCTGTGGATCCTTATCCAATTACAACAAGCCACATTACCAATTAATGTTGAAGAAGAAATTAATGGGAAAAATACGCCCGTTTGACCGTTAAAACACAGAAAATGCCAGGGATGCCCTAGAATTTGATTTTTTCACTAAGGACGACAAATTTCTTGAAATTGAACCAATTGAAACATGTTTTCAAATCATTTTTCTATCATGGAATTTGATTTTCAATGGTATACAAGTGAAAATAGATTAATTTTAAACTTCCACGATTGGGCAAAAAGGAAAATCGGTAGAGCCCATAGATTTTGGAAAAAATAGGGCACAAAACAACAAGTTTTTATGAGCATTTCAAGGCATTCAATATGGATGGAAAAGTTTCAGACCACCAATTTAAGAGAAATTTTTTTCCAGAGCATGCAAACCAAAGGAAAATTTAGGGAAAAATGGTGCAAGCTCAAAAATGGCACCAACAAGGTCCACATGAATATCTATTTAAAACATCACATATGTCAACAATGTTGATAATTTTTCTAGAATACTACAAGGTGTAGGAGAAATTTTTCTAGATTATCCAAAGCATTATGATACATAATCAATTTATACAATGACTATAAATCAAAATTCTACTCTATTTTTGTGTCCTTTTTCACCAAATCCTTAAATTCAACAAATATTTCATCTCCTCATTAATATATTTAGATCCACATCCTATATTTGGCATGTCATTTTAGAAAATTAGTCATTGATATAATTAGTGCAATAAATTTTTCTTCGCTATCCTTTTGCAACTTCTCTTTAGCATCTTGTAATATTTGACTCAAAAGTTGATGGCATTGTGAAATTAAAAATATTTCCCCCACTCCTTAGTGATATTCTCTTTCATGAGAGTATCCGGACAAACCTTTTAAATATCTTATATGGATTCCAAAGTGAGTTCCTAATTATTGCATTTTTCATTAAGATTATCATTCATTTTACCAAGAATTCCTTCTAATCTCTCAATATCACTATAGACATTGAAAAATTCTTCGATGAGATTTTTTTCCTTCAGAAAGGATCATATAAACCTAGATGCTAACAAATCAACCCTTTTTTTAATCTTTTCAACATATATATGATGCTTCAAAACTAGATATAGTAAGTGAAGAGATCATAGTTGGTTTAAATAATTTGATTAATAAGGTTTTCATATGCTCTACCTTTTCCTTAAGCTCATCCTTTGCAGCCTTGGTCTTTTTATTTTTCCATATAGGCCATCCAAGGCAACATGTAAGTCATGTTGATGCCCTCGGGTGGTTTTTATGGTAAAACCCTCGAGATATGGTAATCAAAACATGTCATGTCCTATTTAATTTTGTTATTAGTTGGTAAAAAAATCTCTATAAACCTTTCCTATGACTAATTAACGGTGATATGGGAGATTGTTTTGGGTTTTTTGGATGCATGGGAGGAAGAAGGAGTCAATATATTGAAATCAAAGTATTTAGGAAGGACAAAAATTTTCCTCTTCTTTGGGATTTAACTTACTATCTAAGACAAAACCTAAGAGGGAGTTGATTGTGTATTGGGAGATATAATCATGAGGGTTATACTTGAAGGATTAAGAAATGTGGACACCAAGGGGAAGGGGTGGAGAAAATAGACATGACAGTAGTTGAAGAGGAAAGAGTAGAAATTTTGGGAATGCATACAACAAGAGAGGGTATAGAAGATGGAGAAGAGAAAGTTATAATAGAGAACACCAATACATACTAACCCCTATATAAGGAAGGAAATAGAGGAGAAAAATCATGGGAAATGGAGGAGAAAATCTATGCCAATGAGATAGGTATGAAGGAAGTGAAAGGAGAGGATATGGTAAAATATGACACTAAAAATGAATATGGTAATAGATGAAACTCATACAACAATGGTGGATGAGGGAAGTGAATACACATATACATAGGTAGAGGGAAGAATACAAGGAGGATACTTTCCCTTATAAAAATGTTTATTCTCACTTTTTTGATAGAACCTCACCTTTATCCTTAGGTTCCTGTGAGGGGACCATTTATGAAATAATGGTTTAATTTATCTTTGGAAATTTTACATCTTTAGGATGAATATTTAATGAATATAATGTGTGGTTAGTTCAAATCAATATATGAGCATCTCACTCCTTAATATATGTTATTTCTTTGATTGACCAATCAATTGGGAAAAACCTATATTATCCACTTTCATTTACTCATAGATAGAGTACAAGAATTCCTCGTCATCTACTATTCCTTAAGGAATATCTGTAACATTGTATTTGGACGCTTCATCTAGGGTTATTTGGCTATAATATTTATTTCTTATAGATAGTTCATCCCTACAACTGATCCATAAATATTCTAGATTAGGAATATGGAGTTGAAGTGTTATGAGGTTCTTGAGTACACCTATATAATCAAAATTGAGCCATGTGTGGAAGGATGATTTTTTCTCTCTGCATTTCGATGGATACATTATTTTCCTTTATAACTCAAGAGTAGGTATATCAACCAATAAATATTGAGAAATGAACTCTCACCTTATGGTTGATTTTCTAGAAATTATGTAGATCCAAAACTGTCTCACCAATTCCATGATGATCTATCTAATAGATGGATACCTTGGTAACATGTATGGAGAACATTGAAAACCTTTTACCTAAATGTATGTGAATGAGGGGAATTTTAGGAAAATGCATCCTCATTAAGAAACAATAACCCAATCTACATTGGTACATGGAACCTTGAGGAGTTCCTTATCCATCCTACATAATATGTTTCTAAAGAAAACATCATTAACTTTTCGGAAATGTAGCTAGATTTCATGAAGGGAAAATGAAAAATCAAATTCATAAATGTAGATCGATCTCTGAGATCCCCGCATGTTAATTCTAGGATAAATCCTTATGCTCGTATCTACATATGTTAAATAAGACATCATATATAATTTTCCAATGGTGTGAACCTACCTTAGCTACTTTTACAATGTATTACTTATAAATTATACCCACTCGAATAATGGTTTATTAGTATTCATAACAAATATGAATGGATACATCTACTCCTGAAATTATTTAACATTGATGAGACCAAGAAATATACTCGGAGGGTAATGATATTGTTGATTTTATTTATGAATTCACTTCTTTATAATGTATTTGGAAACGTTCTCACCGTAATATTAAGTTTTAAAAGATAGATCTTGTTTACATGTGTTCTAAAAGTTGTTACATTTTTTATTTCAAGAATATCATGCCTTATCAATATTAGTATTGATATGCTCGTCAAAATATAAAAAATAAAATATCTTCAAAATATTTTACATTGAGACCAATGAAAAATCTCGGTAATGATTCCTTACAAATCTAGAATCACTATTGTAGTGGGTTGTAATTTCAAGCAAAACACCGAAATTGTGTTGATATGGGAAAGGTTGTAGCAAGGGGAAATCCAATATCATAGATGAACTATATCCAAGGTGACTTTGTGGGGATCTTTATTCTCTTCCAGAATAAATCTAAGTCAATGTTCCCAACTCGGTGTCCCGCGGATGTCAATATTTGAATGTATATTAGAAGGAAAATTACCTATTGATACTTTTACTTCATCTTGTTTCCTTCTTTTGAATATTGTATTTTTGATTTATTCGTTCTTGACTTAGATATTTCCAAGAAATTCTTCCTAATACTTTACAATTGTCACCAAAATGTATACTTTGTTTTGCACACAAACTACCAAAATCCTTTGTCAAAGTTTTTCCCTCTTTGAACACCTCTAGAAGCTTGATAAATTGGGAAAAATTCCTTGGTTTTCGATACCGCAAGATCTCTAATACACCGAGTTAGGGAAATACATCTATTTTACATCCTAAAATGTATGACATGAATAATTTGGGTTTTAAACCTATCGACTATTGAGAAATCCCAAAATATTAAATCAAGAATTTTTATCATGATGGGCAATCCTAAAAACTCGATAAATGCATTTCGGGATTTTGGGCTTGTTTATTGGATTGAAAAGTATAAAATAGTCTAAAACATGAAAATAAGGGTAAAATAGCACTTTTTCTCATTGAAAAAGAATACAAATGAAAAATAATTCTCAACAAATTAAAAAGATAAGAAAAGTGGAAAACGTCCTAACAAATCATGTAAAATAAACAAGGGATAAAAATAGGTTAAAAATGGCACAAAAACTGAAATAAACTAAAAGAATAACCATAATCACCTAGAAAAGTAATGGGTTCAATGAAAAATCATGAAATTTTTTCCAAATTGCTAAGAATATCACCGTTAGAGTTTTGAGAACCGAAAGTAGGTTTGCGTAAGTTAAATTTCAAATTCGCAAAGTAAAAATGAAATGGAAAATCTTGAATATATAAGTAAGGTACATTATTTACATTTTGGATGGCATATATGGGACCAAATCTAATTTAGTAATAAACACATTTACTTGGGTTAGGAAGGTTGACCACGAAAATCATGCCATGTTTATATATTATCGGGTTTCAAAACTCGACACGAAGGATATAATACATTTCGGGATTGGGGTTCAATCAACATAAAACATGCTTTGACATTGATATATTCTCGATGGATCTTACCCTTGAAAATATAACACAAAGGGATGATCTAGGTTTGGAAAACATTTGGCATGAAACATGTTGAGACCATCACATGTTCCGATGTTAGGAAATTTTGAAAACCCAAAACACTACAATGTTTTAGGGTTCGAGGTTCAAAACCTTATAAAATTTAGCATGATTTTTTTGCTAATAGTTACTGTGTCACCAAATTCTAAAACATAGAATAATTAAGTGTTATATGTTTCATGGTTTAGGATGTAGTTGACATATGTCATGTAAATGTGCATGGAGATTTCTAAAACATAAAAACACTCTGAAAGAACCTTTAAGTCAAAAAAGTTCTTCTTTCTTGCAAAGATAGTTTAAATCAAAGACCACCAAGATGAAAAATTGATTCGCTATCCAAATTTTATTGTAAGACTCAAATTTTGGGATAAAAAATTGATCTCATGTTATTTTCCATTGAAGATCAAGTAGGATATATATTTATAAAGCCATTGTGTGGTGCAAAGTTCCATAAATTTCATTCCATGTTAGGCCTTTCATAATTTGGCTCAAATTATCATGTAGATGAACTTGATCTCCACCTATGAGTCGATGAGCATTTGGAATTTCAGATTTTACCTTGAGGGGAATAAACATGTCAATTCCACCTTTTAAAGGCCTGATGTAAACTCATAATACTATTTCCATTTTGTAAAAGATCGCTATAAGTGAATCCGATATAAATGATCACACCCCAACGTGAGTTTACTTGTAATAGAAAATGAAGTATTAGATATAGGATATTATTTTTTAATAAAATAATCCATAATATTATGTAATACTTCATAATTTATCACTTTATTTTGAGATTTTTTTTTTTTTCATGTGTGTGTGGAGTTTCTATTGTTTTAAAACCCAAGGAATAATATGCGAGTGTATCATAATTTTCCAAAATTCACAAACCACTAAAATGTTACTACCACGACATGATTTTTTTAAACTTGTGAGAAACTAAAATTTGTATCATGTTTTTAAAAAAATTACAAAACACTAAGCCTTTTATCATATATTTTTCAAAATCTATGAAACACTAAAGCTTTGTATTGTCACATGTTTTTCTCAAAACCTATAAAACACTAAAATTTATGTTTTGTGGATTTTTAAAAATGTGTAAAACAAAGAGCTATGTTTGCATGCTATCCTAAATCACTTTGATGGTTTATGGATTATAATTCCTTTTTATAAAAATATGACTTCACATGTGTTTCGAGAAATTTTTTTATGTGTTTTCATGCTAGCCTAAATCACTTTGATGGTTTATGGATTGTAATTCCTTTTGTATAAAAAGGTGACTTGGCATGTTTCCCTACTTAATATTAAGGGGGAGTGTTGGGGTTTGTAATATTAAGTAGGAAACCACTTAATTAAAAACCCACCAAAGACTTAGAAAATTTGAATTATAACTTGTCTAAAACATAAGGTGGTGGATCCCTATACTATGTTGGCATATTTTTGAATTTAAATTATAAGAGTGACCCACAGCAGCCACCCACCTTGTATAAAACAAGATGATCTCATTTGAGATTGTCATGTGAAAGTCAAGATGTACGATGCAAGCTATATGTCGAAAAAACATCAAAATGAATGTGAAATATGTGAGCTAGTACTCTACATTGAGTGACTATTATTTACAGTTTGTAATAGCTTTGATAAGGTGCAACTATTTGGGATATTTGCAAATAGTGGGAGTGCTGGGTGAAATTCAATTCTTAATAAAGATAAGTGATATTTTAAGTATTATTTTTACCGAAAGGTTTTCCCACTTATATCAAATGTTATGTGTTATGGGCTATTTACTTTCAATGTTATTCATGCAATCTATGGTTTAATTCATTATAATTTTTTTACAGTCATAAACTATAATTCTTCAAAATTAATGGTGGATATATATTATTTATTTATTATTTAGCCCTAATTTCCTAACACATATTCCTATAAAATGGGTTGCACATTGTGAATACCATGACACAAAAAGAAACTGACAAGCAACATGTAACAAACAAGAAAAACAATACTTGTGTATGGAATAAAATAGTCACAATAATGAGGATATATTCAATCAAGCTAAAATAAAGTGAAATAATAGAAAATATTTATACAATGGTATAAAATCAAAAACATGGACACCAATGGTATTCAATAAAACTAAAATAAAGTGAAATAATATAAAATAGTCATATGAAGGAATAAATTCAAAAACATGGGCTACCAACGATTGTCATAGGAAAATTACATAGAAGGCATTGAGGCTACGTATAAAGAAATAAGTGTCTACACCCAAAATAATAATAGAGACAAAAATGTGGGACGCTTGAAATGTCGAGGATAATCAAGGAACTTGGGTCTTATATAATAACTAGTCGGGTAGGTAACATAAGAAAGTAAAAAAAATGTAACAAGTATAGAAAATAATAATCGAATAACACATAGTGTAAGATAGGTTAGGACTAAAAATTCATATGTGTTAATCATGTTATCTCAAAATATAGCATATGTTCAATATATGCAATTAATCATAATGTGGAAGTGTAAATTAACTAAGATAAAACATGAGTATATGTATAGTTTAGAATATTCCCTAAAGAATAGTGTCATTTGGAAGGGATGAAGATGAAACCCATAATCATGTATCAAATTATATATCTCATGCATTGATATTGACAACGAGATAGGATCTACACGGGGTATTCTCAAAGCCTATTGTTTGATGAGTCATGCATCATGTTGTTATATAAGCTCAATATTATATTTATGAAATAAAGCTATACGGAATCTATAATGTCCCTCTAAGGGATTTACCAAATGTCATTTCCACCTTGGACAAACCCACTATCTCCCTCTAACTTTTTCCTTCAGCTCTTTGGCCCATCCCCAACTCTTATATGCTTCCCAATTCCAAAAACCACTACTAGTATGGCTCGACTCTTTCGCCTACCTTCAAAACCATCTTGATGGTCTCCTCTTCCTTTTATAGCCATGCACCTGAATTTTCCAAATTATCTCTCTTCTATACTAGCTTCTTTGCTCCTCGGAATTCAAATTTCAACTCGGATATTTTAATGACCTTATATGTGTGATCTTCTCTTGACACATCCTACCATGCCACATCACCTAGTGGTTGGATTCTCCTTACCAAAAACTACATCATCAAGTCACTTTCATCCACATGATGATACAAATTTATATTATATGTCCTTCCTCTTCTAGTTGTCATCACGTCCTTATCACCTCGGGCCTCATCCCTCACACTTTTATTCATACCCACACCTTAGGATATGACTTATTATGAGATTATTTTGTTCTTATTTTATTTCTATGTGCTTCCTTTACCTTTTCTCATCTTTTTTCTTCTTCATGCCTCATTTCTTCCTTGCTTCCTCTTAAAATTTTTGTGTGATCCCCTTTATTTTTATTATGCTTTCTCCTATACACACTCCTTTATGCACATATATGGGCTTTCCTTTCTATGTATGACCTATCATTATTTTGTGCATTCTTCTATTCTCTTTATGTTCATCATTATTTTTATGCCCTTTCTCCTTGGCTTGTTTATCACTACATTCTTTATTTTCCTAATGTAATCCACCTCATGCGCATTTCTTCCACACATGTCTCTTCTCCGATGGCTTCATTATACTTCTTTTATCTACATTTTTTTCTCTATTAACCTTCTTTTTTATTTTTGCATGCTATCTTTATTCTATCACACATCTTCGTTACACTTTCATTTCCTTTCTCATACACGTCTCCTAATTTTTGCACATACCTTCCTTTCTTAGTGTAGGTTTTCCTAAGTGCCAAGATACCCCTGTATAAAATATCAACATACATTGTAAACATATGTGTGTAAATAGTATATCGATAATTATGTCACCAATCAAAATAACATATGTAAATTGAAAATATAGCTAAATAAATTCGAATTTAAAAGTTCTAATTTTTTACTGTTTTAAATATTCAAAAAAATAAATTATGTGATTATTTGAATTTTTGGTATCATTTTAAAAATAAGTGTCTATAATAAATGGGGTAATAGGAAATTTACCCATTAAAATCCTCATGATGAAGAAGTGTTGGTACCCAAACTTAATCTCCTTCACAACTCAAGCAACATCATGGATCTCACAAGACACTCAAGGAAGATAAATGATTTGTGTGTCATTTGTATCTAGGGAACACATCTATCTAACTTGTTAGCACTCAAGATTTGAAGGAGTGGGTAGCACCTCAAAATTATTTTGATCTAATCCTCACTATTCTAGGTTGTGCCTTTCAACCAAGGTAAGAGAACCTATATTGCAGCCTTTGTTTGATGAAGGAGGTGGAGATATCCTTATGCTTTGCACATTGTATGGAGATGGCCTTGGGAAAACATGATCAATTATCCATTATTCAAACTCAAAAGAGTTTTCACTACTAAATGATGGAAATGCTTTCAAGACAAGGCTAAGGCTACTAGAGACATGATAAAATCCTGATATACTTTGTGCATTTTTGTGAATGGATTGTATTATTTTGTTGACACACAATGCAATGTAGGGGTAGTATGGGTAGGATGAGTTAGTTTGAATGAAATTTTGTTGGGATATGTTTAGACAATACTATCTATGAATTACCAACTTCTTTGAGAACCTTTGCAAGAGATTTTCAACACCTAAACAACATAGATGTTTCAATGGGTTTAAAATACTCCTTCAACCAGGATATGTGCACCAAATGGAGGCCCAAATCTACACTCTTCCACACAACCTTTGATAACCTGCCACAAAATATTGAAGCAAAATACCAAAAAAGTATCCAGGAATCCCTATTTGATCATGACCTAAGGTGCACCCAAAGGTTTACAAATAATCTCAATATTTAAGGATAGTAAAATGATTTTAAATATATTTATCTTCTATCAGATGAAGGCTCTTCTAAATATAAGATTGTAAATTCCATTAAACCATCAATAAGAAATGAGACCATGTATGATCAAAGAGATCCTAAACACAAGATTGCAACATGAGCAAGGAACACAAATTGAAATCATTCTGAAACACAAGCATATACAAATTTTGCCAAGAGATAACACCAAATAATCTAGAAAATGATCAAATATATCAGCGGGGAATGTCATGAGAACAATCTCAGAGCTTATTGATGGATTTACAACTTGAAACCAACTCAACATGATAAAATCTGATGCAAAATAGAATTGAAAATGGCTCTCAGGCGGTTTTCTCCAGAGAAATGGATTTCTTTCAGTCTTTTCCTTGAAAATTCTACGTCCTTTTTCTCTCCTCCTTTAAAAATTCTCCCAAAATGCATGATATACCTCATGCCATCATGGAGTCTTCCTTCCCAAGAAAATAATATGCTTAAGGGATCAAATTTTTTACAATCTTCATGATTCCATGAAAATGACATCAAACTGGAAAATAGTTTGCAGGTCACCAGGATGCATAAAAATTTTAAAATATTACACAAATTCAGATCCTTATCCATCCCAAGGTCACGTTTTTTCATTTAGGCATGCCAACATGCTTTAGCAATCATTTTTCACCTTTTACCTTTTCAATTTTTACCTCTACAACTTTTGATTTTTACTTTTCACATTTTTTCACGGGCTAGGGAAAAAATTTCATCAAAAACATTAGATACCATCAAATTAGCTCATGAAAATGGTGCCATTGCACTTAGAAGGTTGAGAGGATGCAAAATCATATAAAATTTTATGTGATTTGGTGAAGAAACGACAAATCTGAGCTTCCTGGAGCTCCCATGGTAGCAAAATGGGTGAATGCATAGTTGTTGTTGATTTTGGATCAAATTTAAATGTTAGCTCTCCACGTGGAGGATGAAATTCTTGAATATTCCATTTTTGACCCTTGGATAAAGATGGAAACATGTCAAAACATGATTAGATTGAGTCTCCATCCTTAAAAATACATTTGCAACCTTTTTGAATCTTTGGAAAAATTTACAAAATTTCCCCGCGTGCTCGAAATCCCGATTCATCCCTGCCACGTGGCGTTCTCCAATTAGCTATGGGTCCAGGCCTCCAATTCTTCCCAGCAAAAATGCAAAGTTTCAAAACTCTCCTTGGGCCCGCACTCTCCATTTGACCCCTTTGAAAAATGCCATGTGTCCTCCTTAGATTGGCTGCGGAGGCATGCCTCTAATTTTGACTTAGCTCCCTTTGGCTAATTTTTACATTTCTTGGACACGTGTCATTTTTGATTGGGTTTTGGAACCTCGGTCCAATTTTTACTTTTACCATTTGGATTTAAAAACTCCAAAGTCATCACGGAACCCGCTGCCCCATCTTGACCCTTTATGGACACGTGTTAGCTCCGGATTGGAGCGGTAAAATATCACAAAATTCTCCTTCGGCCCCCTTGTTTGAATTTTTACATTTCTTGACACGTGTCCACCTACAATTGGATGCAGGCCTTCAGGTCAATAGTTTCCCTTGACACTTTGAGTCAAAAATCACCAACTCCCTCCGCCACCCGCATATCCCCCGAGCCACGTGTCCTCCTCCCATTCGCTACGGGTTTTGGGCCTAGAATTGACTTTGAGAATTTTGCCAAAATGAAAGCCAAAATTCTTAAGGAACCTCCACCACCCACCACTCCATGACCAATCAGAATGTGCCACATAGGCACCTCATTGCAAAAGGTGGAGCCATGGGTCAAAATTTTCCCTTTAGCCAAAATTTCAAAAATTAACAAGTTAGAAATATTTCCCAACCACCCCCGGCCAATAGGAACCTGCCACATTGCAATAATAATGTGATGATGAATTTGACGAGACGAGAGCACCCGTCTGACCGTCAAAATGTGGAAAATACAGAGGATGCCCTAGAATTCGAAATTTTTGACAAGGGAGGCATATTTCTTGATTTTAAACCAATCAATCATTTTTGACCTTATTTTCAACCTTGGGATTCGAAAACAGATTGCAAAAACTTGGGATTTGATCAAACTTGAGTTTTTCATGATTTGACAAAGGAAAATATGACACACCAAAAAAATTTAAAAACTAGGGCTCGAAAAGGGGCAAACTTGGAATAATGTTTCAAATTAGGGAAAGACAATAGGTTTATGGGCATTCTCGAAACATTCAAATAGGAGGGAGAAATTACAGACCACTAAATCAAGGAATGAAATGTTTTAGAGCAGAATTGGACATGAAAAATTAAGGCACATTATGAAAACTCAATAATGGGACCAACATTGGCTCCTGCTTGGGGATGGGCACTCCTAGTGAGTGCCACAAGATCAAAACATAGACCAAGTGCCAAAAATCCATTGGGAAAGGAGTCAAAACACAAGGCAGCCCAAAAAACCAGAATTTCCACCAAAAACTAGACCAAGAAAACCACCAGAATGGCTGCCAAGGACAAAAGGGCAAACCACACACCAACAAACAACAAAAACAAAGAAAGAAAAAGGACTATACAAATGTACAATTTGTGCATACCTCACTTTGGGGATTTAATCCAAGAAATGTTTTAAATGTTTGCCATTAATAGGCAGCTCCAACAATTCCCCATCTACATCTTTAAGGAAAAAGGTATGCTCACCAATTCTAATGTCAATGGCATAAGGGCCCATCCATAATGCATCAAACTTTCCATGTTTTCCCTTGTCTTCATGCCTACTATCCCATAGAAAAACCAAATCTCCCACATTGAAGGCTCTAGGAGTGACCTTCTTATCAAACAACCTCTTCAATTTCTCTCTAAATCTGATATGCCTTTGATGAGAGGCTCTTCTTTCTTCATCCAACTCAATGATCTGATTGATTCTTGATTCATATGGGCCATGTTCTTGATCTTCTAACTGTTGAGAAAACTAAAATGAGGATAATTGCAGATGTAAGGGCAGCAATGCTTGAGTTCCATACACCAATTCAAATGGGCTCTTACCAGTTGCTCTTTTAGGAGTTATTCTATCAGCCCAAACTACAAATTTCAATTGCTCTCCCCACTTCTTCTTGTTGATTTCCAAGGTCCTTCTAATGATCTTGAGCAAGTTCTTGTTACTTGACTTAGCTTGTCCATTCCCTTGTGGATTGTAGTTTGAAGAATAAGTTAGATTGATTCCATATTCATTGCACATTACCATCAAAGGTTTGGCTCTAAAACACATGGAATTATTAGATATAATCTTAACCAAAACTCCAAATCTACATATGATATGATTCAACAAGAAATCCATTACCACCGGTGTGTTCCTTTCTAGATGGAATTGCTTGAACCCACTTTGTAAAATAATTAGTTCTACAAGGATCCATTTATGACCAGCACTAGAAGGATCTAAAATATCACCAATGAAGTCCATTCCCCATTGTTTGAAAGGGGATTCAATTGATGCAAGCTGCAAAGGAAGGGAACACAAGCTTTGATCTACTCGGAGAAATGTTGACAACTATCACACTTTCTAACCGGTTAGGTTACACCTTTAAAAAGAGTAGGCCACTAATAACTAGCTCTTAAAATATTATGTGTTATCACTCTCCTAGTAGAATTTCCTCCACAAAATCCCACATTAAAATCAGCAATCAACTTGGGATCTTCATCTTCAGTTATGCATTTCAAGAGGACACCTTTAGGGTTCTTCCAAGCCAGCCCAAGGTCTGTTATGATATATTTTTGAGAAGCTAGCTTGAGGGATCTTTTCGATTTTTATTTAAATGACTAGGATAGCATAGGTGTTTGAGGTAGAATATCACATCCTTGTACCATTCAAAACTCATCAATCTATCAAGAAGATCTTCCCTTTCTTCCTCTAACTGATTCACTTCTACATTTTGCAAATTGCTCTCACCATGAGCCTGCAAGACCCAAGCCTCTTACTAGATTTGTTGTTTGGATATCCATATCATATTCTTGTAATTTGTTGACCCATCTACATATCTGTCTTGATATCTCCATGTCTGATAAGATTTCTTTAACCATGGTGTTGGGAACATAGGCGACAACTTTTGAAATCAATATATGAGGCACGAAAAATCTTTGTTTCTTTCACCAAGGTAAATGCTTGTTTTTCCATGATTGTATACTTCAACTCAGCTACTTGTAAATCCTTGCTAAAGAAGGAAATAGTCCTCTCACTTTATTCTCATCCTTTTGTAAAAAAAAAAGCAATAGTAAATTTAGAGGCAAAAGAAAATATTTGGAAAGGCCTCTTATAGTTTGGAGCTGCCAAAAGCAGTGCATGCTTAAGTGCATCCTTTATTCCTTCAAAATCTTGAATGGAATCCTCCTCCCACCTAATAACTTGATACTTTTTAACATGCTTGTGATTAGAAGAGTTAGCTTAGAAAAATTGGAAACAAACCTTCTAATAAAATTGATTTGGCCAAAGAAATATTGGATACCTTTCTTGGTTCTTGGGATAGGTACTTTGCTGATTACCTCCACTCTTTCAGGGTCTATCATGACACCATCCTTAGACACAATATGTCCCAGCAACTTGGCCTTTTACACACCAAAATGAAACTTCTTTGGATTAAGAGAAATGCCATACTCCCTACATCTGATCAACATCTTCTCTAGGTGTTGCAAATGGTCTCCTCATTGCCTTGAAAAAATAGTCACATCATCTTGGTAGACTGCAATAAACTCATTGATGTAACCAGCAAAAGCAACATCCATTGCCCTTTGAAAAGTGGCACCAACATTCATCAATCCAAAGGGCATCCTTACAAAAACATAAGTTCCCAAGGTGTAGTAAAGGTTGTCTTAAGTCTTTTTATTCTTTATGAACCACTTGATTGTATCCTGAGAAACCATCCAAAGTAGAAATCATTTCTGACCCTATCAAAAGTTACAACATATTTTCTATGTTTGGCAAGGGTTAGTTTTCCTTCATGGATGCTTTTTTATATTCCTAAAATCCACACAAAATCTGATGTCTCCATTCTTCTTTTTAAGCTGGCACAAGGTTTGCAACCCAAGATGAATACCTAGTGGGCTGAATGATACCACCATCTCTCAATTTCTTCAACTCTTCCTACATTTTCATGGAGAGAAGTGGATTAATAGGCCTTTGTCTCTATCTAGAATGGCTTAGTCTTGGCCTCAAGAGGAATCTCATGTTGGAAAAAATCTTCTCTATATGCTTTTAGCTCTGAATAAGACCAAGCAAGGTAGTCTTGATATTTCTTTAAGAGTTGAGCATAGGACTGATTTTCCTCTTTGTTGAGATTGTTGCCCAACCAAATATTCCTTGGTTTATCCTTGGTTCCAAAGTTTTTCTCTTCCACATCCCTTGAAGCAAACATGTTCCTATTAATGATGTAATCAACATTGCTAAAATTTGATTCAAATGCAACAAGACCTTTAGGAATGGTATTTGTTTTTAATTGTATAATATCCTTGTCAAAAAAAGTTTGTCTCCCTTAATTCATGCATACCATTACCTCCCAATCAATGTTATGACCAGAAAATTCACCTTGGCATTGTAAGAACCTCAACACTTGTGCATCATCATCAAAAATCTTTCAATGTTTCACATTATCTGGGACACCTTGGCCTTGTTAGCACTTCAATGTTATATTCACAAAAAGGTGAAATAGTGTAATTTTCAAATCTAGAACCCAAAGACTGCCAACTTATCAACAAAGAACATTAAGATCTCTATCATGGTAAACAATGTTAAAGGAATCAAACATTTCAATTAGATCCCAAACTACATGCTTATACTATTTCATACGTTGATTTTTCGTAGCATACGCTTTCCTTATTTGTTTGAATACCAACATTGAGTCTCCTTTTGCAACAATATCTCTTACTCCATACTTCCATGCAATTCTTAACCCCAACAATAATTCCTCATACTCATTAACATTGTTAATGCATTCAAAATTAAGTTTGAAGGAAAAAGCATACTCTTCTAAACTAGGAGAAAGCGTAACTATACCAAAGCACCATTTCCAAATTTGGAGCAAGCGCCATCAAATAGCAAGTTCCAAGGATAACATACCATATCAAGGCACTTTGATTTGTCCATCTTGTGTTATTTTCCATCAAGCAAAGCCAATGAAATTTTCAACATCTACATCAACAAATAACACTTCATAGGAAGCATTATTGGGATCTCATTAGTGAAAAATCACAGCACCCCTGGATGCTGGTCAGGTTTCTAGGTTGACCATACTATCATCCAGTGTGATTGCATAACATTGAATCCTTTCTCCAAGTGTGGGACTTGAAAAAGTGAGAAAGGATTCTCCAGAGAAGGCTGGTTCCTATTCCTCTGTTCAGATGCACATGAAATATGTAGAGGGTTTGCTCGAAACCTAATCTAATCTGCCAAGGAGACAGGGTAAGAAGATGCATAAAAATAAATCTAAGCTAATAGAGGTGATGCACCAAGGAATGAAGAACAACCTATCTTGTCAAGAAACAAAGACCATTCGAATGTGATATAAGATCATGCACAGATAACAAAACTTGCAGTGAAAGACCAGGAGGATGTAAAATGAACACAGAGAGGGTTGAGAATCATCCACAGACATGTATTACTTGCTCCAAAGATTGATACAATACACTACAGAATGCCAAGAGGTAGAGTCATATTATAGTTTCAAATGGGAGGTTCAAACTCCACAAATTCACCTGATAGGAGAAGAAGGGAGGAGCAAAACAAAAAATGTTCGACCTTTTGAAAGAAGCTCCTCTTTACAATATATAGGAAGAATGAGAGAGGGAAAAGAGAGGAAATTTAGAATCTACCCCAACCACTTCTAGGTCATATTTTAAATCATCTCATTATGGCAGAAGTGGCGGATCCTGGAAAAATGGTGGGCTGTCTAACAGAAGCGGTGAACTGTCTGCTGCATTAAAGCTGGTTGTTGGAGCGTCACTTCTGGCATTACCACGCGTCAGGGACATTTTCTCAATTTTCTCTCTCTAGACTACACCAAAATGCAAGATTGATCCTAGAATCATGTAGATAATTTCAACAGCTTTCCGTTGATATAAAGAACGTGCAAATCTGAGCTCTGGATCGAAAGATATGACGATCTGAAGATTTAGGGCACGAAACAGGCCAAAACGGATTTTGAAATCTTTTCCCGCACTCTGCCACCTGGACGACACGTGTCAAGTGCTGATTGGATGCGTAATTATCTCTCCTTCCCTATCCCATGGGTTTTCCTACTTCATTGGACACGTGTCCTCTTTTTATTGGCTCGGGTCAGTGCTTGAAACCTCGCCCTTTGACTTTTGGACTTTCTCCCTTGTGACACGTGTCATGATTTGATTGGTTCTCGGGCCTGCCAGATTTTTGCATCCTTCGCGTACATTTGTCCCGGATGTCCCAAACTGTTTGGGACAAAAACTCCCGATCCACCCGAAATGGGCTTCCTTGTCCCTCATTCGGCCGATGACACGTGGCGTTGCTTGATTGGCTTTCGGCTCCTTGGCTATCCGCGTCCCACGCGTCCCTTTGTCCCGGATGTCCCAAAGGTCTTTGAAGTTCACCATTTCAGCCAAACCAGCAAGTTCGCGCCCTTCACGTCTTCATATCCCAAATGTCCTAGAGTAGTTAGTTGATTTTCTTCTCCTTCGGCCGAACCGGCTTTCTACGTCCCCACGTGTCCCGATGTCCCAGATGTCCCTTTGCTTCACGGGCCGCCTGGAGGCTTTTCGGCCGATCCGTGCCTCGATGTCCCAACTGTTCCAACTTTTGCGAGGACTAGGACTTAGCCAATTTTCATGATTTTTCCTGTCCCAAGCTTGTTTTTGCCACTTTTTTCACCTTTCCTCAGAGCTTGCTCTTTCCTTCTTCGGCCAGGGGAGTTAGAAAAAATCTGAGGGGACCCTAGAAACATGATTTTTGCCCTAAATCAATCCATTTTCCTGGGACTTGAGAATTCTGATGCATGTTATCAAATTAACCCTGGGGGGTGAATTTTGGATAACAATTGGCGACTCAGCGGGGGTACCTACCTGCTAGGTGAAAAGATCAGTGGCCTTTTAGCGATCCATTGGGCATGGAGTCATAAGCAATAACCTAAAACGAACTTGATATACGCAACTCCCTCTTTACAAGAGCATGTTGAACTGTAAAACTCAACCTAGGAGCAACAAAACCTGCGCCAAAGCACTTAGGGAAACTGAAACCTAACTACAACAAGACAATGTGCAAAGCACTTGGAGGAATGAAAATCTAATCTAATATTTACAAAGGTAGTGAACTTCCCTCTAGAAGCAACGCTTGAGATAGATTCCATTGACTGGAATCTACAGTTCTTCACCATCCAATGAGGCCAATTGGAAAGCATTGCTGCTCTTGCATTTCGTGACCATGTATGGGCCACTCCAAATGGCATCAAATTTTGAATGCCTTCCCGTTTTGCTCTATCCACATCCCATTTCAACACTAGATCTCCAACCTGAAACGATCTATCCTTGGCCTTCCTATCAAAGGTCCTTTTAATCAAAGCTTGATCCTTTTCCATTGCTTGGGATGCCTGATTTCTGATCTCTTACAGCTCCATCAACTCTGCATACCTTACCTCCATGGGCCCAAACTCTAGCAACTCCAGCTACTTCATGAGTTCCAATGTTGGAAACTCAAGTGACATGGGCAAGATTGCTTCTCTTCCATAGACAAGCTTGAATGGAGAGTTACCTGTGGATCTCTTGGGAGTTATCCTATCAGCCCATAAGGCTGATTTCAGTTTGGTATGCCAAGCCCTCTGATTCTCATCAAGAGTCCTCCTAATGATCCTCAACAAGTTCTTGTTTGTAGACTCGGCCTGGCCATTACCTTGAGGGTAATAGTTTGATGAAGTGCTTAGGTAGATCCCGTTCTTGACAGCCCACTCAGTCACCTTAGATCCAATGAATGCCAATGCATTATCAGAGATTATTGTAGCAGGTACGCCAAATCTGGTAGTTATCCCCTCATAAAAGTCTAAGATGCTAGACTCATTTGCCTCTTTGAGTGCTATGCTTCGTCCATCTCCGGTGAAGTAGTCCGTGGTCATCAAAATCCATTTGTGCCCTTGGCTTGAATTGGGATTAATGACTCCAATGAAGTCCAAACCCCATTGCATGAATGGCTGGTCAACTGAGATTGGATGTAATGGAAGGGTAGTGAGTCTTTCTTTTCCTGTGAAGAATGCACAATTCTTACACCTCTTGATCCATGCATAGCAATCACTGAAGATTTTAGGCCAATAATAACCAGCCTTCATGATTTTTAGAGCTGTCACTCTTGGTGCAAAATGACCACCAGCTGGTCCACCATGAAACTCTTCCAACACCCTTTGAATCTGATTTGTGCTAATGCATCTCAGCAGCACTCCATTCACATCTTTCTTGAACAAAACTCCATCAACAATGGCATATGGAACAGCCTGCAACCTGAAGTATCTCCTCTTCGCTTTGCTCATTTCTGGAGGGCATAGGCACATGCAGTAGGAAGTGTATCATACTCTGAGTCCAACAGGGAGTGGGCACATTATCATTTTCCTATTCTTGACCATCATGTAGTACCAAGACAGCATCTTCTTCATTACCCTGCTTCAACCTTTGTTGACTCGAGGCTAGTTGTTCACATAGTCCCTTCCCACGTACTAGTTTGGTGACCTTGATCTCGATGTCATATTCCATGACACGAGTTATCCATCTGCATGTTTCTCATTCAGATCCTTGTTTAAAAGGAAGTCCCGACTCCCACATGAGAGACCAATAATTGGATCTTGTTGTTTGAGACTAGGTGCTTGAATTCTTTAAACTCCCGATCACCGCAAGTACATGCTTTTTAATGAAAGAGTACCTAGTTTCGTATTCTCCCAAGACTTGGTGAAGAAAACAATGGTTACTCTAATCCTTCTTTGTTTTGTTGTGCCAAGATCGCGAAATTGTATCTCCACCACCAAAGGCATATAGCATGAAATCCTTGGAGAATTTTGGATTGACAAGAGTTGGAGCTTGAGATATAGCCTCTTTTATTTCCTCAAAACTTGCCTTGCCTTCAGATGTCCACTTAAATGCCATGCTCTTCTTCAACATCAGTGTTATTGGCTTTACGAGAGCTGCAAAGTTTGGAACAAACCTGTGGACAAAATTGATCCTTCCTAAGAAGCTTTGAAGAGCCTTCTTATGACTTGGCAATGGCAATGCTCGAATTGCTTCAACTCTTTCTGGGTCAATCATCAATCCCTCCTTTGAAACAATATGGCCAAGAAGTTTTCCCTCATGAGCCAAGAATATGCATTTTTTGGGATTCAATGATACCCCAAATCTTCTACACCTCTGAAATACCTGCCTCAGATGAAAGAGGTGATCCACTGCATTTTTGGAGAATACAGTGATGTCATCAAGGTATATCAAAACTATTTTATTGATCAACCCCTTGAATGCCATATCCATTGCCCTTTGGAAAGTGGCTCCAGCATTTGATAGCCCAAATGGCATCTTCTTGTAGGCATAGGTCCCCCATTTGGTGGTGAAAGCCATCTTGAACTGGTCATCTTCCTTCACCATTACCTGATTATACCCTGAGTAGCCATCTAGGAGAGAGAATCTCTTGAACCGGATACTACCTGCAATATTTGTTCCATTGAAGGAAGTGGGTAATGGTCTTTGAGAGATGCCTGTTTAGGTCTCAGAAGTCTACACACAACCTGATTTCTCCGCTCTTCTTCCTGACCGGAACCAAGTTTGCGACCCAGCTTGAATGCTTGATTGGGAATATAATGCTTGCCTCTATTAGCTTATTTAGCTCTTTCTTCATTAGAGGCTCAATGTGAGGGTTGACTGGTCTCTGCTTCTGCCTGATGGGCTTAGCATCTGGATCCAATTCTATGGTATGCTGAGCCAGGTTGGGATTGAAACCTTTCAAGTCTTCATAGCTCCAAGTGAAGACATCTGGAAATTCTTGGCAAAGTTGTATGAAATCTGATTTCTCCTGTTCAGTGGCTACCTTGCCAATTTGAAGTGTTTTGTTTTCCCCAACCGGAATTGGCTCTGAATCTTCTCTTTTGACCTGTATGTTAGCCTTTTCCTTACGAATCCGGGATGTTGTGCATTGAGAGCAAGTGGGCTGATGCCTGTGAAGTTGACGTAGGGATTGTTTTGAGCCATTCTGATTGGTCTTAAAACCCTTGTTGATTGAATGAAAGGCCTACCAGGTGGAGGAGTTGAGAGAGTTCTATTTGGTGGAGATGGAGACCTCTGAATCCTTCTTCCTCTTTGCCTTCTTCTTGGAGATAATTGTAGGTATTCAAACAACACTTCTTCTTCTCCAACTCTTGACCTTGTGGTGATTCTTCTCATGAGTTTTCAGGCCTGCACTACTGAAACAGTTGATTCTTCCCCTTGGAGTCGCCAGATATGCAAATAATAGCTCTTTTAAGCAAGAAAATTGCAGCGAGATGTACATCAACTTTGCTGCAAAATAAAAAACGAGACCTCTAAGTCCCACAGTCAGTGCCCAAAAAGTTAGTGTAAAATCACGCACCACTCTGGATGCTGGTCAGGTTTCTAGGTTGACCATACTATCATCCAGTGTGATTACATAACATTGAATCCTTTCTCCAAGTGTGGGACTTGAAAAAGTGAGAAAGGATTCTCCAGAGAAGGCTGGTTCCTATTCCTCTGTTCAGATGCACACAAAATATGTAGAGGGTTTGCTCAAAACCTAATCTAATCTGCCAAGGAGACAGGGTAAGAAGATGCATAAAAATAAATCTAAGCTAATAGAGGTGATGCACCGAGGAATGAAGAACAACCTATCTTGCCAGTAAACACAGACCATTCAAATGTGATATAAGATCATGCACAGATAACAAAACTTGCAGTGAAAGACCAGGAGGATGCAAAATGAACACAGAGAGGGTTGAGAATCATCCACAGACATGTATTACTTGCTCCAAAGATTGATATAATACACTACAGAATGCCAAGAGGCAGATTCATATTATGCTTGTTTCAAATGGGAGGTTTGAACTCCACAAATTCACCTGATAGGAGAAGAAGGGAGGAGCAAAACAGAAAATGTTCGACCTTTTGAAAGAAGCTCCTCTTTACAATATATAGGAAGAATGAGAGAGGGAAAAGAGAGGAAATTCAGAATCTGCCCCAACCACTTCTAGGTCGTATTTTAAATCATCTCATTATGGCAGAAGCGGCGGATCCTGGCAAAACGGTGGGCTGTCTAACAGAAGCGGCAAACTGTCTGCTGCATTAAAGCTGGTTGTTGGAGCATCACTTCTGGCATTACCACGTGTCAGGGATGTTTTCTCAATTTTATCTCTCCAGACTACACCAAAATGCAAGATTGATCCTAGAATCATGTAGAGAATTTCAACAGCTTTCCATTGATATAAAGAACGTGCAAATCCGAGTTCTGGATCGAAAGATATGACGATCTGAAGATTTAGGGCACGAAACAGGCCAAAACGGATTTTGAAATCTTTTCCCACGCTCTGCCACCTGGATGACACGTGTCAAGTGCTGATTGGATGCATAATTATCTCTCCTTCCCTGTCCCGCAGGTTTTCCTACTTCATTGGACACATGTCCTCTTTTATTGGCTCGGGTCAGTGCTTGAAACCTCGCCCTTTGACTTTTGGACTTTCTCCCTTGTGACACGTGTCGTGATTTGATTGGTTCTCGGGCCTACCGGATTTTCACGTCCTTCACGTACATTTGTCCCGGATGTCCCAAACTGTTTGGGACAAAAACTCCCGATCCACCCGAAATGGGCTTCCTTGTCCCTCATTCGGCCGATGACAAGTGGTGTTGCTTGATTGGATTTCAGCTCCTTCAGCTATCCACGTCCCACGCGTCCCTTTGTCCTGGATGTCCCAGTGCTGAAGTTCCCCATTTCGGCCGAACCAGCCGGTTTGCGCCCTTCACGTCTTCATGTCCCAAATGTCCCAGAAAGCGCTTAGTCGATTTTCTTTTCCTTGGCCGAACCGCTTTTCAGCGTCCCGATGTCCCAGATGTCCCTTTGCTTCGCGGGCCGCCTGGAGGCTTTTCAGCCGATCTGCACCTCGATGTCCCAACTGTTCCAACTTTTGCGAGGACTAGGACTTAGCCATTTTTCAAGATTTTTCCTGTCCCAAGCTTGTTTTTCTACTTTTTCACCTTTCCTCAGAACTTGCTCTTTCCTTCTTCGACCCGGGGAGTTAGAAAAAATCTGAGGGGATCCTAGAAACATGATTTTTGCCCTGAATCAATCCATTTGCCTGGGACTTGAGAATTCTGATGCATGTTATCAAATTAACCCTAGGGGTGAATTTTGGATAACGAGGATCTTCAATCAAGTGTAACATTTTCTTCTCACCATAGATTTTGACAAGGCTTCCCTCAATAGGAATGGTGGAAAAATACATGTCCATATGAACACTACCACCAACACTTGCTGCCCATTTTCTTGACAAAAGTATACCCAATTTGGCGGGCAGCCAACAATTACAACATCAAGTTTTAAGTTCTTACCCAGGATAGGCTGTAAGTTGCACTACTAAACCCTTCACACAACCAACAATCAGAAATTCCCTCGAATCCATGGCATTACACTTCCCATAGGCTGCTTTATCACTTTGATACCCAACTCATTCATGACTTCTAGAGGTATGAAATTACATGATGCACTTTGGAATCAAACATGTAATTGTGAAACAACCTATCTTTTATGAGAAAAGTTGTGAAAAATGGATGAACAATCAATTGGGAATCAGCCAATGATGTCACCAAATATACCTCAAGTGCCTCTCCAAAATCCTCTTATGCGAGATGGTGTTCTAAGGTCTCTGATAATTGGAGGAGGATCCTCAACAATTTTTACATTCTTACTTGGTATACTCTTTTCTTCCTTGAATCCCAACTTTTTAAATGATCTCTTCTTGTGCTTGGGGTATTATAAGAAACTCAATGATGGGAAAACTCACTTTTATTTGACTCAATACTTGGGCAATATCATATGGAACACTCTTTAGTAGGACAACATTGGGAGGGACACAAGTAGATTTATTAAATGGAAATGGACTCTTGGTAGATTGGGCATGAAGAGGATTGATATCTTTGTATGGGACAGCGAGGATCTTGACAAGTGTTACTTTTCTAGGATTATCTTTTGGAATGCTTGTGAGAAAGGGTGTCTTTGGCTTGGCTTGAGGACCAATTCCTCTAACAAATTTACTTCTAGTATTATACTCTTTCTCTTGACCAACAACAACATTCATTAACAATTATCTATCTTCCTCCAAAGGGATACCACCATCATACTTTTTGATCATCAAGGCCCTTAGATATTCAAAGTAATTATTAGGAATTTCAAAGGCTTGAACTACATCTACATCATGAGCTTGAGGAAGAGAAAGAAGTGGTACCCACTTTATGCAATCCCAAAAGGTTGCAATAGTCCTTGCACTTATCACATCTGTTGATGTTAATGCTTGTTGTGAGCTTGAAGAGATTCCCATTATACAAATGTCATCATCAATTTCATCTTCAAAAACTTTTTGGTCCACTTTACATGGAGGATGAGGAAGAAAACATCTATCACACCAATCCATATCAGAAATTTCTTGAACATCAACAACTCTTGTAGTTAGAGTCGTCGCACCACTTTATTTTCACATGCTTGGGGTTGTCTATTTCCCCACCAAAAATCCCTTTACTGTATCATATTTTCTTTCATCACCCATAGGATGATCGAAAAATCTATCATGGTTTTGAGTTATTTGTTGTCCTTGTGAAATTTTCCCAATTCCTTTCTCAGCCCGGGCTAATTTGTAAGAAATTTCTTTGTGACCCCTCCCAAAGTCTTGACAACATCTTCTAAATCAGCACCATTGCTAGCTTGAGGCTTCTTAGGGTTTATCGGGTTCACACCATCCCTCTTAAGTGGTTTACTAATAGCTTTAATATTATTTTCAATTTGAAGTGCCATGGTGAAAGCTTGCCTCAAGTTTGTAGTATCTTTATCTCTCAAGTAATAGGCTACCTTTTTATCAAATGCATCTGCATATTTGATCAAACAAGATTCATCACAAGGCCTCAAACTGATAGGAAACCTTCTCAATGTTTTGTTAAATATTATATTGAAGTCATGGACTGTTTCATTCAAGTTCTTCTTGATATTCTCAAATTCGAAAAAAGAAATCTAGGATAAGTCTTGTCACCATATTAACCTAAATGTATTTTTCATTTCAGTCCATGAATCAATAGAGTTATCGGGTAAAGCCTTGTACCGATCCCTAACATATTCTTCTAGTGTATGAATAAACAACCTAATATACACATCCTCAAACTTTATCTCAAAATATTCCATCATATTATCAAAAAGTTTGAGGTGATGATCACCATGATGGCATTGTTACCTTGGAATTTTGGAAACCTATTTACGACATCTTGTGGGACAACATTTGGGTAACAATCCATTCCTCTAAAATTTATAGGACCAAAGGTGTTAATAACAAATGGAGGTCTAGGATGAGCGATATTGTTTGGTGGGGGTGATCTTGGAGGTGAAACAAGTGGTGAGGAGTACAATATCCTTGGGGCTCAAGAATGTGGTTCACAAGACTCGTATCCTCTAAGTGCTAATTTTCTTGGAAAGTTTGATTCAAATTAAAACACGAGGTGTAGATTGGAGAAGGAACTTACAGTGCACAGCGAAGGAACTTCACTAGCTGAGGAAAACAAGTTTATGAGAGGAGTACAGTCAGAATCACTTGAAGAAGAGTGATAGTCTTCTACCAAAGGCTGATCTTTCTCACCAATGACTATATCTTTACCTGATGTCTGACCTTTAACCACTTTCCAAGCTCTTCTCCCTCCCAACTCTGAATTTCTCAAGTCTGAGAACAATTTTTTAGCAGAGTCTTTAAGGAAGAGAGATCTTCTTCCCTCTAGTTTTGCAGAGATCAATAGCACAAAAATAAATGACAAAAATCTTAAGACACTGGTATTTCCAAATTCAAATCAGCATGGAGTCACCACTAAGGAATTTCACCTCAGTTGTGCAAGAATGCACTAAAGTAATTTTGTCAAATATTTGCTAATACTGATAATTTTACAGAGCCTTATAAATCAGACCTTCTTCTTCTTGAATCAACCAAACATAATGCAACAAGAAGTGTATGAACTAAATATACAAATGCTAAAACCCCCAAAACACCTTTAAAACACCAATAAACTACAAGAAGTCCCTAGCAATGGCACCACCGGTGTTGGTACCCAAACTTAATCTCCTTCACAACTCAAGTAGCATCATGGATCTCACAAGACACTCAAGGGAAAATAAATGATTTGTGTGTCATTTGTAGCAGGAACACATCTATCTGACTTGTTAGCACTCAAGATTTGAAGGAGTGGGTAACACCTCAAAAGGATTTTGATCTAATCCTCACTATTCTAGGTTGTGCCTTTCAACCAAGGTAAGAGAACCAATATTGAAACCTTTGTTTGATGAAGAAGGTGGAGATATCCTTATGCTTTGCACATTATATGGAGATGACCTTAATAAAAAATAATCAATTATCCATTATTCAAACTCAAAAGAGTTGTCACTACCAAATGATGGAAATGCTTTCAAGACAAGGCTAAGGTTGTTAGAGACATGATATACTTTGTGCATTTTTGTGAATGGATTGTATTCTTTTGTTGACACATAATGCAATGCATGGGTAGTATGGGTAGGATGAGTTAGTTTGAATGAAATTTTGTTGGGAGATGTTTAGACAAGACTAGCTAGGAATTACCAACTTCTTTGAGAACCTTTGCAAGAGATTTGCAACACCTAAATAACAAAGATGTTTCAATGGGTTTAAAATACTCCTTTAACTAGGATATGTGCACCAAATGGAGGCCTAGATCTACACTCTTCCACACAACCTTTGATAACCTGCCACAAAATCTTGAAGCAAAATACCAACAAAGTATCCAGGAATCCCTATTTAATCATGACCTAAGGTGCACCCAAAGGTTTACAAATAATCTCAATATTCAAGGATGGTAAAATTATTTTAAATCTATTTATCTTCTATTAGATGAAGGCTCTTCTAAATATAAGATCACAAAATGCCATTAAACCATCAATAAGAAATGATACCATGTATGATCAAAGAGATCCTAAACACAACATTGCAACATGAGCAAGGAACACAAATTGAAATCATTTTGAAACACAAGCATATACAAATTTTGCCAAGAGATAACACCAAATAATATAGAAAATGATCAAATATATCAAAGTGAGGGGAATGTCATGAGAAAAATATTAGAGCTTATTGATGGATTTACAAGTTGAAAACAACTCAACATGATAAAATCTGATGTAAAATAGAATTGAAAATGGCTCTCAAGCGGTTTTCTCCAGAGAAATGGATTTCTTTCAGTCTTTTCCTTCAAAATTCCATGTCCTTTTTCTATCCTCATTTAAAATTTTTCCCAAAATGCATGATATACCTCATGCCATCATGGAGTCTTCCTTCCCAAGCAAAGAATATGCTTAAGGGATCAAATTTTTTACAACTCTTCATGATTCCATGAAAATGACATCAAACTGGAAAACAGTTCGCAGGTTGCCAGGGATGCATAAATTTTTTAAAATATTACACAAATTCAGATCCTTATCCATCCCAGGGTCACGTTTTTGTCATTTAGGCATGCCAACATGCTTTAGCAATCATTTTCACCTTTTACCTTTTCAATTTTTACCTTTGCAACTTTTGATTTTTACTTTTCACATTTTTTCATGGGCTAGGGAAAAAATTTCATCAAAACATCATAGACCATCAAATTAGCTCATGAAAATGGTACCATTGCACTCAGAAGGCTAAGAGGATGCAAAATCATATAAAATTTGATGTGATTTGGTGAAGAAACAATGAATCTGAGCTTCCTGGAGCTCTCATGGCGTGCAAAATGGGTGAATGCACAGTTGTCGTTGATTTCGATCAACTTTAAATGCTAGCCCTCCACGTGGAGGATGAGATTCTTGAATATTCCCTTTTTGACCCTTGGATAAGGTGGGACACGTGTCAAAACATGATTGGATCGAGTCCCCATCCTTAAAAATGCATTTGTGACCTTTTTGAATCTTTGGAAAATTTTGTAAAATTTCCCCATGGGCCCGAAAGCCCAATTTATCCTTGGCGTGTGGCATTCTCCAATTATCTATGGGTCAAGGCCTCCAATTCTTCACACCAAAAATACAAAGTTTTAAAACTTTCCTTGGTCTTGCATTCTCTATTTGACCCCTTTCAAAATTCCATGTGTCCTCCATAGATTGGCTATAGAGGCATGCCTCCAATTTTGACTTAGCTCCTTTGCCTGATTTTTTGCATTTCTTGGACACATGTCCTTTTTATTAGGTTTCGAACCTCAGTCTAATTTTTACTTTTACCATTTGGAGTTAAAAATCCAAAGTCATCGTGGAACCCACTACCCCATCACAAAATTCTCCTTTGGCCCCCTTTTTGACTTTTTACATTTATGGACATGTGCCCACCTACATTGGATGCGGGCCTTCGGGTCACTGATTTCCTTGACACTTTGTGTCAAAAATCAGCAACTCCTTCCACCACCCACATATCCCCCAAGCCACGTGTCCTCCTCCCATTTGTTGTGGGATTTTTGGTGTAGAATTGTCTTTGAGAATTTTGCCAAAATTCTTAAGGAACCTCTGCCACCCACAACTCCATGACCAATTAGAATGTGCCACGTAAGCACCTCATTGCAAAAGGTGAGCCATGGGTCAAAATTTTCCGTTTAACCAAAATTTCAAAAATTAACAAGTTAGAAATATTTCCCGATCACCCCTAGCCAATAGGAACCCGCCACGTTGTAATAATAATGTGATGATGAATTTGACTGCCGAGAATGCCTGTCTGGCCTGGTTAAAATGTGGAAAATACAGAGGATGCCCTAGAATTTGAAATTTTCGACAAGGGAGGCATATTTCTTGATTTCAAACCAACTAAATCATTTTTTGACCTTATTTTTGACCTTGGGATTGGGAAAACACTTGCACAAACTCGAGGATTCGATCAAACTCGAGTTTTTCATGATTTGACAAAGGAAAAATGACACAACCCAAAAAAAAATTTAAAAACTAGGGCTCGAAAAGGGGAAAACTTGGAATAATGTTTCAAATTAGGGCAAGACAATAGGTTTATGGGCATTCTCAAAACATTCAAACAAGAGGGAGAAATTGCAGACCACTAAATCGAGGAATGAAATGTTTTAGAGTAGAATTAGACATTAAAAATTAAGGCACTTTATGAAAACTCAATAATGGGACCAACAAGAAGGATAGACCCACAAAGTAAAGGAGGCTTGTTCGTCACAAGTGCCATAAGAGAAAAATGATGATTGTGTATAAGTTATGTATGAACCATAGTTTGTGTTATAGGATACCTAGGGAAGAAAGACTCATGGGATTTAGTATGCATAAATAGGGACCTAACAAGAGGTTTAAGAGAGGGTGATCCATAAGAAGAAACATGTGAACTATAAGACCTACTAGGAGGCTTACAAGGAAGTGACCCATTATAAGTAGCATGTGAAATAGAATCCTAAAATAAGTCATATAAGAGAGTGACCCACTATAAGTACCATGTGAATTAGAATCCTTAAAAAAAGACCTATGCAAGAGTGACCCACTAGAATTATCATGTTAATAGAAGATAAAACATAAGGCATATGAGAGGGTACCCATTTGAAGTATCATATGAACTAGAATATCTAACAAAAAGACCTATGAGAGAGTGACCCACTAGAAGTAACATGTGAACTAGAAAATATATGCAGAATGTACTGAGAATAGGAATAGTAACTATACCATTTTGGTTAGGCTTTTTAAGTATATGGGCCTCAAATGGTATACCCATAATAATATCCTCTAATTAGATTATGAATAGACTTAACACATTGATGCAATATAGATGGGATATCTCTAAAATAAGGAAGCCAAAGGAAACCTTGATGAGTATCACATGATCTAATAGAATATGTAACCAAAAATGGACTAACAAAAATAGAAAATCTAGCTATAAGAGGAAGAGTAATATGCCCAATTTTTATCTTAGTATCAAATGTTACTTTTCTAGTATACCCAATATAGTGAATAAAATTGAATGTTTATAGATTACATTTAGTGTTATTATCAACTAAAATATTATGTATAGGATGTTGGTCGACAAAAACATTGTATGAAAGTGTTTAAATGCTTAATCTAATTAGTGTAGAACTTAAATCTATAATTTATTTATTATTAATCATTTCTACTCGATACGTCAAGATAAACTACTATATAATTTATAAATAACACCATGTTTTGCATCATAAATTGACCTTTTTGTCATTTTCAACATGTTTCTTGCAAATAATATTTGTAACAATTGTAGTGGAAATGTGATGCAACAACGATGTGACTAGAAATTTTTATTTATATCACATTTTTGTTGTATTTATCTCATATATTCATGAAGTTAATCAAGACATATATCCCAATCACGAAAGTGGCACAAATGTGATGTAAATTCCCTTCAAAAATTAAAATATTTTAAATTAAATATAATTATTTCACATACATGAAATAATTATATTACATTTTTAAGAGATATATATATATATATATATATATATATATTCTTAGGAATATATTTTTACATTATTAAACTTATGTGTGAGGTTTTTAGCAGCCCACGTAAATTAGATATTTTTTTCGTGAGTTTGTTGTGAATTTATAACTATTCACCTAATTATATACTAGGAGTATTTAGTTAGACTTGACTCCAAAAATATAGGAAACTCATATCTTATATAAATATGTAAAAGAATCCATGTATGTGTACTAGAATTTTAAAATATTATATTCTCCTGTAAAAATTTGTACTGAATTTCATTTTGTATCGAGCTATGTCTGATTTGTGATCATTCCATGCAGAGGATTTTTAAGATAGGTAATAAGATTTAGTTTTTAAGGGACTAAAAATCCTTTACACAAAAAGAAGCGAGAAGCTCACAAGCCAACAAAAAAGCCACAAACACCATGTCAAACAGGCTTGACAAGTAGTGCAAAAGAATAGAGAAGACCATAATTGGTCTAAGTGTTAGGTTGTGGAGCTGTTTTCATGTGAGAAAGTGTTGAAGACTGTACAACTTGGGGCCTGGTCTGGTAGAGAGGCTTTGGGGGTGCAACCCCGAGAAATATTTTTTTTGAAACATGCCTCGATATTTCAAGAAATGTGCCTTTCTCATATTAGCGAGATTTTTGATCCATAGGTTTATGGGATGGTTTTGGCCCATGGTTTTGATACCCATGATTTTGTAAAAATCCTTAAGCATTTGTCTACTTATGTGGTTTTCTACATATGGTAGGGTTAATGTAACATTGCATAGGTGTATGAATTCGGGTTTGAATTCAGTAGAGTTTGTTGAGCGTAGCTCCAAACAGATCCGGTATTGTGTTGAGAGAGCGGTGGCTTGTAATAAAAATCTAATTAAGTGATTCTTGGTGGACGTAGCCCAAATTGGGTGAACCACATTAATTATTGTCTCTTTGTGCTATGTTATTTTATTCGCACTTTTATTTGAGATATGTAATATTTTCTACGCATATTAGTTTCTACTATTTTGATTTTGTAAGGATTGTTCCACATATTTTATCCCTTATTTCCTAACAATTGATATCATATCTTGGTTTGGTTTGCTAAAGTGTTGAATCGTAGGGAAAATTTTAGCTTGAGTGGGAGCTATGACAGATGATGGAAGATTGAGGGTTGATAAATTCATTGGGAAGAATTTTAGTTTTTTGAAGATGTAGATGGAATATTACCTTTATTAGAAGGATCTTTAGATTTTGTTGTATGAGAAGGTGAACACCCCTCGAGCATGACAGATGCAAAATGGGATTTGTTGGATAGGAAGGCACTTGGGATAATCTGGCTATGTCTTGAATCTTCGGTATTATTTAATATTTCAAAGGAAAATACTACAAAAGAACTGATGGATGTAGTAGGGAAGTTATATGAAAAACCCTCTACCTCTAATAAGATATTTTTAATGAAAAAGTTGTTTAATATGAAGATGTATGAGAATGGTTCAATAGAAGATCATTTAAATGATTTTAATATCGTTGTAAATATGCTAGCTTCAATTCTGATAGAAATTGATGAAGAAGTTAGGGCTTTATTAATTCTATGCTTTTACCCGAGAGTTGGAATAGCCTAGTAATGGCGGTAAGCAAATAGGTTCTAACTAACTTAAAGCTAAAGTTTGAGGATGTTGTAGAGGTCATTCTAAGTGATTAAATGTGAATAAACAGCTCTAGGAATCTTATACTTTAGGGAATGCTTTGACAGTGGAAACTAAAGGGAGACAAAGAATAGGCGAAGCCGTGGAAAATTAAAGCATCGAGAAAGGTCAAAATCTAAAAGTAAGATAGTATGTTGGCACCGTTGAAAGTCTGGGCATGCAAAGAAGGATTGTTGGGACCTTCGGACAAGAAGAAACAATAGGAAGAAAACAAGGAGGCAAATGTGGCAACGGGTAATGTATGGCAGGATGCTTTGATTCTTTCTTTGCACAATATTATAGAATCTTGGGTTTTAGATTTGGGGCTTCTTTCCATGCTACTCCACATAGGCATTATTTTGTTGACTATGTTCAAGGGGATTTTGGGCATGTTTTTCTTATTGATGATGAGCCTTGTAGTAGCATAGTTGGAAAAGGTTCTCTTCATCTTAAGATGTATAATTATAATACTTGGCTATTGAAGGATGTCGACATGCGCCTATATTAAGATGAAATTTGATATCGGTATGGTAGTTAGGAAGTGATGGTTATACTTGTGATATTTACAATGGACTCTTGGAAGGTTACCAAGGGTTATCTTGTGGTGGAAAGAGGTAAGAAGGTTGGAACCTTGTATTTAACCACTTATAGCACTAATGTTTGTAATCTTGTGGCTTTAGAAGTAGATACAACATTGTGGCACTATAGGCTTAGTCATATGATCCATAAGGGCATGGAGATCATAAAGAAAGATTTTTCTGGATATACAGAAACAGGTTTGGAGTTCTGTGAGGACTGCATATATGGGAAACATAATCGAGTAAGGTTTCTCAAGGTTGGACCTACAAAGAAAGAGAGTAAGTTAGAGCTGGTGCATTTTGATGTGTGGGGGCCAACTCAGGTATCATCTCTTGGGGGTTCAAGTTATTATGTTACTTTTATTGATGATGAAACAAGGAAATTTTGGTTTATTGTATTAGAAACAAATATAATGTATTTGATGCTTTTGTTAAATGGAAAGCCTTAGTAGAGAATGAAAAATTTCTTAAGCTAAAATGTCTCGAGTCCGATAATGGAGGGGAGTATTGCAGCAATGGATTTTATGATTATTGTTCTAAGAATTGAATCCACATGAAAAACATGGTTCTAGGAACTCCAAAAAATAATGGGTTGTCATAAAGGAAAAATAAAACAATAATGGAATGTGCTAGGAGCATGGGGTTATATGCAAGAATGCCTCTTTCCTTTTAGTTAGAAGTGGTGAGTATAGCTTTGTACTTGATAAATAGAGGAACCTCAAGTGCCTTGGATGGAGGCATACCTAAGGAGGATTTGTATGGTAAGAAAGTTTATTATTCATTTCTTAAATTCTTTGGATGTGAGGTGTTTATCCATATAGACAAGGATGATAGGACCAAGCTAGAGGCTAAATCAAAAATATGTACTTTTATTCATTATGGTGGTGATGAATTTGGTTATAAATGTTGGAGTATTAAGGACAAGAAAATCATTTGATCTAGGGATGTGGTCTTTAATGAGAAACTCATGTATAAATAGAAGTTACAGAAAACAAGGAAGAATCCAAGAAAGAATATGCATCGGTAGAGGATCTTCCGAATGGGAAAGTGACACATGAATCAGTTCAGGAACCTCCTCAACATGAACCCAAAATCCTATATTGAGGAGGTATTCTAGGGTAAGAAGATAACTTGAATGTTTTTCCCCTTCTCTTTATTATTTATTACTCACCGACAAAGGTGGAGAGCCGAGAGAGATTTGATGAAGCAATGTAGGTAGATGCCGGAAGAAGTGGGAGAAAGCCATGGATGAGGAGCAACATGCTCCCATGGAGAACCGGACATGGGATTTAGTGAATCTACCCAAGGAAAAAGTTCATTATAGAATAAGTGGGTATACGAGTCAAAGAGGAAGAAGGAGGAAAGAAAAGATACAAGGCCCAGGTTGGTGGTCAAGGGGTTTGTATAGAAAAAGGGTATAGATTTTGATGATATTTTTTCTCCCGTAATAAAAATGACTTCGATTAGAATTGTTCTTAAAATAATTATAGAAAATGAATTACACTTAGATAAGATTGATGTAAAGACTGTATTTCTCCATGGTGATTTGGAGGAGGATCTATATATGTAGCATCCAGAGGGATATGAGGTCAAAGGTAAAGAGGATATGGTGTGCAAACCCGAAGAAGAGATTGTATGGCTTGAAATAATCTCCACGTCAATGGTATAATAAATTTGATAGCTTCATGATGGATCAAGGTTATATTAGATGCCATTCTGACCATTGCATGTATATAAATAAATTTGAGGATGACAATTATATTATCATGTGTTTTTATGTGGATGATATGTTGGTTGCATGTTAAAACATACGGAAATAAAAGTACTCAAGAAGCGAGATAAGTAAATCCTTTGCTATGAAGGATTTAGGGGAATCCAAACAAATCCTTGGTATGAGGATATCTTAGGATAGGAAGGAACATAAGTTGAATTTATCTCACGAAGAGTACATTAAGAAGGTCTTGGAGAGGTTTAATATGCAGGATGCTAAACCGGTTAGGACTCCTTTGGTAGGACATTTCAAGTTATCAAAGGAGCAGTGTCCCAAGATAGAGTAGGAGAGAAACCAAATGTCCAAGGTATATTACTCATTAGCGAGTTGATAGTTTGATGTTATCCATAGTGTGCACCAAGCCCGATATTACCCATGCGGGGGAACAATAAGTAGATTTATGAGTGATCCGGTAGAGATCATTGACAGTAGTAAAGTGGATCCTTTGGTATTTTAGAGGGACCATGGGGATAATTTTTTGTTACAATGGATCGAGACACTACTTTGCATGGTTATGTAGATTCGAGATATGGCTGGAGATGTAGACAACAGGAGAAGCATGGAAGGTTATTTTTACACTTTAGGTGGGACAATAGTGAGCTGGATTTCACAACTATAGAAGTTGGTGGTATTTTCAACCATGAAAGCTCAGTATATTTCTGCCATAGATGAAAGTAAAGAAATGATTTGGTTACAACAATTTCTTGATGAGTTGAAGCATAAACAGGAGGAAGGAAAGCTACATAGTGATAGCCATAGTGCTATACACCTAGCTAATAACTCCACTTTCTACTCTAGGATGAAGCATATATAGTTAAGGTACCATTTCATCATGACAACTTTGGAGGAAGAGAAGTTAAAGTTATAGAAGATTCATACCAGTCAAAATCTTGTAGACATGATGACCAAGGTGGTCACAAGGAAAAATTTAAGTTATGTTCAGCTTTGGTTGGTCTTCATGGGGTTGAGAAGCTTTCTCGGAGGAAAACTAGTCTCAAGTGGGATATTATTAGGTTGTGGAGATTTTTGCATGTGAGAAAGTGTTGAAGACTGTCATGCTCGGGACCTAGCCCAGGTATTGGGGGTTTGGGGCACAAACCCCCAATAATTTTTTTTTCCTTAAAATGTGCTTTTCTCATATGGGTGGGACTTTTGACCCATAGATTTATGGGATGGTTTTCACCCATGGTTTTGATACCCATGGTTCTATAAAACTCCTTGAGAAGTTGTCTACTTATATGTTTTTGTGCATAAGGTAGGGTTAATGTAACATTGCAGAGGTGTATGAATTTGGGTGTGAATTATCAGAGAGTTTTTTGAGCATAGCTCCAAAAAAATCTAGATATTGTATTGAGAGAGTGGTGGATTATAATAAAATTTGAGCAACTGAATCTTGGTGGATGTAGCCAAAATTGGTTGAACCACGTTAACTATTGTCTCTTTGTGTTGTGTTATTTTATTCTAGACTTTTATTTGAGATCTATAATATTTTCTACATATTAGTTTCTATTGTTGCGATTACTGTGAGGGATTGTTCCACATATTTAATCCCTTATTTCCTAACACTAAGCATTACAAGATATAATATTTTTAAAAGGTAAAAATACTTAGAACATTAAATTAGCTAGACAAAAAACCCCAAGAAAGGTAAAACAAAGAGAAGTGAAGCCAAAGGACTTCCATCAATCCACCTTTCTCTAAGAATATTTGCTTCTAGTTATAGTACTCATGGCCGCTTCCCTATTCCCTTTGCACTTGATGATGACCCTAGAAGGTGTTTTTTAATGTTCTTCTCCTCCATCTCCCTAATGTCTTCCTCATCAATAATGCTCCTTTCCAGCCACATGTTAATCTCATCCTTTTCTGCTTCCATTTTTGCAATCTGATCTTGAAGGATTGACATCCTTTGTTTATGCATAATTTCATGTAGCGGAATCATTGTGCTATTTAGTCTACTATTTCCTTGTTCAACAATGGTTGAAATTTAAATGTTTCTTTAACATTAATTTTTTTGGATTTATAGCATACCATTCTAGAATGTTTTTTATAGTCATGATTTCTCCTTAATAGATGAGTTAGGATAATGCATAAAGATAAGTTTGGAGAAAATGTTCAAGATGAGCCTCAATTTTAAGAAGCCATGTGGGATTACAAGTAATATATCAGATCATTTTTGTTATTTTCTTAAAATTTTCCATATCATTGTCGGGAGGAGGAACTTTCAATTTGGAGTGTGTCACCTACTCCATTCACATGAATATTTGATTAGTATTATACGCTATTAAATACCCTTTCCATTTCAAGTGAATCCTTTTATGGTGGATCAAGTGAATCCTTTTACTATTGGAAATAATTTTTGGTTGTTGAGATGAAAATGAAAGGATTGAGCATCATGTGTTATAGGGTTGAGATGAATCCTTTTATTAGATCTGATCATACTTAGATACATATTTCAAGAATCTAATTTTCTATGAATCTTCTCTTCGATTCCACATACCTATTTTCTTGAAATTGAACATTAACTCAGTTTATTATATATTTTGGTCCTCACACACTCCTTTTATATCTCCACCATAATCCAAAATGTTTCAATACAGGGCACTTCCCCGCCTCCTAAGGCCTACCCTCGGTTGAGATACCAAAAACAACCACATGATCAAATCCATATTTGGGTATTCTTGACTTTGATTGACTATATTATATTTAGTTTAAAATAAGTTATTGATTCATTTTCTATAGGAATATTTTATATGAGTTATTTTTAGTTGAAGTTAAATTTTTTTCTGGTGTTATGAGTTTTAAGTCACATGATTATCTAAGAAGAGTTGTAGTCAACTATAGTTATAATATTTTATAGGTAGTATTTTACTCTTTTAGTCAAATGATTTGTTTTTATTTATTTATTAAAATAGATTGAGTGTTGATTGATTTGTAGTGTCATTTTTAAGTTAAAAATTCAATAAATTTACAATATTCTTATGTTATTGTTTATTTGTATCGTTAAAATTTTAAAAGTACCATTAAGAGTCATCATAAAAAAATTGTAAAAAATATTTTTTTGCCTCATAGACACATTTTCAAAATGTGGAACTGATGTCCCGATAATACATAATTTCACATTATGGGGGAATAATAAAAATGTGAAAATAATTAAGCAACATGATCGCATTTCGATGAGTTAGTAATGTCATATTGGAGGATGTAGGAAACATAGGTTGGAGGTCATTGACCAACCTCTCATCGTTCACTAACGACAGGACACACATCCGCACTAGTGGCACTTTTATTATTTTTAGTAATGTGTGTGTGAATAATAACAAAAATATACACCTATTCACTCAAAATGTACGAGTATATTATCCATCATGTACTTTCCCTTGAATATGTTGTGAAATGGTGTGAAGGTATAAAATTGTAAAAAGAGTTGTATAGGAGGGTAGTCGAATACAATGATCCTTTTATTGTGGAGTTTCTATTACTACCATACTTCATTAAAAGATGATTTGCTAATGAATATGTTCAAATGGAATTAAAAGTGAGACAATTTCTTGTATGTAGGTGAGCATATGCAATAATATCTAGACAATAGTATGCAAACCTAAAATTATGCAGTGACATGATTCTCGTTTCAAAGTGCTTCTTGCCCCATGTTCATACTAAGGGGGTGCATGTTAGGAATATATTGTTCACATTATTAATATTTTTATGAGGTTTTCTTATTAACCCACATAAATTAGATATGTTTGTTAGTGACTTGGTTGTGAAGTTAAAAATACTGCATAATTATATATATTAAGAATATTTAATTATACTTTAATCCTAAGATATAAGAAAATAATATCCTATATAATTATATAAAAGAAGCCCATATGTACTTGTCTTCGGAATTTTTAAATATCATGTTCTCCTACAAAAACCCTATTTCAAATTATATATATATATATATATATATATGAGTTAATACAAAGTTGTCATACTAATATTGAATACCATTAGAAAAAACACAATTAATAAGATCATAGTAACTTTTACATAAATTAATGGGGATTAAAAATATGAAAAAATTAAATATATATTAAAAACGTGAAATCATGTTTTAGATAAATTAGTAACAAGTTAACAATGTACTCACAAATATGAGAAAATAGTCAATTTCTCATTTACAATACAATAATATGAATTTGAATTACAATATATATATAAATAAAATACTACTAGAAATTAGTTGAATAATCAACCACTCATCATCATCATCGCCATCATCATCATCATCATCATCATCTAAGATCTCATTATTATCATCATTTGAGAGCTCATTATCATCATCTAAAAGATTATTATTATCATCATGATAATTGATTTAACAAAAAATAGATTTTTGTTTAAACCATAATTTCAGAGTAATCGAATGTAAACTATGATATACAATTTCTAATATAATATGACATAATAAATAATCAAGTGAATTACAAAACCTTAAGCAAGAGGTATAATAAGAGTAACTTAGTTGATTAACACTTGATCCAAAAGTGCTCTAGACTATGAAAAATGATGAATGAGGTGAATAGTGTTGTCAATGCTTTGAGGATAAATTATGAACTACAAGAATAAGGCTTGACATAGGTGCCCATTTCTAGATAGGGTTCTTCGGCACTAGAAACCTCTGTTGGGAACTTGTTGTAGACACCAAAATTGGGTCACACTCCCCTTGGTCCCCTTTCGAATAACCAAGTTACACACATTCACCTAACCATGACCCTTATACCCCACATTAACATTAATTTAATTATTTATAATTAAATTAATACCCATCCTCACCCCATTATTAATTTAATTACTTTAATTAAATGAATAGACACCTCACCATAGACCTATTCATAGCATGTTTCCATAAATGAATAAGACTTGGTCCAAACCTAAAAATCAAGGCCTATTATTCCTCTAACCACCTTCCCACTCATAAAAGGTAATGTACATCTAGATCCACAGATAAAGGAATGAACCTGATCCAAAAGATTTGAAATATGCCATTTTTAGTAAACCTAGGGAATACCACCTTAACCGACGTTGGTCATCCCTAAACCAACACCACCGACTTGAAACTACCATCTTACCATTTATTCACCTTAGCAGCCTTGTTTTGGGGTTGTCACATTCTCGATATCAAGGGGACGAGAAGAGACCCGCATGCAAATAGAACCGAGATCCTTTTTCATACCTACAGACATCCATAGCTAGCACCAGGATAGATCCAGAGGTATTACACTCATGGAAGCATTCTAGGAAGCACTACCATGGCACTAAACACCATTCTTCTAATCAACCGCTATCACCATTCAACCATCAAACCTACATCATAGTAAGTGTACCTTCTACCAGCATAGTCTATTTTAGTATAATATCCTTTATTACTTTTGTTATCAGTTTATACTTTACATATTCATTTCCCATCTTCTACCTACTTGTAGGCTTAGCCATTCCTCTACCCACACCACTAAATCACCCATTCTCTCCTACTACACACCTCTGAGTATACTTGAGACCTTTACAGACCTCCCTATCCACCCTTCCATCTCTGTTTAGCTTTAGTTCAACTCCTACAATCAGATCTCATTGAGTTCCTTTCACCCCGACCCTACCGACGCCGGTTACCCATGACCATCGTTAGCCTCTCCTAAATCATCATTGGTCATACTAGACCAACGCCATTCTCTATTTTTTACACCTTTTCCAATAATGATCCAACCTACCTTCTACAAAGTGACACAAACAACCTAGAACCTGACCCTGACCAGTTCCAACACCTTGAAAACTACCTACCCTTCAGATCTAACTATAGCTTAACCTGTTATGTTAGATTTTATTATTGTTCTTGAATGAGATACCTAAATCATATAAACTACAGTAGGAATTTGTGTATTTCTTGCATTAATTTGTTTTAAACAATGGATTGACAACCATCTAGGGAATATCACACTTCCCGGATCTAGCACACGTTAGGAATTCCACTATCAAATATTATTTAACTCTTCTTTTGTGGTCTTTTTCTACTTCATGTAGTTCCTCCTAGCCAAAATGAAGCTCTCACGGTCAACATCTGATCGACAAGTTAGAACACATGCAACAACCATGAATTGACTAACATAAATAGGTATTCCTCCTCAGCCCATAACCCTTATCTCTGCTTTCATCTTAATAACGTAAATAAAATGGTGAAAAAAGCTGTGAATGTGAAAATGCTTGGAATTTTATTTTATAGTGTCATACAAGTGTTAAAAATATTCGTTATTGATCTCTTGTGTGTTGCTCTTTGATCACCAAGGGTTCTTGTAACTCCTGTAAAGTAGATATCACATGTGAAACCCACAATACAACATCAAATCTAAAAAGAAAGATGTAATATGAGGAGTTGTAGTGACCTCGATTGTCACCCTAAGAGTGAACTTACGACCAAGTGTTGCACTACATCTCAAACTCTATGTAGATTTGGTAAGTGTGTGAAACAATCATGTTATAGGATGCCCTTGTGCGGTGTACTTGATAGTGGGCTATAGATAGATGTAAAAATTTGATAGAATGTGTGGATGAAATAAAAAAATTCCCCTTCCTATGTTGTGTATGTAGAAAATACGGTCCCTTTTCCCTTGAGTGTATGTTAGATGGATGTCTTCAAGTTCTTTAGGTGCCTTTGGATGTAAGATTAGGTTATGATAGTATATTATTAGTTTTTGGTCCTTTATTTTGAACACATAAATATGTATTTATATAATTCCCTTTTTGAATTTCATAATTAACAACCGGAAGCCCGAACCATAAGTGAAAAAATATACCCAAAATATAAAATTGGCCCAAAAAGAGTGAATAAGGAAGAAAAGGGTTGGAGGCACCTGAAGGGATAAGGACGCTTGAGCGCTAGGTGTCTGAAGCCATAAAATATAAATAATTAAAATATTGACTGGGTTGTAGGGTGTGTAGGACCAAATAGAAAACAAGAAACAAAGACAAGAGGCCAAAGATAGTCGTCAATTACTAGTTTTCTTATTTAGGAATTATATGAATGTTAGTATGTGTTTAAGACCTAGAAATGTACCCAAGTGCGTGATTTTTATCTAAATTTACCCCCACTTCATGTTCATGAGAGAATACTTGATAACATAAAGTAGATAAGATATGCGTATGTGATAACCATGTAGAGCATGTAATGGATAACGTGTCGAGTGGACAAGTGAAATGTGGAAAATAAGGAGAAAGAGTGACCCTAAGAGTGAAGCATATGCATTATATTGTATTGTACTTGTATTTGTTGTAGCTTGTTTATTTTTATTTTTATAAGGATGTACCTACAAAAAGAAGATAAATAATGTAGTCAAAGTCATGTATGTGAAAAATTATAGAAAAATGTGCATAAGTATGTAAAAGTGTGTAAAAGGAAAGTGTGCACTTGATGTAGTAGAGTGCAAAAGGATATAAAAATGTCCTGAAAATGTTGTGTACAATGATTTTTTTTTGCGATCTAATAAAAAGAGTGAGTTTTTGGTGATCTCACACCAAGTGTGAATTTTGGGTGATCTCACACAAAGTGTGAGTTTTTTTGGGTGATCTCACACCAAAGAGAAAGTGTTAGGGAGAGAGGTCTAGTGTTACTCTTCTTTTTAAGACTCTGCCCAAAAAAAAATATTGCAGATGGTGTTCCTTATTTGTTCATATTGTCCCTAATTTGTTTTGAATTTATTAATTGAACCGAATGTAGGATGTAAACTATATATTTATTTTCTGGATGAATGTACATGATACTATCAAACTGATCTAAAGGTAACTATGAACTATGTTGATATGAGAAACTAATTATATCTTCCCCAAGACATTAGCACCCATGGGAGGACACAAGAACCAATGCACTCCTCTCATAGCCCAGAACTAGTGTCTATGCTTTGTGTTGAGGACCCAAGTCATATTCTAGGTCATTTTGTAACTATGTTCCTATTTAGATTCTCTATTGTACTATATTTTGTTATAGCTCTAAGATACTATATGGGGTGATTTATTCACCCAATGTATGACCCCCTCATTTTGGGTACATGCAACATTGGCATGAGGGTACAACCCAAAAGAGAGGCCCATATGTTGATCTAAACTATATCCCTATAGGAGGAGGGGATGAGCATGGTAGAAACTAAAGAACATGAGAACAAAGTTTATTAGATACATGTGTTAGTAGAAAAATAACAAGAATTTCATAGAAAAAAATGTAACACATAAATTTACATACAAGATAGAATGTGAAAAGTGTATTTCAAACATGGGACATCACTAACAATGTCAAGAGACAATTAGGGATGAAGTGGCTAAAAGCATACAAGTAATGATCAAAAAGATAGAGGAAATAGACCGCAACCAATGACATACAATAACAAATAATGTTAAACAAGATGTAAGATATAACCATGGTGGCATATAGTCCTATAAGGAAAATGTTGCACGTGAAGCACCATGTTAGCATTTTGAAAAATATAAAAAGTATGTGAATGCATGCATGTACCGATATAAAGTAGTGTCTTATGAATTAGAATTATTAAATAATGAAATAATAACACTTGTAATGTTTGCGAAAGTAGATACCCCCAAGATCATCAGTGGGATTGGTAAGAGGTACATTACCAATCACCATCACAACATATAAAGTCTTGTAAGAGATATGGATTCACCTAAAAGTACCAAGTGAACACGTATGTGTATATAAAAATATAGAAATACTAAGTATCTATCTAACATGGGAAACAAAGTGTACATGTAAGTATAAACAAGCAAGAATAAGTACAAGCAAGATATGGAATATGCAATGAGTATGAATGTGATGAAATGGTATACAATGTGAATTTGATAGGAGTAGTGTGCCCCTAGAAGATGTGTATGAGATGTGTATAAGATAGGGTTCATTTATAAAAGATCCACCAACAATTAAGAATGAACCATAGAACAAGAGTGCGCCATCTGAAATGGTTTGAAAATCTGAGCTAGATAGAATAGAACATGAAACATATAGTGTGAAGAGTGAATGTGGTGAGGTTTATTTTAGGTTTAGACCATCGGTAGTAAATTAGAACCATGGAAATAGAGTGCATAATAGGGTGATGATGATAGAAGTATGTGTATCAAGATGTGTGAGAGAGATGATAAAGAATAAACGTGAATCACTAGAGTGACAAAGATAAGTGATACTCAACTGATGATATTAGGGGGAAAGCATAATAAACCCATCTCGTGTGATGAAAAGTAATCTATCCAATGAGAGTGAATGGTAAGGGTCCTCCACTCAATGTTTGAGGAGAAAAATGTATATGAAAATGCTCTAAAATCAATGGTGTATGCGAAGAATGATGTATATGTTAAGGAATCCTATGTGGTGAAAGAGGTGGTGAACACCTATGTGAAGTAGACCTATGAGGTGGAGGAGGTGATGAGAACCTATGTGAAGAATACCTATGAGGTGAAGGAGGTGATGATCACCTATGTGAAGGACTAGTGGACATATGAGGATAAGATCATCATGAATTAGGACATGTGAGAATAGGAGACCTAGGTGTGGAATGTGACTTATATTTGAGAGGCCTCAAAGGACTAGAAACCGTAGCTAGTGGGATAATGTGATCAAGAGTGGGTATAGGTAATGGTTTTCATGGAGTAACACATTTAATAGTGATAAATTATTTATTGTGTATGAACTTGAGACATACATGATTCTAGGATTAAATAACTTGAGAAATGCAAAACTAATGGAGACCTTAGAACCTACCACATAATTTTATTGAAGATTCCACAACAAAAGGCACAAGCATGGTGAAATGCTCAATTGTAATGGGTAGTATAATTTAGCCAAAATAATTATGAACTAGATATAAAATAACATAAATGGGACATTTGATAGCCATAAGAAGTGCAATAGAGAGACACTAATAAGAGCATGTGGATAGATTATGGTATTATTAACACTGTATAAATTAGTAGAAGCATTAATAGGTAGTGAACTACAAGAAAATATTGCATGATAATTGTAATCATAAAATGAAATAGCTGGTCATGACGCATCAAAAAAGTGTTAAGGAAATCAAGGGAACCCGATGAAGGAGGGGCAACAATGTGATATGTATGATTGGAAGAAGAATCCAGAGATTTTTGTATCATGCTTAGGAAAAGGTTCATTGAATATTATGAGATTTTTATCATCATTGAATTGTTTGGAAGAAGAAGAAGATGGAGCATGGAGCTCCAGCTTAATTATTGTTAGTAAGATCTTGTATGAGATGTTAAAGTTTTAAGTAGTGATTAGTAGAATGTCCAATGCATTGATGCAAATCACATTTAGCATTTTTTTCATAATTGTGGCCACAAGGGCAAGATGGATCAAGATTGAGAGGCAATGGAAGAGTGGCCAAATTACTTACGAGAAGTTGAGGTATTAGAAATTGGGGTGCATATGGTAACTTGGTGAATGTACGCTTTGGAGGTTGCCATTGAAACTTTTCAAAAGAAGATACAACATTAATAGTCGCCTTTACTTTAAATAAAGCTTAGGAGTTGGCTTCAATGTTGACTTATATTGAAACCTATTAGAATATGATAAATAAGTACCTTGATATTTTAGTTTTCCCATTGATAGAAGTTTGACTTTACTCATGTTAAGCATATGCCATAATTTATCAAATGAAGGAGAGGTATCAAAGATAACACTCTCTTTAAGTGATGGAAGAAAGATTTGAACAAAGAGGTATTATAGTTCTATATTAGATGAAATAGATTGTTATTATAGGGTAGTATATAGTCCAAATTGGCGTTCATTAGATCATTGTTTAATTTGAGCCGATTCTGCATAGGATATTTTAGTGTCGATATGGATTGAAAAATGATCAATAAAATCATCGGCTAGATTTGTGATAGAAGTTACTTTGAATAAATAGGGAAATCATAAAACCAACACACAACGTAATGCTAAATACTCCTAAGGAATAGCTTAGCAAGAAATGTATGATCATCCAAATAATCTAGACATACCACATGAAAAGTGTGGAGATACTCCCGAGGGTCACCATGGCCATTGAAAATGGGAAACTTAGGGGTGTTGAAGTTTAGAGGAAGTGGACATGCAAAATGATCTGGCACGAAAGTATGTTGAAGGAGTAAAGAGTAATCAAGATATGGAGGGCACGTGAAGTTGCTAACTAAAGTTGATGATTTTGAACTTGGAGATCTTGATATAATGAAGGTAAGTCATGAGTCTTTGGAGGAGGAACTGGGTTGTGCATTACAAGAATTAGTATGGAGGAGGGGAGAGATAGATATAGTAATGGAAGTAGGAATGTTTAGTGGTTGGGTGGAGGCCATGGAATTCATAGAATAACCTACAAGAGGCATAAAAACTACATCTCGAGAGCATTGTGCAACAAGAAAAGTACTTGAGAATATGTATAATATGTGGGCAACTAACACACAAAGATTAATGAATATTAGTGATCTTTTCTAATTGTTTTTGATCAAAATTAGTGTCCTCATAATATGATTGTTTGTTATCGAGAGGTTTCAATTTGTTTTAGAGAAACATTCTTTGAGTTAGAAAAGGGGTTATAAAATTCAACCATTGACCTATAATAGTTATAAATAGATGGAGGAATCTCAATGTACTCAAAAGAACCAAAGTGATAACTATGAGTGATAAGCATAATAAAAAAACCTAAAGAGAAGGTAGTATTTGAGTGATGGGTTCACAAAATTATTTAACAAAAATATATTTTTGTTTAAACCCTAATTGTATAGTAACTAAATGTAAACTACAACACACAACTTCTAATACAATATGACACAATAAATAAGCAAGTGAAGTATAAAACCCCAATAAATAGGTATCAAAAATAACTTAGATGATTAACGCTTGATCCAAAAGTGCTCGACTCGGGAAAACTATTGACTAGGAGGTAAAGTGTGTCATCAATGCTCGTGATAAATTCTCAACTATAGGAATAAGGATGGAAACAAGTTCCCATTGGTAGACAAGGGCACTGTGACTTCACAAATGGTCGAATATGATTTTTTACGATTGTCACACAATTTTTGCAAATAATCCATGTTGATCACCTATTTTTGCTCTTTAATCGGTGAGGGTATTTGTAACCACTAAAATATATATTACTTGTAAAACCCACAATATGACATCAAATCCAAAAAATAAAGATACAATATGGGGAGTATAAATGACCCTAATGGTCACCCCGAGAGTGAACTTATGAGTGAGAGTTTCACTACATCTTAGAATCTAGGTAGTTTTGGTGAGTGTGTGAAAGAATCATGCCCTAAGATTCCCTTGTGTAAGTGTGCTTGATAGTGGGCTATAGCTAGATGTAAGAATGTAATAGAATGTTTGGATAAAATAAATAACTTCCCCTTCTTATGTTGTTTATAAAGAAGATGTAGTCCCTTATCCCTTGAATGGATGCTATATTGATGCCTTGAATTCCTTTGAATTGATTTAAGCTCTTTTAGCGGTGAGATTAGGTGATGATAATATATATTTAGTGTTTGGTACTTTATTTTGAATACATAACTATGTATTTATATGATTTACTTTTTCTAACTTCATAATTTACAATTGAAAGGCCAACCCATAAGTTAAAAGATTCCCAAAAAGATAAAAGAGGCCAAAAAAGAGTGAGTAAGGTGGAAAAGGGTTAGGGGCACCCAGAGGGGACACATGCACCGGGTTCTCTTATCGTGGCAAGGCATTGGTGTCTAAAGATATAAATGATAATTAAGTAAATGATGTAGGAGCATCATCTATATGCTTGAAGAGAAATAATGAGTTATAATAATCCTTTTCAAGGAATTAGGACTATGTAATAGGTGTGTTCAAGTTTCCTCCAAGTTTCATGACTAAGAGATTTCAAATTTTGATGTAAAATTTGTGTACCATGAGGGTAAATGTAGGAAAATTTGTGCAATAGGCATTTTGTAAAATTTATTTTGAGTGTGCTAAGGAGAAAAAGAACTAAGTTCCTCAAGATATTGTGTGGATATCATGCTAAGTTGTCACAACTAGATTTGCTTGTTATCTTAAAATAGACTTGCCTATTTTTGATTTAAGTTGAGATGATATCTCAACTAAAAGGCATAATATTTTATCCATAAAATATGATAATGATAGTTATAGGGATATTATCTATAATAAGAGGATGAATTCAATCAAGGAAGAGATAGTGAAGTAAACAATCCACATGAAAAAGTGAATAATTGAGTTGAAATGTAAGAATTGTATCATAATAATGTTGTATGATGGATTTTTGGTTATGAATAAGGTGGATTCAAACATCCTAAGTTGTGAGATCTTAAAATCATCCTTCTCTCGAATGTATTTTAAATACTTACAAGGTGGCAATGTATGATTTGTAAGCTAGAAATTTTGTTTTTCTTTTTCCCTAACTATACCTTATTTCCTATACACTATTATCATGCAAACTATGTTGCAGGGTCGAATGAGATGTACTTAGCATAATATATAAAATGGAGAAGGTTGGATCATCTTCTTATAGATATTTTGAACTTAATTTGGTGTTTTGTTTCATTCATAGGATTTAGATATGAAGTTTTGTTCTTCTCGGGTACCTAGAAATCCTCCTTTATGGTTTGGAAACTAAAAGTACCACCATTTGCATATGCATGAGAGTTAAGGGATAATATTCGATAGAAAGGACTGACATGAGTTTTTAAGATTTAGAATTGATTTGGGGTTATTCCATTATGATAGGGTGAAGATATAATTGACGCATTTGTAGGGTAGAGTTTACATATTGGAAAGGTCTAATGAGAAGGTGACTCTTGTGATATGGATGTAAAAGGTAAATAGTTGGAGTTTGAAACTTTAGAGACATATAAAAAGTGTTAATGGGTGTTAGAAAAACTTCCATTCAAACTAACTCGCTACTCTATAAAACTATATACCTAAAAACCATTAAAGACTGTGCTATAAGACTCCTAGAAGAGGCACGAAGAAGATCACAAGGTATTTAACAAATAAATTCATAATAATATGGTTATTTTAGATTTAGAATATGATAAATTCGTCATCTATAGGTATGGGTCATTATAAAAATTACCTATTTTTAGTTGAGTGTATTCAATCAAGTGTAGAATGACCTTAAAGCCTTCTTGTTAAACATTGTTGGTTATATATCATCATAGAGGAATGAATGTGCAAGTTAATATGAATGTATGGATTGTGGAAGGAGTTAGATATTAAAATTTATAAAATTCCAAAACTATAATGAATAAACCTACCCTTAATTCCATGCACAAGAAAAACAAAATACAGTGATCAAGTTAGTTGTATTGACCAATCAAGTGTAGGAAGAATGCTCTATAAAATCAAGTCAAGAAGGTTGGATCATGTTTAAAACCAAAGTAATAAATCTTTCATAGATGGTTAAGTGTTTTAGAAAATTCCAAGCATGAATAAAATAATCTAATCTTTCTCCTAACATGCTTATGTTTTCCTGAGACAATATAGTCCTTGAATGCACATAAAGAGTTAAGACAAAACAAAGACCAATATAGCTTTAAATCTTAAGGAGCCTAAGGGAGTGAAGATATAGTATTATTCAGAGAATATTCATGCTTATAATGTATTGATTTCCCTTTTTAGGATCTATTATCATATAAGAACAATATAGGAATGTTATTATCACCATATAAGGAGTAAAGATAATAAGTCATACAACTAAATCCTTTTAATGGGTAGGGAATAGAACTCAAATGTGATTACTAATGAAAAGTAATGTAAGTCAGGTTTACTACTATGACCTCATCTAAAAACCTAGAGATCGAATGAGAATACATTTAATAGAGTGAATTTTATTGAGGAAACTTTGCATGTTTAAAGTAGGTGTATGGGATGAGTTAAGATTGGCATCACTAAAATACTAACTAGTTTATAGGGTTTGTAAGGCTAAATAGAAAATAAGAAACAAAGACAAGAGGCCAAAGAAAATTTTTAATTGCTAGTTTTCTTATTGGTAGAAACTTATTGATAGAACGTGGGGTGGTTTAAAGTTCGTAGAATCTGGCCAAAGGTGGTGAAAATTATATCTATGTGATGTTTATACTTTTTAATTATTTCATTAAGACACTAGTATATACCATTGAATTGGTTTACTACCAACCGGGATCACCAAATATATTGATTTACTTAACATCTAAGGCATAAGTAACCTAGTGACCCAAAGATTTGAGTGATTCATATTCGCAATATTGATTATATAATCAAAATCGAGTTTCAAAGACAAAGGCATAGGTTCACCATCAAGAGGAATGAGGATGACACTAGCCCCACCTCCATGCTGACACTTGGAGCCATCAAAGAAGAGTGTCATTTGGTAAGTGGGTTCATCTAAGGAGAGGGTAGCTATAGATTTGTCTGGGAAATCAAAGTTAGAGAGTTGATTCCTAGAAAGAGGCACATCTTCTAATTGGTCAATGATAGCTTGGCTCTTGATGGAATTTTGATGAATGAATTTGAGGTCAAGGTCAGCAAGAAGCATAATCCAACGTGCAACATGTTGATGTTGATAGGGTTTGGCATACATATAGTGTAAGGGGTCAATATTAGTAATGACGAAGGTTTTGTGGTTGAGTAGGTAATGGCGGAGTTTGGTGGTGATGAAAACTAAGGCTAAGTAGAGTTTTTGGTGTGGGTATATCTAGTTTTGTAGTCTATAAGGGTATGGATTATGTAATAAACCACTTTCTCTCAGTGTTTCTCATTGCGATGAGTGAGCATGACACCTAAAGAATGGTCAATGGAAAAAATATATAGGTAAAAGGGTTGGTCATCTTTAGGAGGAATGAGCACTGGTGGTTGAAGAAGGTATTGTTTTAAGGATTCGAAGGCTTTATGGAATTCATCATTCCATTTGAATGAAACGTATTTCTTGAGAATATGGTGAAATGGGGACATCAATGAGAAAGCTATGAGATAAAATGATGAATGGATTGCAACTTGACTTGTAGGATTCAAAGTTGATGGAGATTAGTAGGTGGAGGCATTTCTAGAATAGCTTTTACTTTAGCAGGATCAATTTCTATGCCACACAAAGAAATGATGAAACCAAGGATTTTTCCTAAAATTACTACACAAACACACTTCTTTGGTTAAAGGCAAACACAATACTTGATGAGGTAGTCAAATATGACCTTAAGGACAAAGTGAGGTGTTCGGTTCGATGTATAGATTTGGAAAGAATATCATCTATGCAATCTTCCAATATGTGATGCATGATGTCATGGAAGATGTAATTCATGGCTTGTTGGTATGTAGTGCTGATGTTTTTAAGGCCAAAAGGCATGACTCGATAGAAAATTCCCCAAGGGATGATGAAGGCCATCTTGTGTTGATCTTCCGGAGCAAGTAATATTTGATTGTAACCCGAGAAACCTTCCATGAGTGATAGTATTTCATGGCCAAAGGTGAGATCAACTAGTTTGGTCGATGCTTGGTAGGGAAAAATCATCTTTCGAGATAAGCTAGGTCAAGGTCATGGAAGTCCATGTAAATGCGAGTCCCCTATTTCCGTGTGATATGAATGATGTTAGAAATCCATCGGGGTAGTCAATTGGTAGGATGAAGGAAACTAAGAGAAGGCACTTAAGCTCTTCTTTGACCATAAGAGCAATATGAGGATACATTTTCTACAAAAAAATTGATAGGTTTAGCATCGAATGGTTACGATTTTTTAGACCATGATTTTTGGGTCAACACTGGGAATATTGGCATAGGACCGGGAAAAAGTGTTATTATGGTCCCGAAGGAAAGAGGTAAAATCTTCTTGTTCAGCAACGATCTAAAGATTGACCTATCTTTAGAATGTGCGGGTCATCCTAAGTGTTAATGTTGATTTCAATGGTTGATTCGTTCAACATGGTTTGTGTCTTAGAAGGTAATGACCGGTGAATATAAGAATCTTCTACACCTAGGTAGGTAAGTATGGACTCATCATCCCGATATTGAATGACATTAATAGAAGTTTTATTGTCATCGATCATGTCAAGATATAGTAATGGGAGAGAAGAGGGAGTGTCACCATCATGTTGATAGGTTAGAGGTCCCATAGAAATTGTGTTTACGATTTTTTTTAGGAGGAATAGATTTGGGATCTATGGACTCCATGGGTGAAGATGGTGACATGGGTGAATGAGGTGGAGAAGGTTTGTCTTCCTTAATGAGGTCGACGCGAGCCTTCTTGGGAGGTGGTACATCAAAGCCAATGCCACTATGGTGATTTTGTTTATGAGTGGTACATGAGATGATAGTATGGCGACCCTATTCATAAAAACCAAAGCCAAAGCCTTTCCATGTGCAACGATGAAGGAAAGTGTGAGCGAAGTGACAATTAGTAAGGGAGTGTAAGTCAGATGAAAATGATTGTGTTTGGGATGGAGGTTCGGGTGAATAAGTGGTGATATCAAGTCCCCCATATGTTAGATTAGTGCAAAGGTGGGGAGGACCATAAGGAAAAGCCTCACCTACACAGGTAGTCATAGCTAGGGTGCTCATACAGGCTTCTATACTCTTGTGGAGTAAGGAATGTGTTTGTATTGTATAGGTGGTATTATCCTAGAGTGAGGCATTGAAATAAACCTTCTAAGGAATTAGTAGTCTACATGTGGGTAGCAGGGATGGAAAACTCAAGAGATGATTCAGAAGTTGGTGAGTCGGATGTAGAGGCATGCGGTAGCGACTAAGAATAGCAGGGTTAGATGTGGGAGAGGTGGTGGCAGCCTTGGTGGATGGGCTTATGGGTGAAGGTGAAGTGGGGATAGTGGCAGATGCCTTGACTGGTACAAGCACATCATTGGGTTGGTATAACATGTTACAGGTCTTGAAAGGTGATGGGTCGGCCAAGATGGTGTAGTTATGTCCTTCATGTTCAAATTTGAGGCAACAGTGTAAATTCGAAGGACACAACCCATGAGGCTGGATCCAAGGTTGACCAAGAAACAAATTATAATGGAACTCCCCTTTGAGGACATATAATCATTCTAGGACAATGAAGGAGCTACGTGGACATGGAGAATGATAAGTACCTAGGGTAGAGGTCATGGCATAAGTGAAGGAGTGCAACATAACTAGATTTCCATGCATGCAATTGGTAGGTATGTGGATTTTGGTTATACGCATGGAAGGAGATGATTTTAATACTAACACCACCATGATCACAACATATTGTATCTTTATATTATTGATATGGATGGAGATGAAAAGAGTGGGATTGGGATCATTAGATTGAAGGGAGTAATCTCTTCATCTAAAAAGTTGAGGAAGCTACTTGGTGATTAGATGGTGTGTAGAGGAAGGTGAAAACTTAGTGAGAGACGTTTGTGATGAGGGGTAATGATGGAGGCTATGGGTGTGGGGTCATTTTGTAAAACCTCGATAGATCAAGGACCTCCATGAGGGCTTGATAATATAACTCGAGAGGTTTGGATGAGTTCATATAAAGACATTTTGAGGAGGATTTGTGCAATTGCTTTAACATTGTGTAATGCATGACTCCATCAAAAATAGGATATGTGGACCTCAAATGGTGACTTTGGGTGTGGGTACAGATGGTATGTTGGGTAAAGGGTTGGTTGATGGGCTAGCTACCTTTTCTTTTCCTTTATCTTTTTGAGCATGTGTGGTAATGTGGATCATGTTGATTTTGAAATTTTAAGGTGGATAAAAGGGTTGTGGGGGTGAAGCTACTTGGTTGTCGAATCATTAAAGGATGATGATGTGTGGTAACAGGTGAAGGTGGAGCATAGTACTCATCTGAAGGTCATCATCATCAAAATTATGCTTGGGAGGATAAAGTTGGATAAGAATGGTTTTTAAGGCCTTATAATATTAAACATCATGTCCTGGTACATGATGATAGGCACAAATATTACTCTCATCAAAATCTTTCAGTTTGGGTTTGAGAGGATTGTAAGGTTGAAGTGGTGGTAATGTGATGACAGAAGTCTCTAAGAGATTGGTTAAAATATTAGCGTAGGATCCCGCTAGCGGATCCAATGGGAGGTAAGTGTGGGTTTGGGTACAGGTGTGGTTGATTATGGAGGAAGAGACTTTATAGGAGGGGGAATGGGTTGGTCCACAAGATTAGTATGTGGAGTGGTCTTAGGTCTTTGGGCATCTGTTTGGGTGAAGGTGGGGTAGAAGAGCCAGTGATGGAAGGTTTGGTTGCTTTGACTACCTTATTGAGGGTAGCGGATTCTTAGATTTGGGTTAAAACTTCTTGGGTAAAGATGACATGGGAGTACAAGATGTAGAGGAAAACCGGATGGTGGAAGAGGACAAAGTTACCCATGGGAAACCGAGTTGTGGTGGAGGTTGTTGGTAGAGGTTGGGTAGAAGGTGTGAGTGGGAGAGAGAGGATAGTGTCATAGGTAGTGAAGAAGTTATGGAAGGTAGTGGTGGTATGGGTGGTAAGAAGGTCACATGTGACAATGGGGGTTGTGTTTATTTCTTGGGTATATTATAGGGCCGTGATGAGGAGGTGAGATGATGCATTCTTCATTTACCAAAGAAAGAAGGTTGTTTGGACAGGGTTGAGGGTGAGGTCCTAGGATGGATGGAAGGGGTGAAGGTGACAACAGTGTGGTAGGAGAGGTTGGTGTATGAGGCCTAGAAGGTTAGGTCTTCCTTTTAGGGGAAGGAATAATTTTAGTGTTGGTCTAGGAAGATGTGACTAAATCTAATTTGATGGGTGGGTGAGTAAGGTTTGATGTCGGCACAACCCCTAAGGTAGTGATGGGTTTAGGTAAGGGAGATGATATAGGCGTGGGTAGGTGTTTAGGTATAGGTGTGTGTTGGGTTATGGGAAGAGGTATGTGTTGGGTTATGGGTGATGACATGGAAGGTGTTCTAATAGTCATGGTTGTGTTTGGTTTGGTCACTTGAAACAATTTTGGATAGATTGTGGAGGTGTCAATGAGTGACAACTGCATTTGGGTTGAAGCAGGAAGTAGAATACATCCCCAAAGTAAGGCTCTATCAACATAATCTAGGTGATTGGACAAGCATGAAAATGGTACTATTGTAAGTGGGGCTGATGTGGATCGAGTAGCAATCCCCATAAAATGTGTTTGAGAAATAGGGAAATGGCTAGCTTTAGACTCTGTGGGTAAGAGAGCCGAAAGTAGATCAACATGATCTTGGAAGTCCGATGGAGAATGGTCATCTAAAGGAAATGGTGTTTCTACAAGATCCTCTATGGGTAGAGGAGATGATGGGCCGAGGGCAGGTGGAGTATCCTTGTGATTGTGTAGGTAGTGGACATGTTTCCCCATGAGTAGGAGAGGTGTTACTTGATGATTACTCTGGTAATTTGAGGGGCCGAGGTGGAGTGCTAATTATTGGGTCTTTCACAGTGAAGAAAAAATGAAGGGGGTTCCTCTATGGGTGGATGAGTAGATGAAATAGGTTCATGTGTAGGTAGGGGAGCTCGAGCTAGGTTTTTCTATGGAAGGAACATGGGGAAATTGGGATGTAATGATATAAACATTGAAAATAGCATGGACCTCCAGTACATTGCTATCATTGGTTGAAGTGTACCTAGTTTAGTTGGAAGATGGGAACCGATTAGGGAATGGTTTTTTGAAGATATGTAGGTTTTGGTTGGTGGGTGCATTTGGGTTATCCAAGACTAGATCTCCATTGTCTAACATTTCTTGGATGATATTCTTAAAGGTGATGCAGTTACCATTGCTATGACCTTTGACATGATGATAGTTACAAAATTCATGTTATTTATACCACATGGGCAGGGGTGATCGGGTTAAAACCAGTGTGTGGTTTTATAGGTGGAAGGGTAATGACACTAGCCTTAATAAGATTTTCCAAAAAAAGAATATGGTTCCCCTATTGGGGTGTACTTTCACCGTTCTCATTTGAACTTGAAATTTTAGATGGTGAGGATTAACAAAGGTTTGGCTTGGTGTGATGGGTGAGAGGGTCCAGCCTTGAGAACCAAAGTATTGGAGAGACCCTTTGGGTTTCTAATAGTTATTTTAGGGTTTCAAATATGAATAATCATCATTCAATTTGAACACGATGTTCTTGTTACGTAACTGAATTTTATTCTCTTTGATAGAACGATTTTCCAATTTCTGTGCCATGGTGAATGCCTCGTCAAAGGTGTGAAGGTATGCATCTGCAGGGTTAGTGAAATGTGTCTAGCATAGGCCTGAGTAAATAACTCTATGAGCTCAGTTTGAGGTAATTGAAATGTGAGCTAGTTAATTAGGATATGACAACGAGCAACAAAGTCAAAGTGATAGACTTGTCATCATACTATCATGTAGAGTAAGGATCAGTTGTGGTGAAATTCTTGATAATGTTGATTGAGAATTGGTCGAAGAAGGCTTGGGCTACTTGATTAAATGAGTAGATGGAATGTCTAGGTATCCCACTATACTAGTCTAATGTAGGTCCTGTGAGGGACATCGGGAAGGTCCGTAGGAGTAAAGCGTCATCATGGGTGATTAGGTAACACCCATGTTTGAAAGATCACAAATTTTGTTGTGGATCTTCTTTACTATTGAAGCGGTTGAATTTTGGAATTTCCCAATGTACAGGGTATGGAAAAATAGGAATGGATGGATGAATGGGCTCATTATAGATTTCATCGTAGGTGAGAGAATTTTGTGAGCTAGAAACTGATGCTTCTAGTGTCTACATCCTTTCCATCATTAATTTGATGAGGTCATTGGTAGGTCATGATGAAGGGAGTCTCCTATGGCATAAGAGGGCTAGTGTTGAACATGTGAGGTGGGTGACATTCCAAAGTATGGTGATGCTTTGAATAGGAAGGTTTAGATAGGGGACCGACATGGAGGGCATATATCCAAAATGAATGATGGTTGAGATAGTGGGTTGATAATATGTATATATAGGTGGGGCAATCAGCAGAATGACTCTAGTTCGATTAGGGGGCAAATAATGCGGGATGGAGAGGACAAGATTATGGAATGGGGTAGGGGTCACTGACACCATGGGTGGTTGTGTTGCAATTGGTATATGTGAGATAATGGGCATGGATGGGGTTATGCTTTGGGTGGTCAATGAAGGAACAAAAGATACTACATGTGCGATTGATGTTGTAGATGCAACAGTCATAGTGGGTATGGGGCCTAGTTGTGAAACCACTAGGGGTAAAGTAGGTGAAGGTAATACTAAACTAGTAGGGGCTGATGTAGAAGTGGGGATAAGGGTAGGAGAGATGGATACATGAATTCCATATATCAACTGACCTAAGGAATCTTGAGTGGAAGAGTGGGAAAGGTATAATTATAAGGCTATGGGATTCTCGATTGAGGATTTTTGCAAACTCCTCTTCACCAGTGTATGCAATGGTGGTAGGTGGGGTTGAATCCATGGGTGATAGGATAAAAGGTGGTGAAGGACTAGGTGGGAGTGGTTGACAACTGGCGTGGAATATAAGAGTGTTAGTTTGGCTACGAGTCAACACCATGTGAGTAAGTGTTGACTTGGAAAGACTATATTCTATAAATGACATAGAAAACAATAGGAACAAAGAAAAATGAGGTTGGGAGGGTGAATTCGGTCAAGGTTTGAATTTTAAAACCAAACACAGATTAATCGACAATGGTTAGGCTACTGTGATGGTTAGTGGGAAACCGATGTCGGTCATAGAAACCGATGTCGCCATCGTGAAAACACCAATTTTAGGAAATGAAATAGGACTAATGAATGTGTAATAGGAAATTGTGTATGACAAAAATATCAATAGAGGGGAATAGGATGGTTCCCTGAGGGACAAAAATAGAATAGAAGGAGTGATGAAGGCTATTCCGTAAAATAACTAGAAAGCCGTGCCAACACTTTAGTTAGGTGTAATCGATGACATTCGATGTGAACCGATGATGGTCGCTGGACCGACACCGTTACTATGAAATGAGAGATCAATGAAGAAACTGGGATTTGTGAATTAAATTTGGTGAAGAATCAAACTCAAAAATCTGAGAATGAGAAGATGGGGTCCTGACACACTCAGACAAAGTCAGAATACTCCAACTACGATGGTGGAGTGTGTAAGGAAGAAGAACAATGTAGATTCATAGTCTCACACCTCAAAACACAAGTCAAGAGGAATGCTAAGAAAAAAAAAAAAAAAAATGATCCTAAAGTGATTTTCTTATGTTTTTTAGCTTATGCTATTTAGAACTGACCATGTGAATTCAAAATAGAATTTTTGGTTGGGAAGGCATCCTACGAAGAAGGATATCTAAAAGGTGAGGTTTCAGGTTATGTTATGGTAGGGGGGTGCTCTTTGATGGGGTACTAGATAGAGATAACCAAATGGGGAGTACCTTCTAATCCTCTGATCATGTGATCGTTGATAGACATTCCTAGGTAAGGTGCCGTTTAAGAAAATGTGTATATTTAGATTTGTGTAGTTTGGTAGAAGAAGAAAGAGAGTGCTTTCTATGGTTCAATTGTGTCAACCATCAGCTTGGGCATGACTTTCAGCATATAGGTTTCCCTCATTTTAATGTGCACTAAAAAATGCAGCAAATCAGAATACAATGCAAGTGTTTTAAGCCCAAATTAAAATATGATATTCAATGAAGAAAAATGATGAACAGGAAGAGGAATGCTCTTTCACTAATGCAATGCAGAAAGAAAGAATAATGTGTTCTTTTTAAAGCACCAAAATAAATGTCTCATTTAGAGCAATTAGAAAGAAAGAGAGGATTACTAAAGAAGAAGATTTAGTGAATGACAATTTAGAAAGGAAACACTCAAGATGTAACCTATATGAAAAGAAAGGAACCCACAAATGAGGGTCTCACCGGTTGTGCCAAAAGTTTTCACCATTTTCTTTACTTTTTTTGAATGTGACGAAATAGATAATGTTATGGGCTGAGGAGGAATACCTGTTGTGTTGGTGAGTTGGAGGTTTTTGTGCATATTCTAACTTCTCAATCTGATGCTGACTGTGAGAGCTTCCTTTTGGCTAGGAGGAACTACCTAAAATAGAAAACAAGACCACCAAATAAGAGTTAAATAATATATGATAGTGGACTACCTAGCGTATGCTAGATCTAGGAAGTGTGATACTTCTTAGAAGGTTATCAACCCACTGTTTTTATAAAACAAATTATGAAATAACTGAAATACATACATAAACGAATCTAGTGCTAGTATTCTAATTTGGGTACCTCAGATCACTATCAGCGTCAATCCAATTAAATACTAAAAATTATGTGGGTCAAGGTCTTCAAGTCAAGTTGCAGGTTTTTTAGGTGGTCTCGCAGTCACGTGATGGTCATAACAGAGTTAGGTAAGGTGTTTGGGTTGTTTTGGTAGGTAGGTGGTTGTTGGTTTACATAGTATTGGAAAGCACAAAGACCGGTGTCAGAGGGTATGACCAATCATGGTTAGGAAGAACTAATGATGGTCATGGGTAATTGGCATTGGTAGAGGTGGGATGATAAAACTCAAAAATATCTGGTTGTAGAGGTTGATCTGAGGTTAAACAGAGACAAAAGGGGGTGGAGAGGTCTATGGAATATTAGTTATACTCAGAGATGTGTAACAGTTAGATATAGGTGATTTAATGGTGTGGGTGGAGGAATGGTTGAGTTTATAGGTAGGTAAATGGTAGGGGAATGAGAGTGCAAGTGGAAACTGATAACAACAATAGAAGAACTCAATAGACTGAAGTAGAAATAGATGATGCTAGTTAAAAGTATACTTACTATGATGCAAAAACAAATGGTTGGATGGTGATGACAGTTGATCAAAGGAATGATGTTTGGTACCATGGCAGTGCTTCCTAGAATGTTACCATGAGTGCAATACCTCTGGATCTATCCTGGTGCTGGCTATGGATGTCTGTAGGTACGAAAAGGCTCTAGTTCTGCTTACATGCAGCTCTCTTCTCTTCTCCTTGATTCTAGAATGTGCCAACCCACAAACAAGGTTACCAAAGTGAATAAATGGTAACTAACGATGGTTCCTAGTTGACCGCATCAATTAAGGTAGGATTCCCTAGGTTTACTAAAAATGATAGATCTACCATCATTTGGGTTAGGTCTGTCCATTTATTCACAGATCAAAATGGAAGTTATATTTTTATGAGCATAAAGGTAGTTAGAGGGATAATAGGCATTGGTTTTTATGGTTGAACTAAGTCTTATTCATTTATGGATACATGCTATGAATAGGTTTATGGTGAGGTGTCTAGGTGAGATATCTAGGTGAGGTGTGCATCCATTTAATTAAAGTAACTAAATTAAATTAATAAAAGGGGTTAGGATGAGTGTTAATTTAATTGTAAATAATTAAATTAATATTAATGTGGGGTATAAGGGTCATGGTTAGGTGAATGTGTTTAATTTGGTTATTCGAATGGGGACCAAGGGGAGTGTGACTGAATTTTGGTGTCTACAAGTTTGCATGGAGTAACACCTTTAATAGTGATAACTTATTTATTTTGTATGAACTTGAGACACATATGATTCATGGATTAAATAACTTGAGCAACCAAAAATAATAGAGACCTAAGAACATGCCACATCATTTTATCAAGATTCCACAACAAATGGCACAAGCATGGTGAGATGCTCAACTCAGTAATGGGTAGTATAATTTATCAAAAATAATTATGAACTGGATATGAAATAACATAAATGGAACATTTGATAGACATAAGAAGTGCAATAGAGAGCACACTAATAAGAGCATGTGGATAGATTATGGTATTATTAATAGTGTATAAACTAGTAGAAGCATTAATATGTAATGAATCGTAAGAAAATATTACATGATAATTGTAATCGTAAAATGAAATAGCTTCTCTTGATGCATCGTAAAAGTGATAAGGAAATCAAAGGGCCCCGATGAAGGAGGGGAACAACGTGATATGTACGATTGAAAGAGGAGTACAAATATTTGTATCATGCTTAGGAAAGGTTCATTGAATTATTTAGAAGAAGAAGAAGATGGAGCATGGAGCTCCAACTAATTATTGTCACAAGAAGATCTTGTATGAGATGTTAAATTTTGAAGTAGTGATTGGTAGAATGTCCAATGCATTGATGAAAATCACATTTAGCATTTTTTTAAATTTTGGCCACAAAGGAGAGATGGATCAAGATTGAGAGGTAGTGGAACATTAGTGGCAAAATTACTTATGAGAAGTTGAGGTATTAGAAATTGGGGTGCATATGGTAATTTGGTGGATGTACGCTTTGGAGGTTGTCATTGAAACTTTTCAAAAGAAGATATGACATTAACAAATGCCTTTACTTTAGCAGTTTAGGAGTTTTCTTCAATGTTGACTTAGATTGAAACCTATTAGAATATGATAAAGAAGTATCTTGATATTTTATTTTTCCCATTGATAGAAGTTTAAATTTACTCATTTTAAGCATATGACATAATTTATCAAATGAAAAGAGGTATCAAAGATAACACTCTCTTTAAGTGGTAAAAGAAGGCTTTCAACAAATAGGTATTGTAGTTCTAAATTATATGAACTATATTGTTGTTATAGTTTAGTATATAGTCCAAGAGACGTTCATTAGATCATTGTTTAATTTGAGCCGCCACCAGGCATAGGATATTTTAGTGTCTATATTGATTGAAAAATGATCAAGAAAATTGTCGGCTAGATTTATGATAGAAGTTACCGAATAAATAGGAGATCGTAAATCCAACACTCAACATAATCCTAAATAATCCTAAAGAATAACTTAGTAATAAATGTATGATCATCCTCATAATCTAGATATACCATATGAAAATCTTGGAGATACTCTTGAGGGTCACCATGGCCATTGAAAATGGGAAACTTGGGGGTGTTGAATTTTAGAGGAAGTGGATATGCATAAATGACGGTACAAAAGGATTTTGAAGGAGTAAAGAGGAATCAAGATATGGAGGGGCACGTGAAGTTGTTAATCAAGTTGATGATTTTGAACATGGAGATCTTGATATAAGGAAGGTAAGTCATGAGTGCTGGAGGAGGAACTAGGTTGTGCATTACATGAATTAGTATGGAGGAGGGAGTGATAGATATAGTAATGGAAGTAGTAATGTTGAGTGGTTGGGTGGAGGAAATGGAATTCATATAAGAACCTACAAGAGGCATAAAAACTACATCTCAAGAGCATTGTGCAGCAACAAAAGTATTGAGAATATGTAAAATATGCGGGGAATAACACACAAAGCTTAATGAATATTAGTGATCTTTTCTAATCGCTGTTCTTGCTCAAAATAAGTGTCCTCATAATATGATTGTTCATTATCGAGGTTTCAATTTTTTTAGAGGAACATTATTTGAGTTAAAAAGGGTTATCAAATTTAACCATTGACCTAGAAGAGTTATAAATAGATGGGGCAATCTCAATGTACTCAAAGGAACCAAATTGAAAACTATCAAAGACATAATAAGAACACCTTAAAGAGAAGGTGGTATTTGAATGATGGGTTCACAAAATTATTTAACAAAAATAGATTTTTATTTAAACCCTAATTGAGAGTAATTGAATGTAAACTATGAAATATAAATTCTAATACAATATGACACAAGAAATAAGAAAGTGAAGTATAAAACCCTAATAAATAGGTATCAAAAAATAACTTAGATGAATAATATTTGATCCAAAAGTGCTCTAGGTGGGAAAACTATTGACAGGAGGAAAAGTGTGTCACCATGCTCTTTGGACAAATTTAGAACTATAGGAATAAGGATGGAAAAAGGTTCCCATGGCTGGACAAGGGCACTGTGGACTGCACAAATGGTCGAATATGATTTTTATAGTGTCACAAAAGTGTCACAAATAATCCATGTTGATCACCTATTTTTTTCTCTTTAATCGGTGAGGGTATTTGTAACCACTAAAATATATATTACTTGTAAGACCCACAATACGACATCAAATCCAAAAAGAAAGATACAATATGGGGAGTCGAATGACCCCAACCTGGTCACCCCGAGAGTGAACTTATGATCGAGTGTTTCACTACATCTCGATTCCAGGTAGTTTTGGTGACTATGTGAAAGAATCATGCCTTAGGATTCCATTGTAAGTGCACTTAATAGTGGACTATATCTAGATGTAATAATGTAATATAATGTTTGGATAGAATAAATAAATTCCCTTCCTATGTTGTTTATATAGAAAATGTAGTCCCACGTCCCTTGAATGGATGCTATATTGATGCCTTGAAGTGATTTAAGCTCTTTTGGATGCAAGCTTAGGTGATGATACTATAAATTTAGTGTTTGGTCCTTTATTTTGAATACATAACTATGTATTTATATGATTCCATTATTTGAATTTCATAATTTACAATTAGAAGGCTGACCCATAAGTTAAAAAGATTCCTAAAAGATAAAAGAGGCCCAAAAAGAGTGAGTAAGGTGGAAAAGGGTTAGAGGCACCTGTGAGGGGACACAGACACTTGGGCTCTCTTGTCGAGCTTAGCGTTGGTGTCTAAATCTATAAATGATAATTAATTAAATGATGTAGGAGCATCATCTATATTCTTGAAGATAAAAACGAGCTATAATAAGAATTCTCAAGGAATTATGACTATGTAATAGGTGTGGTCAAATTTCCCTCCAAGTTTCATGTCTAAGAAATTTCAAATTTTGACGTAAAGTTCTTTACCATGAGGGTAAATCTAGAAAAATTTGTGTGATAGGAATTTTGGAAAATTTATTGTGAGTGTGCTAAGGAGAAGAAGGATTAAGTTCCTCAAGATATTGTGTGGAGATCATGTTAAGTTGTCACAACTAGATTTGCATGTTATCTTAAAATAGACTTGCCTATTTTTGATTTAAGTTGAGATGATATCTCAACTAAAAGGAGTAATATTTTATCCAATAAAATATGATCATGATAGTTAGAGGGATATTACCTATAATAAGAGGATGAATTCCATCAAGGAAGAGATAGTGAAGTAAACAATCCACATGAAGAAGTGAATAATTGAGTTGAAATGTAAGAATTGTATCATAATAATGTTGTATGATGGTTTTTGGTTATGAATAAGGTGGATTCAAACATCCTAAGTTGACAAATCTTAAAATCATCCTTCTCTGAATGTATTTTAAATACTTATAAGGTGGCAATGTATGATTTGTAAGCTAGAAATTTTGTTTTTCTTTTTCCCCTAACTATACTCTATTTCCTATACACTATTATCATGCAAACCATGTTGCATAGGGTTGAATGATATGTATTTTAGCATAATATATAAATGGAGAAGGTTCGATCATCTTCTTACAGAGATTTTGAACTTAATTTGGTGTGTTTTGATTCATTCATAGGATTTAGATATGAAGTTTTGTTCTTCTTAGGTACCTAGAAATCCTCCTTTAGGATTTGGAAACTAAAAGTACCACCATTTTCATATACATGAGAGTTAATGGATAATATTTGACAGAAAGGACTGATATGAGTGTTTGAAGGTTTATAATTGATTTGGGGTTGTTCCATTGAGATAGGGTGAATATGTAATTGATAGTATTTGTAGGGAAGAGTTTACATAGCAGAAATGTCTAATGAGAAGGTGAATCTTGTGAGATGGGTGTAAAGGGTAAATATTTGGAGTTTGAAACTTTAGAGACATCTAAAAGTGTTAATGGGTGTTATAAAAAAACTTCCATTCAAACTAGATCGCTACTCTATAAAAATATATACCTAAAAGCATTACGACTTTGTTATAAGACTCCCAAAAGAGGTATGAAGAAGATAAAAATGTATTTAACAAATAAATGCATAATAATATGGTTATTTTATAGTTATAATATGATAAATTCATCATCTATGGGTATGGGTCATTATAATAGTTACCTATTCTTAGTTGAGTGTATTCATCAAGTGTAAAATGATCTTAAAGTTTTCTTATTAAACATTGTTGGTTATATATCATCATAGAGGACTGAATGTGCAAGTAAATATGAATGTATGGATTGTGGAATGATTTAGATATTAAAATTTATAAAATGCCAAAACTAGAATGAATAAACCTACCCTTAATTCCATGCACAAGAGAAACAAAATATAGTGATCAAGTTATTTGTATTGATTAATCAAGTATATGAAGAATGCTCTATAAAATCAAGTCGAGAAGGTTGGATCATGTTTAAAACCAAAGTATTAAATCTTTCATAGATGGTTAAGTGTTTTATAAAATTCCAATCATGAATAAACTAATCTAATCTTTCTCCTAACATGCTTATGTTTTCCTAGACAACATAGTCCTTGAATGCACATAAAGAGTTAAGACAAAACAAAGACCAATATAGCTTTAAAGATTAACGATCCTAAGGGGAGTGAAGAGATAGTATTATTTAGAGAATATTCATGCTTAGAATTTATTGATTTCCTTTTTAGGATCTATTATCATATAAGAACAATATAGGAATGTTATTGTCACCATATAAGGAGTAAAGATAATAAGTCATACAACTAAATCCTTTTAATGGGTAGGGAATGAAACTCAAATGTGATTACTAATGAAAATTAATGTAAGTCAGTTTACTACCATGACCTCATCTAAAAACCTAGAGATCAGAATGAGAATACATTTAATAGAGTGCATTTTATTAAGGAGACCTTGCATGTTTAAAGTAGGTGTATGGGATGAGTTAAGATTGGCATCACTAAAATATTAAATAGTTTGTAGGGTGTGTAAGGAAAAATAGAAAATAAGAAACAAAGACAAGAGGCCAAAGACAATTTTCAATTGCTAGTTTTCTTTCTTATGAATCATATGAATGCTAGTATGTGTTTAGGACCTAGAAATGTACCCAAGTGCATGATTTTATGTCTACAATAATATATGTGCTCATTTTTTTATTTTCTTAATATTGTTCCTTTCCATGCAATGATGGGTTGTGATAGTTGTATTCGTATCATCATCATTAATATCCACTCTAAACTTAGGGTCATCAACTAAAAGTGAATGTTTATTCACCTACAATAACATTATTTAATACTTATTATAATATTTCAAATTTTGTGAATAAAATATTTAAAAATAAAAATTTTCACCTGCTTGATTATAATAATTATTTGATAAATTCACTACATCTAATTAGAAAAAACCCACAACAATGTGCCCACTCATTGAATGCATTTATGTTCCATCTAAGGGCTTTGAGTTATGCCCGCAATTTTTCAGTGGCTATAAAGTCATACATCTTCTCCTTCAAAAATTATTTAATGTTTGAAATATAAATGAGATATGAATTAATAAATTTTTTAATGCATTATGTAAATAAGCGTATAAATTTTCAAGAAATCTCATTTATGTTCATTTTTATGAGATGATTAGTCACTAACTTCCCTTGACTCATTCTGGCTTGGTGGGATTTTTGTAGATAATGAGGACCCCTATATTAATATTAATACAATATAAAAAACTTTACATTAATGAAGTTGATTTAAACCAATTTTATTTAATTTTTTTATATTAACAAAATCTCATTTCATGTCCCATTTGAGCTACTTACCACATTACATTTTCCAAAAAGATGCATTCATGTGGATAAGTTAGTGCACTAGTCTCTCCTCAAGTGTATTACCCCATGTAACTATCTTGCACATTAAATTGGCCATAAATTAATATAAAAAATAAATGTAAAACTTTAGACACCCTTTTTCACCCCTAGGGACCCAACACATATACATCAAATTATTATTATCTATCTTAATATACCTATCCTAAGTATCATTAAATATACCTTCGTAACTTACATTCTACCCACATAAAATCAATTTAACCTCTTCTAACCACTCAAAACAACCTAAACCAATTTACCTCACTAAACCTAACCACCTAACCTCTTACAACTCAAATTCCTAACCTCCCACCATTTCGAACAACTTGATATCACCGATGATAAGTTTTTTTAACCATTTACCATTCTCCCTCTTGTATATTTTAACCTCTCGCATTGAAATTGATGAGGATTCATAATCAACAGTGATTATTGTGGATATCGTCAATTTTATTTAATCAACCTCTATCTTCCTTCTCGGGTTAATCATAGTCACAATCATGATTGCATGCAAGATTAATTACTACCTCCCTAGATGACATAATCACAACTCAAGGACATCATCTTCTTATTGCCCAGTGCTATCGTGGACCTCTAAGATCTCTATCACCTCACCACATAATAACTCTATTATATCAAATTCATTATCAAGGTCAAGATTATCAACATCTTATATCACTTTGTTACCTTATTTTATTCATTTTTCAATCTATCAAATTTTCATCATTATCATCTTGTATAATATTATCAAATTCTAACTCTCTTTAAATCATCCGAACCACCTATATAATATTAGTTATTCCTATAGGGATCATCATCGATCCCCGATCACTATAGATTGAATCCTTTAGCTTTAACTTTTCTATGAGCCTTGTAAATCAACCAAAATCTATGTTTTTAGGATCCTATGGGTTTTCAAATTCCCCTTAGCTCATCTTTTTACCATCAATTCTTTCTATTTTTCATAAATATCTATTTTATTAATCTTTTTAGTATACCAAGAACTTCCATCATGATCTCTATCGACCCTCGATTTCCTTTGATCGGTGTCCTTAACACTTAGATTTATTTGTTTTGGCCTCATAAACATATTTGAATATCTATTTTTAAAATCCATAGACTTCGGATTTTCTTAATCATCCTTAGTAAACATCAACATCTCTCGTCTCATCCATTAATGTTGGTTTTATAAATTAATTTATCAAACAAAATTTTTATCTCTCGATCACCTTCAATTTCCATCATTTATAGATCATTTTAGCATAAGTCATATTTTTATCAATCTAATTTGATCTAACAAATTATCTGCAAGAATGGAGCTTATATAAATTATTGTTCTGGTCAATCCCATCCAATCATTCAACAACTATTTGTATGGGAGATGTTTGACATCCTCCATAATCTCACTTTGTGCACCATCACATTTTTATTAACCTTCGAGGATATTTAAAAGGAGTACTAGTATGATTACTTCAAATACTTTGAGTTTACCATGGCCTTAGCCTAGGCCACCTACAAAGTTGAATAGGACCTCCCTATCTGTTTGGAGTTCTATTCCTTATATTTTATCATTTATATTATCTTTATCAAATTAACTTAATTATATTGAGTTAACACCCTTCATAGAAGACCCTTTTGATTCATGGGATTAACATTTTCCAAGCAACTTTGTATCCTATGTATCTCATATATTTTTGTAGTTGTCTTTTCTTGTAGGTATCTTCACTTAGAGAAAGGAGGGACATTCCTACATTGTCCACATTCTATTATCTCGACATTGTGACTGTCCATCGTAGGTATCAATAAACCCTTCTCATTTTGAGTTTTAGGTACTTTCTTCATTTGATAGCAGCAATCAAAAACTACCTAAGACATTCCTAACACATCCTATGGGACCTCCTATTCCCTTTATCATATAGATTTCCATTTTAGTTTCTATTTATTTTCTTGTCTATTTCATGTAACTTTTTAATTTGGAGCGCATTGTTGTTAATTAAAAATTTAATCATAAAAACTAAAATAAAAAGAAAAGTGATCGTGGGTATGTCTCCTTTCTATCATTTTCATTTTCAATAGCATTGCATTTGAATGTTTTTCCTTATAAAATCAAATGTTATCTTGGAATTTAAAATGAACACTCATATCCACTTGATCACATAGCTTAATTAAGGTTTTAAGGAAGTGCATTCAAATAACTCCCTAATAAAAAAACCACACCAAATATAATATGCATGAAAACATTCCTTCCCAAGTGGACCTACTTGGATTTAATCACCAAGAGGATAAGTTAAATTAGTGTTCGAAAGAGTATAAATAAGCCGGTGGGTGGTATATCATCTAATCACCCAACATTGTTATCAAATTATCGCTGTGGGATAGTGAAGTGAGGGGATATTCCCTAATACCATGCCTCACACCAAAAATCCATAGATTTGGGCCTCACATACCTTCAGGTATATTGAGGACTCCATCATTTAACATCAGCTAAAACTAGTCAAATATTTCCATTTCCTAGTATATAGTAACCATTTTTTCAATTTAATATTTTCTTAATTTAATCAAGATAATAAAAAATTCTCTTGTGTGACTTTTTTGTGTTGTAGTAATCAACCATCTAACTTACTTTTATTTTTAGTGATTGTTTTTTTATTTCATGGTCCTAACCAGACAATAGTCTCATCTACAAAAATCGACAATATGACTAAATTTTTCCAACGGTCCTTATAAAATGTCCATTCCCACCTTGATGACATTCCATGCATGATTAAACTATACCGATCACCTTCAAAGAGATGATCAAGAACCCCACACTATCCTAATAGTCATTCAGCCATATCGAGATCACAGAGATCCTTCTAATCCTTTTTTCTTCAATAGTGGTGATCTATTCTTCACCGAGACTTTCTACTCAAACATCATGTCTCTTAATGCATACTTAGTTCCTAGGGTGTACTTCTTCAACAATCTACTCCTAAAAATAACCCTTAATCACTTCCTTTACTTACGATCACTCCCAACTTATTGACCCTAACCATAATTTTCTCATCCAACAAATCCATCCATATTCCACTTCCAGTGGGTGGTCGCACATAAAATCCCATGTCATCGTCCCTCATTATCACTTTTGATCTCAATTTTGTTTCTTCACAAGATACAACCAACAAAAATTCATCATCCCCACCGGATCTCTCATCTAGCTCTTCCTCACAAAATATCATCAAAACATCTCCTTCAACCTCCGGTATTATAGTCTCTAGTACTCTCCAAACACATCCTATGAGCTTGATAAAAATACCACTTAATGTGTCTCAACATACTTCTTTGTAACAACCCACATCCTCCATTCAGAATGTGGTCATGTCCATCCCAATATCGATACCCCTCATATATACTCTTTTTATCTCTATCATTAACCCTTCTTCACAACATATATTAACCCTTGTTTCACAAATCCCTCACATTACACACCTCAACTATCCCAACCATTCATTAACACCTATGTCTCACCTCAATATATATCATAACAATATCAACCCCTCATCCATACTTCCATCCCCTTTCAACATATACCCCAATAGTCTCAACCCCTTTTCCATACTTTCAACGCATCCCAATATATACCTCAACATACATAGCCCTCAAAAACACTTCAATTCCTATCCAATATCAATATATCCATCCCTCACAACCTCTAGTTACTAACCAACATACAACACTCCTATGATTGACCCATGTAGCATAATATCCTTATACCATAGAAGCCATATAAAAATAATCCACATACATATAATTAACTAGGCTCATTGTCACCCAACCCCAACAATGAACACAAAATGGTCCTTTACAAGTGCTCATGAACAAGATCTCAAGTCTAGAATATGCTTCTACGGGTCCCAAAACATGATATCCTATGAACATATTTGTAATGAGCCCATTCATCCATCTATAGCATATAAAGCATACCATCCACACTGAAAATCCCAAAGTTCCTTAAATTATATGGTAAAGATAACCCTCAAAACATATTTGAGCCTTTTGTCACACCTTTTATATTATCACACTGACGGAGAACTCATGCTAAGAACATTTGGTATGTCCTTAGTTAGACCTATATTATATTAGTATAACAATATTGCACAATACTTACTCTTATCCTTCACACAACTTGTGTAGCTTTTCTTATAACATTTCTTGATTAACATCACCCACAAAGTCACCATTACTGATATCTATGCCATCAAAAATTCAAAGATGGATCTATTATAGATTTTTTCAGTCATTGGAGGAGTATTATTAATCAATTATCCTTATCCCTCCCACAAATAGAATTAATCAAGATATTTAATCATTTATGTGCTAAACATATATCATCAACACTTTAAATTTCATATTTTCAAACGTTTGAAAAATCCTTTACCATATCTCACAAACTAGAACTCCACGCTCTCGAGGATGGGTAGGATCAAACTTAGATAAATAAATCCTAAACTAGATTTATCATTAAAACCATCTTCTTTTCATGATCAATCTAAAACTTCATCAAAATTGGTTGTCGTGAAATACTCTTCCAAGGAATGTTTGGATCCTAAACACACCCATTCTCAATGTAAGTATACACCTATTGGAAAATCCTACAATGTGGTTCTAGATAAAATTTAGCTCCATGTATGATCACCCTTCCTCCTATTCCTCCTATTGATAAATATGTTTCAAATACATCTTCATACTTTGAGAGAATGATTATTGTAAAAACCATCGGTCATGGGCCACGACATCAAAAGATGTCGTTTGTTTAGAAATTTCCTTTAGAACCTTATTGAAAAGGTGATTTATAACTTAATAACCCAAACACACCTCCAATTATAACTTAGACATATTTAAATAACCCCTTTCAAACCATGCTCCATCCACTAGTCAACCCCAATCTAACGTCATCCACTCTCATCACACAATTAGCCTTATAGAATATTATCCATTTATACCTTTAACAGAGATAATGCTAATATCATAGAGACATCATCTAAACCATCTCGTATCATCAACACCTATTGTTTATATAATATAAATTCCATATGAATTATCCACATCATCAACACCTAGTGTTTCTACCCAAAATTGCTTATTAAATCACACAACTCCCCTATCATTTCCTCCGACAAGACCATAAATCACTCCACATCTATCACATCTAATTCAAACTTATCCACTACCTCTTCAAGACCCTTAGAAAAATAACCTATCATAAAAATCATAAAGAGCTCTTATGAAAATCATGTCACTTGACATTATGTTATAAATTTGAAAAAATCCACTACGCAACCTCTAATCTCTCGATCCAAAAAAATATCAATCATACCATGAAATCATACAATAACCCCATTATATGATCCAAATTCATTACCCTCTATTCTAGGGCCACACTCCTTGTCTAAGTTTTTAGTCATTATTATATAATATAATATTGTTCCCCAATCGACACTTAAACATGTCATGCAACAAACAATTCCTCTAGCACTAAATTTTAGATCATCCAATGAAGCACCAATTCCTTCCTTGACCTCATCCTTAATAGGACACTATGCAAAAATACTTAAAAGGATTATCCAATGATCTATCGTAACCCTACCTCTTCTCAAGCTATTTGGCTCTCAAGGGTGGAAAATCTCTTGGTATAAATTCAAATCATTTTTAAAATATCATCAAACACTAGGAAATTCCATTAAAGATTTTAAATCCATTCATGCTATCATTTAAATCCTTTCTAATAAAGGAATTCTTCCCAAATATCTAGAATAATCAAATCCACTCAAAACAAACCATTATACATTTAAAATCACTACATCCAAACCATCACCGATCCTCTGTCAAGATTTACCAAAGGTGAGGCCTCTTCTAGAAAGTCACCACTTCATCAAATTGAAGTAGTGCATATAACTACCAGAGCTTGTGCACAAGACCCTAAGACTTCAGGTCAAAGCAAGTCCAAGTTCTCCACCCTCTTACTCCTAAATACCCTAATCCAAAACCTTTTTCCAAGGCTAAGGTATCGATCCTTACCACCCCACTCACCAAATCAACAACTTTTATACATAATACCATCATTAAATAACTTCATCAACCTCCAAGAAAAATTTCCCTTTAAGAACTTTTCCAAACCTCACAACAACATTGACAAGAAATGATTGAGACAATTCAATCCATATTAGTACCTCATATGATTTGCATACATTCATGAATATAGTCAATACTTTCAAAATTTCTACTATTATCTCTTTTAATAGCTTTGAAATCCCATCTTGCAAACCTTAACATCACGATCTACTATTATTCATCGCCACCCAAATTAATTATACTCTCATTAAGAGAGTTATGATCAACAATGGCGCCAACATCAATATCATATCATCACAAATGTTTGATCAACTCCAACTACCCAAAGCACTATCATCACCAATTCACTTCAGAGTGCTACGTGACTTTAGAAACACCATTTCCCCATACTAAGAACAATTATCTCACCCATCGAAGTCGTAATCAAGACCCTCCACAAAATATTCTATTTGGTAGAAGGAGAGTCTCAATATAACACATTGTTAGCATGGACCTGAATACACATTATGCATTCTATCCCATCCACCTCCATCATTATCTTAAATACGAACACAAAGGTAATACCTTCACTATTCAAGCTGACCCTAACCCTTTCAAGGCATGTCATATGATGTATCAACCTAAGGACACGATTATCCCTAAGACAAACTTGGGATGCACTAATGAAGCCTATACTAATTCTTATGTTTCAAAGATAAAATTACCAAATGATACCTCCTTCAAGATATCATGCAATGTCTTTCAATGTGGGGAATATCACTTTCTTACCCTTAATTCTATTCCTATGCCAAAGACATAAAAATACCTTACAAAAACCCGTGTATTAACATAACATCGGATATGTTATCTCCTTTGTTCCTCCGCATTTTAAAGCCAACCTCTTCTATGAACGGGTCAATCGTCCTTCCTCATATTGCAATAGTCAAAATCATGAAAAACTATTCATATTAGATGTCACCTTCTTGTATAACCAAGCCTTCACAAATATGTACCTTAATTTCTATGCATGGAAAGGCTTTGGCTTAAGATGCTACTAACAGATATTCATGACCGAATCCTCAATCATTCCTGCAAGCCTCATGAGAAATATGGGTTAGGTTTTGAAAATCCTTTTCGCTGACCTTCACAAACACTTTATTTAGACCCATGATAAAATTTTTAACCATCTTCTCCACATTCATATGACAACTCCTTTGACATAGATGATAATGTTTCCATCCCATCTGATTTTTTTTAGTCAATACGATCACCTTAGGACCACTTACTTATCAAACTAACAATACTACTAAGATCCTCCCACTCATGTTACCTAAAATTATAGAAGAGGAATCCCTATCATTGACATCCTTTAATGCCATGATGACTACTCTATCATGTTAGCATAATTTAGCATAGGCATATTTATTGCATTTTATTGTATTGTCTTTTATTTAATAATGTGCAACATGTGCACTCTAGTCTAGTGACTTGCATTTAATATTGTTATGTTGGATAAAATTCAATATTGGTATTAGTAGCAATTACATGTGCATGTGAGATGGGTCTTATCATCTCGTAGTTGGTGCCTGATAGGGTGTCATGTCTATCCATATGAGGCTATCTAATATCTATATATATTACTTTGCTCTTGCATTGTTAAGTAATCTAATTTCATGATCAATACTATATGTGAGGCTTCCGTCCCTCTTTCATCATTACAATCTAATTCTATTCTATCATTTGGTATCGTAGAAATACCATTTTTATCATTTGGTATCGTAGAGCGGGTTCTATCCAAGCAAGGTTTAAGAGGAACACTATTGGAGAGGATCCATTGGAGAAGAAGATCTCGCATCAAATGAGAGCCATTGAAGCATCCCATGACCTCCATTCCTTCCAAGCATCCCTCAACTAAAATTTGACCTATCCACCTATTTGGAAGGTAATTTTTTTATTAGTCATTAGCATAGCCAATTGATCTAACATATTGGCGAATATTTCAAATTTGGAGATATTTTTAAAAAAGATCTTAAAAAAAAATTGTGAAAAAAAGATCTTAAAAAAAAAAAAAAAAAGATCTTGAAAAAAATTACAGATCTAAAAAGAGTGAAAAAAAAGCTTAGATCTAAAAAAAAAAAAAAATCGATCCGAAAGTGGTGTGAAGAATTCAGAGCAAAGCTTGAAGCAGTCCATCAACAAAATTCCAAAGAGATATCTCTAAGAAAAAAAGACTTAACTTTTTTCGTACAATGTTAGAATGATGTGCATTATTTTTTTGGAAATATAAGAAGGAGATACACAACTTTGTATTTTATATCATCTTTAGATTCAGTTCTACATGTGATAAAAAAATTTGTGCAAGTCAGTCATTTTTTCCAAAAAAATCAGATCTAGCTAGTAAATTACTAAGATCTCAAAACCAAGATTCTGATTCTTCTAAAATTTTGTGGACTTTAAGAAAAATATTGTATTATACTACTGTCAAAATTTTAGAAAATCCAGATCACGGTTTGTGAGAAAAAATGAAAACAATATTTAGATTGTTTATTTGGATCTTGGGAACAAACAGTCGTGTTCAATTCCCACTCTCCATATTTTTATTAAATTATTTTTTTGGAAAATTTGGAGAAATTACTAAATCTTTAGAGATTTCCAAATATAGAATCTCACCAAACACATTTAGAGCCACCGCTAAATTTAGCGGAAAAACACCTATTGGTGGGTAAAAACTATTTTGACCTAAATTGTGTATTTTGTGATTCTAGACCCTCTTTTATAAAGAGGGGAACACAAAAACTTCATTTTGATGTACTTTTGGAGCATTTTGTAATAATCTTGGTGCATAAAGTGCATAAATTTGCATATCTTATTAATTGAGTATACCATTTAGGTAACTTTTTAGCTATTCTATTGGCTTGTGGTGGATCCAAGTTTTCACCATCATCCAATTCATCACTTTGTCATCTTCGGTGGGAACATCAAATTCTATCTTCACAACAGGTGTATTCTACATCTTTTTTGAGTCATTGAGTGGAGCATTTGCTTGTTTCTTCTCAAAGAACTCAACATCCCTACTTGTGTATACTTTCTTTGCTTTTAGATCCCATAATTTGTACCCAAGTGCTTCTTCACCAGTATCCAATGAATATCGGTTTCTCAAACTTTCATATCAAACTTGTTCTTTTCCTTATTGGGTATGTGCACGCTAGCTTTACACCCAAATACTCTTAGGTGTGCAATTGATGGTTTTCGATTTGACCATGCTTCTTGAGGAGTCACTCCTTCAAGAGCTACTATGGGCACTCTATTCAACAAATAGACTATAGTTCTCGTGAAGATGATCAATGCAATAAAGAAGGATTTTAATCGATTGTTTGAAATGACAGATCTCGGGTCATGCACTATTTTCTTGGGTTGGAAGTATGGAAAAAGAGAATCATATCTTTGTGTTGTAGTTGAAATACACCAAGACAACACTCGAGAAATTCATGATGACGTACTACACTCCTATTGCTACACCTATGGAAGCAAGACTTGATTATCTCATTCCGATCCATCACCACCAAAGTGAATGCAGCTCTCTATTGGCAATTGATCGAGTCTCATTTACACGACATATACTAGACTAGATATCAGCTTTGCAGTCAAAGCTATTTATCACACTTCATGTGAGAACTGAAAATATGTCATTGGAAGCAAAGAAAGAGAATACTTGAGATATCTAAAGGGTACATTTGACCTTGGTCTAGAGTACAAGAAGAACAACAACTTCTTGATAGGATATTTAGATTCAGATCATGCAGGAAACATGGATGATAGGAAGTCAACATCAGGCTTCATCTTCTTTATGGGATCTGGACCGATATCATGGGGAAGCAAGAAACAAAACTTTGTTTCTCGCTCTTCTATAGAAGCAGAGTATCAAGCTGCAGGTGAAGTTGTTTGTGAAGCAATATGGCTACGCCGAATACTAGAAGGAATTGGTCTACCACAACAGAAATCTACTCCAGTATATGTTGATAATGAAGGAGTTATGAAGCTTGTTTGCAATCTAGTATTTCATGAGAGAACCAAGCATATTGAAGTACAGGTTCATTTCATACACGAGCATGTCTTGAAGCACAACATACAGCTCCATTTCTATCCTATAGCTGAACAAAAGGTAGATGTTTTCACTAAGTCACTTACACGTGACAAATTCACACTCTTCAAAGAGTTCCTCTCCACTTCATTGAAACTATGTAAAATTAAGGGGGAATGTTAACATAATTTAGTATATGCATATTTATTGCATTTTCTTTTATTTAATAATGTGCAACATGTGCACTCTAGTCTAGTGATCGGCATTCAATATTGTTATGTTGGATAACATTTAATATTGGTATTAGTAGTAATTACATGTGCATGTGAGATGGGTCTTATCATATCATAGTTGGTGCCTGATAGGGTGTCATGTCTATCCATATGAGGTTGTCTAATATCTATAAATATTATAGCTCTTGCATTGTTATGTAATCTGATTTCATGATCAATAATATTTGTGAGGCTTCGTCCCTCTTTGGTCATCAACCCGAATCTAATTCTATTCTATCATTGGGTATCGTAGCTATACCATTATTATTATATCCTTTACTATATGGGAAAGAGGACCATTATCTTCAAAATAATCTACCACATGACACATCTAAACTTATTAATGAATCCACTATCAATGTTAACATGAGGACTATATAGGATCCTTATATAGTGATAATTTACCAATCATTAGATTCACAAGAATTATAATATTTTAACGCCTTCCTCTCCAAACATAGTAAAAATTTCACATGGTTTTATAGTGATAAACTAGGTATTGACCATAACATCTTTTTTTAAACCACCATCACCTATCCTACTACTAATCTTGTCAAACAAAAGCTATGTAGGATCTACCTAATAAGGATCTACTCATCAAAGAAGAGTAACAATGTCTCATCTCTACAAATTTCATATTGCCCATTGAATATCCACAATGGGTCTCTAATATCATACCCGTAACCAAAGCCTCTAGAAATTTATGCATCTGCATAAATTTTTGAGACCTCAATCTCACTTTTCCGAAAGATGACTTTCTCATTTGTAATATTGATCATCTTGTTAACCTTACCACTTCATGGCAATGAAATGGTTTCCTTTGTGAATGGATTCTCTCGCTATCATAGAATCCTCATTTCTACTGAAGATCAACATAAAACATCCTTCATTACTCCTTGGGGGAATTTTTATACCCCATTATTCCCTTCAAAATTAAAAATGTGGGGGCTACTTATCAACCGACTATGACATACATCTTCCATGAGCTTATTTATAAAACTATGGAAGAATATATTGATGAACTCCTAGGAAAATATAAGCAACATAGGGTTCATATAAATTTCCTCGACATCATTTTTCCCATCTCAAACAATACTTCCTTCACCTAAACCTCATTAATTAGGTATTCAATGTTAGAAACAAGGTCCTAATCTTCATTGTTTCTATCTAGGGCATTGAAGTAGACCCTACCAAGATCAAGACCATCATCGAGATGCCTCATCCATCAAACCTCAAACAACTTTATAACCTTCAAGGTAGACTTTAATCATCTGTCATTTCATCTCATAGATTTCATATCATTGTCAACCATCCCACCATCTCCTTTGAAGGGAAAAAAATTAAAATCGGATCATGATTGTCAAAAGTCCTTTGAGGACCTAAATCAATATCTTTTATCACTTCTCATACTTACACCTCCATGCAAGAGGGGCACCTTCTATTTATACATATCCACTACCAGTCATTCCTTGGGTGTTATGCTTACTCATTGATATGATCAAGGTTGAGAACATGTTATTTATTGTATAAGATACACACTTCATGATTACGAGACCTATTACATTGAAGCCAATTTTTTTTTATACTTTGTACTTCACTAATTCCAGGCTTCACCAAGTATATTCTTAACCATAAAACATAAGTTGTCACTAGATTCAATCCTTAAAACCATGTATTCTAAACCATACCATAGTGAACACATCAATTGATGGATCATGCTCATGACTGAGTTTGATCTAGAATTCATCTAAAAATTCTATTAAAGGACAAGCCATCACCAACCAGCTCGGAAAATCTCCTCTTGTTGACAATATATTACCTCACAAATATTCCCTAAAGAGTCTATCAACACAATCGATTAATAATAAACTGCTATCAAAATGAAACTTTTCTTTAGCAGATCTAAGTGTCGATGAGGGAGGTGTCGGTATCATTATCATACCTCCTTATATGTCCCCTATCCCTTTATCCTTCAAATTAGAATTAAAATGTACTAATAACATGGTAGAATACAAAGCTCTTATCATGGGTCTCCAAATTGCTGTCATTCTTGGTGTTTAAATCTTGGATATCTATGGAGACTCTCAACTTATCATCAATTGAATCAAAGGAATTTATCAATACAAAAATTAAATTTTATAAAAATATTAAACCATTTTCAAATTTCTCTTAGAATCCTTTGATCGTTACACTATCCAAATAGTTCCATGATCTTCTAATAAATTCACGAAAACCATGGATTATGTCACATCACTCATTCCCTCATCTACTATCAACTCAAAATTATTTTTTGTTGTGTAAATAATAGATAAACCATCTCACAACAATGAACTCCCCTCTATCAACCTCATTGAAAATAATCCAACAAAACTATGGTACATCAAAAATTTAACTATATTTTAGAATCCAAAATTCCATCCAACCTATCTAAGAATGTTAAACTATATTTCCTTTAACGCTACTCAATATGTCATCATAGGTGGTGTTCTATACAAATGTGGATTTAACAACCTCTTGTTACAATGTCTCAAATCCTATGAATAAATTAAATCCATACAATAAGTCCATGAAAACATATGTGATGATAATTTAATGGTATGGATTTCACCAAACACATCTTATGAATGGGATATTATTGGCCTACTCTCAAAAAAAAAAAAAAAATTGTGCATATGTCAAGAAATGCATTAAATGTTAACAACATTCCAATCTCACTCACATACCTAGTATAATAATCCCCTTAGGATCTATGTCCCTTTTCATAATGGGGAATTGAGATCATTAGTCTCATAGACCCTCATTCTCCAAAAAATAAACCACTTCATCATCATAGCTACTAATTACTTCACTAAATGGGTAGAGTCTATTCCCCTAGTCTCTACTAAAGCAAATAAAATTATCAATTTCATTTATCAACATATCATATGTCACTTTGGCATCCCTCACAAACTAATCAATGATAATGGAAAATATTTCAAGAATAAGGAAGATAAGAAATCATGTGAAACATTCAAAATCAAACTAATATTTTAATCTCCTTATTACAAACAAGAAGATGGACAAAGCTAAAGCTTCTAACAAAACACTTTACAAAATCCTTATAAAATCTATCAATCAAGCAGAAATAATTGACATCTCTAAATGATGTTTTCTCTCTTTGTTTATCAAACTAACATCCATACTCCAACAGTACTACGCTCTTTTCTTTAGTCTATAGATTTGAGGCGTCTTACCCCTTGAAGTAAAAATGTCATCACTCTTTGTATCCCTCATAGATTTTATCTCTAATGAGGATTATAGTCAAGAATTTCTAATACAAATTGAAATATTATATGAACATCACATAATAACAATCAAAAATCATAATTTCTATCAAGAGCACATCAAATTTGCATATAACAAACATGTCAAAGAACGTGACTTCAAAATTGGTGATCTTGTCCTCAAAGAAAATCAAAATATCATTACTATAGAAAGGAGTAAATGTGGAAATTTTTCCCCTAACTGAATCGGTCCATATGTCATCACTCAACAATATGGGTCAAGAGCTTATTTTTAGCCTCCTTTGACGGTACACCTGAAAGGAACCTTTGAATTCCTTGTACTTGTTACCTTTATATTGTTAACATATATACTTGCCATGAAATTAGTCACATTGAAGATCTCATTCCATCACCAACCTATCATTTTAGCATTGTAATGATTTGGAAGCGTGTGGTCTACCATCACTATCTTATGATCAAAACCTTAAAGATGAAGACCATGGCTTTGGTCATCACATCTTTCACATTGACAAGCTTCCCATTGGTAGGAACCCCGAAATCATTGCACCCATCTAATTTTTATCTACTGACTAAAATTATGTTATGGGATATAATGTGTGGTTTGTGCACATGAATTTCTCCTCCTCAAAATGGTCTATTAGGCATGCCCTCAATATAAATAATCAATAATATCTATATATACATATTATCATTATATAGATTCATCCTCGAAGGAAAACTATAAAATCATATTGTCAATATAGACTCATCCCTCGAAGGATAGGTGTCTATCAAATATAGACCGATCCCTCAAAGGATGAATATTTCAAAATTAAAAATCATAAAATTAAAAATTGTAGACCACTCCCTCAAAGGATGACTACCCATATCATTTTTAAAATGCTTCCTCCATCGACTAACCTTCAAAATTCAAAAACAACCTAAGAAATATTCCCACATCAATCATATTTCCCATCAAAAATAGAAGTTCCAACATTGATTAGTTTATGTTAATAAAATATAGCTAGGGCATGAGCCTACAAATCCATAAAAGGAGAACCTACTCTCCCATAAAAATTACATATATCAACCTTTCCCATGTTTTAGGAAGGTATACAAGTTCACTTCCATCTATATCTAAGGTCCTACATGTGACTACTTATTGTTAGTTATGTGTTAAATTTTGTTACAAGGCCACAAAGTGCATTGTCATCATATATACTTTTACCATCATATTACATATGTATCAAATCCAGTCTAAAAGAAAACAATTCACATTTTATTCCCAACCATGATTAAACTACATTTTGAACAATATATCAATTTCATTATATTTGAATTCACATCACATCAAAAAAATCATATGTCAAATCAATATGTAAACATCATTTCAAACATAACATATAAACATATCAAATATTTCTAATTCTATCTCAACATGAAAATAAATCAATTAACACATGAATCCCAAAACAACATCATATATATATCACCAAAATTCTAAAAAAAAAGCCTTTAAAATAGGCTCATATACAAAAATCATCTTAAAATATGAATCATGTACAAAACCCACATATCATGTTGTAAAATCAAAATATGATACACGATCACCACCCCGACCTCTTGTGTCTCTTGCATTTGACCTCGAATCTCTCTATGGATAGGCGATACTCCCTAGGATTGATGAGATCACTTGACAATTTTATCTCGCACTCGATCGATCCGTGCTCACATAATGAGGAACACTAGGGAGGTGCTTTGTAACCAAGCACTATAGTACCTCATCTCTTCCTTGAGTGCTATGTGATTCTATATGGTTACAAAACTAGGAGGCCCCATCTTCCCACCTTCCACTTGAAATCCTCTTACAGTGTACAAATACCTACCCTCCACTAAGCCTTTCCCCCTAGGATATACTACCAACTAATTCGACACCATGCCAACCTCTCCATACTTCGTGTATAATGCCTCTTGTTACCTATGATATCTATCTTGTTTCTATAGGTAAGTATGTCACTATGCTAGATCTTCTCTACCTCATGCTTCAACAGACAGATCACGCTCCTAAAAAGTGGTGTCATGCTCCACTATGAGTGTATCCCTCTCCACTTGTAAAATATCATTAGCTTCTTATAGCTTGGATATCTTGTCTCCACCATCACCCTCCTCCTCGTCCTTCTCTCCACCCCTATGTCACCTCCTATCCACCATATCTCCATAAACAACCCACTTCTGCGCCCACCAAGCCATTATACTATCATCCACCCCAACATCATCATCTTCAACTTCCTTAGGCTCTCAAACCTCCTTAGTTAACCCCACCATGCTATTGCTTTGGCACCGGTAAATCACTCTCTAAATGAACACACCAATATACTATTGGCTCCTCCGGAATATTCTGGGGAACCTGAACTATTACCTCACTTAGGGAAACTATATGGCCTCTATCATGTCCGACCTCCACACCCACACCCACATCACCCTCCTAAAACTTACTAATTGTGCATCCACTTACAGAAATGAAAGATAGCTCACATACGTATATCAAATCACATCAACTTTGGATAATCCCCGTGAAATGTTAGTATAATAAGGATGGTCCTTTGAACTCCATCATCCCATAACAAATCAAACTTTCATCTCAAAACCCCATTACATACCCGATTTGGTCACCTAATTTCCATGGACAAAATGGTGGCCTTATAAAAAAAATGTACTCATACACCCAATAGTGTATTAGAAACCCCACATCCAACCCAAATCTTTGTCCTCTAAAAAATATCCAAAGCTCATGGTAAACTTGAGCCAACAATGTGTAAGACTAGGAATATAATTTTTGCTCCATGATCTTGACAATGAAATAAAAAAGTGTCCATGGGAACCTACTACCCCCGAATTTGTAAAATCGTAACATAATATCACCAACTTGATAATCGACACTAGTCGATTTACTCGAAACATCTACATCGATTAGGAATAAATATGGAATCCCCTAATGTGTATCCTATTTACCCAACATCATGACCATATAACTACCTCATCATGTTAAGGTGGACCTCTCAGTGATCATAACTACCTCGCTCACCATGAATAGGTAATATGAGGATACTCTAGACATCCTCAAATGTAATTTTCATCTTCGGTGTCGGGAACCAAAATTTTCTCAGGTTGTAATATCCCATCTATCAATCAAGGTTATCATTGGGCATGAGTCTTGATAAAACTACCCGTATTGGTGAAACCTTCCTAGTTCAATAGCTACCACTTAATGTCACTCACCATCAGTCACATCAATGTAAATCCTATCAAAAATTTCAAGGACCACTGTCTCAAAGATAGATAGTCACTCTCACCTATAAAACACACAAATAAAGGACATCTATTAACAAATTTAAATAAATTCACACTAATAACCACTAATTGTTAATCGGTGATGACTTTTTTATACATAATCTTTGGTGAATCATCCAATCACCACTAATCCAATGTTCCCACCCCATAATTCAAAAAATACACAAAAAATAAAAACAAACAAAAATCAAAAGAAACAAAAAAATATGTCTACTTACCCATCTCCTAGTTCTCTACCTCTACCTACTACCGCACACCGACCTCGAAAAATCTCAAAAATTACAAATACAAAGATCTCAAATGACAATCAAACAAGTCACAAATGAGCCATTTACATGATTTCCTAGCTTTTATATTTTCTATTTTAGGAATTGGCACCAATCACCGATTACCACTAATTTTTGTCCAATCACCACCGATTTTATACCTTTTACACAAACACATCAATTTTGTCCCATGAATATCTCTTATAACAATAAAAATTAATTAAAATCTTCATGCATTTGTTTTGATGCTCATAAAAAGCTCAAAAACCTTGGTTTCAACCATATATATCAAAACTTCATACGCACCATATAGATGTTTGCTTTGACCCTTTGGTTCCACAACTCAACACATCCTCATGATAGAACTCCCATTAGATCCTCTCCATTTAGTATTCTATTCACAACATGATTCTTTAGGTGTAGACAAAAAATCATGCACTTTGGGTAATTATTTAGTCCCTTTTACGTACTATTATTCATATGATTCCTAAGTACAAAAATAATAAGTAACCCATGTCTTTGGAAACCTTTCTTTGTTTTATGTTTCTACTTTGAGTCTTGCACTTAGACTTTCTCGGTATTTATTTTCACCTTTTCTCATTTGTCATTCTATACTTTGGAGCACACGTAGAAGGACAACAACACCCATGTGCTCATGTCCCCTCTGGGTATTGTTGTCCTCTTTTTACTTGCACTTTTCGGGTCCTTTCTAGTCATTTGAGATTTTAATATTTTTGGTAGTCATATTTTTTGGGTTAATTACAAAATTCAAACAAGGGAATTATATAAATATAAATCTATGTGATCATAATAAGAGACCAAACATTACGAATTACTATATCCACCTAAGGTTACACCATCAAGCATATAAGAGCTCCATTACATCTATCTAGCTCCATAAACAGGGATGCAAGAATGGTTTTCTGCATACACTTCATACGAGGGGATTATATTCTATTCCATGCACACATTGTTTTTACACTCTACATCTAGCTACGTGTTTGTTACTTCCAAGTGCAACACGACAAGAGAACCTAGGGAACAATTCTACATATAGAAATATAATTACATTAGGTTCGAAATATAGTGCAACACTCAGGTTAGTAAGTACACCTTTGTGGTGGCTAAGGATGGTCCAACCCCTTTATTTACATATTTATTTTTAGGTTTTAACTATTTGTCCAGGGTTTCTCTCCGGTGATCTCTTTTATTCCAAATTTGTAGTGACATCAACGATCATACAATGAAATTTATGCAGCGGAAGAAAACACAAATGAGTATTCAATGATATGTTAGAGGAGGTTCTCTGGTCATTTCCACAAACTTGGGTGCCCAACATTCGGACCAATGCACCCCAAATACCCATATCCTTCTCCAGAGCCCCAGTTTGCCCGATAATTTGGACAATTATGGTTTTATATTTTGATTGCTTAGTTTCTTCGGTTAATTCTAGTATTTCATTATTTATTTATTTTATGCTCCTATAACATTTATATATTATGCTAGAATATTCCATTTTAGCATAATATTTTTAATGAAATTTACCTATGACTCCACCTTTCGCTTAGGGCTATTATCTTCCTTTTACTATGGCTCACTCGTATAGTGATTTCTTTTGAAGAACATCTCAAATAAATTAATGATCACATTCCCGAGCATCCTCAAGATTTAGACTTTCTCTCACATGATTCTCGTGAGGAAGCTACCAATTTGGTGGAGCTTTACTGCTTCTCGCGGCCATATCCACTTCCATTACTATTCAATCTCTCACTTATTCTCTTCTACCTATTTTTATCATCCCCATTTCACAACACTCCCACTAATCACTTCATGTTACCCTTTGTTTCTCACACATGACAAGTTTCTTCTGTTGGTACTCAAGACTTATCCTCCCTTTACCAAGCCCTCCATGCACAAATTTATCGGTTGCGATAGGATACTTCTCATGCCTCTCCATCCATGGATTACACTCTATTTCTACACACTCAATTTTCACCTTCCATTTCCACTTATTTGCTTCCTCTCAATTTTTCAACTCCAAGATTCCTATTTTGAATGGGCATGGTGACCCATAAGAGGATCTATGAGAATTCCATGTTGTTTATCTTGAATTTCTGAGATGATCATATCCTTTTGGCTAAAATATTTCCTTGTAGTCTTCTTTAATATGTGATGCATTGAATCTATGCCCTACATGTACATTTGGTAACCTCTTTCAAGCATCCGACCAATCCCTTAAAACAAGATATAGAGAAATCCTAGCAGATTACATCTTAAGATATAAAAATAACTTGCTAAGATGTGTAATGCACTTTCGACTTGAGGCTTTAGGACTTGTTCATCTAGTGTCTTTTATTGCCTCTCCAAGAGAGTGTTCTTTTTAAGACCTCCCCTTTATTTAATAAACACTTTGATACTCTTATGCTTCGCAAACCAAGAAAATCTCCATATGTAAGCTTAAATATCATGAAAAATCATTATCATAAACTTGCTTTCAAAATAACTCAACACTCAAACCATCAACAACCAACCAAAACCACACAAAATTTATTATCAACGATATATCCACTACTAAAGATAGATATTTAGTCACAACTACTCTACCATACATATGCTAAGTTATTTGTCCCACCACATATATTACTTCCACATATCATTAAAAGTAATCTCATCATGTTTCATCCTCCACTCCAATTGGATCCATCTCGACCAAAAGGACAAAATTATAATGAAAATTTTCATTGTGACTATCATCAATGTATAGCGAATTCCATAGATCATTATTTCAAGCTTCGTACTCTTATTATGGACCTCATAAAATGTGGTAAAACTAAACTTCCATAACCTACACACTGTCAATGAAAACCATAATCTCAAGATATTAAAAATCATCTACCTAAATATGATATTAAAGTTGTTGAATCTTCAGCTAATCATGCATATCACACAATACATCCTCCCGCATCGTGTTCTCTTGACTTCCTAGTTACACTTACTAATGCTTATCCACCAATTATTTCTTTCTTTGACCATGATTATCATGCAACTTTCACTTATAATCATTTACATATTAGTGCCTCAATTGGGTCTATTTCTATCAATAATATTAAGTTTGATCCCTCTTGGCCCATTAATGCATGCTCTATTCCTCTTCTCATTTCTATTATTTATCCACTATCACAAATTTCATATCCCATGATCAATTCATATGGTGTCATCAAATTTCATGTTGCAAAGCAGGTCCTCTCACTTTACTTATAGCATTCCTTATTGTACAAGTTGTCAATGGGTGTAATATGCTTCTAGGCCTCAATTGGAATCATCAATATAAATATATCATCTCCACGAATCATTTATGTCTTAAATTAATTTACAACAATCAAGTCATTTCTATAAATGGTGTTCTTTTTGTTTTCTCCATTTTCACAATATCCTTCTTTTATTTCCCATACACCACCTAGTTCATCTAGTACATCACAACCCTTAGTGGTTAAAACACACATTATACCAAGCTCACCTACTCACAATCACTTTACATGGCCTCATCTCTTTGATAGTCCCACACATTGATATAGGCCCATTCTTAGGATAGTCACTACATATAGATTTTGATCACCACCAAATTTCATTTTACACTTTGGTATACATGAACCCCGCATTGTGCTTCACAAACAACTCCATCACCTACACATCGTGTTGCACCAAGATGCCTAACATATGCTCATCCATTTCATGAATATATAATTCAGGAACTTTCATGAAGTTTATCTCATATAACACAACTTCTAGACCATGATTATGCACTTTTTCACTACAATCATCGAGTTTAAGACCTTTATCCTTTACTTTTATCGGTAATCTCACTCAATATCATACATGTGGGGGATTAGGTTTATTTTGTTAGAAACACAATGAACTGATAGGGGTGAATACTTTCTTTAATCCTTTAAAAATAATTTCATATTATCATGCATGTACCATTAACATTTATCCATCCATCAATGTGTAATTAACAACATGAAACACTCAACCACATAAGCACAACCAAGATAGCATACACATGAACACAAGATATAAGTGGGGAAACCCTCATGGGGAAGAAAACCCACTAAAAATCTACTTATATTACACAAATCAAAGATATTTAGTAAAGCACCAACCCCTAGTTTAGTACAACACTAACCCTACAAGGAGCACCAACCCCTAATTTAGTGAATCACCAACTCCACAAGGAGAAAACAACACCCTAAATATTACCAAGAACTAAATCAGCCACTCCGAATAGGTTTGATATCTGATATTTTTTCCCACAACTGATTGATATCCAAAATTCATCTCACAAACCCTAGCTCATACCCTTGGGAATCAAACTTACGAGAATCTTCTTCCTTCTCATCTTGACTTACCTCTAATAACTAACTCACATTCTTTCATTTCCTCCTCAATCTGAAATAAATATTATCGACCTAAAATAATGCATTTTTACCTACAAATAACTCTCCTCTAGGTTGCACTACTCCCTAATGCAAGAATAACTTACAAAACAAGCTCAAACTTCACTTTCACAAACTTTCTTCTCATAAACCCAAAGGAGGACAGTCCCTCATGAATAATTAGAGCCATGCATTTTCATTACATTAAAATAACATCATTACAATGGTCACATATGACCCAAGTAGGTAGGCCTAGCCAAAAACCTCAGATACATGTGCCAAAATGGCTCAAAACCCCATGTGAGCAAAGATAAAAATACCCTTACATAAAATCCATACATAGTAATGTCCAATAATACATTAAACATGATTTAAATTTCATTTAACATTAATAAATGGTCACAATTTATCTCAGCCCATAAAATTGTTTCATTTAATGGGCCCCAATGCTCTTTGTATTTCTCAACATAGTTGTTTCGTACACCCTTCACACCCGAAACTTCATTAGGCCAAAAAATCCCTTAAACATGTCTAAAATATGACATGTATCCCTTTCATCGAAATTCTAGAACTTGTAGAACACTTCATGTGCAAGGAATGACCAAGGAATGACCTAGAAATCATATCAAGTGACCTCATCATGAATAAAATCATATATCACTAAAAATATATCAAAATTATCTTTCCAAAATAATTTAATCAAGTTCAAAATCCACATGACTTTCAAGATATAGCCATTTTACTCAACCTTACTTTTTGACTTCTCAAAGCTGTCCTTTGACCAAGAAACCTAAATGAACCTCAAATGACCATGTAATCGTATGAAAATTTCATAAAACCTCCATGGAAATCAGTATTATCTCACATAAAGCATGCACCATCAATTTAACATCTTTACTCCTTTGGACAACCTTGTCCTAAAACCTTCTTCTTCAGAAAATCCCACTCATCAACACGAGCTTAAAATACATTTTTAGAAAGATAAGTGAGTCTTATATAACATCCAATACTCAATTTTGATGAAAAAATAAAAAATGGGTCACTATACCTCTCTTTCTACAAACTGCTCCTAGCTAGGGTTTAACTAGGGTTTTAGACCACTCTATCTTCTTAACATTCATTCATAAAATTGTGAAAATAAACTTAACTTATTATATTTTTGAAACCTTAAAAATTACCATATAAATATCCCTAAAATCCACAATCTCCCATTCAAATCACACAATTTAGAACGAGCATCAAAAGTTTAATTTCGAGCTTGATTTTGACATATTCTTGATATTGTCTCACATAAACTATCATATCTTACAAAATTCACATCCTATAAACCTAAAATGTTTTTCAAAGAACCATGACACATCAAAATAACATCTCCAATAATTATAATTTCAATATCATGCCTCAATCTCTCCATCCATTAATACTTACCTTTTCTTACATGCATGTTCCTCACTGAAGAAGCTAGGGTCAACTGAAAGAATGAAATAACTGATTATATAACCTTTCAAAATGCCCAAAACATACCTGAAACATCATTATATGTATGAATTCAATATTACATGATCACATATGGCTTGAAACCAAAGTCTCACTCCTCCTAGATAACATACTTACTCCTAATGAACACCTATAACATAGTGAAACAGTTATATCTGCATCATGCCACTATTGTGAGTGCTCGAGAACCATAAAAACTTCTATCCATAATTTCAGCATACTTCTCAAGAATGCAATAATCTCATACTATCATGCTACATCACCTAGGTACTCGAATGAGCTCATGAGAGCAAGCAATCCTCATTGAAACTCATTGTACCATCACAAACACATCTGAACTAGTATTTCAACATCATATACATCACCATTTAACCCTAACACATCATCCAATTTTTCATTAATGTTTTTTTTTCATCAATTACAAAACCTAATAGGACCACATGCCAACAATCTCCCCTTTTTCATTGAGGGAAAACTACTTGAACTTCTCCCTATTTTTACATTAACGAAAAGGCATACTTGTAGGAGCATATTCTTCAATTACCTAATCTTTATAACATCTTATTTTTTTGTTGGAAACATCAACCAAACATATCAGACTAGCTCAAATCCTTGAATTTTTCCTCAAAAATGATTTTGGCCTTCATTTTAAGAATACTACCACCAAGTTCTCCCTAGGAAACACATCTACAACATCCGAACATCATAAAAAAATCATAAATGAATCATAATCATACCTTTTTAAGAGCTAAAAATCACTTTCAACCATCTAGACATGCAAACCAATCAATTTTCACGTCAAAACTTGTTTTATCCCTCATGTGACCATTGTAGCATACCGTAAACCTTGATCCATTCATACACGTAAATAATCCAACAATGCCAAAATTCACCATATCAAACCAAAATACATCCATTTTGTCCAAATTCCATATTGTTTAGGCTTAAGACAAGCTCTACATTATATATTCTTGCTCTCCATGCCATATTACAACTAACATGCCCTAAACTAGCTCTTCAAGAGTTATAGGACAATTTTGACATGTTATAAGACCTCATAAATACCTTGACACCACAATCAATAACTCACTCTAGACTTAAGACACTAAACTCAAGTAGACAAGCACAATTTAAAGCATCTTACCTTATATCCCTAACATGAAAACACCTTGAGAAACTTTTACAAGGTCCTAAAAACCTTTTTCAGTCTTTGACAATCCTATTTGACTAATATATATCAAATTTTGGACTTAACATGCATAACCATGTGAAAATACTTTGTAATCCTTGAGAACACTATGTTTCCTTCTAGAATATTTCTCCTAAGATCCCCTAACATGAAGAGCTCATACACACCTTGAATATTATTCTCAACACAACAAAGAAAAGCACCATCACCATACATTACTAGACACCTACAATCACACAAAAAACTTTTGAGGCCAAGAATAGAATATATTCTCCTTTCACTACTCACTAGATTCCCAATATCAGTCCATGGATGACATCTAGCATATGGAGAATCAAAAAGTGTTCAAAATAAACATGGATGACACCTCTTACTCAGGTGGAACAAGCATACTCTATCTCTAACACTATATCATAATTGTAGTAGACCATCATGTAGGAGTTCACTCATGGAGTAAAACCAATAGGAATACCCATACTTAGTACAAATCAAAAATACAAACATCTTAGACCATGTAGATAGATCAATTTTCCATATAGAGACATCTTTAATCAGCTTCATATCATATATATTCTACCTTGACATGGCTCAAACTTATCTTCTTTCCTTCCCTTCATTCTTGATGCCACAGTAGACTCAAACATATATTCAAAACTTCATTCACTTGTACCTTATCCTTTATATTCCATCTTCACATACTTATTCAACACTTTTATTTTTCAATAATATACCATAGAATTCAAATACCTGGTCATTAACCTAACACACATCTGGATGACAGAGACAAACTAATGAATTAACCTAGAAAATTTGAAAGACTTACTCACCAAATGGCTTGCCTTATGAAACCTATCATGAATGCACCATGACATAATGAATTTATGTTCTAATAACTTTTGACCATTGCATGAAACACCGCTTTGTCTCGTATAAACTAACTCGATACAAACTCAAACCATAAACTCATCCATCAAGGATAAATATTGACACAAACCTAAGAGGTACATTTCACATGAATGAATTGACATAACTTACCTCTTATAGGACATTACCATGACTTTTAGACACACATATTCATCTCAAACTAATAATACACCACATGTAGCTTTGAATGCTCTTCGTGCGAGATAGTCTTCACCTATAGATAGACAAATATGGATCTATGCATAATCAAGATTCATACCAACTTGATTTAATCTTTAGATGGAACACTTAAAACATATAAATCATCACACCAATAAATATCTTATTGGGTCTTTGAAACAATGTGAGGTCGTGTATTTTGTTAGCACATCACTCTCTTCATGAACACTCAAACTATGTAACAATGATTTTCCATATTGATAGAGCATCATACCTTCTTGTACCTATATTTATCCTTGTATAAACCTTGTAATGAGAAGATTTTCAAGTTCCTTCCTTCATTTTTTTAATTTATAAACCACTAATACCTATAGTTATTTCAACTCATTCATATGTGCATATAAAATCATGTCATTTTACCTCCTTCACTTTGTTTCAACCTTGAAGGTGACTATACCCTGTCAATTCCAAATCTCAATCCTTTAATCCATGTACATCTTCTTAAACATGAGATGTTGAGCTAAAACCTATTAAGGGTTTCAGTGAAGCTCGATATAAGTGAAAACTTTATAAGTTGTAAGATATATAGTTTCAAAATAATAAATTTGGCATGAGGATCTATATTATGTCACTCTTCAGTCTGATTAATTACTAGAATAAGATCATTCACATAATTACTAAAAAGAGTTAATTCCTCAAAATATGACTTATAGAAACAAGGGTTAGTAATACATGGCATCCAAAACCCTAAATATCATTGTCATAGATAAAGTGACCTCTTTTGATGAATAATAAAAAAATTTAATACCTTTACCAACCCTTCATGCTCTAAGAATCTTCAAGTAATCCTATTAAAAATTTCACACAACTAGATACATGGAATGGAAATTGACTATGTTATGCACTGATTTTGAAACAATAAACTTCTTCATATGTTAAGACTCAACCTATCTTAACCTCTATGACACATGACCACAACATCATCCTTTGTTACACTCCCTTTTATAGATTCTTTTCAAATTCTTTTGCTACACAGACATAACCACCTCTATACAACATACTTGCAAGAATTGAAATCTTGACACCAACTTAAGCTTCATAAATTTGACAGGAATTTTGAAATTTTTGAGAAAAAGAATGTTAATAAGATCTTTTGAAGAACACAACTAGGCCTCAAACATAGATTATTAAAGTTCTTATAGAGTTTTTATAATTTCAATCTTTTTGGACCTATCACAGTAAGTAGTACACTTCTTAAAGAACTTTTGAGACACACCACATTTCCCTACAAAACTAGAACAAAAAATATGACACTTTATTATACACCTTCACATAAAGATATACACACTCTAAACATGATATGGAGGATAAAATTTTGAAGCATTTGAATAATTCCATATAACTCAATACTAAGAATTCAAACCCTACCATGATGATGAAAAATATTGAGACAATCTACACTTTTATTATAACTCAAACACTTTACATTCTTCTTAAATCAAGTCTTTATACTATAAACCAACTGATAATTCAGATCAAACATAACACTTAAAATGCAATCATGCTAAAAACATAGACCTAACCCTCTCGATTTGAATAAACCACATTCCTTGACCATATTGCTAAGCCTTAGAGAATACTAATAGAGGAAAAATCACTTACATATTACTCCAACTATCTTTTCAAAAACACAACTCCATAACACATCATTCTACAACACAGAATCGCACTCATGTGACTGATATATGGTGGAAATTCACTTACTTAGGACATACATGGAGATAATTTCTGTAAGGACACCAAACTTGGATAAGATGTCAACATGACTCGATGAATACAGGACTTTGACATGACATTACAACTTTGAATTAACACAACTTTGACTACATATGTTAAAGACTTATACTCGTAACAATACCTACTAAACCTTCAAAGACAAATTATATCATAGAATATCACATTCCTATATAGATTAACTCATGATAGTGCATAATTTCCATTATTCATGAGTTATGGAACACAAACTAGCACTGATAATGATCATTATAGAATTTGACACATATGATAATGCTTCAAGTACACAGAGGTCATACTTATGAAATCATGACATGGTATAAAGACTATTTTATCCAATCCTAGCTCTCAAATCATCTTGACAAGAACTTCTTGACTATTTAAATACACACATTGAGATCATACATAGGTGAATGGAAATGAATGTCATAGACCTTTTCAAATACAAACTAATAAAGGAATAACTCATGAAACGATATGACATTATGACTAACACAAATAGAGAGCATTATGAAAAATAGTCATAAAAATACAATAATATCTCGACTCATACCTTAAGATTCATCTTGACTTAGAGACATCATACCTTTGATAATGCCATATTTGAACATAAACTTCAAATAACTCATGGAAAATTACATCAAACAATAACATGATAGATTAGATCAATAAATTCAAACACCTCTTGACACCAAGGACTCATAAATTCATGAGAGGATTCAATTTCCATACCTTATTACTCTTTTGGTGTCCCATAGACCCAACTTCTTCAATTTGTCTTACACAAGACCTTCAAATCCATTCAAGCACATATTCTCTTCTTTCAACAAGTGAAAACATACTCCCTTTATCAGATCTGGTCTTGAGAACCTTGTTTTCCATCATAATAGCACTATCATCCTCCTTCTTTATATTTTGATTCTGTCATAATAGCCTTGAAATCATTCATGGAACTGATTTTTCTCTTGAAAACACTTTTATTTGATGCTTGAAACATGTCAATAGCTCTTGTTGTTCCACAAAATCTAGTAATGTGGCTTTTTTATGACACTTATGACATATCACATCATTATTCTTCCTTGGTTAAAACACACTAAGATTCCATCCACAATCCTTGGTTCTATGACCATACTCACAACATGAAAAGTATTCACCTTTGAATACACCTACCTCATTCCTTGGAGCCCTCTTTTAAAAATATCTAGCTCTATGACCAAACTCGTGACAAATAAAACAATATCTATTGAATAAAGATCCATACCTCATATAATTAGGTTGTATAACGGAGTTATAATTTCTCAATTCATTCCTCTTAGTCACCTTCAAATCTAATTTGTAACTAGGACCAACTTCATGATCATTATTACCTTGAAATGCTAGGCCTATTTTTTCATCCGAATGTCTTAAACCTTCTAAATAATCATCAAGATCCTTAGAGCTCTTCTCAAATTCTCATAAATATTCAACTCACTAGTTTCATCCTTCAAATTTTATTCAAGGGATTTCAATTTGTCTTTATACCTGAACAATCATCTTCTTTCTCCTTTAGGGATTTTGATATATTCTCCAATTGGGATTTTAAATTCTTGATGGCTAGATAATTATGTATATCCATATCCTGGAAATTAATTTGATAGCCCTCAATACACGAATGAGATATTTCATTCCATCTTATATAAATACCCTCAATATCCGAAGACTTACAAATTGTTTGTGCTTTTCAAGGATCTCCTTCAAGCTATTAAAATTACTTCACAAGGACCTAATTTGATACCAATTGTTAGAAGCACAATGAATTGAGAGGAGGGGGTTAATTAGTTCTTTAATCCTTTAAAAATTATATTATCATACATGTACCATTAACATTTATCCATCCATCAATGTGTAATTAACAACATGAAACATTCAACCACATCAAAGCACAACCAAGAGAGAATACACATGAACATAAGATATAAGTGGTAAAAACTCATGGGTAAGAAAAACCACTAAAAATTTACTTATATTACACAAATAAAAAAATATTTAGTGAAGAAATGACTTCACAAGGAGCATCAACCACTAGTTTAGTAGAGTACCAACCCTATAAGGAGCACCAACCCCTAATTTATAGAAGTACCAACTCCAAATGGAGACTACAACCCCAAAACATGACCAATCACCAACTAAGACACATGTGTATGTTTTATCTTACATATTTCTACTTCCACAACTGATGGAGATCACAAATTCAGCTCACAAACCCTAGCTCATACACTAGGGGCATCAAACTTGCACAATCTTCTTCCTTCTCAACTTGTTTTTCCTCTAAAAAATTATCTCACGATATCATGTCCTCATCAATCTGAAACACATCTTACCTGACCTCAAATAATTAATTTTTATCTGCAAATGAATATTCTCTAGGTCATAGTACTCCCCATGCAAGACTAGCTCACAAAATGAGCTCAAACTTCACTTTTATAGCAATTTTTTCTCATAAACCAAAAGGAGGTCGGTATCTCATGACTAATTTTCCCATACACCCTAATTAAATTCAAATAACATCATTATAATGGTCACATATGACCCAAGTAGGTTTTCCTATCTAAAAACCTCACTACATGTGGCAAAAATGGCTCAAAACCCTATAAGCACAAAGATAAAAATGCCATTACATCAAATAAATACATAGTAATGAATAATAATATATAAAAATGATTAAAATTTCATTTAACACTAATAAATTTTCAAAATTTATCTCAAACAATCAAATTATTTCATTTAATGGGCCCAATGCTCTTTGTATTTCTCAAACAGCTTGTTTCCTACACCCTTTAGCAGACTCGAAACTTCATTAGGACAATTAAATCACTTCAACATGTCGAAACTAGGCCATGTAACTATTTTATGTAAATTTTAAAACATGTAGAACACTTATAAGAAATTTATAATCCTTGAATCAATCACCTTCTCAAACCACAACCACTTTTGTCTTCACCAAATCAACCTTCCAAAAATATGTTTCCAAAGGTGAGGTCATAGAATAATTTATTAAAAACATTAAATAAATAAAAATGGATTCATTAGATTCCAAATTAATCTCACTTCACATTATAGGTTTTAGAAAACATCATCTAATTCATCTCATGCTTCAAACAACTTAAAACTTTCACCAAAACACATCATGTCCTCTACTTGGCAAAAATAGTAATTTCAAAAGAATGACATGGAAACGATATCGAATGAAATCATAATAAATAAAACCATATATAAATGGTAATATATTTGAATCCTCTTTCCAAAAAAACTTTAATCACCTTCAAAATCCACCTATAGCTCAAGATATAGCCATTTTACTAAACCCTGCTTTTTAAGGCCTCAAAATTGCCCTTTGAACAATAAACTTAAATCAACCTCAAATGACCTTATAAATAAATGGAAATTTCCTATAACATCCATGGAAATAAATATTATCTCACATAAATCATGCACCATCAATTTAGCATGTTACTCCTTTGGACAACCTTGTCCCAAAACATTCTTCTTCTTTAAACTCACTTGTTTGATTGGGGCCCACTCATCACCATGACCTAGACCATAAATTTTTGGAAAGATAAGAGATTAATATAAAACATATACTCAATAATTTTTATTAACCATTCAAAACTATGTCATTATACCTCTCTTTCGTAAACTACTCCTAGCTAGGTTTAACTAGTGTTTTAGACCACTTTATTTTCTTAGCATTCCTTCATAAAAAGTGATGATACATTAACATGATTATTTTTGTGAAATATTATAAACTCACCACATAAATATACCAAAATTCAAAAAGGTCCCATGCAAAGCACACAATTTACAATGAGCATCAAAAGTTTAAATCCGAGCTTGATTTTGACTTGTTCTTAACCCCGTCTCACATAAATCACATATCTTTAAAAATTCATATCCTTAAAACCTGAATTTTTCTCAAAGAACCATGAAAATCACAATAACATATATAATCATCATAATTTCAATACCATGCCTCAATATCTTGATCCATTAATACTTACCTTTGTTTGCATGTCTATTCTTTGTTGTCGAAGCTAGAGTCACCAAAGAATACAATAACTCGATTATAAAACCTATGAAAGTGACCCAAACATACATGATACATCATGATATACCTGTATGCAAGCTTTCATGAGATATTATGGATCTAAAACACAATCTCACTCCTCCTAGTTACCCTACTTACTCTCAATGAGTACTAGAACATAGTGAACCACATATATATTCATCATGCCACTACTGTGAGTGCCCAAAACCATAAAACCTATTATCCATCATGTCAACATGCTTCTCAAGAATCCAATAAGCTCATGATATCACAATACATCACCTAGGTACTTTCCAAATGGGCTTGCAAGAGCAAGCAATTCTCATATCAATCTCATTGTACTAGCACAAAAACATCTTAACCAGCATTTCAACATCATATAAATCATCATGTAACCATAAAACATCATCCACTTTGTCATTAATGTGGTTTTATGTAAATGATAACACCTAATAGACCACATGCCAACATATTTCTCCCCATATCCACACATCTTAGAAATTTACATTTATGTCTCCACACCTATTAGCATTAAAATTACTCGAGGATGCAATCTTGTGCTTTAGTTCACACTTTCTTGTTGAGAGCATCCTATAAATATTAACCTCACACAATGCACAATAGACACTATGCATTACATCTTTTCACAGATATTACAATTTTCTACATACACATCACCTTACATATTACATCTTACATCGTGTGTATTACATTTTACATCTCACATTTATCATTCAAAATTTTTGTTTCGTACATCATACATATTCTAAACCTCATATAATCTACTCATCCTACATTGTATACCCTTTATTCTACTACAAAACATGCACTTCACACTCCTATTCTTTCTTCATGTACACATATTACATTACTACACATTCTATACTACACATTCTATATACCGCATAACATGTTCTCACCATTTCATATAATACACATATTACACATTCTATCCATCTCCCTCTATGTTATACACTCACTACCCTATGGAACACTCTAGTATCACGGTCCATACTAGACTATTGAGGGTATACATCACAAATGGACCCCATTACATTCACACATTTATCATTCACTCTTATCATCATGTGACTTTCTAGATTATTGATATACATCATAGGCTACATCATCACTTAATCTAGAATCCCTTCATGACATACGATTTAGGCTAAATCATCACTCATTTGATCATCTTGTCATGATATATGCTTATGCTACATTATCACACATTTTCACACTTTACTTCTATGTCACATTTCCTCACTACACACTCACCATGAAACACTACATATGATGTATAGTTCAAACCATTTCCCAATGAGGCACTCTCATTTGTGGTTCATTATTGACTATTGAGGGAACATAAAAAAATTAACCTTATTTCATACACTTCCATTCAATTATAGGGCATTCGGTTCCTATCATTAACTTTTCATTCCATTCCACCACATCCACAACATATTGCATATATTTATCAAATATAATCTTACTTACATTTATGTGTTCATGTTTATCTTGTTAAAAATGCTAGATATATATATTATATGTCATTATCTTTATCATACACACATGTGCATTCACTTTCTTTCTAGTTGTGATCACAAACTCTACATATCTATACATGTAGCATGGATGCTTGGCATAGTACCTTGTACTAGTCCCACAAAGGGCTCCCGAGGGCATTCAATTACATACACTACAGGTGCTATTATTTCATTTCATATTTAACACTTTAATTTATCATATTATACATGATTTGACATAAATTTATCTTTCTCACATGCTAACAGTGCTTCATGTGCAACATTTGTTTTATAGGATTATTTGCATACCATAGTTATCTATTGATTAAACTAAAGTAGAATATGGAGACCTAATTTTAGTTTAATCTATGCTATGTAAATTAGTAAATAAAAGAAGTAAAATGTAGAAAATAATAACTAAATAAATATGGAAAATTACCCAAGTAACTAAGATAATTAAACCGTAAATCCTAATGTGTAAGAAGGAAGAGGAAAGAAATCAACCGATTTGCAAAATTTTTGTGACTATGTCGTAGTGATGTGTAGAAAAATAGAATATAGGAATGACCACATGGGAACTTCACAAAGGATAGATCAAAGATTTTTTAGTAGACCATCAGCACTTGGAGAGGGATGGGGGCACCCGAGGTGACTTGGTCATAGTTCTAGTGCACCCTGATAGTGCAGTGGTAGGAGGTCTAAAACCAAATTTGTAGGGTTGCACAAAGATGCAAAACCTTCCCCACCTTGTCTCATGTATTTTGTTGCACTGTGCCGGGAGGTCAATGATAATTAGAGATGAAAAGAAGACTCGTGAAACACAAAATCAAGCATCAAATCCCTAAAAATAAAATATGCAAATCAAGGGGTTGGATCGATGTAAACTACCACAAAGGTGGGCTTAATAAGTAAGTGTTGCACTACATTTCAGCACCCAAATGTAGTTCCCGAGTGTGTGTATGAAATTGTGCCCTAGGGTCTCTTTTTCCAATCACACTTTGTGAAGTAGCAAATAATAGCTAGATGTATAAATGTAAATAAATAGTGGATGGAATAGAATAAACTCCTCCTATGCAGTGTGGTGTAGATGAACCATCATTGTCCCTTATGATGGAGCTAGATGGATGCAATAGAGCTCTAGATTCCTATAGAGTGGATGTAACCTTAGGTGGAATAGTGGTGTTTATTGCTTGGTCCTCATTATGGTATCATACCTTTATATATATAGGGCTCTCTTGATCTAATTTTTGTAAATAACCCTAAAAAGACCCACCACTAAAAATATGAAATGTTCAAACGGATATAAAAAGCCCAAAAGATGGTAGGTATATAAAAGGACCGTGGCACCTCGTGATGGGACCACAGGCACCTGGGTGCCCTCGCTCTGCTTAGGCACCCTAGTTAGAGGAGGAAAAGATGACAAGTATTCAATTATATGTTAGAGGAGGTTCTCTGATCATTTCCACAAACTTGGGTGCCCAAAATTTAGACCAACGCACCCCAAATACCCATATCCTTCTCCAAGAGCCCCGCTTTCCTGCATAATTTGACTTGCATTTTCTCAGATCCTATGGGATGTTTTCCTCCTCTTATTCATCTAGTATCCACTACGACACGCTCTGAAACATCATTGAATTAGCTAAGGATATTCTAACCCTATCTTGTAATTAGGTTTTATATTTTTATTGCTTAGTTTCTTGGGTTAGTTCTAGTATTTCATTATTTATTTATTTGATGCTTCTAAAAACATTTAGATTATGCTAGAATATTCCATTTTAGCATAATATTTTTAATGAAATTTACCCATGACTCCACCTTTCGCTTAGGGCTATTATCTTCCTTTTACTATGGCTCACTCGTATAGTGATTTTACTTTGAAGAACATCTCAAATAAATTAATGATCACATTCCCGAGCATCCTCAAGATTTAGACTTTCTCTCACATGATTCTCGTATGGAAGCTACCAATTTGGTGGAGCTTACTACTTCGCAGCCATATCCACTTCCATTACTATTCAATCTCTCACTTATTCTCTTCTACGTATTTTTATCATCCCCATTTCTCACAACACTCCCACTAATCACTTCATGTTACCCTTTGTTTCACACATGACAAGTTTCTTCATTAGTACTCAAGAATTAGCCTCCTTTACCAAGCCCTCCATACACAAATTTATCAGTCTTAACAGGATACTTCTCATGCCTCTCCATCCTTGGATTACACTCTATTTCTACACACCGGATTTTCACCTTCCATTTCCACTTATTCGCTTCCTCTAAATTTTTTCAATTCCAAGATTCCCATTTTCAATGGGCATGGTGACCCATAAGAGGATCTCCAAGAATTCCATGTTGTTTATCTTGAATTTATGGATGATCATATCCTTTTGGCTAAAATATTTCCTTGTAGTCTCCTTTAATATGTGATGCATTGAATCTATGCCCTACATGTACATTTGGTAACCTCTTTCAAGCATCCGACTAATCCCTTAAAACATGATATAGAGAAATCCTAGCAGATTACATCTTAAGATATAAAAATAACTTAGCTAAGAAGTGTAATACACTTTTCGACTTGAGGCTTTAGGACTTGTTCATCTAGTGTCTTTTATTGCCTCTCCAAGATAGTGTTCTTTTTAAGACCTCCCTTTATCTAATAAACTCTTTGATACTCTTATGCTTCACAAACCGATATAATCTCCATATGCAAGCTTAAATATCACGAAAATCATTATCATAAACTTGCTTTCAAAATAACTCAACACTCAAACCATCAACAACCAAACAAAATGACACAAAATTTATTATCAACGTTATATCCACTACTGTAGATATTTAGTCACAACTACCCCCATACATATGCTAAGTTATATGTCCCACCACATATATTACTTCCACATATCATTAAAAGTAATCTCATCATGTTTCCTCCTCCACTCCAATTGATCCATCTCACCAAAAGGAAAAATTATAATGAAAATTTTCATTGTGACTATCATCAATGTATAGCGAATTCCATAGATAATTATTTCAAGCTTCGTCCTCTTATTCAGGACCTCATCAAATGTGGTAAAACTGAACTTCCATAACCTACACCTATCAATGAAAACCATAATCTCAAGATATTAAAAATCCTCTACCTAAATATGATATTAAAGTTGTTGAATCTTCAGCTAATCATGCATATCACACAATACATCCTCCCGCATCAGTTCTCTCTTGACTTCCTAGTTACGCTTACTAATGCTTATCCACCAATTATTTCTTTCTTTGACCATGATTATCATGCAACTTTCACTTATAATCACTTACATATTAGTTCCTCTATCGGGTCTATTTCTATCAATAATATTAAGTTTGATACATCTTGGCCCATCAATGCATGTTTGATTCCAATTCTCATCACTATCAGCTTATCTACTCACAAATATCATATCCCATGAACAATTCATATGGTGTCATCAAACTTCATGTTATAGCAGGTCCTCTCACTTTACTTATAGCATTCCTTATCGTACAAGTTGTCAATGGGTGTTACATGCTTCTAGGCCTCGCTTGGAATCATCGCGAGATAAATATATCATCTCCATGAATCATTTATGTTTCAAATTAATTTACAACAATCAAGTCATTTCTATAAATGGTGTTCTTTTGTTTTCTCCATTTTCACAATATCCTTCTTTTATTTCCCATACACCACCTAGTTCATCTAGTACATCACAACCCTTAGTGGTTAAAACACACATTATACCAAGCTCACCTACTCACAATCACTTTACATAGCCTCATCTCTTTGATAGTCCCACACATTGATATAGGCCCATTCTTAGGATAGTCACTAAATCTAGATTTTGATCACCACCAAATTTCATTTTACATCGGTATACATTAATCCCGCATTGTGCTTCACAAACATCTCCATCACCTACACATCGTGTTGCACCAAGATGCCTAACATATGCTCATCCATTGCATGAATATATAATTCAGTCACTTTCATGAAGTCTATCTCATATAACACAACTTCTAGACTATGATTATGAACTTTTTCACTACAATCATCGATTTTAAGACCTTCATCCTTTACTTTTATCGGTTATCTCACTCAATATCATACATGTGGGGGATTAGGTTATTCTGTTAGAAACACAATGAATCGATAGGGGTGAATACTTTCTTTAATCCTTTAAAAATAATTTCATATTATCATGCATGTACCATTAACATTTATCAATCCATCAATATGTAATTAACAACATGAAACACTCAATGACATAAGCAAAACCAAGATAACATACACATGAACACATGATATAAATGGGGAAACCCTCATGGGGAATAAAACCCACTAAAATATACTTATATTACACAAATCAAAGATATTTACTAAAGCACCAACCCCTAGTTTAGTACAACACTAACCCTACAAGGAGCATCAACCCCTAATTTAGTGAAACACCAACTCCACGAGGAGGATACAACACCCTAAATATTACCAAGAACTAACTCAACCACCTAAATAGGTTCGATATCTGATATTTTTTCTCCCACAACTGATTGATATCCAAAATTTATCTCACAAACCCTAACTCATACCCTAGGGAATCAAACTTGCAGAATCTTCTTCCTTCTCATCTTGACTTACCTCTAATAACTTGCTCACACTCTTTCATTTCCTCCTCAATCTGAAATAAATATTATCTAACCTAAAATAATGTATTTTTACCTACAAATAATCTCTCCTCTAGGTCGCACTACTCCCTAATTCAAGAATAACTTACAAAACGAGCTCAAACTTCACTTTCATAGAACTTTCTTCTCATAAACCCAAAGGAGGTCAGTCCCTCATGAATAATTAGAGCCATGCATTTTCATTACATTAAAATAACATCATTACAATGGTCACATATGACCCAATTAGGTAGGCCTAGCCAAAACCTCCGCAAGACATGTGCGAAGAATGGCTCAAAAGCCCATATGAACAAAGATAAAAATACCCTTACTTAAAATCCATACATAGTAATGATCAATAATACATTAAAAATGATTAAAATTTCATTTAACATTAATAAATGGTCACAATTTATCTCAGCCCATAAAATTATTTCATTTAATGGGCCCCCAATGCTCTCTTTGTATTTCTCAACATAGTTGTTTCAGTACACCCTTCAAAGACCCCTGAAACTTCATTAGGCCAAAAATCCCTTAAACATGTCTAAAACATGACATGTATCCCTTTATGGAAATTCTAGAACCTATAGAACACTTCTAGGAAATTTATAATCCTTGAATAGACAACCCGCTAAAATCACAACCACTTTTGTCTTCACTAGATCAACCTGCTAAAAAAATGTCTCCAAAGGTTAGCTCATAAAATCATTTATAAAACATTAAATACCTAAAAAAATGAAATCATTATATTCCAAATTCTTCCCTCTTTACATTACAGGTGATAGAAAACATCACCCAATCCATCTCATGCTTCAAACAACTTAAAACTTGCATACAAAACACATTTTGTCCTATACTGGAATAAATGCTCATGTCCAAGGAATGACCTGGAAATCATATCAAGTGACCTCATCATGAATAAAATCATATATCACTGAAAATATATCAAAATTATCTTTCCAAAATAATTTAATCACGCTCAAAATCCACACGCAGCTTCAAGATATAGCCATTTTACTCAACCTTACTTTTTGACTTCTCAAACCGTCCTTTGACCAACCTAAGTGAACCTCAAATGACCATGTACCTGTATGAAAATTTCATAAAACCTCCATGGAAATCAATATTATCTCAAATGAAGCATGCACCATCAATTTAACATGCTACCCTTCGACAACCTTGTCCTAAAACCTTCTTCTTCGTAAAATCACTTGTTTGAGTGGGTCCCACTCATCACCACAACCTCAACAATACATTTTTAGAAAGATAATTGAGTCTTATATAACATCCAATACTCAAATTTGATGAAAAATAAAAATTGAGTCACTATATCTCTCTTTCTACAAATTGCTTCTAGCTAGGGTTTAACTAGGGTTTTAGACCGCTTCTATGTTCTTAACATTCATTCATAAAATGTGACAAGAAACTTAACTTATTATATTTTTGAAACCTTAAAAATTTCCATATAAATATCCCTAAAATCCACAATCTCCCATTCAAATCACACAATTGAACGAGCATCAAAAGTTTAATTTCGAGCTTGATTTTAACTTATTCTTGATATTGTCTCACATAAACCGTCATATCTTACAAAATTCACATCGTAGAAACCTGAAATGTTTTTAAAAGCACCATTACACATCAAAATAACATCTCCAATAATTATAATGTCAATATCATGCCTCAATCTCTCCATCCATTAATACTTACCTTTGCATACATGCATGTTCCTCATCAGAAAGTTAGGTCAATCGAAAGAATGAAATAAATGATTATATAACCTTTCAAATGACCTAAACATACCTGATACATCATGATATGTATGAATGCAATATGACATGATCACATATGGCTTGAAATCAAAGTCTCACTCCTCCTAGATAACATACTTACTCCTAATGAACACCAGTAACATAGTGAACCAGCTATATGTGCATCATGCCAATATTGTGAGTGCTCAAGAACCCCAAAACCTTCTATCCATAATTTAAACATACTTCTCAAAATCCAATGAAATCATACTATCATGCTACATCACCTAGGTACCTAAATGAGCTCAGCAAGAGCAAGCAATCCTCACCGAAACCACATTGTACTCATAACAAACACATCCGAACCAGATTTCAACATCATATACATCACCATTTAACCCTAACACATCATCCAATTTTTCATTAATTTTTTTTTTTCATCAATTACAAAACCTAATAGGACCACATGCCAATAGTCTCCCCTTTTTCATTGAGGGAAAACTACTTGAACTTCTCCCATTTTTACATTAACGACAAAGGCATACTTATAGAGCATATTCTTCAATTACCTAATCTTTATAACATCTTGTTTTTGTTGGAAACATCAACTAAACATATCGACTAGCTCAAATCCTTGAATTTTTCCTCAATTCATTACCCTCATTCTAGGGCCACACTCTTGTCTAAGTTTTTAGTCATTATTATATAATATAATATTGTTCCCCAATCGACACTTAAACATGTCACGCAACAAAAATTCCTCTAGCACTAACTTTTAGATCATTGGGCACTAAATTTTAGATCATCCAATGAAGCACCAATTCCTTCAATCTCATCCTTAATAGGACACTATGCAAAATCCTTAAAACGATTATCCAATGATCTATCGTAACCCTACCTCTTCTCAAGCTATTCGCTCTCAAGGGTGGAAAACCTCTTGAATAAATTTAAATAATTTTTTAAATATCATCAAACACTAGGAAATTCCACTCAAGATTTAAAATCCATTCACGCTATCATTTAAATCCTTTCTAATAAAGGAATTCTTCCCAAATATCTAAAATAATCAAATCCACTCAAAACAAAACCATTATACATTTAAAATCACTACATCCTAACCATCACCGATCCTCTCACAAGATTTACCAAAGGTGAGGCCTCTTGAAAGTCACCACTTCATCAAATTAAACTAGTGCGTATAACTACTGTCAGAGCTTGTGCACAAGACCCTAAGACTTCGTGATCAAAGCAAGGCCAAGTTCTCCACCCTCTTACTCCTAAATACCCTAATCCAAAACCTTTTTCTAAGGCTAAGGTATCCATCCTTACCGCCCCACTCACCAAATCAACCACTTTTATATAGAATACCATCATTAAATAACTTCATCAACCGCAAAGAAAATTTCCCTTTAAGAACTTTTCCAAACCTCACAACAATATTGACAAGAAATGATTGAGACAATTCAATCCATATTAGTACCCTCATATGATTTGCATACATTCATGAATATAGTCGATACTTTCAAAATTTCTACTGTTATCTCTTTTAATAGATTTGAAATCCCATCTTGAAACCTTAACATCATGATCTACTATTATTCATCGCCACCCAAATTAATTATACTCTCATTAAGAGAGTCATGATCAACAATACCACCAACATCAATATTATATCATCACGGATGTTTGATCAACTCCAACTACCCAAAGACTATCATCGCCAATTCACTATAGCATACGTGACTTTAGAAACACCATTTCCCCATACTAAGAACAATTATCTCACCCATCAAAGTCGTAATCAAGACCCTCCACAAAAATCTTCTATTTGGTAGATGGGGAGTTTCAATATAACACATTGTTAGCATGGACCTGAATACACGTTATGCATCAGATCCCATCCACCTCCATCATTATCTTAAATACGAACACAAAGGTAAGACCTTCACTATTCTAGCTGACCCAAACCCTTTCAAGGCATGTCATATGATGTATCAACCTAAGGACACGATTATCCCTAAGACAAACTTGGGATGCACTAATGAAGCCTATACTAATTCTTATGCTTATGTTGCTGCATCAAAATTACCAAATGATACCTCCTTTGAAGATATCATGCAATGTCTTTCAATGTGGGAATATCACCTTCTTACCCTTAATTCTATTCACATTCCAAAGACATAAAAAGACCTTACAAAAACCCATGTATCAACATAACATCGGAGATGTTATCTCCTTTGTTCTATAATTTTAAAGCCAACCTATTCTACGAATGGGTCAATCATCCTTGCCTTTATTACAATAATAAAAATCATGAAAAACTATTCATATTAGATGTCACCTTCTTGTATAACCAAGCCTTCACAAATATGTACCTTAATTTTTATGCATGGAAAGGCTTTGGCTTAAGATGCTACTAATAGGATATTCACGATCGAATCCTCAATCATTCCCGCAAGCCTCATGAGAAATATGGGTTAGGTTTTGAAAATCCTTTTCACAGACCTTCACAAACACTTTATTTAGACCCATGATAAAATTTTAACCATCTTCTCTACATTCATATGACAACTCCTTTGACATAGATGATACTGTTTCCATCACATCTAAATTTTTTTGTCAATACGATCACCTTAGGGACCACTTATTTATCAAAATAACAATACTACTAAGATCTTCCCACTCATGTTAACTAAAATTATAGAAGAGGAATCCCCTATCATTGACATCCTTTAATGCCATAATGACTAGTCTATCCTGTTAGCATAATTTAGCATAGGCATATTTATTGCATTTTTATTGTATTGTCTTTTATTTAATAATGTGCAACATGTGCACTCTAGTCTAGTGACTTGCATTTAATATTTTTATGTTGGATAACATTCAATATTGGTATTAGTAGTAATTACATGTGCATGTGAGATGGGTCTTATCATCTCGTAGTTGGTTCCCCGATAGGTTTTCATGTCTATCCATATGAGGTCGTCTAATATCTATAAATATTACCGCTCTTGCATTGTTATTTAATTTGATTTCATGATCAATAATATTTGTGAGGCTTCCATCCTCTTTGGTCATTACAATATAATTCTATTCTATCGCTTTGGTATTAGATCAAGTTCTATCCAAGCAAGGTTTAAGAGGAGCACTATTGGAGAGGATCCATTAGAGAAGAAGATCTACATCAAAGGAGAGCCATCAAGCATCCCACGCCTCTATTCCTTCCAAGAATCCTCAACTAAAATTTGACCTATCCACCTATTCGAAGGTAATTTTTTTATTAGTCATGGGCATAGCCAATCGATCCAACATATTGGCGGAATATTTCGTATTTGGAGATATTAAAAAAAAAAAAAAAAAGATCTTTAAAAAAATTTGTGAAAAAAAATCTTAAAAAAAAAAGAGAAAGATCTTGGAAAAAATTGCAGATCTAAAAAAGAGTGAAAAAAAGATTAGATCTAAAAAAAAAAAAAAAATCAGATCTCGAAAGTGGAGGTGTGAAGAATTCGAGCAAAGGTCAAGCAGTCCCCATCAACAAAATTCCAGCAGAGATATCTCTAAGAAAAAAAGACTTAAATTTTTCATACAATAGCAAAATGATGTGCATTATTTTTTTTTTTTTGGAAATATAAGAAGGAGATGCACAACTTTGTAGTTTATATCATCTTTAGATTTAGGCTCTACATGTGATAAAATTTTTTGTGCAAGTCAGGTCATTTTTATGAAAAAATCAGATCTAGCTAGTAAATTGCTAAGATCTCAAAACCAAGATTCTCGATTCTTCTAAAATTTTGTGGGCTTTAGAAAATATTGTATGATACTACTTTAAAAATTTTAGAAAACCTAGATCACGGTTTGTGAGAAAAGGTGAAAACAATAATCACATTGTTTGTTTCGATCTTGGGAACAAACAGTGTCAAAGCAGCTCAATTCCCACTCTCTCCATATTTTTTTTTGGAAAATTTAGAGAAATTACTAAATTTTTGGAGATTTCCAAATTTAGAAGCTCACCAAACACATTTAGAGCCACCACTAAATTTAGCGGAAAAACACCTATTGAGGTAAAATTATTTTTGACCTAAATTGTGTATTTTGTGATTCTAAACCCTTTTTTATAAAGAGGGGGAACACAAAACTTCATTTTGATGTATTTTTGGAGCATTTTGTACTAATCTTGTGCATAAAATGCATAAATTTGCATCTCTTAATAATTGAGTATACCATTTAGGTAACTTCTTAGCTGTTCCATCGGGTTGTGGTGGATCAAATTTTTCACCATCATCCAATTCATCACCATCTTCTGGTGGGAACATCAAATTTTGTCTTCGCAAGAGGTGTATTCTACATGTTTGTTGAGTCATTGAGTGGAGCATCTAATTGTTTCTTCTCAAAGAACTCAACATCCCTACTTGTGTATACTTTCTTTGCTTTTGGATCCCATAATTTGTACCCAAGTGCTTCTTCACTGTATCCAATGAATATCAGTTTCTCAGCTTTCATATCCAACTTTTTCTTGTTCTTCTTGGGTATGTGCATGCTAGCTTTACACCCAAATACTCTTAGGTGTGTAATTGATGGTTTTCGATTTGACCATGCTTCTTGAGGTGTCACTCCTTCAAGAGCTACTATGGGCACTCTATTCAACAAATAGACTGTAGTTTTGTGAAGATGATCGATGCAATAAAGAAGGATTTTAATCGATTGTTTGAAATGATAGATCTCGGGGTCATGCACTATTTTCTTCTTGGTTGGAAGTATAGCAAAAGAGAATCATATCTTTGTGTCGCAGCTTGAAATACACCAAGAAAACGCTTGATAAATTCATGATGATGGACTACACTCTTATTGCTACACCTATGGAAGCAAGACTTCAGTTATCTCATTCGATCCATCACCACTAGTGAATGCAAACTCTCTATCGGTAGTTGATTAGGAGTCTCATTTACCCGACATATACTAGACCGATATCGCCTTTGCAGTCATAGCTATTTATCACACTTCATGTGAGAACCAAAATATTTCATTGGAAGTAAGCAAAGAGCATACCGAGATATCTAAAGTGTACATGCTTGAACTTGGTCTAGAGTATAAGAAGAACGACAAATTCTTGACAGATATTTAGATTCGATCGTGCAAGAAACATGGATGATAGGAAGTCAACATCATGCTTTGTCTTCTTTATGGGATCTGACCGATATCATGGGGAAGCAAGAAACAAAACTTTGTTTCTCACTCTTCTGACAGTATAGTATCAATGCCAGCAGATGAAGTTGTTTGTGAAGCAATATGGCTACGCCGAATACTGGAAGGAATTGGTCTACCACAACAAAAATCTACTCCAGTATATGTTGATAATGAAGGAGTTATGAAGCTTGTTTGCAATCTAGTATTTCATGAGAGAACTAAGCATATTGAAGTACAGGTTCATTACATACATGAGCATGTCTTGAAGCACAACATATAGCTCCAGTTCTGTCCTACAACTGAACAGAAGGTAGATGTTTTCACTAAGTCACTTGCACGTGACAAATTCACACTGTTCAAAGAGTTCCTCTCCACTTCATTGGAAACTATGAAAATTAAGGGGGAATGTTAGCATAATTTAGCATATGCATATTTATTGCATTGTCTTTTATTTAATAATGTGCAACATGTGCACTCTAGTCTAGTGACTTGCATTCAATATTGTTATGTTGGATAACATTTAATATTGGTATTAGTAGTAATTACATGTGCATGTGAGATGGGTCTTATCATATCATAGTTGGTGCCTAATAGGGTGTCATATCTATCCATATGAGGTTGTCTAATATCTATAAATATTATAGCTCTTGCATTGTTATGTAATCTGATTTCATGATCAATAATATTTGTGAGGCTTCTGTCCCTCTTTGGTCATTGCAATCTAATTCTATTCTATCATTTTCGTATCGTGAGCTATACCATTATTATTATATCCTTTACTATACGGGAAAGAGTACCATTATCTTCAAAATAATCTACCACATGACACATCTAAACTTATTAATGAATCACTATCAATGCAAACATGAGGACTATATAGGATCCTCATATAGTGAAAATTTACCAATCGTTAGATTCACAAGAATTATAATATTTTAACGCCTTCCTCTCCAAACATAGTAAAAATTTCACATGGTTTTATAGCGATAAACTAGGTATTGACCATAACATCTTTTTTAAACCATCATCACCTATCCTACTACTAATCTTGTCAAACAAAATTTATGTAGGATGTACCCTTATAAGGATCTACTCATCAAAGAAGAGTAACAATGTCTCATCTCTACAAATTTCATATTTCCCATTGAATATTCACAATGGGTCTCTAATATCATACCCTTAACCAAAGCCTTCTATAAAGTTATGCATCTGCGCATAAATTTTTGAGACCTCAATCTCAATTTTCCAATAGATGACTTTCTTGTTTGTAATATTGATCATCTTGTTGACCTTACCACCGCAATGAAATGGTTTCCTTTGTGAATGGATTCTCTGCTATCATAGATCCTCATTTCATCAAGATCAACATAAAACATCCTTCATTACTTTTTGGGAATTTTTTATACCCCATTATTCCCTTCAAAATTAAAACTGTAGGGGCTACTTATCAACCGATTATGACATACATCTTCCATGAGCTTATTTATAAAACTATGGAAGAATATATTGATGAAATCCTAGGAAAATATAAGCAACATAGGGTTCATATAAATTTCTTCGACATCATTTTTCCCATCTCAAACAATACTTCCTTCACCTAAACCTCGTTAATTAGGTATTTAGTGTTCTCAAAAACAAATTCCTGATCTTCATTGTTTCTATCTAGGGCATTGGAGTAGACCCTACCAAGATCAAGACCATCATCAAGATGCCTCATCGATCAAACCTCAAAAAACTTTACAACCTTTCAAGGTAGACTTTAATCGGATCTGTCATTTCATCTCATAGATTTCATATCATTTTCAACTATCCCACCATGCTCTCCTTTAAAGGAAAAAAACTTAAATGGGATCATGATTGTCAAAATTCCTTTGAGGACCTAAATTAATATCTTTTATCACTTCTCGTACTTACACCTCCATGCAAGGGGTTACCTTATATTTATACATATCCACTACTACCATTCGTTGGGTGTTATGATTACTCATTGATATGATCAAGGTCGAGAACATGTTATTTATTGTATAAGATACACACTTCATGATTACGAGACCCATTACACTCAAGCCAAAAAGTTTTTTATACTTTGTACTTCACCAATTCCAAGCTTCACCAATATCTTCTTAACCATAAAACATATGTTGTCACTAGATTCAATCCCCTTAAAACCATGTATTCTAAACCATACCATAGTGAATGCATCACTTGATGGATCATGCTCATGATTGAGTTTGATCTAGAATTCATCTAAAAAAATTATAGTAAAGGACAAGCCATCACCAATCAGCTCGGAAAAGCTGCTCTTGTTGACAATATATTACCTCACAAATATTCCATAAAGAGTCTATCAACACAATCGATTAATAATAAACTCTATCAAAATGAAACTTTTCTTTAGCATATCTAAGTGTCAAGAAGGGAGGTTTTGGTATCATTATCATACCTCCCTATATGTCCCCTATCCCTTTATCCTTCAAATTAAAATTAAAATGTACTAATAACATGGTAGAATACGAAGCTCTTATCATGGGTCTCCAAACTACTATCATGCTTGGTGTTTAAATCTTGGATATCTATGGAGACTCTCAACTTATCATCAACTAAATCAAAGGAATTTATCAATGCAAAAATTAAATTCTATAAAAATATAAAACCATTTTCAAATTTCTCTTAGAATCCTTTGATCGTTACACCATCCAAATAGTTCCATGATCTTCTAATAAATTCACGAAACCATGGCTTATGTCACATCACTCATTCCCACTTATCTAATATCAACTCAAAATTATTTTTGTTGTGTAAATAATAGATCAACCATATCACAACAATGAACTCCCCTCTATCAACCTCATTCAAGATAATCAAACAGAACTATGGTACACTCAAACATTTACCTATATTTTAGAATCCAAAATTCCATCCAACCTATCTAAGAATGTTAAATGATCTTTCCTTTAACGCGCTACTCAATATGTCATCATAGGTAGTGTTCTATGCAAATGCGGACTCAACAACCTCTTGTTACAATGTCTCAAATCCCATGAATAAACTAAATCCATACAATAAGTCCATGACAACATATGTGATGATAATTTAATGGTATGGATTTCACCAAACACATCTTATGAATGGGATATTATTGGCCTACTCTCAACAAATATTTTTGTGCATATGTCAAGAAATGCATTAAATGTTAAAAACCTTCCAATCTCACTCACATACCTAGTCTAATAATCCCCTTAGGATCTATGTCCCTTTTCACAATGGGGAATTGAGCTCATTAGTCTCATAGAACCTCATTATTCAAAAATAAACCACTTCATCATCATACTACTAATTACTTCACTAAATGGGTATAGTCTATACCCTAGTCTCTACTAAAGCAAATAAAATTATCGATTCATTTATAAACATATCATATCTCACTTTGGCATCAATCAAAAACTAATAAATGATAATGGATAATATTTCAAGAATAAGGAATATAAGAAATCATGTGACACATTCAAAATCAAACTAATATTTTAATCTCCTTATTACAAACAAGATGGACAAGTTAAAGCTTCTAACAAAACACTTTACAAAATCCTTATAAAATCTATCGATCAAGTAGGAAATAATTCACATCTCTAAATGATGTTTTTTCTCTTTGTTTATCAAACTAACATCCATACTCCAACAAAAGCTACGCTCTTTTCTTTAGTCTATATATTTGAGGCGCCTCTTACCCTCAAGTAAAAATGACATCACTCTTTGTATCCCTCATAGATTTTATCTCTAATGAGGATAATAGTCAAGAATTTCTAATACAAATTGAAATATTAGATGAACATCACATAATAACAATCAAAATCATAATTTATCTTTATCAAGAGCACATCAAATGTGCATATAAAAACATGTCAAAGAACATGACTTCAATATTGGTGATCTTGTTCTCAAAGAAAATCAAAATATCAGATTTATAAAAAGGAATAAATGTGGAAATTTTTCCCCTAACTGAATCGGGTCCATATGTCATCACTCAAAAATATGGGTCAAGAGCCTATTTTTAGCCTCCCTTGATGGTACACCTGAAAAGGAACCTTTGAATTCCTTGCACTTGTAGCCTTTATATTGTTAACATATATACCGTCATGACATTAGTCACATCAAAGATCTCATTCCATCACCAACCTATCATTTTAGCATTATTGATTTGGAAGCATGTGGTCTACCATCACTATCTTATGATCGAAACCTTAAAGATGAAGACCATGGCTTTGGTCATCACATCTTTCACATTGACAAGCTTCCCATTGGTAGAACCCCGAAATCATTGCACCCATATAATTTTTTATCTACTGACTAAAATTATGTTATGGGATATAATGTGTGGTTTGTGCACACAAATTTCTCCCCGCTCAAAATGGTCTATTCGGCATGCCCTCAATACAAAGAATCAATAATATCTATATATACATATTATAATTATATAGATTCATCCTCGAAGGAAAACTATAAAATCATATTGTCAAATATAGACTCATCCTCAAAGGATAGGTGTCTATCAAATATAGACCAATCCCTCAAAGGATGACTATTTCAAAATCAAAAATCATAAAATTAAAAAAAAATCTAGACCACTCCTCGAAGGATGACTACCCATATCATTTTTAAAATGCTTCCTCCATCGACCAACCTTCAAAATTCAAAAACATCCTAGGAAAGAATCCCACATCAATCATATATCCCCAAAAATAGAATTTCCCACATTGATAAGTTTGTTTTAATAAAATATATCTGGGGCATGAGTGTACAAATCCTTAAAAGGAGAACCTACTTCCCATAAAATTACATATATCAACCCTTCCCATGTTTTAGAAGGTATACAAATTCACTTCCATTTGTATCTAAGATCTTACATGTGACTACTTATTGTTAGTTATGTGTTAAATTTTGTTACAAGGCCACAAAGTGCATTGTCATCATATATACTTTTACCATCATATTACATATGCATCAAATCCAATCTAAAAGAAAAAAATTCACATTTTATTCCCAACCATGATTAAACTACGTTTTGAACAATATATCAATTTCATTATATTTAAATTCACATCACATCAACAAAATCATATGTCAAATCAATATGTAAACATCATTTCAAACATAACATATAAACATATCAAATATTTCTAATTCTATCTCAACATGAAAATAAATCAATTAACACATGAATCCCAAAACAACATCATCATATATATATATATATCACCAAAATTATATACAAAAATGATTTTGAAATAGGCTCATATACAAAATCATCTTAAAATATGAATCATGTACAAAACCCACATATCATGTTGTAAAATCAAAATATGATACACGATCACCACGCTGGCCTCTTGTGGTTCTTGCATTTGACCTCGAATCTCTCTATGGATAGGTGATACTCCCTAGGATTGATGAGGTCACTTGACAATTTTATCTCGCACTGATCGATCTATGCTCCACATAATGAGGAACACTAGGGAGGTGCTTTTGTAACCAAGCACTATAGTACCTCATCTCTTCCTTGAGTGCTATGTGATTCTATATGGTTACAAAACTAGAGGCCCCTCTTCCCACCTTCCACTTGAAATCCTCTTACAGTGTACAAATACCTACCCTCCACTAACCCTTTCCCCTAGGATATACTACCACTAATTCTCGACACCATGCCAACCTCTCCATACTTCGTGTGGTACAATGCCTCCTGTTACCTATGATATATATCTTGTTTCTATAGGTAAGTATGTCACTATGCGTAGATCTTCTCTACTACGATGTTGCAATAGATCACGCTCTCCTAAAAGTGGTGTCATGCTCCACTATGAGTGTATCCCTCTCCACTTGTAAAATATCATTAGCTTCTTATAGCTTGATATCTTGTCTCTCGCCATCTCCCTCCTCCTCATCCTCCTCTCCACCCCTATGTCACCCCCCGCCCACCATATCTCCATAAAAACCCACTTTTGCACCCACCAAGCCATCATACTATCATCCACCCCAACATCATCATCTTTAAATTCCTTAGGCTCTCAAACCTCCTTAGTTAACCCCACCATGCTATCACCGGCACCGGTAAATCACTCTCTAAATGATCACACCAATATACTATTGGCTTCCCGGAATATTATGAGGGAACCTAAACTATTACCTCACTTAGGGAAACTATATGGCCTCTATCATGTCCGACATCCACACCCACAACCACATCACACTCCTCAAACTTGCTAATTTTGCATCCATAACAGAAATGAAAGATAGCTCACATACAAGATCCAAATCACATCAACTATGGATAATCCCGTAGTCTATTAGTATAATAAGGATGGTCCTTTTGACTCCATCATCCCATATCAAATCAAATTGTCATCTCAAAACCCCATAACATACCCGACTAGGTCACTCCGATTTCCATGGAAGAAATGGTGGCCTCATTAAAAATGTACTCATACACCTAATAGTGTAGGAGAAACGCCACATCCAACCCAAATCTTTTTCCCTAAAAATCTAAAGCTCATGCTAAACTTGAACCAAAGCGTGTAAGACTAGGAATATAATTTTTGCCGCATGATCTTGACAATGAAATAAACAAGTGTCCATGGGAACCTACTACCCCCTAAATTTGTAAAATCATAACATAATATCACCAACTTGATAATCGAAACTAGTCGATTTCTCAAACATCTACATCGATTAGGAATAAATATGGAATCCCCTAATGTGTATCCTATTTACCCAACATCATGACCATATAACTACCTCATCATGTCAAGGTGGACCTCTCAGGTGATCATAACTACACCGCTCACCATGAATAGGTAATATGAGGATACTCTAGACATCCTCAAGTGTAATTTTCATCTTCTATGTCGTGAACCAAAATATTCCTCGTTTGTAAGATGCCATCTATCAATCAAGGTTATCATTGGGCATGAGTCTTGATAAAACTACCCGTATTGGTGAAACCCTCCTAGTTCAATAGCTACCACTTAATGTCACTCACCATCACACATCAATGTAAATCCTATCAAAAATTTCAAGGATCCCGTCTCAAAGATAGATAGTCACTCTCACCTATAAAACACACAAATAAAGGACATCTATTAACAAATTTAAATCAAATCACACTAATCACCACTAATTGTTAATAGGTGATGACTTTTTACACATAATCTTTGGTGACTCATCCAATCACCACTAATCCAATGTTCCCACCCCATAATTCAAAAAATACACAAAAAAAAAAAACAAACAAAAATCAAAAGAAAACAAAAAACATGTCTACTTACCCATCTCCTAGTTCTCTACCTCTTCCTACTACTACCACCACCTTCTCAAAATATCAAAATTACAAATACAAAGATCTCAAATGACAATCAAACAAGTCACAAATGAGCCATTTACATGATTTCCTAGCTTTTATATTTTCTATTTTAGGAATTGGCACCAATCACCGATTACCACTAATTTTTGTCTAATCACCACCGATTTTATACCTTTTTACACTAACACATAAATTTTTTTCCCATGAATATCTCTTATCACAATAAAAATTAATTAAAATCTTCATGCATTTGTTTTGATGCTCATAAAATCACAAAAGCCCTAGTTTTAACCATATATATCAAAACTTGCACACCATATAGATGTTTGCTTTGAACCTTTGGTTCCACAACTCAACACATCCTCATGATAGAACTCCCATTAGATCCTCTCCATTTAGTATTCTATTCACAACATGATTCTTTAGGTGTAGACAAAAAATCATGCACTTTGGGTAATTATTTAGTCCCTTTTACGTACTATTATTCATATGATTCCTAAGTACAAAAAATAATAAGTAACCCATGTCTTTGGAAACCTTTCTTTGTTTTATGTTTCTACTTTGAGTCTTGCACTTAGACTTTCTCAAGTATGTATTTTCACCTCTTTTCATTTGTCATTCTATACTGGAGCACCCAGTAAGACAACAACACCATGTGCTCATGTCCTCCGGGTATCGTTGTCCTCTTTTTACTTGCAATTTTCGGGTCCTTTCTAGTCATTTGAGATTTTAATATTTTTGGTAGTCATATTTTTTTGGGTTAATTAGAAAATTCAAACAAGGGAATTATATAAATATAAATCTATGTGATCATAATAAGAGACCAAACATTACGAATTACTATATCCACCTAAGGTTACACCATCAAGCATCTAAGAGCTCCATTACATCTATCTAGCTCCATAAACAGGGATGCAAGAATGGTTTTCTGCATACACTTTATAGGAGGGGGTTATATTCTATTCCATGCACACATTTTTTACATTCTACATCTAGCTACGTGTTTGTTACTTCCAAGTGCAACACGCACAAGAGAACCTAGGTAACAATTCTACATATAGACATATAATTACATTAGGTTTGAAATGTAGTGCAACACTCGGTTAGTAAGTACACCTTTTTGGTGGTTAAGGATGGTCCAACCCCTTTATTTACATATTTATTTTTAGGTTTTAATTATTTGTCTGGGGTTTCTTTTGGTGATCTCTTTTATTCTAGATTTGTAGTGACATCAATGATCATACAATGAAATTTATGCAGCAGAAGAAAACACAAATGAGTATTCAATGATATGTTAGAGGAGGTTCTCTCCGGGTCATTTCCACAAACTTGGGTGCCCAACATTCTGACCAATGCACCCCAAATACCCATATCCTTCTCCAGAGCCCCAGCTTTTCCTGCATAATTTGACTTGCATTTTCTCGTGATCCTATGGGATGTTTTCCTCCTCTTATTCATCTAGTATCCACTACGACATAGTCCTGAAACATCATTGAATCAGCTAAGGATATTCTAACCCTATCTTGTAATTATGGTTTTATATTTTGATTGCTTAGTTTCTTCGGTTAATTCTAGTATTTCATTATTTATTTATTTTATGCTCCTATAACATTTAGATTAGGCTAGAATATTCCATTTTAGCATAATAGTTTTAATGAAATTTACCTATGACTCCACCTTTCTCTTAGGGCTATTATCTTCCTTTTACTATGGCTCACTCTTATAGTTATTTCTATCAAGAACATCTCAACTAAATTAATGATCACATTCCCGAGCACCCTCAAGATTTAGACGTTCTCTCACATGATTCTCGTGAGGAAGCTACCAATTTGGTGGAGCTTACCGCTTCGTGGCCATATCCACTTCCATTACTATTCATCTCTCACTTATTCTCTTCTACCTATTTTTATCATCCCCGCTTCTATCAACACTCCCACTAATCACTTCATGTTACCCTTTTTTCTCACACATGACAAGTTTCTTCTATTGGTACTCAAGACTTTGCCTCCCTTTACCAAGCCCTCCATGCACAAATTTATCGCATTGCAATAGGATACTTCTCATGCCTCTCCATCCTTGGATTACACTCTATTTCTACACAAACAATTTTCACCTTCCATTTCCACTTATTCGCTTCCTCTAAATTTTGTCAACTCCAAGATTCCTATTTTGAATGGGCATGGTGACCCACAAGAGGATCTATGAGAATTCCATGTTGTTTATCTTGAATTTACTGATGATCATATCCTTTTGGCTAAAATATTTCCTTGTAGTCTCCTTTAATATGTGATGCATTGAATCTATGCCCTACATGTACATTTGGTAACCTCTTTCAAGCATCCGAGCAATCCCTTAAAATAGGATATAGAGAAATCCTAGCAGATTACATATTAAGATATAAAAATAACTTAGCTAAGATGTGTAATGAACTTTCCAACTTGAGGCTTTAGGACTTGTTCATCTAGTGTCTTTTATTGCCTCTCCAAGAGAGTGTTCTTTTTAAGACCTCCCCTTTATTTAATAAACACTTTGATACTCTTATGATTCGTAAACCAAGATAATCTCCATATGTAAGCTTAAATATCACGAAAAATCATTATCATAAACTTGCTTTCAAAATAACTCAACACTCAAACCATCAACAACCAACCAAAACGACACAAAATTTATTATCAACGCTATATCCACTCAAAGAGATATTTAGTCACAACTACCCCGCCATACATATGCTAAGTTATCTGTCCCTCCACATATATTACTTCCACATATCATTAAAAGTAATCTCATCATGTTTCATCCTCCACTCCAATTGGATCCATCTCAACCAAAAGGACAAAATTATAATGAAAATTTTCATTGTGACTATCATCAATGTATAGCGAATTCCATAGATCATTATTTCAAGCTTCATACTCTTATTCAGACCTCATCAAATGTGGTAAAATTGAACTTCCATAACCTACACCTGCAATAAAAACCATAATCTCGGATATTAAAAATCCTCTAGCTAAATATGATATTAAAGTTGTTGAATCTTCAACTAATCATGCATATCACACAATACATCCTCCTGCATCAGGTTCTCTTGACTTCCTAGTTACGCTTTATCGATGCTTATCCACCAACTATTTCTTTCTTTGACCATGATTATCATGCAACTTTCACTTATAATCATTTACATATTAGTGCCTCTATTAGGTCAATTTCTATCAATAATATTAAGTTTAATCCATCTTGGCCCATCAATGCATGTTCTATTCCAATTCTCATCACTATCGCTTATCTACTCTCACAAATATCATATCCCATGAACAATTCATATGGTGTCTTCAAACTTCATGTTGCAAACAGGTCCTCTCACTTTACTTATAGCATTCCTTATCATACAAGTTATCACCGGGTGTAACATGCTTCTAGGACTTAATTGGAATCATCAGTATAAATATGTCATCTCCACGAATCATTTATGTCTCAAATTAATTTACAACAATCAAGTCATTTCTATAAATGGTGTTCTTTTTTGTTTTCTCCATTTTCACAATATCCTTCTTTTATTTCCCATACACCACCTAGTTCATCTAGTACATCACAACCCTTAGTGGTTAAAACACACATTATACCAAGCTCACCTACTCACAATCACTTTACATGGCCTCATCTCTTTAATAGTCCCACACATTGATATAGGCCCATTCTTAGGATAGTCACTACATCTAGATTTTGATCACCACCAAATTTCATTTTACACCGGTATACATCAACCCCGCATTGTGCTTCACAAACATCTCCACAACCTACACATCGTGTTGCACCAAGATGCCTAACATATGCTCATCCATTACATGAATATATAATTTAGGAACTTTCATGAAGTCTATCTCATATAACACAACTTCTAGACCATGATTATGTACTTTTTCACTACAATCATCGAGTTTAAGACCTTCATCCTTTACTTTTATGGGTTATCTCACTCAATATCATACATGTGGCGGTATTAGGTTTATTTTGTTAGAAACACAATGAACTGATAGGGGTGAATACTTTCTTTAATCCTTTTAAAATAATTTCATATTATCATACATGTACCATTAACATTTATCCATCCATCAATGTGTGATTAACAACATGAAACATTCAACCACATAAGCACAACCAAGAGAGCATACACATGAACACAAGATATAAGTGGGAAACCCTCATGGGGAAGAAAACCCACTAAAAATCTACTTATATTACACAAATCAAAGATATTTAGTGAAGCACCAATCCCTAGTTTAGTACAACACTAACCCTACAAGGAGCACCAACCCCTAATTTAGTGAAACGCCAACTCCACAAGGAGAAAAACCCCCTAAATATTACCAAGAACTAAATCAGCCACCTGAATAGGTTTGATATCTGATATTTTTTCTGCCACAACCGATTGATATCCAAAATTCATCTCACAAACCCTAAGCTCATACCCTAGGGAATCAAACTTTCTTCTTCTTCCTTCTCATCTTGACTTACCTCTAATAACTTGCTCACATTCTTTCATTTCCTCAACTCAATCTGAAATAAATATTATCATCCCTAAAATAATGCATTTTTACCTACAAATAACTCTCCCTCTAGGTTCATGCACTACTCCCCAATGCAAGAATAACTAGCTTCCAAAACAAGCTCAAACTTCACTTTCACGAAATTTCTTCTCATAAACCCAAAGGAGGTCAGTCCTCATGAATAATTAGACCCATGCATTTTCATTACATTAAAATAACATCATTATAATGGTCACATATGACCCAAGTAGGTAGGCCTAGCCCAAAACCTCAAGTCACATGTGCAAAAATGGCTCAAAACCCCATGTGAACAAAGATAAAAATACCATTACATAAAATCCATACATATTAATGACCAATAATACATTAAACATGATTAAAATTTCATTTAACATTAATAAATGGTCACAATTTATCTCAACCAATCAAAATTATTTCATTTAATGGCCCCTAGTGCTTTCTTTGTATTTCTCAACATAGTTGTTTCCTACACCCTTCAAAGATCGTGGAAACTTCATTAGGCCAAAATCACTTAAACATGTCTAAAAAATATGACATGTATCCCTTTCATGGAAATTCTAGAACCTGTAGAACACTTCTAATCAATTTATAATCCTTGAATAGAAACCACTCGCTCAAAACCACAACCACTTTTGTCTTCACTAAATCAACTTGCCAAAAACTCTGTTTCCAAAGGTTAGCTCATAAAATCATTTATAAAACATTAAATACCTAAAAAATGAAATCATTATATTCCAAATTCTTCCCTCTTTTACATTACAGGTGATAGAAAACATCACCCAATCCATCTCATGCTTCAAACAACTTCAAACTTGCACCAAAACACATCTTGTCCTACACTGAAAAAAGCTTCATGTCCAAATAATGACTTAGAAACCATATCAAATGACCTCATCATGAATAAAATCATATATCACTGTAAATATATCAAAATCATATTTCCAAAATAATTTAATCATCTTCAAAATCCACATGTAGCTCAAGATATAGCCATTTTACTGAACCTTACTTTTTGACCTCAAAACTACCCTTTGACTAGTCAACCTAAATGAACTCAAATGACCATGTACCTGCATGAAAATTTCCTAAAACCTCCATGGAAATCAATATTATCCACATAAATCATGCAACATCAATTTAACATGCTACTCCTTTGGACAACCTTGTCCTAAAACCTTATTCTTCAAAATCACTTGTTTGAGTAGGGCCCACTCATCACCATGACCTCAAAATAAATTTTTAGAAATATAAGTGAGTCTTATATAACATCCAATCATCAATTTTTTATGAAAAATAAAAATTGGGTCACTATACTCTCTTTTCTACAAACCGCTTCCTAGCTAGGGTTTAACTAGGGTTTTAGACCACTTTATCTTCTTAACATTCATTCATAAAATTGTGAAAATAAAATGACTTAATTATTTTTTTAAACCTTAAAAATTACCATATAAATATCCCTAAAATCCACAATCTCCCATTCAAATCACACAATTCAACAAGCATCATCAAAGTTTAATTTCGAGCTTGATTTTGACTATATTCTTGATATTGTCTCACATAAACTATCATATCTTGCAAAATTCACATCCTAGAAACCTTAATTTTTTTCAAAGAACCATGACACATCAAAATAACATCTCCAATCATCATAATGTCAATATCATACCTCAATCTCTCCATCCATTAATACTTACCTTTTCTTACATGCATGTTTCTCACTGAAGAAGCTAGGGTCAATCTGAAGAATGAAATAACTGATTATATAACCTTTCAAAATGACCCAAAATACTTGATATATCATGATATGTATGAATGAAATATCACATGATCACATATGGCTCCAAAACCAAAGTCTCACTCCTCCTAGATAACATACTTACTCCTAATGAACACCTGTAACATAGTGAACCACTTGTATCTACATCATGCCACTATTGTGAGTGCTCAAGAACCTCAAACCTTATATCCATAATTTCAACATACTTCTCAAGAATCCAATAATCTCATACTATCATGCTACATCACCTAGGTACCTAAATGAGGCTTTGCAAGAGCAAATAATCCTCATTGAAACTCATCACCATCACAAACACATCTGAACCAGTATTTCAACATCATATACATCACCATTTAACCCTAACACATCATCCAATTTTCATTAATGTTTTTTTTTAAATCAATTACAAACCTAATAGGACCACATGCCAACAATCTCCCCCTTTTTCATTAATGGAAAACTACTTGAACTTCTCCCCCTTTTTACATTAACGACAAAGGCATACTTGTAGGAGCATATTCTTCAATTACCTAATCTTTATAACATCTTATTTTTGTTGGAAACATCAACCAAACATATCAACTAGCTCAAATCCTTAAATTTTCCTCAAAAATTATTTTGGCCTTCATTTTAAGCACCACCATGCTCTCCCTAGGAAAAACATCTACAACATCTAAACATCATAAAAAATCATAAATGAATCATAATCATACCTTTTTAAGAGCTAAAAATCACTTTCAACCATCTAGACATGCAAACCAATCAATTTTCACGTCAAAACTTGTTTTATCCTTATGTGACCATCGTAAAGCATACTGTAACTGTGAGCCATTCATACATGAAAATATTCCAACAATGCCAAAATTCACCATATCAAACCAAAATACATCCATTTTGTTCAAATTCCATATTGTTTAGGCTTAATACAAGCTCTACATTATATTTCTTGCTCTCCATGCCATATTACAACTAACAGCCCTAAAGTAGCTCTTTAGTGAGTTTTAGGACAAATTTGACATGTTACAAGACCTCATAAATACCTTGTCTCGACACCACAATCAATAACTCACTCTAGACTTAAGACACTAAACTCAAGTAGACAAGCAAAATTTAAGGCATCTTACCTTATATCCCTAACATGAAAACACCTTGAGAAACTTTTACAAGGTCTTAAAAACCTTTTTTCAATCTTTGATAGTCCTATTTGACTAAAATATACCAAATTTTGGACTTAACATGCATAACCATGTGAAAAATATATCAGAATCCTTGAGAACACTATGTTTCCTTCTAGAATATTTCTCCTAAGATCCCCCTAACATGAAGAGCTCATACACACTTTGAAGATTATTCTCAACATTGTAAGCACCATCACCATACATTACTAGACACCTACAATCACGTAGGTTAACTTTTGAGGCCAAGCATAGAATATATTCTCCTTTCACAGTCACTAGATTCCCAATATCAGTCCATGGATGACGCCTTGAACATATGGAGAATCAAAAAGTGTTCAAAAGAAACATGGATGACACCTCTTACCTTGTGGAACAAGCATACTCTACCTCTAACACTATATCACAATCATAGTAGACCATCATGTAAGAGTTCACTCATGGAGTAAAACCAATATAGGAATACCCATACTTAGTACAAATCACAAAATACCAAAACATCTTAGACCATGTAGATAGATCAATTTTCCATATAGAGACATCTTTAATCAGCTTCATATCATATATATTCTACCTTGACATGGCTCAAACTTATCTTCTTTTCCTTCCCTTCATTATTGATGCCTTGTAGACTCAAACATATATTCAAAAACTTCATTCACTTGTACCTTATCCTTTATATTCCATCTTCACATACTTATTCAACACTTTTATTTTTCAATAATATACCATAGAATTCAAATACCGGTCATTAACCTAACACACATCTGGATGACAGAGACAAACTAATGAATTAACCTAGAAAATTTGAAAGAATTACTCACTAAATGGCTTGCCTTATGAATCCTCTCATGAATTAACCATGACATAAAGAATTTATGTTTTAATAACTTGTGACCATTGCATGAAACACCGCTTTTTCTCGATAAACTAACTTGATACAAACTCAAACCATAAACTCATCCATCAAGGATAAATATTGACACAAACCTAAGAAGTACTTTTCACATGAATGAATTGACATAACTTACCTCTTATAGGACATTACCATGACTTTTAGACACACATATTCATCTCAAACTAATAATACACCACATGTAGCTTTGAATGCTCTTAAATCCGAGAGAAGTCTTCACCTATAGATAGACAAATATGGATCTATGCATAATTGAGATTCATACCAACTTGATTTAATCTTTAGATGGAACACTTAAAACATATAAATCATCACACCAATAAATATCTTATTGGGTCTTTGAAATAGGTGAGGTCGTGTATTTTGTTAGCACATCACTTTTCATGAACACTCAAACTATGTAACAATGATTTTCCATATTGATAGAGCATCATACCTTCTTGTACCTGTATTTATCCTTGTATAAACCTCCTAACAAAAGATTTTCAAGTTCCTTCCTTCATTTTTTTGATTTATAAACCACTAATACCTATAGTTATTTCAACTCATTCATATGTGCATATAAAATCATGTCATTTTACCTCCTTCACTTTGTTTCTAACCTTGAATGTGACTATACCCCCGTCAATTCCAAATCTCAATCCTTAAATCCATGTACATCTTCTTAAACATGAGATGTTGAGCTAAAACCTATTGAGGGTTTCGAAGAAGCACCCTTTTATAAGTGAAAAACTTTATAATTTGTAAGATATATAGTTTCAAAATAATAAATTTGGCATGAGGATCTATATTATGTCACTCTTCGATTCTGATTAATTACTAGAATAAGATCATTCACATAATTACTAAAAAGAGTTAATTCCTCACAATCTGACTTATAGAAACAAGGGTTAGTAATACATGGCATCACAAAACCCTAAATATCATTATGTCAGATAAAGTAACCTCTTTTGATGAATAATAAAAACATTTAATACCTTTACCAACCCTTCATGCTCTAAGAATCTTCAAGTAATCCTATTAAAAATTTCATACAACTAGATACATGGAATGGAAATTGACTATGTTATGCACTCGATTTTGAAACAATAAACTTCTTCATATGTTAAGAATCAACCTATCTTAACCTCTATGACATGAACCACAACATCATACTTTGTTACACTCCCTTTGATAGATTCTTTTCAAATTCTTGTGCTACACATACATAACCACCTCTATACAACATACTTGCAAGAATTGAAATCTTAACACAAACTTAAGCTTCATAAATTTGACAGAATTTTGAAATTTTTGAGAAAAAAATTATGTTAATAAGATCTTTTGAAGAACACAACTAGGCCTCAAACATAGATTATTAAAGTTCTTATAGAGTTTCTTATAAGTTCAATCTTTTGGACCTATCACGAAGTAGTACACTTCTTGAAGAACTTTTGAGACACACCACATTTCCCTACAAAACTAGAACACAAAATATGACACTTTATTATACACCTTCACATAAAGATATACACACTGAAACATGATATGGAGGATAAAATTTTGATTTTGAAGCATTTGAATAATTCCATATAATCTGAATACTAAGAATTCAAACCCTACCATGATGATGAAAAATATTGAGACAATCTACACTTTTATTCTAACTCTAACACTTTACATTCTTCTTAAATCAAATCTTTATAATATAAACCAACTGATAAATCAGATCAAACATAACACTTAGAAATGCAATCATGCTAATAACATAGACCTAACCCTCTACTTTGAATAAACCACATTCCTTGACCATATTGGTAAGCCTTAGAGAATACTAATAGAGGAAAAATCACTTACATATTACTCCAACTATCTTTTCAAAAACATGACTCCATAACACATCATTCTACAACACAAAATCAGACTCATGTGACTGATATATGGTGGAACTTCACTAACTTAGGACATACACGGAGATAATTTCCATAAGGACACCAAACTCAGATAAGATGTCAACATGATTGATGAATATAGACTTTGACATGACATTACAACTTTGAATTAACACAGAATTTTGACTACATATGTTAACTTGACTTATACTCGAACAACACCTAATAAACCTTCAAAGACAAATTATATCATAGAATATCACATTCCTAGATAGATTAACTCGTGATAGTGCATAATTTCCATTATTCATGAGTTATGGAACACAAACTAGCACTGATAATGATCATTTTAGAATTTGACACATATTATAATGCTTCAAGTACACACGAGGTCATACTTACGAAATCATGACATGGTATAAAGACTATTTTATCCACTCCTAGCTCTCAAATCATCTTGACAAGAACTTCTTGATTATTTAAATACACACACAGATCATACATAGGTGGATGGAAATGAATGTCATAGACCTTTACAAATCCAAACTAATAAAGGAATAACTCATGAAATGATATGACATTATGACTACCACAAATTGAGAGCATTATGAAAAATATTCATAAAAATACAATAATATCTAACTCATACCTTGAGATTCATCTTGACAGAGACATCATACCCTTGATAATTCCACATTTGAACATAAACTTCAAATAACCCATGGAAACTTACATAAGACAATAACATGATAGGTTGATCAACAAATTCAGACACCTCTTGACACCAAGGATTCATAAATTCATGAGAGGATTCAATTTCCATACCTTATTACTCTTTTGCTGTCCCATAGACCCAACTTCTTCAATTTGTCTTACACAAGACCTTCAAATCCATTCAAGAACATATTCTCTTCTTCAACAAGTGAAAACATACTCCCTTTAGCAGATCTGGTCTTGAGAACCTTGTTTTCCATCATAATAGCACTAGCATCCTCCTTTATATTTTGATCTATCATAATATCCTTGAAATCATTCATGGAACTGATTTTTCTCTTGAAAACACTTTTATTTGATGCTTGAAACATGTCAATAGCTCTTGATGTTCCACAAAATCTAGCAATGTGTCCTTGTTTATGACACCTATGACATACAACATCATTATTCTTCCTTGGTTCAAACACACTAAGATTCCATCCACAATCCTTGGCTCTATGACCATACTCACAACATGAAAATCATTCACCTTTGAATACACCTACTTCATTCCTTGGAGCCCTCTTTTTGCAATATCTAGCTCTATGACCAAACTCATGAAAAATAAAACAATATCCATTGAATAAAGAGCCATACCTCATAGAATTAGGTTGTCTAATGGAGTTATACCTTCTCAAATCAGTCCTCTTAGTCACCTTCAAATCTAATTTGTAACTTCAGGACCAACTTCATGATCATTATTACCTTGAAATGCTAGGCCTATTTTTTCATCACGAATGTCTTAAACCTTCTAAATAATCATTAAGATCCTTGAAGCTCTTCTAAAATTGTCATAAATATTCAATTCACTAGTTTCATCCTTCAAATTTGATTCAAGGGATTTCAATTTGTCTTTATACCTGAACAATCATCTTCTTTCTCCTTTAGGGATTTTGACATATTCTCCAATTGAGATTTTAAATTCTTGATGGCTAGATAATGATGTATATCCATATCCTAGAAATTAATTTGATAGCCCTCAATACACGAATGAGATATTTCATTCCATCTTATCAAAATACCCTCAATATCTGAAGACTTACACATTTCTTGTGCTTCAAAGGATCTCCTTCAAGCTGCTAAAATTACTTCACAAGGACCTAATTTGATACCAATTGTGTTAGAAGCACAATGAATTGAGAGGAGGGGGTTAATCAGTTCTTTAATCCTTTAAAAAATTAGATTATCATACATGTACCATTAACATTTATCCATCCATCAATGTGTGATTAGCAACATGAAACATTCAACCACATAAGCACAATCAAGAGAGAATACACATGAACACAAGATATAAGTGGTAAAACTCATGGGGAAGAAAACCACTAAAATTTACTTATATTACACAAATAAAAAATATTTAGTGAAGAAACGACTTCATAAGGAGCACCAACCACTAGTTTAGTAGAGTACCAACCCTATAAGGAGCACCAACCCCTAATTTATAGAAGTACCAACTCCAAAAGGAGGCTACAACCCCAAAAACATGACCAATCACCAACTAAGCCACATGTGTATGTTTTATCTTACATATTTCTACTTCCACAACTGATGGAGATCACAAATTCAGCTCACAAACCCTAGCTCATACCCTAGGGCATCAAACTTGCACAATCTTCTTCCTTCTCAACTTGTTTTTCCTCTAAAAAAATTATCTCATGATATCATGTCCTCATCAATATGAAACACATCTGACCTGACCTCAAATAATTAATTTTTATCTGCAAATGAATCTTCTCTAGGTCATAGTACTCCCCCATGCAAGACTAGCTCACAAAATGAGCTCAAACTTCACTTTTACAACAATTTTTTTCTCCTAAACCAAAAGGAGGTCAGTATCTCATGAATAATTTTCCCCATACACCCTAATTAAATTCAAATAACATCATTATAATGGTCACATATGACCCAAGTAGGTTTTCCTATCTAAAAACCTCATTACATGTGCCAAAATGGCTCAAAACCCCATAGGCACAAAGATAAAAATGCCATTACATCAAATAAATACATAGTAATGACTAATAATACATAAAAATGATTAAAATTTCATTTAACATTAATAATTTTTCACAATTTATCTCAAACAATCAAATTATTTCATTTAATGGGCCCAATGCTCTTTGTATTTCTCAAAACAATTGTTTCCTACACCCTTTAGACACCCGGAAACTTCATTAGGACACAAAATCAGTTCAACATGTCTAAACTAGGCCATGTAACTATTTTATGTAAAATTTAAAACATGTAGAACACTTATAAGAAAGTTATAAGCCTTGAATAAATCACCTTCTCAAACCACAACCACTTTTGTCTTCACCAAATAAACACCGCCAAAAAATATGTTTCCAAAGGTGAGGTCATAGAATAATTTATTAAAAACATTAAATAAATAAAAATGGATTCGTTAGATTCCAAATTAATCTCACTTCACATTATAGGTTTTAGAAAACATCATCTAATTCATCTCATGCTTCAAACAACTTAAAACTTTCACCAAAACACATCATGTCCTCTACTGGCAAAAATGGTCATTTCCAAATAATGACATGGAAACCATATCGAATGAAATCATAATAAATAAAACCATATATAAATGGAAATATATTTGAATCCTCTTTCCAAAAAAACTTTAATCATCTTCAAAATCCACCTATAGCTCAAGATATAACCATTTTACTGAACCCTTCTTTTTAAGGCCTCAAAATTGCCCTTTGAACAATAAACTTAAATCAACCTCAAATGACCTTATAAATACATGGAAATTTCCTATAACATCCATGGAAATAAATATTATCTCACATAAATCATGCACCATCAATTTAGCATGTTACTCCTTTGGACAACCTTGTCCCAAAACATTCTTCTTCAGAAACTGACTTGTTTGAGTGGGGCCCACTCATCACCATGACCTAAACCATAAATTTTTGGAAAGATAAGAGATTAATATAAAAATACACTCAATAATTTTTATTAACCATTCAAAACTATGTCATTATACCTATCTTTCTGCAAACTACTCCTAGCTAGGGTTTAACTAGGGTTTTAGACCACTTTATTTTCTTAGCATTCCTTCATAAAAAAGTGATGATACATTAACATGATTATTTTCATGAGATATTCTAAAATCACCATATAAATATACCAAAATTCAAAAAGGTCCCATGCAAAGCACATAATTTACAATGATCATCAAAAGTTTAAATCCGAGATTGATTTTGACTTGTTCTTAACCCTGTCTCACATAAATCGCTGTCATATCTTGAAAAATTCATATCCTTAAAACCTGAATTTTTTTCTCAAAGAACCATGAAAAATCACAATAACATCTATAATCATCATAATTTCAATACCATGCCTCAATCTCTTGATCCATTAATACTTACCTTTGTTTGCATGTCTATTCTTTGTTGTCAAGCTAGAGTCACTGAAAGAATACAATAACTGATTATAAAACCTATAAAAGTGACCCAAACATACATGATACATCATGATATACCTGTATGCAAGCTTTCATGAGCTCTTATGGATCTAAAACATAGTCTCACTCCTCCTAGTTACCATACTTACTTTCAATGAGTACCAAGAATAGTGAACCACATATATATTCATCATGCCACTACTTTGTGAGTGCCTAAAACCATAAAAACCTATTATCCATAATTTCAACATGCTTCTCAAGAATCCAAGAAGCTCATGATATCACAATACATCACCTAGGTACCTAAATGGGCTTGCAAGAGCAAGCAATCCTCATTGAATCTCATTTTACCAAAGCACAAAAACATCTTAACCAACATTTCAACATCATATAAATCATCATATAACCATAAAAAATCATCCACTTTGTCATTAATGTGGTTTTATGTCAATGAAAACACCTAATAGGACCACATGCCAACATATTTCTCCCCATATCCACACATCTTAGAAATTTACATTTATGTCTCCACACCTCGTTAGGATTGACATTACTCGAGGATGCACTCTTGTGCTTTAGTTCAAACTTTACTTTGTTGAGAGCATCCTATAAATATTAACCTCACACAATGCACAATAGACACTATGCATTACATCTTTTCACGAGATATTACAATTTTCTACATACACATCACCTTACATATTACATCATACATTGTGTGTATTACATTTTACATCTCACATTTATCATTCAAAATTTTTGTTTCGTACATCATACATATTCTAAACCTCATATAATCTACTCATCCTACATTGTATACCCTTTATTCTACTACAAAACATGCACTTCACACTCCTATTCTTTCTTCATGTACACATATTACATTACTACACATTCTATACTACACATTCTATATACCGCATAACATGTTCTCACCATTTCATATAATACACATATTACACATTCTATCCATCTCCCTCTATGTTATACACTCACTACCCTATGAAACACTCTAGTATCACGGTCCATACTAGACTATTGAGGGTATACATCACAAATGGACCCCATTACATTCACACATTTATCATTCACTCTTATCATCATGTGACTTCCTAGATTATTGATATACATCATAGGCTACATCATCACTTAATCTAGAATCCCTTCATGACATATGATTTAGGCTAAATCATCACTCATTTGATCATCTTGTCATGATATATGCTTATGCTACATTATCACACATTTTCACACTTTACTTCTATGTCACATTTCCTCACTACACACTCACCATGAAACACTACATATGATGTATAGTTCAAACCATTTCCCAATGAGGCACTCTCATTTGTGGTTCAGTATTGACTATTGAGGGGACATAAAAAAATTAACCTTATTTCATACACTTCCATTCAATCGAGGGCATTTGGTTCCTATCATTAACTTTTCATTCCATTCCACCACATCCACAACATATTGCATATATTTATCAAATATAATCTTACTTACATTTATGTGTTCATGTTTATCTTGTTAAAAATGCTAGATATATATATATATTATATGTCATTATCTTTATCATACACACATGTGCATTCACTTTCTTTCTAGTTGTGATAACAGACTCTACATATCTATACACGTAGCATGGATGCTTGGCATAGTACCTCGTACTAGTCCCATAGTGGCTTTTGAGGGCATTCAATTACATACACTATAGGTGCTATTATTTAATTTCATATTTAACACTTTAATTTATCATATTATACATGATTTGACATAAATTTATCTTTCTCACATGCTAATAGGTGCTTCATGTGAAAAATTTGTTTTATAGGATTATTTGCTACCATAGTTATATATTGATTAAACTAAAGTAGAATATGGAGACCTAATTTTAGTTTAATCTATGCTATGTAAAGTAGTAAATAAAAGAAGTAAAATGCAGTAAATAATAACTAAATAAATATGGAAAATGACCCAAGTAACTAAGATAATTAAACCGTAAATCCTAATGTGTAAGAAGGAAGAGGAAAGAAATCAACTGATTTGCGAATGTTTGTGACTATGTCGTAGTGTTGTGTAGAAAAATAGAATATAGGAATGACCACGTGGGAACTTCACAAAGGATAGATCAAAGATTTTTAGTAGACCAGGGCACTTGGAGAGGGATGGGGGCACCTGAGGTGACTTGGTCTATAGTTCTAGGCACCCTAGTCTGTGTAGGAGGTCTAAAAACCAAATTTGTAGGGTTCTTTGAAAGATGTAAAAACTTCCCACCTATCTCATGTATTTCGTTGCCGTTTGCCGGAGGTCAGTGATAATTAGAGATGAAAATAAGACTGTAAAACACAAAGTCAAGCATCAAATCCCTAAAAATAAAATATGCAAATTAAGGGGTTGGATCGATGTTAACTGCCACAATGGTGGGCTTAATAAGTAAGTGTTGCACTATATTTCAGACCCAAATGTAGTTACTCGAGTGTGTGTATGAAAATTGTGCCCTAGGGTCTCTTTTTCCAATCACACTTTGTGAAGTAGCGAATAATAGCTAGATGTAGAAATGTAAATAAATAGTGGATGGAATAGAATAAACTCCCCTCCTATGCAGTGTGATGTAGATGAACCATCATTGTCCCTTATGATGGAGCTAGATGGATGTAATGGAGCTCTAGATTCCTATAGAGTGGATGTAACCTTAGGTGGAATAGTAGTGTTTATTGTTTGTCCCTCATTACGGTCTCATACCTTTATATATATAGGGCTCTCTTGATCTAATTTTGTAAATAACCCTGAAAAGGGGGACCACTAAAAATATGAAATGTTCAAAGGGATATAAAAGCCCAAAAGATGGTAGGAAAGTATAAAAGGACCGGGCACCCATGGTACCAAGGCACTTGGGGTGCCCCTATCTAAGTTAGGAACCCTAGTCGGAGGAGGAAAAGATGACAAGTGTCAAAATAGTTTGGGTAAGTGTATGCGAGAAGGTCAACAAAGTGATGATAGAAATAAAAATAAAATGGTCAAAGGACAGGGGGTTAATTAGTACTTTCTTCACTCAAGAACCACACAAATAGTAGTATGAGACTAGGATTAAATAATACACAAAGTTTGTGATTTAGTGACTACATTTTCCCCCACTTTATCTTGGTGAGAGGAATGCTTGGTAATATAAAGTAGATAGAGATGTGTACCTAATGTCCATTTAGAGTGATGTATAAAATGTGTAAAAGGAATAGAAAAAGCATGTAGTGAGAGAAAGATGGAGCGTGGAGATGAATGAGGAAAAATGTAAACAATTATGAGAGTTAACCTAGGTGAGACCACATGGTGTGAATGCCAATGTTTAGTGTACCTACATGTAGATGTGATTTGTGTGTTGTCATGTAGTGTGTTGATGTTTTTGTTTACTTCGTGTTGTGGTTGAATTCTTACTTCTCATATGGTTGGACCTATAAGGAGAAGATGATCAAGTAGTCAAATACACATGTATATGTAAAAACACATGTAAAAGATGCATGTATATGTGTGTAAAATTATGTAAATAAAAAGTATGCAAATGAAAATGGAAAATGTGTTCCTATCTATGATGAGACGAAAGGGTGTAGAAAACGATCTTGTATAATGTATCGGTGAAATGCTAATTTTTTGGGTGATCTCATGCCACCTGTCCAAAGAAGTGTAGGGAGGAAAGTCCGTATGTTCCTCCAACCTTTTACTTTCTTCTCAATAAAATGTGAAGATATATTTGTAATGTCAAGTTTTTTTGTTGATTTGACGCCACTTTTTGAAGTTGTGTAGGGAGGAAATTTTGATGTTCCTCCAACCTGTAACTACTCCCTAGAATGCTAAGGACACCATGTTCGATAAAGGCCGCTATGTATGGAGTTCTCAGAGACTATGCTAAACTCACGTGTTATACAATCCATTGTGTTAAGGATGTATACTAAACTGAACTAACTGGTATAGAGCTCTATGCAATGTGTGTAAACCCAAAATTATGCCCCCCCCTTGGGGGCACATGTGACATCAAAATAGGAAAATGTAGCCCCAAAAGAGGACCAACCACATGAGTTGTACCTATAGGGAGAAGGGGATGTGTTTGGTGAAACCAAGGCACATGTAAACAAGTGGCTAGAAAAAAAGTATTAGTAGTAACAAGTATGCATGTATAGAAGACAAGTATAAGCTTCACAAACAATTTATAAACTACCAAGTATGTTAGTAATGTAAACACCCAAGAAACAAAGTAGGTCGTATAACATGGTTCAAAATATAGGACACCACTCACGATGTTATAAGACACTCAAAGGTCATAGTGGCCACATATAAACAAACAAGCATACACACCAAACTAAAGGAAAGGCCTACATATAATATCGAAAAGTATAAACAAGAAAATTAAACAAAAATTAGGCATGGTAATATATAATCGTAAAAACAAATGTTACACATGAAGCACCCATTAGCATGTTAGAGAGATAACCCATATGTCAAAACATGTATAACCCAAGAATGTAAAATTCTAAATATAAAATGAAAAAATAACACTTGTAGTAGACAAATGGGGATGCCCTTAGTAAACCCTATGGGATTGTAGTAGCCAATCATACATGTTATGTGTAGTAGACTTTTATTTGTGATCATAACTACAAAAATATGTGAACGTGTATTTGTGTATAATAGAGATAATGACATACAAGAAATATATCTATCTTGTGTAGAAAAATGAACCATATGAAAGCAAGTGTAAGAAAAGTAAATGTATCCAAGACAAGGAAATATGTTCTAATGGATGGAATGGAATGCAAGAAATATGATAGGGGTCACATGCCACTCGAGTGGATGGAAATTTATGCGATGAGGTTCATTTTTTTATTCCCCTCAACAATCAATAATGAACCGTAAACAAGAGTGATTCATTGGGAAATTGTCATACTATGTGTGATGTAGAGAGTGTTGTGTTCGATGTGTTATTAAGATATGTAACATAGATGAGATGTGTGTGACCCTTATAGTTGAAGTGTATATCACGAAAAATGATCAAACAAGTGATGATTTATCCTAAAAGTGTATATCACTACATGATGAGTGGAATAGGTGATGAAAACAAAAGTGTAAATGATGATGTGGCCTATAATGTATAGATATTAGAAGGAGTGGTGATGTAGCCTAACACATATACAACTATAACATGATAGAAGGTGTGATCGTGTAGCCTATGAAATGTGTCACTATGAGATGGTAGAAATGTTATCGTATATCATAAAGAATATGCCACTAAACTAGAATGTCACATGATGGTAGATTGATTAATGAACATGTGATGAAGATGTGGTCCATTAATGATGTACACACTCAATAGTCCAAGTATGGACCGTGAGACTAGAGTATGTCATAAGGTAGTGAGTGCAACCCATATGAGTGAATGAATATAATGTAATTTAGGTGATGGTGAGAGATGACCATGTGATGTGTAGATAACCTAAGTATAGATGTATGTGAGAAGAATACTAACAAGGTGTGTAAAATGTGTATGATGTGTAGATATAGACTAAATGTAGAATGTAGTATGTATGATGTATGACATATGATGTGAGTTGTGTAAAAATATGCAATGTGTAGTACTAAATGTGCAAATGTGTGGGGTTCATGTGTATAATAAGCCCTCAATATTTGAATGTGAACCAAAGCACAAGAGTGTGTCATCAGTTATGGGTGATTCCTATGATGAATAAATTTATGCTACAAGATGGATGTATAATCATGAAAATATATAAGATGGGGAGGTGTGGACGTTATGCCCCTAAGCACATGTAAGTGGATGAAATATCCTATGACATTGAAGGATGAAGGTCTTGAACCTAATTAGGGTCATGATGGAAGTGTAGGACAATTATCTACTAGTGGTAGTATAGGATATTGATGATGTGTAAGAGAGTGAAGCCGATATGAATGTGATGGATAAATATATGATCAGCACGTAGGCATAAAAAATGTGTAGGTGATGGAGATCGATGAGCTACTAATAGTAGAGGTGATGGACACCCACGTAGAATAAAACAAGGTGGAGATCTACGCTGATATGTTGTAACCATGTGAGGATTTTGGTCTATACCAAAGGAGATGATTAATGGAGTGGTGAGGTTGTGTATATTGAGTGCATGTGTATTTGAGCTAGGAGTAGATTGTGCTTTAAGTAACATAGGTGGTGCTATAGAGATGATGTAATAGATGTATGAACCGATGGGTGAGGAGATGATGACATGGAGTAGAGGGAGTTAAACCATCAATAGAGATAACTTGATTATTATGGATGAACTTGAGAGGTAAATGATTCATAGAGATGATGGATTGAGACTTACAAATCTAGTTGAGGCCTAAAATCATGTCACAACCATCGAATTCCTTTCAAAAAAAAGGAAAGGCACAAAAAGTGAGATAACCAACTAGAATGTGTAACTTGGCGACACCAAAATTATTGTTAATTGGATATGCAATTTGCAATAATGGATAACCAATAGCGATAAGAAGTGGAATAGAACATGCACTAATAGGACAAGATGGATCCACATTAGCATTGTTGATAGGAACTTAACCAATAGAGGCATTTATGTACAAATGATTAGAGGTAAAGTGTGCATAATAGTCATTGTCAAAGAAAGAAATAACTAGTGGGAAGCACTAGTGTGCAACTAAAAATTTTAGGGTCCTAGATGTAGGAGGAGGAATTCGTGATACACATAATTATAAAAAAGTTTCTCTTACTTTTGTGTTATGGTTTGGTACACTATTTTAAAGATTTCAAGTTTATGATTTTCATTAACAGGTGTAGTAGTGTCTAGTTTTGGAATTTTTATTTTTCCATTGTCAATCAATCCTTGAATGATAAAATGAACTTGGAAGCAATGATATGTGGAGTGTTTAATGCAATGATGATAGTCACACTAGTCATTTTCATTTAAGCTACATCTTTTCGGTCGAGATGGGTCTATTTAAATTGAGGAGGTATTGTAATGAGGTTACTATCAACAAGTTGCGGTAGTAAAATATGTGGAGGCATACTAAACTTAGTAAATATGAGTCATTGTGGTTGTGATTGGAGATATTTAGTAGTGGAGACAATGTTAAGAGTATATATTCATGTGTCAATGGGTTTAGAGGTGGATGGTTTAAATGTGGATTTTTTGGAAACTATGTAGAGGATGATGTTTGTTCATGGCATTTAATCTTTCCAATAGCTAATGGTTTTGTTTCACGAAGCTTAAGAGTGTTATAGAGTTGGTTGAATGAAGGATAAGTTTAGAATAGAAATTATCCTGGAGAGGTGGTAAGAGACTCTAAATGAATAAGTCTTGAAGTTCAAGTCTAAAGCACATTCAAAATATTAGCTAAGTTGTTTTTGTAATGCAATAAATAGTCCGCTAAGTGTTCATTGATCCTTTCTTAAGTTGTGTGAGTAGGTGTAAGAAATTATATATCCAATGTTAATTGAAAAGTGAGTTAGGAAATCATCGAAAAGATGTGTAAAAGATGTTACCTAGTGGAAATGTAGGTCATAAAACCAACACATTACATAATCTTTTAAACTACAAGGAATTTCTTTTTCTAGTATAGTATGATTATCCACATAGTTGAGGCATGCTACATGAAAGGCTCAAAGATGATCTTTTGGGTCGCCATGGCCTTTAAAGATGGTTAAATTAGTAGAGATGAAATTAGGTGGTAACATATAAGTAGAGATGACTGGTACAAAATGTAGTATGTAACAATGAAATAGAGTCTAGAGAAAAATGCACGAGATGTAATAAGATGAAGCTAAAGTTGGTGGATTGAGTGTGTAGATCCTGATATAAAGAAGTTCAATTAGTGGTATTTGATGAATATCCAAGATGCATATTAGAAGTATTAGGGTGAAAATGGGAGTGGTGGTAGTAGGAATGGGATCTAAAACATAAACGGGTGAAGTGGAGATCATGGGAGATGAAGAGTGAGAAATGATCAAAGCATCACAAGAGTTATTAGCCACAATTAGAGTATGTAATATGTGGGGAAGATAAGTGGGATTATAGTGTAAAGCCTGTCAAAAATCAGTAATTGTGTTTATTTAGTCTTGATCCATTACCCCATCTTATGAATTCTCACTACAGAGGCTTCAATTTCATGAAGAGGAATATTGTGTGCACACCATCTAAAGATTTTTTAGTTAGAGGCATAGATGTAGTTATGTCACCATTAGTTAGGAACCATACGGAAGATAAAGGAAGATCACAATATTGAAAATACCCAAAATGAACACTACGGGTGATGGGAATAAGAAGAAAGTGCAAGAAAGAAAGTAGATTCAAGGCTAGGTTCACCAAAAATTATTAAACTAAAATGGGATATGGAAACATAATTTTAGTTTAATCTATGTTATACAAAGCAGTAAATAACTAAAGTAAAATGGAGTAAATAACATAGTTAAGTAAATATAGAAAATGACCCAAGTAACTAAGATAATGAAAATGTAAACCCTAATGTGCAAGAAGGAAGAGGAAAGAACTTAGATGATTTACAAAATGTTTAGGAATGTGTCACATTGATGTGCGAGAAGAACAAAATGTAGAAACAACCATGCAAAGAAGTTTAGAAAGGAAAGATCCAAGATGTATGAGCATAATGGGAAACCTTGAGAGGAATTGGAGAACTTAGGGAACTTGGTCTATAGTTCTTGCACCACTGGTCTATGCAGGAGGTCCAGAACAAAATTTATGGTGGTCGCTAAAACATGCAAAACCTTTGCCGCTTGTCTAGTGTATATCACCGCACTATGTTGATGTCACCTATAATCAAGATGAAAAAAGAATTGAAAAACAAAAATTTGAGAATCAAATCCATAAAAAGAAATATGCAAATGAAGGGGCTGACCTCAACCGCCATAATGATGGGATTACTAACTAAGTGTTGCACTAAATTTTAGACCCAAATATTGTTTTGAGTGTATGTGTGAAAATAGTACCCTAAATGCTCCTATGCGCCGCGCACTTTGTGAAGTAGAGAGAAATAGATGTATGTATAAATGTAAATAAATCATGGATGGAATAGAATAAACTTCCCTCCTATGCAGTGTGATGTAGATGAACCAACCTTGTCCCTTGTGATGGAGCTAGATGGATGCAATGGAGCTCCTAGATGCCTATAGAGTGGATGTAACCTTAGGTGGAGTAGTAATGCTTAGTTTTTGGTACCTCATTATGGTCTCATAAATTTATATTTATAGGGTTCTCTTGATCTAATTTTGTAATTAACCTCGAAAAGGTTGATCACAAAAATATGAAATGTTTAATTGGCTAGAAAGTTCCCAAAAGATTGTAAGAAAATACAAAAAGGACCGAAGCACCCCATATGGGACCAGGATGCTTAGGGAACCCTAGTCTCGAGATGGGTTCCCTAGTTAGAGGAAGAAAAGAAGACAAGTGTCAAAAATACTTGGGGAGTATATGCATATGGTTGGTAGTGATGCTATAAAGAAAATAAACCTAACCATGACCCTTATACCCCACATTAATATTAATTTAATTATTTACAATTAAATTAATACTCATCCTCACTTCATTCATTATTTAATTACCTTAATTAAAACCAATTTCCACCTCACCCCACCACCTCACCTAGACACCTCACCATAGACCTATTCATAACATGTTTCCATAACTAACTAAGACTTAGCCCTACTTACCTTAATGAACTAAGACTTAGTATAACCCTAAAAGCACATGCCTATTCTTCCTCTAACCACATTCCCACGTATCTAAGCACAACATTCCATTTAGACCCACACAAAAAAGAAAAAGCTGGAAGAGGATAGCCAAGATCTACTATTTTAGGCAACCTAGGATATCCCACCTTAACCGATGCTTGGTCAACCCAAAACCGACACCGATCACCCTAAACCATCATCGGTTACCATATAACCATTTTGGTAACCTTGTTTGAGAGGTTAGACACATTCTCAAGTTTTGGAGCAAAGGAGATCTATATGCAAGCAAGAACCAGAGCTCTTTCGCACATCCAGAGCAGCCATAACCAGCACAACCATTGATCAAAGGTATTTGCATTCACAGAGCATTTCGGGAAGCACTTCCATGACATTGATCACCATTTCACCGATCAACCATCACCACCACCCAACCATTGAACCTACACAATAGTAAGTGTGTCTCTAACCTGCACCATTTCATTTCTATTCAGTTTATAAGAGTTCTTCACCTTTGTTTATCAACCACCATTTATATTTTTACCCCACCACTATTGCCTTCCTGAACCCACCATTCCCATCACTCATAACCATTTTAATCACCTTTGTCTACTCCTGAGTACCTCTAAATATTCCCAACACCTCCCCAAGACCTAAACCAACTCCTTACCATCTCTGATTCAGTCTCAAAAAAATCCCCAAAACCATGAACTATTGAGTTATTACCAGCCCATAGTAACCATCGTCATTGGTTCTTACTAAACCATCATCAGTCATACCAGATCGAGTCTCTCTATATTTGGCAGTCCTACTAATACCATATCCCAATAACCTTTTTCAAGTGACCCAAGTGACCCAAAATCTGACCTTGACCTATTCCAACACCTTAATTATTTACCTTATTTCCAGATCTGATCATAGCCTAGCCTGTTATGTTAGATTTTCTTATTGTATTTGGATGAGATACCTAAATCATATCAACTACAATAGAACCTTATTTATTTATGTTATTTCTTACATTAAATTGTATTAAATAGTGGGTTGACTACCACCGAGGAAGTATCACACTTCCTGGATCTAGCACACGCTAGGTAGCCCACTGACATATATTGTTTAACTCTTTTTTTGTGGTCTTGTTGTGTATTTCAGTAGTTCCTCCTAGCCAAAAGGAAGCTCTCACACAATCAACATTGATCAAGAAGTCAGAACACGCATGCACAACCTTCAAACCGACCATCACAATAGGTATTCCTCCTTGCCCACACCCTTATCTATTTCATCTAAAAACTTAAAGAAAATGGTGAAACATTTTGGCACGCCTCATGGGGACCCATCCAGGTTCCTTGCATTTTATTCATTCCTAGGTAAAGTTGTGTGTTTTTTCCTTCTAAAAATTACACATTAATTTTCCTCTCTGGAATCTTCCTCTCTTTCTATTGTCTAAAAGCAATCATGTTTTTTTGGTGCTATAAAAAGAATACTTCTTTTCTTTCATTAGTATTGCATTAGTGAAAGAGCATTCCTCTTCCTATTCATTACTTGTTACATCAATATCACACTTTGATTTGGGCTTAAAACACTTGCATAACATTTTGATTTGTTGCATCTTAGCTCACATTAAAATGAGGGCAACCTATATGTTGGAAGTCATGCCCAATTGATGGTTGACATAACTGAATCATAGAAAAGCACATTCTTTCTTCTCTCTCTTTGCCAAACTACACAAATTGGAATATATACATCTTCTTAAACAACATCCCACCCGAAAGAAGTTGTCAATGATCACACAATCAGAGGATTGATAATGGGCACCCAATTGGTTATCTCTATCCAGTCATCACCTTAGAGAATGGCCCACCCCACCATAACATAACCTAAAACCTCACCTTTAGAATTTCCTTCTTCGTAGGAAGCCTTCCCAACCAAAAAATCTACTCTAAATTCATGAGTCAGTATTTTAAATAACATAAGCTAAACACACTAAATTCACTTGTTGGATTACGTATTTTTCTTAGCTTTGTGCTTGACTTGTATTTTGAGGTGTGAGGATACGATTCTTCATTTTTATTTTTTCCTTTCACACTCCACCATCATAGTTGAGTATTCTGACTTTCTCAAGAGTGTGTCAGACCTCATCTTATCATCCCCAGACTTTTGGGTTGATTATTCATCTAATCTAAATTCACAAAAATTCATTTTTCTTCATTCTTCAGATTTCATAAGAACTATATCGGTCCAACGACCACCATTGGTTTACATCTGACCCACATCGGTTTACCTAACCGCATCATCAGTTCCTTGTTCTTTTTGTTAATTTACCCAAAAGACACTTATCTCATCTTCTCTTTTTTTTGAGTCTCTGTGTATCATTGTACTCTCGTACTCTGATAATAATCATCATCAACTACACTTTCCTCTGTCTTGAAAATCATCAGTTTTTACCTCATTTTTGAAACTATTATTTTCTCACAATAATTGGTATCGGTTCCTGTAATCGACATCGGTCACCCCTTAACCATCATCATCAGTTAGACCGGCATCGGTCACTCTGTTTTTTGATTTTAATCAAAACATTTACCAAATTTCCCTCCCATAATTTGTTTTTTCCCATCTCTATTGTTCCTGTGTCATTTACAGAGTACAGTTCACCTGATATACATTGATTCACATGGTGTTGACTTGCAGCCAAACTAACACCCTCATATTTCATGCCATCCATCATCACCACTCCCACCTAGTCCATCACCATCATCCATTCTATCACCTATGGATCCAATCATCTTATCCCCATCACTACTAGTGATGAGGAGTTTGTGAGACTCCTCGACTAGAATTTCATTTCCCTCTAAAGTACTACCTTGCTCATTCTTCCACCCGGATTCCTCAGATAGTTAATATACGACATGCCCGTATCTATCCCTCCTACTCTAGCCCCCACTTCTACATCATCTAGCACTAGTTTGGCACTACCATCATCCACTTTATCACCTGTGGTGTCTCAACTAAATCCCACAACTACTATAACTACAACATCTACATCATCGATCACACCCGAACATCGATTGTCCCTCCGATAGCCTCTATTATGAGTATAGCTTCATCTACACCCACCACTTCACATATACCCATTGCATCGCAACCACCTCCGGTGTTAGAAACTTACACCCCTTTCCAAAACCTCATCCTTTCTATCCCACAATCCTTACCCCCAATCACCACTAGAGTTGTTACGACTACCCCACCCACTTACACATACTACCAACAACCCCCAACCTCATCTATCACTTATGTTGGCTATGTGCCACCTACATCTATTCCTCCTATGTAGTTCTCATACTCAACACCACCATACACCAACATACCACCCACCTCATACATTCAACATCAACCCCCTTTTTCTACAGGGGGCACCCATTCATCCCAACCTACTAACGACCTCATTAAAATGATGATGGAGAAGATGCAGACCTTAGAAGCATCTATTTTTGGCTCTCGTAATTCTTTAACATATGATGAAATCTGTAATGAGCCTATCCATCCATCTATTCCCATTCATCCTTACCTAATGCATTGGGAAATGCCTAAATTCAATCACTTCAATAGTAAAGAAGACCCACAACAACACTTGTGGTCATTCAAACATGGGTGTTACCTAATCACCCACGATGACGCTTTGCTCCTACAAACTTTCCCAATGTCCTTGACAAGACCAACATTGGATTGGTATAGTGGACTACCTCGACATTCTATTTATTCCTTTAATCAAGTAGCCCAAGCTTTCTAGATCATTTTTCAATCAATGTTACCAAGAAAGTCACCATGACCGATCTCTATTCAACCCGACAATATGAAGATGAATCTATCATATATTTCATTTCCCACTCAGTGGAGTCTTATTAACCAATTGATGTTCAACTACCTCAGACTAAACTTATTGAGTTGTTCACTAGAGCTTGTGCCAGACACATCTCACCAACTCTGTAAGTCCAAACCTTCCAACCTTTGATGAAGCATTCACCATGGCCCGAAAACTAGAAATTCACGCCATTGAAGAAAAGAAAATCCAATTACGGAACAAGAACACCCCATTCAAATCAATGATTCTTCTTCATCTTCAAAACCCCAAAATAACTATTCAAAGCCCAAAGGATCTACCAACGTGGTAGTCCTCAAGGTGGGTCCACCTCATCCTTCTAATCAGGCCCAACCTTCTTCCAATCTTTCTCCTGTCTAGGCCTTTCACTCCAATGGGAGACAATGGAAGTACACTTCGATCGAGAGCCCTATTCTTCGTCTTGGAAAAACTTCTTAAAGCTAGGAGCCATTACACTTCCTCCCATAAAACCTCATACAGTTTTGATCCCACTCATCCTATGCCCGCATGGTATAAAGAACATGACTACTATAATTATCATCACGTTAAAGGACATAGTGATGGTAACTGCATAACTTTTAAAAACATTGTTCAAGAGATGATAGAAAATGGAGACCTTGTCATAGACAACCCAAAATGCCAAAAATCAAAATTTGCACATCTTCAAAAATCCATTCCCTAATCATAAACCATCATCTAATCAAAATAGTGAACCTTCATCCAACTGAAAACAATGTCCATGAAGTTCACGCAGTTTTTGATATCATGCCAACTGTTCCTCAAAACCTACCTACTTCATCTATTGAGGAAATCTTGGCACGAGCTCCTCCACCCATAGAGGAGCATACCTCTTCTACTCCTCCACCCACATAAAGGAGTCCCCTCATCTCCCTTTCTCTCATGGAGGAACCCACACTTTCTACCGATGTCATTTCATCATCTCTTCCCTTCCTAACCTTCTGAAAACCATCAACACTTGTTATTCTCCCATCCACAAGAGAATCATCATCACCTTCTCCTCCACCAAGAGAGAAGTCTACCTCACCCGACCTATTATCTCTCCTACCCATGGGAGATTCTTCAGACATGTCACTACCTATTGGGGATAGTTTTCCCCTAGCATCCCAGACCCTATTGACATGATCTCGGCTCTTTTACCTACAAAATCCGAGGCTAGCCAATTCCCTATCTCTCATAGACATATTTTATAGGGATTTCCACCCAACCCATTCCATCCTCTTCTTCAGTAATCCCATTTTCATGGTTGGTCGATCATTTGGATTACGTTGATCATTCCATGCTCTGGGATGTCTTCGGCTCCCCATTTTGACCCAAATGCAAATGTTTCCTAAAGATACTTCCACGATCTACCCAAAGGTATTTTTAGAAACCAAAACTACACTAACCATGCCATTGAAATGGCTTCCTCTTCATCATCCCTACCTCCATCCAAACTTCTACCCATCACTACAACTATTCCCAAACCTAAAAACCTACCCACACTTATCCCCCACCCATATCTAGACCCATCACTACTTTGGGTGTCATGCCACATCAAGCCTTACTCACCCACCTGTCAGATTGACTTAGCCACATCTTCCCAAGTCCACACCAACATTATCCTCCCACCTAAAAGGAAAACCCAACCTTCTAGGCCACATACACCGGTCTCTACCTACCACACCTTTGTCACCTTCCCCCTTCCATCCATCCTAGGGCCTCATCCATCAACCTTGACCAAACAATCTCATACCCAAGGCCATTCAAAAGCTAAACAACCTACTCCTACCTCACGAGCCTTTGTTACACCTCATTCACCCAAAAACCAAACTTCCTCACCCTCACCCATATACACTTCTTTCCACCTATACCTCCACCAGTTACTATAACCCCAACCTTGCCTATACACTTCAACCAATGCCACCTACCCAACCTCTACCAACCACCTCCACCACAACTCGGTTTCCCCATGGGTAACCCATCCTCTTCCACCATCTATTTTTCCTTCTACATCCCATACTCCCATGTCACCTTTACCCAAGAAGGTGTAACCCAAAGCTAAGAATCCACTACCCTCCAATAAGGTAGTCAAACCAACCAAACCTTCCATCACCAGCTCTTCTACCCCACCTTTACCCAAACAGATGCCAACAAGACCTAAGACCACTCCACATACCAAACTAGTAGACCAACCCATTCCCCTCCTATAAAGCCTCTTCCCTCACAATCATCCACACTTGTACCCAAACCCACACTCACTTCCCATTGTGATCCATTAGTGGGGTCCTACACCAACATTTTAACCAATCTCTTAGAGACTTCCATCATCACATTACCACCACTTTGACCTTACGATCCTCTCAAACCCAAACCAAAAGGGTTTGATGAAACCAAGATTTGTGCCTATCATCATGTGCCAGACATGATGTTGAAAATTGTAAGGCTCTTGAAAACCATTCTTCTCCAACTTTGTCCTCCTAAACAAAATTTTGATGATGATGACCTTCTTGATGAGGACCATGCTCCACCTTCACCTATCACCACACATCATCATCCTTTACCCATTCAACGACCAATATCTCCACCCCCACAACCATTTTTCCCACCTCCAAAATTTGAGATCAACATGGTCCATATTAGAGAGTTGGCCAAACCACCACCCAAATGTCAATGTGCACCCTACTCATTTCACAAGGCTCTTATCCACCGCTAGGATTTTTCCCCTCATGCCATTATACCTTTCATGACACACCCTCTCCATCCACCTCCCCTCAAATTAACATGGTTCATGTTGCTACCCGTGCACTCAGAAAGACAAAGGAAAAGAAAAAAGAAACTAGCCCATCAACCAACCCCGTACCCAATATACCATCTACACCTACTCCCAAAATCACCATCCACGACCTACATACCCTATCTCTAGATGGGGTCACCCATCACATGAATGATAAAACAATTACATCAGTCTCCTCTAAAGATGTCTTTGTATGATCTCATCCAAACTTTTGAATCCCACAGACAAGCCCTTATCGAGGTTTTACAATCCATTGAAGTTTCTACCCAATGACCCCACACCAGTGGCCTCGATTATCACCCCTCACCACATGGCCTCACTAACCAAATCAGCTCCTCCTTCTACCCCCATGACCACTCCTCAAGTCACCACCTCAGCTTCTCTAAAGAGGAGATTGTACCTCTCCAGTCAGATGACCCTGATCCCACCCTATTCATTTCTATTTATATCGATAACATATGTATACGACACATCATGATTGATGGTGGTGCTAGCATTAACATCATCTCCTCCCACGCATACAATCAAATGTGTATTCCTTCTAACTATATGCATAATAACCTAGTTATGTTGCACTCCTTCAATGACACCATCACCTCCACCCTTGCACTATTATCCTTCATGTTCACGTAGGCCCTCGCACTATCCCAGAACTATTCTACGTCTTAGAGGGGGAATTCCAAGTATAACCTATTTCTCGGCAGACCTTGGATTCACGTCATGGGTTGTGTCCCTTCAACTTTACACCGTTGTGTAAAATTTGAGCATGAGGGACATAACTACACCATCCCCACCAACCCGTCGCCATTCAAGACCTAGTAACATGTTATGTACCGGCCCAATGATGTGCTTGTACTAATCAAGGCATCTACCACTACCCCCACTTCACCTTCACCCACAAGCCCATCCACCAATGCTTAGCCACCTCTCCCACATCTAACCCTATTATTCCTACTACCACCGTAACCTCTACAACTGACTCATCTACTTCCCAATCATCTAGCGAGTCATCTATCCCCACTACCCACATATCGACTACTAATCCCTTAGAAGGTGTTTTTCAATGCCTCACTCTGGGGAGTACCACTATACAATATCGACACATTCCTCACTCCACAAGAGTATGGGAACCTGCACCAACACCCTAGTTATGACTACCATAGGTGAGGTTTTTCCTTATGGTCCTCCCCACCTTCGCACTAATCTAACATATGGGGACTTGATATTTCCACTTATTCACCCGAACCTCCATCCCAAACATGACCATTTTCATCTGACCTACAATCCCTTACTAACCATCGCTTTCCCACACTTTCCTCCACCATTGTGCATATGGAAAGGCTTTGGCTTCAATTTTTATGAACAAGGCCACCATACTATCATTTCCTGTACTACCCATAAACACAATGACCATAGTGGCATTGGCTTTTCTCACCACCTCCCAAGAAGGCCTCCACGTCAACCTCATTGAGGAAGACAAACCTTCTCCACCTCATTCACCCACGTCACCATCTTCACCCACGAGTCCATAGATCCCAAATCTATTCCTCCTAACTTTTTTTTTTCATAAACACAATTTCCTGGGACCTCTAACCTATCAACGTGATGGCGAGGCTCCCTCTTCTCTCCCATTCCTATATCCTAACATGATCGATGATGATACACCTTATATTAATTTCGTTCAATGTCAGGATGATGAGTCCATCCTCACCTACCTTGGTGCGGAAGACTCTTATATTCACCAGTCATTACCCTCTGAGACACAAACCATGTTGAATGAATCAACTATCAAAATCAACATTAATACTTAGGATGACCCACACATCCTAAAGATAGGTAATCTTTAGATGTTGCTAAACAAGAAGCTTTTACCTCTTTCCTTTGGGACCATAGCAATTATTTTTCCCTTCCTATGCCAATATGCCCAATATTGACCCAAAAATCATGGTCCACAATATCGTAACCATTCCTAATGCCAAACCCATCAAACAAAAGTTGTGGAAAATGCATCCTCACATTGATCTTTTGGTCAAAGAAGAACTTCAAGTGCCTTCTCTCAGTTTCCTTCATCCTACCCATTGACTATCCCCAATGGATTTCTAACATCATTCCTATCACAAAGGCGACATGGGGACTCCACATTTTCATGACTTCCATGACCTCAACCTAGCTTATCCCAAAGATGATTTTCCCTACCAGAATTGACCAACTAGTTGATCTCACCACCAGCCATGAAATGATATCACTCATGGATGGTTTCTCGGGTTATAATCAAATATTACTTTTTCTTCTAAAGATCAACACAAACTTCCTTCATCACTCCTTGGGGACCTTCTACTATCGAATCATGCCTTTTGGCCTTAAAAATTCTTGGTGCTACATATCAACGAGCCATGACTTACATCTTCCATGACATCATGCATCGCATATTAGAATGTTACGTAGATGATATTATTACCAAAATTAGAAAAGAGAAAAACTAATGCTTGTAAGTAGAAAATCAGAGACTTGCATACACCAGATAGAAGCTTAATTACATGCACTTGAATATAGAAGAAAACAAATCTGCATAATAGCTACAAGACTAAATGAAGCTTAATGGGCACAAAGTACCAACAAACTCCTCAATCAAAGAGGCTAAAATTCCTTCTTCCTTTATTGAAGCTCAAGCAAAATTTGTACATAGTGTGAGAAGTAGAAGACATTTTTAATAGGAGAAATGGAAGAAACTTGCTATCTCTTGCTCTCTTCACAAGGATAACTCTCTCATGAATTCACAAAAAATAGCTCCAACATCTAAGAAGCAAAATTTCAAAAGAATTTTTAGAAGACCTTCAAATGAGGAGCTTGTTACAATTTATAGAAGAGGAGGAAAAATTTTCATCTTCCTAGTGACTTTTCAAATACCTTAATGTGACTTAAGACTGTTCATATTCCACTTTAAATACTTAAGTCCCTTTTATAATAGCAAGGTGACTTAAATTTACATTATATTTCTAAAGTCACTTAAGTCATATCAAAAAGTGCAACTCTCAACGTAAAAATATAACATTGAGGAGAGAGGGTGTTGTATGAGAAGAGAAAAGAGAGAGAAAGAAGAGGAAGAAGAAGAAGAAGGGATTATGCTTTGAAGGATGAGCTGTTGTGGTGGACTTAGCTCCATTCTCTGACTACTCTCCACTTTGTGATCTTGAGAAGGCTTTTGTCTTTCCAAACTCTTGGTTGAAACGAGTCACCACTTGGTTCTACTTTGTCGGCATGAGGGATACGAATGCAGCTCAAGGTTTCAGTCCATCCATCGGTCACACTATTGATGTCCTTGCACTTCCCAAACCATGATGAATGCTTTTCTATGATAAGTGCAATGGAGGCTCAGATTTCTGAGAAGAAGTCAAGGGTATCCTTAGTGAAGGAAATGGGTTTCCCACCCCTTTCTTGATGTATTCTTTGAAAGGGCCGATCAACTCATCAGCAGTTGAGTGTTCACTCATTGTGGGTACTCCAAGTTTTTGAACTTTTCTGATTTATGCTATCCTTGCAGCTTGTATGTTTGTTCTTCTTTCTCCTCTAGCTCTGTGAAGGCCCGATTGATTGCTTCAAATCTGATTGCCAGGGCCCTCGCCCATACATGTGTCAAGTCTTCTGCAGAGTTTCAAAACCTTCTTATCGATCAATTCCTGATGATGGGTGTTGCTCATCTCACTCACTACTAGTCCCAGAGGTTCCCAATAATCTCTTTCTTTCCCCACATCTTTTTGAGTGCTCATTTTTTGGTGGTTGCACACATGTATGCAAAGAGCTTGACTACCTCTTGAAGTGTTGACTTCCCTTTTTTGAGATTGAATCGATCCATTCATTATTTTCTCACCCCTGCATCATGAACTCATGCATTCTTCTGATGGATTCTGGATCAAAGCTACTGATGGGTACCACTTTCTCAATAGGAAGTGTTATAGTGCTTGGTTCCACCAGGTGTTGCACATAAGATGAAAGAGTTTCACACTTGTTCCTCTAGTACCTCAATCTTCTCTTTATATTCTTTATTCCTTGCCACCATGTGAGTAGAAGATTGTTGGTATATGTGTAAATCTCCTTCATGAGTAGCTGGTCCCAATTGGATCATGCTCATCTCATAGTCAGCTGGTGTCATCTCATCCACTTGGCTTGATTACTTTTGGCCAAGCTACTTCAATATACTGATTACCTGTCTCCTCACTATAGAATCGTGATGTTGTCTGTGTGATCTTTCTTGACCTTTTTTCTTTAGCCAATGAGACAATTGCTGATATATCGGGGGCTACTACTTGTTGCACAATGTGAGTGTCGAGGATGATCATTTCCCATCCATGGAAACATCTCATCGGATTCAGGCTCAATGATGGATGCATCAACCATTCTTTGTTCGATGGAGGAGGTAATTCTTGAATGAGAGGAGCATTGGAATCAACAACATGCAAGACCTCTTGTAGTGGCTCAAATATTAGATCATGAGTCATATACTCCTTGTTCACTTGTGCATTTGTTGTTGGATTTTTGTCTGCATTACTGGGATCACGTCTTCCTCTTGCGGTGATGCCAATGAATCTTTTTCTTCCCTAATTTCTTGGATGTCTTCTCATGGGGAGAAGTTTTCAATTCCATGGCCTTCCTTTTTGAACTCACTCCAGTGTTTAGAGCTAGAAGTTACCTCTACCACTTTTGAAGATGAATGATGTGAAGCTTGCTTCTTCTAGCTTGGAGAAATTCCTCATGACCGAATGATCATAGTCCTCTTCTTTTGAAACCAGTTCCTCATTCTCCTCACCACCTTTTCAGTCCACTCCAATATATCTCTTGATTCACGAACATGCCAGCTGATTTGGGGCATTGGGGACATCTTGACTTGTTGTGTACTCAGATCATACATCTCTCTCCCATCATCATGTAAGATGTCTTCATACCAAGAGAACTTGAATTTATTCATCTCACTGATTTTCATCCTCATGTGATATTTTTACGTACTTCAACTCATCAATACATTGGCCCAGTAGTCCTCAACTTGTGGCTCATGTTGTTGCAATTTGGGATGTAGAAGGAGTCGGGATCTTCTCGGATGTCAAAGTTAGGCCTGCGATGTAGGAATGCAAAGTCAAATGTGTGAAAGCGGCCTCCAGTGAGATGCGTCATTTGAGATTTTGCATGTGAACTCCCCTAGAGATATAGGGAAAGAAATCAATTTCTTTCTTCTACTTCTGAGCTTGTTATTTACTTGGGTGATCTACTGCAGAGTTTGAACAATACAATCTGGTCACTTGAGGTACTTGGGTAGTTTTAGAGGAGCTTGGTCAAAGCCAACGACTCATATGTAGGAGAATGTTGAGAATTGTATGAAGTACGAGCCATATTCCTTAATCAGGGATGCCACTTTTGGTGACATCCTAGCTTCAAGATCCCCTTCCAAGTTTTGGACCACATACATAGTGAATGCATCATTCACATGGGTGAAATGCTTGTTGCTCTCCTCCATTATCAATTGTGGAAGTTTCTCGAATGCAGGTACCTTGGAAGCAATGTTTTGTGTGAGAGCCAATCCCTTGAATGATCATGAGCTTGCGAGGAGATAAACTAGATAAGAAGTCATGTGGAACTTCTTTGTCATGGGTACTTGGAGAAGTTGTAGATGGAGATTGTCACTTGATGATCTCCCCTAGTCAATTCTCTACTTCCCTTCTATCAATGTCAGGATGAAAAGGCCCATCCAGTCCTGGAAGTCTCTCATGTTTGCTTTTCCCATTACTCTACTAAGGAGAGTGATGACATCAAAATACCCTTCTCGAACTCACACCTTGGTAGATTCTTGGGAATCCTGAAGGCTTTCTTCTAGTTTTCAACCATGATCCGAGCACTACCCCTTGGACATATGAATCCATTGTCTCCCAATCGTGCATAACTCTTTCCTTGGAAATGATGACCATGTTGGGGGATGTCGGTATCTGTAGAGAGATTGAAATGGTTCTAGGGTTAATGACCACCAATCATTGTACCATTTTCAGCTCGGATGGTTCATGTCTCTGGGCTCGTAGTGGAAGGAGTAGGCTAGGACTAGCTCGAGACTTTGCACAGACACTTGGATGTCCTGCAGCAGTGAACAAGCCACCACTTGTGAATATCTGGTCTTCAATCCTCCTTCGGTCCTTGGAGGCCATGCGAGTTTTAAGGTCATTCAGGTCCATGTACAAGACATCACTATCTTCCACATCATACTCACAGGAAAAGGGTTGTGTCGGCTTCTGACCCATCCATTTTGTCTTCATATCTCCCTTGAAAAAAACTTACTATTTTTAGTAAGTGTGAAAAAGCAAGTCCTCGATCTTCAACTGGATGTTGCGGCTTAGTTTTCCTCTTTCTCCCTGTGTTCCTCATTCCTTCTGGATCAAATTTCTATTTTTAGCAGGTGCTCGAGGGCCCACTTACTATTTTTAGTAAGTGCCAAAAATGTCTTGTTCTAGTGAATTCTCAGTTGTAGTGCACCTCCAATGTCTTCGTCTCCTCTCTGCAGTTCTTCTATTGCTAACTTCCCAAAATAGCAGTTCTATGTAGTAGACCTACTATTTTTAGAAAAGTTGGCCTCTGGGAGTTGGATTGATGTGGAATGAATTTTTTTGATATGGGTTTTTTCCCAATATCCTCCCTCTAAAATTTCAGACCCGCCCGCTTAATAGTCCAGAGATTTTAAAGTTTTAATTTTCGACACTGGCAGTGCCTCTCAGGTACGCAGCACCATTAATGGACCTTGAAAATTGTAGGTCTAGTTTTCTCCTCCATTTACAAAGAAAATTATATTTTTGATGTGGGTTTTTTCTTCGGTGCTTCACGTGTGATCTTACTTCAATCCAGCAACTAGTTTGATGGGAAATCCCACTTCTTTCTTCGTTGAGCCGAAACAGATTTCTTCATTGTGGATGCTCTGTCACATGAGGGGGAGTTTGAAGGTGTATTTTTGATGGTCTTGGATAGAGGAATGAATAGAAAAAATGGTTTTTGTTTCATGCACCGGCTTGCAATATTTCTTTAGAGATCTTCATTTTTAGGTTATGGAGATTTTCACCATTTTCTTCTTCTTGTTCTTCGTTTCTCCTTCTTGTTTTGATGAAAGATCCTTCTGAGACCTAAAAATCACCATGGGGATTTTGTTTCAGTGTTTGGGTCGAGCTGGTTTGAGCATTTTCAATGGCGGAGTGATGGTAGAATGTTGCAGAGGAAGAATGGAGGAATGGAGTGCACAAAAACTATTAGAAGTTAGAAGTGAAAAAGCGGCACTTGGAAATTTTTAAAAAGATATGCACAATTAGGGTTAGGGAACATTTTTCCATGTTTGATGTCCCTGACCTCAGGGATGTGAGGGACATCAAATTCCATGGTGGTCAAGAGCATGACATGTGGCGTTTGATCCAACGGCAGGGAATGAAGAGGGAGAAAGTTACATTGAAGCACTAGGAGGCTGAAAGGAGGTCACATGGGTGTCTAAAAGACTCCCTATGGGGGATGGGAACATTTTCCAAGGTCTGATGTCCCCCACCTCAGGTGCATAAGGGACATAAAATTCCACGGTGGTCCTGGAGCTGACACGTGGCGCCCGATCCGATCGGCAGGGAAGGCATGCTCCAAATAAGCACTGGGAACTTGAAGTCTGCAGGTCACATGAGGTCCATGGAGGTCATATGAGGGTCCCAAGGGTCACATGAGGGTTGGGTAAATTTTCCAAGGGTTGATGTACCTGACCTCAGGGACGTCAGGGACATGAAATCCCACCAGGCTCTGGTGTGACACACGTGTCCTCTCGAAAAAATGACTAAGTCTCTGAACTTCCTTTGAGAGGGTAACTTGGAATGAAGATAACTTGAGCTCCGATGGAATTTCTTGGTGAAATTTTATATGATCCTGACTGAAATGGAATTTTGAATCCAATGGTGTGGGTATCATGTCTTAATTCATTCATATGATCCCTAAAAAATTGGATTTTTGATCTGGGACTCCACTTGTGCCTGAGAAAAACTACCTTCCAATCATATGCGCCAAGGTGTTGTGAAAAATATTATTTCACCATCATGTAGGTATTGGAATCCTATTTCTAAATATGTTTTTTTTTACTTCCAACTCCATTCGAGCTCTCGAAATCTTCTTCTGAAGCCCAGGCAGTGTTTTTAGGCCTGTGTACTGTCTAGGCTTGTGAACCCTATTTTTCACTCAAACTGCTCCAAGTCTTGAAAAACTTCTCTAAACCTTCCAAAATCATTTCTTTGATGTCATAAGGTATTCCATTCACCTCCATGTTGAATTTTTCCCTTCCATTCTACTCTGGGGGTCAATCCATTCCTGGGAAGGCTAGCGATAGCCCTTCCCGTGACTCCCCAAAATTTGCATTTTCAATGAAGTCCTAAAATCACCTAGGGGAATGAATGGAATTTCCTAAATCACCTAGGGGATGATATAACATTGGTTGGGAGGTAATTTGGACTGACTGGATAGAGTTGGGGTTTCCTAGGAATGATAAAGCATGAAAATTTTGGCATAGGGGTATAGTTGTCATGCTTGGAAATTTCCAATTTCCTTTGCACATTTACACGACAACAAATTGGCTCTAGCTTGGGGACATGACATGGACTGAGTGAAGTGAAGACATGGCATGGGAATCTAGAATCTCAATTTTAGACCATATAATTCATTGACCAGTGCCTTATCCATTGGGCCTTGCGAGTCATGTACAACTTCTAGAAAGAGATATTAGAAGAAGGAAGCACACACACACACACAAATAAAGGAAAGGAAACACACAAAAAAAAGGGGAAACACACCTAGAAATCACCTATAGTACAAGGTGGGGGACAACCACTTTCACTTGATGATACAATTTTAGGTATTTCCCACTATGCGAGGCAATTCCAGTGGCGTTCCATCCAAATATGAGAGTAGAAAAACATTCTCACCACAATATTCATGAATCTGGAATGGACCAGCCATAATGAATCAAAATTTCCATGGCTTCCTTTTGGTTCCCTTCTCTTATCCCATAGCAGGATGAGGTCTCCAAACTTTGAACTCTCTTGCTTTTGCCTTCTTATCAAAAAATTTCTTTACTTTTAACTGGTGTTCTTTGATACGGTCCACCACTCGGAATCTATTTTCTTCTAGCTTCTCAAGAAAGAGGATCCTCTTGTCAATGGAATCCTTGTACTGACCATCTTCTATTCCTTGTAGCAACTTGAGAGCTGGCATCTCGATTGTGATTGGGATTTCCACCTCGACTCCATACAATAGTTGGAATGGTGACATACCTATTGCCTTCTTGGGAGTGATCATGTCCACCCACAATGCATCATACAACTTTTTGTGCCAGTTCCTTTGGTTCTCATCTACAAGTTTGTGGAAATGGTCACAATGTTCTTGTTGCTTGATTCATCCTGTCCATTTCCCTATGGGTAGTAGTCTGATGAATGAGATAGAGATATTCCATAACCATAGAAAAACTCAATCAACTCCCTTGAAGAGAAATAGGTGGCATTGTCTACTACAATCTTTTTGTGGTACTCCGAAACGTATTATGATGTTTTCCTTGATGAAGTTGCATACTTGTTTCGGTGTTGGCTTGCTTGGTGGGAATGGCTTCCACCCACTTGGTGAAGTAATCTATCACCATGAGCATGTAGGTGTGCCCCATGCTTGAGTGAGGATTCATAACACCAATGAAGTCTAGTCCCCACTACTGAAATGGTTCTTCAATAACAACTAGCCTGAGTGGAAGTGCAGCAAGTTGTGGTTTCCCAACGAATGTTTGGCATGCTTCACATTTGGAAACCCAATCTTGAGTGTCTGTAAAGAGGGTGGGCCAATAATATCTTCCTCGGAGGATCTTGTGTGCAGTGACCATCGCTGAAAAATGCCCACCACATGCTTGGTCATGGTATGCTTTAAGCAATTTTTCTTGTTGCTCTTTATCCACGCACTTGAGGAAGCATCCATCTAGGCCTCTTTTGTAAAGCGTGTGATTCCAGATTACAAACTTTGTTGCCTTCAACTTGAGTGTTCTCTTTTTCTTGTAATCAAGATGAGGAGGGCACTCTCCATAAGTTAAATAATAGGCAATATCAGCATACCACTCATCAGTAGTGGTTACAAAGAGAACATGTGGGTTGTTTTCAAAACAAGTTAGGCAAGCACAATTCTCTTCACCATGTTGAGCTTTGAGTGTTTCATCCTCAACAATCAACCTACACAAACCATTTCCCCTTACCAGATTGGAGGGTCGGATCTCCAAGTCATATTCTTGAGTCTTTGCAATCCAATTTCCTCTTTTTGCTCTAGGATCCTGTTGTGTTAAGATGGACTTGATTGCACTTGCCGGGGACCATCACCACTATATGAGAGTTGAGGATATAGAACCTGAAGTTTTTTACAGCCTTAACCACTTGCATAAGCATGCTTCTCCAATTGGCTGTAATTTAGTTCATGTGCTTTTTCAATGGACAACTCATGAAAGCGATGGGTGCTTCCATGCCTTCATCATTTTTCTGAACAAGAACAACAGAGAGGGTATGTTCTGATGCATAACAATACATGATGAACTCTTTGTTAAAATCTGGAGACACAAGAGTTGGAGCTTTGGCAATGGATTTTTTTATCTCTTCAAATGTTTCCTTCCCTTCATTGTTCCATTTGAAGTTTACCTATGGTTTCATCATGGTGGTGATGTGCTTTGTTAATTCAGCAAACTCAGGAACAAAGCGACGAAGAAAATTCACCTTTCCGAAGAATGAATGAACTCCTTTCTTGCTTGTGGGCAGAGATAATGCTTGAATGGCTCATACTCTCTCAGGATCAATATGTGCTCCATGTTTGTTCACAATGTGCCCTAACAATTTTCCTTCCGTAACTCCAAAAATGCACTTTTGGGATTTAGTGATATGCCATGCTTTCTACACCTTACAAGTACTTGTTCTAAGTGATGGATATGGTCTCCCCTCTTCTTTGAAAATACCATGAGATCATCAAGATATATGATGATGCAATGTTTTAGATCTTTGAAGGCCAAATCCATCACCCTTTGAAATGTAGCTCCCACATTGATTAGGCCAAAAGGCATTCTGTTGTAGGAAAAAGTGCCCCAAGGCATAGTGAAGGTTGTCTTGGCATGATCCTCCTCTACCACTTTGATTTGATTATACCCTGAGAATCCATCAAGCAATGAGAGCATTTCGATCCAGTGACTACTTGCAAAATGTGGTCCATGATAGGGAGAGGATAATTGTCTTTCAGTGATGCTTGATTCAAGTTGCGGAAATCTACACATATTCTTATTTCACCATTCTTCTTCCACACCGGCATGATGTTGGCCACCCATGTTGAATGGTGGATGGGAAAGATGATTCTTGCATTGAGCATCTTCATTACCTCCTCCTTGATGGTATCAAAAACCTTTGGGTTATATGGCCTTTGCTTTTTCCTGAATGGCTTAGCATCCCTTCAAAGGAATCGAGTGATGCATTTCCTTTGGTTGGAAGGATTTGAGTTCATCATAAGAGTAGGCCAAAACATCTGAATATTTCTTGAGCAATGTGAAAAACCTTCTCTTCTCCTCGGGTGAGAAACATTTTCCAATATTGACCATCCTTGGTTCCTCTTCGGGGTGCCAATGTTTTCCTTATCAAAATCAGTTGGGCACCGAGAAGATTGTTTTTCTTTCTCTTGAATGAATCTATCATGTTTTGTCAAAGAGGTCTTCCAAAGAAACTAGGCCCTTGGGAATCTTGTTCCCTTTCAATTTTATCACTCCTTCATTATCAATACCTTGATTCCTTCTTTCTCTTCTTTGGCTACCACTTCACGGTGTGGATTTTCACTTCCTTCAAAGAAGAGGTTATTGAAATTATCCCTTTGTTCCAAAAATGCTAGAATTTGGTTATCATCGTTAAATACTTGCCAATGATTTGCATTATCTGGTACACTAGGCCTGAACACCATTTCTATGGTCACCTTATCTTTACCAAAAGAAGGATGAGGTGTCACTAGAGAAGCCGATACTACAAGAGAATCAACCTTTTCATTCTTTTCTCTTGGGATAGCTTCATGGAAAATGCATTCACAAATATTCAATGCAGTCCCATACTCTATTTCTATAATGCGAGTCTTGGATTTTTCACTTGATATTGTTGTCGGACTTGCTTTACTATCACTTCCACATCACCTCGGCATCTCAGCTTCTTGATTCCCATGTCTTCGGCCACACTCATGCCTAAAAGGAGAGCTTCATATTCTACCATATTATTTGTATTATCAATTGCAACTTGTAGGAAAATGGATACAATTCACCGGAGGAGAGTACAACACTACACCCACTCTCCCAAACCTACACTAGAATGACTACCATCAAATTCCATTGTCCAAACTTGATCTTCTTCCTCTTCCATAAAGAGTGGCAAGTTTTCATCTTTTTCTGATGTGAGGAAGTAGTTTCCTAGCGCTATCTTGAAAAAGAATGTTTGCCTTTGGATCATCATAGACTTTCACACTTGTGAACTTCATCTTTCTTACATGGCAGAGCAATGTCTTCATCTCACCTTTTACTAGGAATAGTTGCAGATGACCAGTCCATTTTTATTTCTCCACCCAAGTCTCTACGTAGAAAATTCTACTCAATAGCATGCCAAAGGATGTTGGGATGTCTGCTACCAGGATGGTTAGAAGCACCTTCTTGTCTGGAAAATCAGCCAATGCTACCTGTGCATCTTTGATCCTTCCTACCAATGGAACTTGTTTGGATTCCATCGAATAGCAGGTTCCATTTTCTCAGGTTAGGGTGAGGCCAAGAGCATTTGCAACTTTGATGGGCATCACATTATCTGAGGCTCCAGAATCTATGATGCAATTATTTAGCTCAAGCCTTTAATGAGAAGTGACAGGTAGAAAGGTTCAACCCTATCGGTTTTGGAGGCACTGAGGGCTAGCATGTTTTGAGAAGGTGATGTGGATGGTGTGGGGAGTAAGCCTTTGGAATTTGGACCCAAGGTTATGGGGTTACCCCCACGAACTACATCAATGAACCTATCAAATTGGGTAGGATGAGTTTGTAGGTATTCTATTTCTGAGAGCTGGACTTTAGTTTTGCTTGCATGCTCCACAAAGTCAAATGGGGTTATGATGGGTGAGGAAGAGGTTCCAGGAATAATGGAAGATTTGCATGGTGAAGGTTTTGTTGTTTTATGTGTTGAAATTTCTTTCAAGGGTGCAATAATTGGCTTGGAAGGAGATGGGGATGCGGGTTTTGATAGCACCTTAGATGTTTTTGTGGGAACAACATTTGAAGAAGAATTATTCTTAGTAACCTTTGAGCTGGGGAGAGGATTAGATGACCTACTTGGTATGGCAAGCATGATCCTTGTTAGCTAGTGGGTCTGATTTCTCTTTAGCTGACTCCATCGAAGGTGGTAGTGGTGATCCTCTATTGATGATTTTATTTTGTGGGACCTCCAGAGAAGAATTCTTTTCTTCTTCTTGTCCTTTACCACAGCCATTGAGGATGAAGCACCTTTCTTAGACTGTGCATGCAGTGAAAACTACACATGAGAAACCTAGATCTTCATCATCCCTCATCTTCATCATCAATGTACTCAATTAGGCCATTGTGCATATCACCATCAACTTCCTCAACCTCAAGATAGCTTTCATACTCCTCCACATTTTCTTCTTCAACTTCTTCAATTTCTGCTTCCTCCTCTAGGTTCTTTGGTGTCACAGATGGCATTGACTGGTGGTGCTTCAGAGCAAAGCCGGTGAGGAGGTGGAGCAATCCTTGGCCTATTTGGGAGTTTGGTTTCCTTGGAGCATTCCACATTGTGATCTGGGACAGTTGTTTCTTCAAGGCAACCAAGTCATTTGCCATTTTTTGGAACATTGGATCCATGGTGACTGAGTTTGAATTCTGACCCTTTTGTTTCCCATTTGGGCCTTTCACTTTACTAGACAAGATTAGATCATCATCGGTTTCTATTGCATGGTCTTGAGCTTCTCTCAATGTTCTTGGTTGGGTTCTTCTAAGGAAGAAACCTACTTCTGATGGCAAGGGCACTGATGAAGAATCTCTTTAGATTATTTTTAGGAGGCACCACATCTTCAGGGATTCTTCTTATCACTCTGTTATATCTTGCTACAAGTCTCTCATTGACTCGGAGGCTTCTTTTTTCATTTGTACCAATTGGACCAAGAGATCTTGAAAATCTTCCATGGTCTTGAACCTGTGTTCGAATGCACTTCTTATATCTTCCCAATAGGTTACAGACCTCGGGGTAGCATGTAGAACCATTCGGTAGCCTTTCTCTTGAAGTGACTCCACAAAGAGTCAAACTGACACATCTTCATCCTCAACACCCAACACACCGCAAGCAGTGATAAATGCTGCTACATGTTCTTCGGGGAGCTGAGAACCATCCCCTCTGAACTTTGGGAAGTTTTTTCTTGAGCCTCTCGGTAGCTCGTGGAGTGGTTGAGCAAGAGCAAGTGGACCGTGTTTCCTCCCCATGGTACATTAGGCCTACGGGCCTCACGATCATGATCATGCTCATGATCCCCCATTCTATTTCTATTTCTAGCTTCCAACCTTGCTAAAGTTGTGGCTTTTTGCTGCTGCTCTCTCTCTCTCCTCGGCTTGAAGTCTTTCGATTTCATCAAGTTGAGCCCTTATTTCCTCTTCCACTCTTTCTTCTCTTTCTCTAACTTCTTCTTCGGTTTCTACGTCAGTGAAATCTTCAAGGTTCTCATTGATGTATGGAAATTCACCATCCAAAGGATTAGCAACACTCAGGTTCTCAACATGACCGGTTGCTTGATGAAGGGGAGGCCTCTGAATTCCGAGCAGCTCTTGTCTTCTTTGAAGTTCTTCAAAAATGGGGTCGGTTTGTCCTCCTTGCCTCTGTTGTTGGTGTACCTTCTATCCACCAGCTTGGAAATCTATGCTCACCTTTGTGGTGCTGGAATTTGTCTTTGCCTCTCCAATTCAGCATGCGTTCTTCTTCAAGGTCAGGATTCTCGTGGCAATGAAGTAGTGGTTGACACTTTGTCTGTTATGCCAAATAGCTTCTCTCAAATCAGAAGTGATATCTTCTTGGATGTGGAAGAGAAATTTGGGTCTTTCAATAGGAGGATTTCCCGAATAGCCATGGTTTGTAGACATGTGGCTCATATAGCTATTCAAATTCCAGAAATTTTCTCTTTTGAATTTTGAATTTTCTATTTTTTTTTATTTTTTGGACCTTCTAGTCATATTCAGTGTAGATGCTACTAAATCTACCCCACGGTGGGTGCCAAAAATGTTGGCGAAAAATTTTCGGGAAAAATTGGTGGTTATCTTGCCAATGCTCTAGGAGTCTAAGTCCCTCTACTTAACCGTGTAGCTATCCATATGTGCATGCGTGAGTGAAATGGTGAGTTTTATCCTGGTGGCCTTTCGGTCGGGGATCCAACAGGGGCACTCCACTGACCCTGCGGAAATTGCTTGCATATACCTACAAGAGATGACTTTTCTAGGAAGGTGGGAAAGGGAATGGGAAAATTAGAAAAGAGAAAAACTAATGCTGCAAGTAGAAAATCAGAGACTATGCATACACCAGCCAAAAGTTTCATTACATGCACTTGAATATAGAAGAAAAAAAATCTACGTAATAGCTACAAGACCAAATGAAGCTTAATGGGCACAAAGTACCAACAAACTCCTCAATCAAAGAGGCTAAAATTCCTTCTTCCTTTATTGAAGCTCAAGCAAAATTTGTACATAGTGTGAGAAGTAGAAGACATTTTTAATAGGAGAAATGGAAGAAACTTGCTATCTCTTGCTCTCTTCACAAGGATAACTCTCTCATGAATTCACAAAAAATAGCTCCAACATCTAAGAAGCAAAAATTTAGAAGAATTTTTAGAAGACCTTCAAATGAGGAGCTTGTTACAATTTATAGAAGAGGAGGAAAACTTTTCATCTTCTGGTGACTTTTCGAATACCTTAATGTGACTTAAGACTATTCATATTCCTTTTTAAATACTTAAGTCCCTTTTATAATAGCAAGGTGACTTAAATTTACATTACATTTCTAAAGTCACTTAAGTCATATCAAAAAGTGCAACTCTCAACGTAAAAATATAACATTGAGGAGAGAGGGTTATTGAGAAGAGAAAAGAGAAAAGAAAGAGAAAGAAGAAGAAGAAGAAGAAGGATTATGTTGAAGGATGAGCTGTTGTGGACTTAGCTCCATTCTCTTGACTGCTCTCCACTTTGTGATCCTGAGAAGGCTTCTGTCTTTCCAAACTCTGGTTGAAATGAGTCACCACTTGGTTCTACTTTGTCGGCATGAGGGATACGAATGCAGCTCAAGGTTTCAGTCCATCCATCGGTCACACTATTGATGTCCTTGCACTTCCCAACCATGATGAATGCTTTTCTGCGATAAGTGCAATGGAGGCTCAGATTTCTAGAAGAAGTCAAGAGTATCCTTAGTGAAGGACAATGGGTTTCCCACCCCTTTCTTGATGTATTCTTTGAAAAGGGCCGATCAACTCATCAGCAGTTGAGTGTTCACTCATTGTGGGTACTCCAAGTTTTTGAACTTTCTGATTTATGCTATCCTACAGACTTGTATGTTTGTTCTTCTTTCTCCTCTAGCTCTGTGAAGGCCCGATTGATTGCTTCAAATCTGATTGCCAGGCCCTCGCCCATACATGTGTCAAGTTTTCTATGAGGAGTTTCAAAAACCTTCTTATCGATCAATTCCTGATGATGGGTGTTGCTCATCTCACTCACTACTAGTCCCAGAGGTTCCCAGTAATCTCTTTCTTTCCCCACATCTTTTTTGAGTGCTCGCATTCTGTTGGTGGTGGTGCACACATGTATGCAAAGAGCTTGACTACCTCTTGAAGTGTTGACTTCCCTTTTTCAGAGATTGAATCGATCCATTCCTTATTTTCTCAGCCTTACATCATGAACTCATGTGTTCTTCTGATGGATTCTAGATCAAAGCTACTTGATGGGTACCACTTTCTCAATAGGAAGTGTTATAGTGCTTGGTTCCACCAAGTGTTGCACATAAGATGAAAGAGTTCACACTTGCTCCTCTAGTCCCTCGATCTTCTCTTTGTATTCTTTATTCCTTGCCATCATGTGAGAAGAAGATTGTTGGAATATGTGTAAATCTCCCTCATGAGTAGCTGGTCCCAATTGGATCGTGCTCATCTCATAGTCAGCTGGTGTCATCTCATCCACTGGCTTGATTACTTTTGGCCGAGCTACTTCAATATACTTGATTACCTGTCTCCTCACTATAGAATCGTGATGTTGTCTCGTGATCTTTCTTGACCTTTTTCTTTAGCCAAAGAGACAATTGCTGATATATCGGGGCTACTACTTGTTGCACAATGTGAGTGTTGAGGATGATCATTTCCACATCCACGAAACATCTCATCGATTTCAGGCTCAATGATGGGTGCATCAACCATTCTTTGTTCTGATGGAGGAGGAAAATCTTGAATGAGAGGAGCATTGGAATCAACAACATGCAAGACCTCTTGTAGTGGCTCGAATATTAGATCATGAGTCATATACTCCTTGTTCACTTGTGCATCTGGTGTTGGATTTTCTGTCTACATTACTGGGATCACATCTTCCTCTTGCGGTGATGCCAATGAATCTTTTTCTTCCTTGAATTTCTTGGATGTCTTCTCATGGGGAGAAATTTTCAATTCCATGGCCTTCCTTTTTGAACTCACTCTAGAGTGTTTAGAGCTGGAGGTTACCTCTACCACTTTTGAAGATGAATGATGTGAAGCTTGCTTCTAGCTTGGAGAAATTCCTCATGACCGAATGATCATAGTCCTCTTCTTTTGAAACTAGTTCCTCATTCTCCTCACCACCTTTTCAGTCCACTCCAGTATATCTCCTGATTCACGAACATGCCAGTTGATTTGGGGCATTGGGGACATCTTGACTGCTGTACTCAGGATCATACATCTCTGTCCCATCATCATGTAAGATGTCTTCATACCAAGAGAACTTGAATTTCTTCATCTCACTGATTGTCATCCTCATGTGATATTTTTTACGTACTTCAAACTCATCAATCATTGGCCCAAGTAGTCCTCGATTTGTGGCTCATGTTGCAATTCTAGGGATGTAGAAGAGTCGGATCTTCTCGGATGTCAAAGTTAGGCTTGGTGATGTAGGAATGCAAAGTCAAATGTGTGAAAAGTGGCCTCCAAGTGAGATGCGTCATTTGAGCTTTTGCATGTGAACTCCCCTAGAGATATAGGGAAAGAAATCAATTTCTTTCTTCTACTTCTGAGCTTGTTATTTACTTGGGTGATCTGCCTACAGAGTTTCAACAATACAATCTAGTCACTGAGGTACTTGGGTAGTTTTAGAGGAGCTTGGTCAAAGCCGGTGACTCGTATGTAGGAGAATGTTGAGAATTGTATGAAGTACGAGCCATATTCCTTAATCAGGGATGCCACTTTTGGTGACATCCTAGCTTCAAGATCCCCTTCCAAGTTTCGGACCACATACATAGTGAATGCATCATTCACATGGGTGAAATGCTTGTTGCTCTCCTCCATTATCAATGTGGAAGTTTCTCGAATGCAGGTACCTTGGAAGCAATGTTCTATGTGAGAGCCAATCCCTTGAATGATCGTGAGCTTGTGAGGAGATAAACTAGATAAGAAGTCATGTGGAACTTCTTTGTCATGGGTACTTGGAGAAGTTGTAGATGGAGATTGTCACTGATGATCTACCCCCAGTCAATTCTCTTCTTCCCTTTCTGATCAATGTCAGGATGAAAGGCCCATCCAGTCCTAGAAGTCTCTCGTGTTTGCTTCACCCATTACTCTACTAAGGAGAGTGATGACATCAGAATACCCTTCTCGAAACTCACACCTTGGTAGATTCTTGGGAATCCTGGAAGGCTTTCTTCTAGTTTTCAACCATGATCCGAGTGCTACCCCTTGGACATATGAATCCATTGTCTCCCAATCATGCATGACTCTTTCCTTGGAAATGATGACCATGTTGGGGGATGTCGGTATCTGGAGAGAGATTGAAATGGTTCTAGGGTTAATGACCACCAATGTTGTACCATTTTCAGCTCGGATGGTTCATGTCTCGGGCTCATAGTGGAAGGAGTAGGCTAGGACTAGCTCGAGACTTTGCACAGACATTGGATGTCCTGCAGCAGCAAACAAGCCACTTGTGAATATCTGGTCTTCAATCCTCCTTCGGTCCTTGAGGCCATGTGATTTTTAAGGTCGTTCAGGTCCATGTACAAGACATCACTTGTCTCCCACATCATACTCATAGGCAAAGGGTTGTGTCGGCTTCTGACCCATCCATTTCATCTTCATATCTCCCTTCAAAAAAGCAACTTACTATTTTTAGTAAGTGTGGAAAAGCAATTCCTCGATCTTCAACTGGATGTTGCGGCTTAGTTTTCCTCTTTCTCCCCGTGTTCCTCATTTCTTCTAGATCAAATTTCTATTTTTAGCAGGTGCTCGAGGGCCCACTTACTATTTTTAGTAAGTGCCAAAAATGTCTATTCTAGTGAATTTTCAGTTGTAGTTTACCTCCAATGTCTTCGTCTCCTCTGCAGGTTCTTCTATTGCTAACTTTCCCAAAATAGTAGTTCCTATGTAGTAGACCTACTATTTTTAGAAAGTTTTCCTCTGGGAGTTAGATTGACATGGAATGAATTTTTTTGATATGGGTTTTTTCCCAATATCCTCCCTCTGCAATTTCAGATCCGCCCGCTTAATAGTCCAGGAGATTTTAAAGTTTTAGTTTTCAGACCTGGCAGTGCCTCTGGGTACGGCAACCATTAATGGACCTAAAAATTGTAGGTCTGGTTTTCTCCTCCATTTACAAATAAATTTATATTTTTGATGTGGGTTTTTTTCTTCTGTGCTTCACGTGTGATCTTACTTCAATCCGGCAACTAGTTTGACGGGAAATCCTACTTCTTTCTTCGTTGAGCCGGAAATGAGATTTCTTCATTGTGGATGCTCTATCACATGAGGGGGGAGTTTGAAGGTGTATTTTTGATGGTCTTGGATAGAGGAATGAATAGAAACAAATGGTTTGTTGTTTCATGCACCGGCTTGCAATATTTCTTCAGATCTTCATTTTTAGGTTATGGAGATTTTCACTATTTTCTTCCTCTTGTTCTTCATTTCTCCTTCTTGTTTTGATGAAAATCCTTCTAAGACCTACACATCACTATGGGGAATTTTTTTTCAGTGTTTGGGTTGAGCTGGTCTGAGCATTTGCAATGGTGGAGTGATGGTAGAATGTTGCAGAGGAAGAATGGAGGAATGGAGTGCACATAAAATGTTAGAAGTTAGAAGTGAAGAAAGCGGCACTTGGGAAATTTTTAAAAAGATATGCACAATTAGGGTTAGGGAATTTTTTCCATGCTTTATGTCCCTGACCTTAGGGATGTGAGGGACATCAAATTCCATGGTGGTCAAGAGCATGACATGTGGCGTTTGATCCAACGGCAGGGAATGAAGGAGGAAAAAGTTGCTTTAAAGCACTGGGAGCTGAAAAGAGGAGGTCACATGGGTGTCCAGAAGACTCCCTATGGGGGATGGGAAATTTTTCAAGGTCTGATGTCCCCCACCTCAGGTGCATAAGGGACATCAAATTCCACGGTGGTCCTGGAGCTGACACGTGGCGACCGATCCGACGGCAGGGAATGCATGCTCCAAATAAGCACTTGAGGGCTGAACTGCCAAGTCTGGAGGTCATATGAGGGTCCCAAGGGTCACATGAGGGCTGGGAACATTTTCCAAGGGTTTATGTACCTGACCTCAGGGACGTCGGGGACATGAAATCCCTTGAGGCTCTGGTGTTGACACGTGTCCTCTCGAAAAAAAATGACTAAGTCCTGAACTACCTTTGAGAGGGTAACTTGGAATGCAGATAACTTGAGCTCCCGATGGAATTTATTGGTGAAATTTTATATGATCCTAACTGGAAATGGAATTTTTAATCCAATGATGTGGTTATCATGTCTTAATTCAACCATATGATCCCTAAAAAATCAGAGTTTTGATCTGGGACTCCACTTGTGCCTGAGAAAAACTACCTTCCAATCATATGCGCCAAGGTGTTGTGAAAAATATTATTTCACCATCATGTAGGTCTTGGAATCCTATTTTTGAAGATGTTTTTTTTACTTCCAACTCCATTCGAGCTCTCGAAATCTTCTTCTGAAGCCCAGTGGTTGTTTTAGGCATGTGTACTATCTAGGCTTGTGAACCTTGTTTTTCACTCAGACTGCTCCAAGTCTTGAAAAACTTCTCTAAACCTTCAAAATTATTTCTTTGATGTCATAAGGTATTCCATTCACCTCCATGTTGAATTTTTCCTTCCATTCTCTCAATCTAGTCCCTAGGAAGGTGATCCATTTTCAATGAGTCTGGGAAGGCCAAATCACCTAGATTATACCCTTCCCGTGACTCCCCAAAATTTGCATTTCTTCTTTCCAGAATCTCTAACTTATTTCTCGTATGAATCTTACCAAATGACACTCTTATTTGATGGCTCCAAGTTTCAATGTGGAGGTGGGGCTAGTGTTATCCTCATTCCTCCCGATGGTGAACCTATGCCTATATCTTTCAAACTAGATTTTAATTGTAGAAACAATAATTCCGAATACAAAGCACTCATATTGGGTCTCCTGGTTTCTTATGCCTTAGATGTTAAGTCAATCAATATCTTTAGTGATTCCCATCCGGGTCGTAAACCAAGTCAATGGTATATAGTAGTGCCGTAATGAAGTACTTCAAAATTATAAACATCATGTAGACATAATTTTTATCACCTTTGACTGCTACAAACCGTAAACCACCCCATGTTCTACCAATAAATTTTTGGATACCATGTCCTTATTGGCTTCTCGTATACCCACTTCACCGCCAATGGAAAAATATTTGTCACAATACAAAGGTTAAAATCACCCTCTTACTTACCTCATGAGGTCTACTCCATCGGAACCATTGCACCTGACCCACATGACCTTTGGTATAAGAAGTTTGCAAACTATCTTTCCCTTTCCATTATACCCAATGATCTCACTCGTAATGGACAACGTTCCTTTCTTAAAAGTGTCTCTCGCTATGTCATCATGGGTGGTCTCCTTTATAAGTGCAGCTTTGATGGTATTCTCTTACGATGCCTTACAAGTTCTGAAATTCCCTACACCATCAAGGAAGTTCATGATGGAATTTGTGGAGGCCACTTTAGTGGTTTAGCTGTCGTAAAATTCATTATTCACCTTGGCTATTATTGGGAAACCCTAAACCGTGACTATTGTGACTATGTCAAACATTGTGTAAAATTCCAAAGAACATGTTATTCTTCATCACACACCGAGTCATGCCATACAGTAGGATGAGACCTTTGGCCCTTTTCTCAATGGGGCTTAGATCTTGCATAGTGAGATCAATCCCCATTCTTCACAACGCCATTAGTGGATTATAACCACTACTTAATATTACACTAAATGGGTATAAGCCATCCCCTCATTTATACAAAAGCTAAAAAAATATGTGAGTTCATCAACCATCACATCATTTTTTGCTTTGGTATTCCTCATCGTCTCATCACTGATAACAGAAATTAATTCAAAAATAAAACTCTACGTAAGTTGTATGATGCTTTTGGCATCCAACTTAGTTTTTCATCACCTTATTACCCATAAACCAATGGCCAAGAAGAATTAACAAATAAAACCTTGAACAAAATTATTATGAAAGTAGTTGACGATACTGAGCAAGGATTGGCATTCACACATTCCTTTCACCTTGTGGGCTTATCGCACTAGTATTCACATTTCAACTGCTGACACACCTTTTTCTTTGGTCTACAGATACTAAGGTTGTCTTGCATCTTGAAATCTAGATTCCATCTCTCGGCATCTCACTATAAGACATGCTCAATGACGATGACTTTAACCAAAATCATTTTCCGAAAATTGAGTTATTAGATGAACGCCCTCTCAATGCTCTTGACCATCTCCAAATCTACCAAAACGTATCAAACGTGCCTATGAAAAATGTTTCCATGAACAATCCTTTCAGGTCACCACCTCATCCTCGAAGGAAAATCAACATGTAACTAAAGAAGAGAAAAGTAAACGGGAAAATTTGCTCCTAATTGGCTTGGACCCTATATCGTTACTCATGCCTATGGATCAAGTGCTTATCATTTGTTTTCACTCGAAGGTAAACCTAAACTCGAACCCCTAAATTTCTTGCATCTTCGACCATTTAATTGTTGAAATAAAGTCCTATATCACCTTCCTCGTCAATCGATAACTCATCCCTTAAGCACTATTCACCTTCCATATTACATGTTTTGAGGATCGACAACTAAACAAGAATCGTGTCATTATCTATCACCTTTCAACCTCATCTTCAATATGAGTAACACGGCTCTACTCATAACATGATTATCATGGATGATTTTCATCTTTTTAAAGATGGAATCCCATGGTCATTCATCACTTGAAACCACCTCTTGAGATAACCATAGGATTTTTTCTCTCTGAAAATCTCTTAAAATCCCTTTGAAAGAGATTTTTCAGGTTTTCAGTTTTTATTACATGAAACATGTTGTTCTCTCTTATGCATCATGTCCTCATGTTTCCTATAAAATCTCACATCATGTCTATGTTTAAAATGAAAACCATTGCCTAAGTCCTTCATGTCAGTGAGGTTTTAGAACTTAAAATCCTTTTGAAGCATCTAAACATCTCATGCATCATGTCTCATGTTTCCCAAACCTAAACCTGAAATTCCTAAGTCCTTCATGTCATATTTTCAACTTAGAAGCATATAAACATCTCATGCATCATGTCTCATGTTTCCTCAAACCTAAAACCCAAATTAGGTTTTCTAACTTAGAGTCCTTCATGTCATGTCTTTTCAAACTTAGAAGTCATCTAAACATCTCATGCATCATGTCTCATGTTTCTCGAAACCCAAAACTGAAGCCTAAGTCCTCATGTCCTCATGTTTCCAAAACTTAGAAGCATCTAAACAAATCATGCATCATGTCTCATGTTTCCCAAAACCCAAACCCAAAATGCATCAAGTCAAATGCATCATGTCTCATTTTCAAACCAAATCTAAATCTCAAATGCATCATGTCTCATGTTTCCTAAACCCAAACCCAAAATGAAGAAAATCATGCATGTCTCATGTTTCATGTTTCTCGAAACCTAAATGAAGAAATGCATCATGTCTCATGTTTTCCCAAACTAAACTTAGAAAATGCATCATGTCTCATGTTTCAAATGCATCATGTCTCATGTCTCATGTTTCCCAAACTTGAAACCCAAATGAAGCAAATCTTTTTATAGGTTTTCGATGCTCCAAGCATGATGACATGTCATTAATGTCTAGTTGTCTAGCAGTTGGTACACGTGTCAAGTGAGGTGTATTAGCAATCATTCCAATGCACCAGATGAAGCTAAGATGTAGGGCACAATCCAAGTTCTAGGAATTTTGAGACAAGCAGGCTACTTGGAGGAAGACAAGGATGATGAAATAGAATAAGCATAATGTTTCATGTCATTTCAATCCAGAGATTGACATGTATTTTTCATTTTCATTTCATCACATAAGAAGCAAATTTTGACTTGGTCTCCTACGTGAGAGTCAAGCAAAATAGGACTCTTGTTAAAAGACTATTTTCTAGGATTTATCCTATTTTCTCTCTACTCTTTTTATTATAAATAAGGGATGCTTATGCATTCCAAAGGGTTGAGATTTTTGGAATATTGAGAACTATTGTGAAGAAGAAAACTTTGTGTTTTCTTTTAATCATTTGAGGAATAGAAACCGATGCTATTTTTGACAAACTTTGTGTTGTGAGATTCATCTCTCTTAAGATATTGTTCTTATGTTCATAATCTTAAGCTATTCTTTGTTTAGCATCTTGATTATTTTAATTATTTCAAACATTACATTTTTTTATCTAAAACTCATATGATTATTTCATGCTCTATGTTTTCTCGAAAGAAAATATGTCCTCTCATTTCCTTTCCATTGTGTTTCTTCCATAATAATAATTTCCTTTCTAATCCATTCCATTTCTAAAATTGCAACAATATCTTCACCTAGTGTGGATATGGATTTCGGGATTCTATCCCAACCCCAATGGTTAGATTAGTGTGAATATTGTATATATTATTTCCTGTGTTTTAGATTAGTAATAAATAGCAGCCTCACCTGTCTTTGAGGAGGGATTTAATCCCATGTATTGTGGTTGAACCTCATATTTTGGCTTGAAAAATATCCAACCAACAATTTTTGGTGACTCCACTGGGAATATATGGATTGATAAGACTAAGCTTATCCTATTGGTGTCTGGTGACTCCATATTTTCCTTATTTTCAAAAGATCTATTTTCCAGTTCAAGCTAGCTAGAAAGATCTTCACTCGGTCAAGTTGAGCCAGGGGTGAAACTGATCCGTTCTTTGATTTGCTTCAACAACATAATTTCAGACTTTCACCCAATAGTGTTGCATCTAGCCAAGTGAGAAGTTCTTCACCTATCCAAAGAACTCAGGTTCCTCAAGAACAAGAAGTTTCTACAACTTGTCATGCATTATTCTTGTCTGATACTTAGATTCCTGTATGCACTTCATTTAGAAGAATGGCAAGCACAACCTATGCCTTGGGGCAACTATTGGTCCTCTTTCCCTAACTCCACCATTGCATGATCTACCACATGGGTCTCGTAAGAATATTCCTAAGTTCAACGGTGATGGGAAGAAGCACCCTGATGAACACATCACTTCATTCTTTGTCACATGTGGCGTTCTTGGGGTTTCTCATGAAGATGTCTCTTATTTGACTCTTCATTGAGACATTGCATGGTGTAGCAGTAGAATGGTTCTACCATCTTTTGAATGCATGCATTACCAACTGGCTACCATGAGATCCATATTTGAAGCAAGGTTCAAACCAGCTGAAGATTCTCATGCCTTGTTAGCACAACTTACACACATGAAGAAGGAATCTTATGAACCCATGCGGACTTCATAGCCAAATTCAACAAGCTGATTCGTAAGATTCTAGACATAGTTGTTCCCACTCTTGAAAATCAAAAGTGTTTCTTCATCAACGCTCAACCCCCTGATGTGAGCTTCTTATTAAGAAGATCTATTATTCCCCGATTTGGCCACTGCTCAAGCTACAACCACTGAAATAGAAGATGATCTTATTCTAGCCGAAAGATCAGAAGAGAATCATCTAAGCCTAAAAATCAGAGTTCTTCTCTAGAGTACTACTGATCCTATGATTCAAAGATGGCCAATGACTTGATCACTTTAAAGAAGCAAATGTCTCAACAAGTGACCAATGTTCCTTATCGGATATTCCTAGATGGAATTTCAACAATACCAATGGTTCCCCACAAGAGATAGAATCGGTTGATTGCTCCCACTAGCTGGCTATTGAAGCTCCTCCTATCAACGTAGTAGTTGAAATAGTTGAGGAAGATGAAGAACCAGAAAATCAATATTCTCATGAAGCTTTTGAAGCTTCAGGATATGTTGATGAGTCTTTTGATGATTCAAATGGATGACTCCAGCATTGGGTACTTGGAGTACGAGGAAGATGAAGATGAGCATGATGGACAATCATTTGCAGTCTTCACTCAATCCCAATCTCAGAACCCCAGAAATCCAGTTGAAAGCTCCAAGGATAAAAGTAAGGAAGCTCCCATAGTTATGGCTAAAAGAGGATCTCCCATCTCAACACAAACTGAAAAGGAGATAACTAAAAAGGTAACTTCACCTTCCAACTCTTTTCTCCTTCTTTCAAGGCTAGTACCTCAGCTCAGACCAATGTAACCAGAACTGAGCCCTCCATCATTCCTTCATATACCACTTTTGACATCATTGATCATGCAAAGAAAACCAAAATCCAAATGTCGAAGCCGAATACCTTCAGTCCAACCCTGAGCAATTTGAGAAACTTGCCAAATTCATTAGAAGTAAGGATGTTATTCCTCCATCTTCAAAAGGCATTTTTCCTAGCCCCACTCAGCCTTTACCTCAGAGTAATATGACCTCTGCTACTTCTTCAGGAAAGATTGAACCATTTTATTTGTCCTTACTTATAAATGGTTTTAAACTCAACAATTGCATAATTGACTCAGGAGCCTCTGATAACGTAATGCCCACAAAATTAGCTCATGCCCTTGGACTCACCTTGACTAAATATTATGGGTGGTGTTACTCCATGGAAACTAAACAAGTCCCCTTGATTGGCCAAATCAAGGATGCACAATTTGCATTTGTTGCCTTCTTGAAAAGAGAGTAAAATGACTATCCTAGTTATTGATATCCCAGTTGCTTATGGTATTCTCTTAGGAAGAGGTTTTTGCAAAGATGTTGGAGGAGAAATCAACATGGATTGGACCAAAGCTAAAATTCCAGTAAATGGAGTTCCTCATGTCCTTCACCCCGAAGCACAAGCTGAAGTACCTAGTTACTAAATCAGATGATCCTAAGGCTCAAATTCTCTTTGAAGATGCAGGCTTGGGTAATTATTTCCTGACATCTGAGGTGCCCTCTATAGAATTCAAAGAAGAAGATCCTAACTGTTTTTGACCCTTGAGTTTGATGGGAGAGTATTCAACTACTTGGTTCAAGTGTGCATGCAGCATGGTTCTTATATCTCCATATTTTGAGATCTTTCCCTTTGCTTTCAAGTTGCAGTTTGATAATACTAACAACACAACCAAATATGAAGCTTTGTTATTAGGATTAGAAATGGAAAGACAAAAAGGAATCCGAAATCTCAAAGTACAGGGAGATGCCAAGTTGATTGTGAATCAAGTAAGGGGATTTATCAGGTAAAAAATGATCACCTAAGACATTACAAAAACAAGGTTTGGGACAACATAGAATGCTTTGATGCTTTTTCCATTAAGGCAATCTTAAGAGATTACAATGATAAAGCTGATTCCTTAGCTATTTCTGCATCTCTTCTTCTTCCCACCCACAGTTCAAACAGACACATATACCATTGAGATTGTGTATCGTCCAAGCATTCCAGATAACTCAGCGCATTGGCAAGTGTTTAATGACGATCAACAGGTATTGTCTTTTCTTGAGAAAGTGATAACTTTAGTGAGCTTTATTTTGAAGGATCAGAATCAGCTTTCCATGAGTCCGTCTCTAATTCATATCAAGAAATTGATGGTGAATTCATCCAACTCAAAGGCAATAAGATTCCAAGGGATTAGTTTCTCTTGGAAGGTCTGTTTGACAAGCATGACCATTTCATTCAGGATAAAAAGGCAAGTGAAAGGTGCTTCCTCGCTCGAGGTAGACTGTCAAGTTACTGGGCTCTAATGATCAACCACGGATGGTAAACATCAAAATGTTGTTCTCTGGAGGAAAAAGAAAGATTCTCTTCACTCTTGAAGAGATATATGGACGTCCTAAAGATGGTCATATGTGATCTAAAGTCTTTCAAGCCCAAGGATGTGCAACATAGCATCCCTTTGAAGTCTAATGTCAAACCCTATAGGAAGAAGCAAAGGCATTACAACCCAAAGATCTCAGGGACTATTCTTGCAGAAATTTAAAAGATGTTAGATGCAAAGGATTATCTTTCCAATCCATCATTCCACCTGGGTTGCAAACATTGTCCCTGTCAAAAAGAAGAACGGTGAAATCTAGGATTTGTGTTGACTTCTAAACCTCAACCAGTCTTCATTGAAAGACAATTATCCATTTCCCATCATGGACCAGGTATTACAGACTATCACTGGATCAAAATGTTATCCATGCTTGATGGATTTTTGGGGTATAATCAGGTTGAGGTAGCTGCTGAAGATCAACATAAAATAACATTCACCACTCCATGGGGAACCTTTTCTTATAGGAGAATGCCTTTTGGTTTGATTAACGCCGAGAGCCACGTTTCAAAGGGCTATGGACTTAGCTTTTAGAGATTTAATGGGCAAGGTCATAGTTGTGTATTTGGATGACTTGACGGTCTTCTCTAAAAAGTGAAGTGATCATTATGATCACCTGGAGCAGGTACTCTTAAGGTGCAGGTGTCATGGGATTTCATTAAATCCTAAAAATTCCATGTTCGGAGTGACAGAAGGAAAGTTTTGGGTCATATTGTGACTAAAGAAGGAACCAAGATCGATCCAGAGAGGGTGAAGGCCATCCAAAGCCTTACCCTACCCACAAGCAAAACTGGGGTGCACTCCTTTTTCAGAAAGTCAATTTCCTAAGAAGATTTGTACCTAAATTTGTGATAAAACCAAGGATATCCTTGGGATGATGAAAGGTAAGACTCCATTTCATGGAGCACTAAAGGGAAGTTGCTTTTGAAAGAAGTCAAATGGGTAATTTCTCATGCTCCTATTCTGGTATGCCTAGACTTCAAGAAGGATTTCATCATGTACAACTACGCTTCCGCACATACAGTATCAACCATCCTAATGTAGGAGAACGAGAAGGAATTGAAGCTCCCATTGCTTTCATGAGCTTCCCACTAAAGGAACATGAATTGAAGATGTCTCAAATTGAAAATCATGCTTATGCAGTGGTGAGAGCGGTGAAGCATTTCAGATACTATGTGTTGAGTTCTCACACTCTCATTCTCATTCCTGATACTACAGTTAAGTCCATTCTGACTCAACAAGAGTTGGGTAGTCAATGGGTAACTAGATAGCCAAAGTCCAAGAATATGACTTGGACATCAGACCTACCAAGTTGGTACGAGGAAGAGGCCTATGCCAATTGATTGCAGAAAATAAGTCTGAGACAGAGTACGAGGAGACTAAAGATACTTCTTCAATTTCCCAAAGTGCTTTTCGTAAGCACAAACTAATGAATGGTACATAGATATTTGCTTTATTTTTAACCTATGGTGAGTGTCCCCACATTTAAGCCAAAAAAAAAAGAGGACAGTTAAACTCAGGTCCGCAAGATACATTCTTTGGGATAATGGTATATACAAGAAGGGTATTGATGGTGTATTCCTTTGTGTTGATAAGTCTTAATAGGTAAGGTTGCTAGAATCCTTCCACAATCTAGCATGTGGAGGAAATTTCTCTTCTTCCATGATAACTTACAAGATCTTACGGGCCAGGTACTATTGGCCTACTCTCTTTTGAGATTCAGCTGAATGGGTGGCTAAGTGTGAAGCTTGTCAACATTTTGTTGGTCACCCTAAGCTGGATGCTCTTCCCTTGAAGCCTGTGGTAATCAAAGAACATTTTCACCAATGGGGAATTGATTTCATTGAGTATTGAACCCTACCTCTAGTGCTGGTCATAATTATGTGCTCACCACCATAGACTATTTCACCAAATGGGTGGAAGTTGTGCTCAATCAAACAGGCAACCTCCGAAGTTGTGTGTAATTTTCTCAAGGAAAATATAATTGTTAGATTCGGTGTGCCTCACAAGATCGTTGCTGACAATGCTTCCAATTTCTCATCACATGAGTTGATAGAATTTTTTTATGGATTTGGGATCACATTGGCTCATTCATCCGATTATTACCCCCAAGGCAATGGTCAAGTGAATCAAGCAATAAGAACCTGGTGACCATAATCAGAAAGTTGGTCGATGAGAATCAGAGGACATGGCACAAAGCATTATATGATGCATTATGGGTAGATCAGATTACTCCTAAGTGAGCTATTGGAATGTCCCCATTCTAGGTGTTGTATGGAATTGATGCTGAAATTCCTATCTCTGTAGAATTGCTAACCTTATGATTGGCTAAAGTAATTGAAGATGAAACTTTTCAAAGTTCCATTGAGAAAAGGATAATGTACCTAGCCAGGCTAGAAGAAGAATGGAGCAAGGTGGTAGATCACATTGCATATCATCAGAGAAAATTCAAAAAATATTTTGACAAAAATCAAAGCAACGCAATTTCCATATTGGAGATCTAGTACTTCTCTTGGGATAAGAGAAGGGAATAGAAAGGGATGCATGGAAAGTTTGATTCTTTATGGAAAGGTCCTTTCAAAATTCATCAGCTGAATGGTGAAAATAGATTTTTCTATCATATCTTGATGGAGAGTTTCTCCCTCTACCTTTCAGTGGCCAACATCTGAAGTTGTTCCATCAGTAATGCAAGATGCTCTCTTGCACTGTATTATAATTTATTTTCTATTGTGTTTATTTTATTTTATTTCTTTCTTTGTTTGTTTTTAGTTTTTCTTCTTCTAACCCCATAGCCCAATGGATAAAGATTTTTGATACATGAGTTCTCTTCCTTTGATGTCTCAAAGAAAGTCCCCAACTGGAGCCAACTATTATCTCGTTTTAGTGATTTCAGCTAAAAATTGAGATAACCATAGGATTTTTTTGAAAAATCTCTTAAAAATCCCTTTTGAAAGAGATTTTTTGGGTTTTCGAGTTTTATTGCATGAAAACATGTTTCTCTCATGCATCATGTCTCATGTTTCCTGAAACCCGAAACCCAAATTGCCTAAGTCCTTCATGTCAGTTTTGCAACTTAGAAGCATCTAAACATCTCATGCATCATGTCTCATGTTTCCAAAACCCAAACCCAAATTGCCTAAGTCCTTCATGTCGGGTTTTCAGAACTTAGAAGCATCTAAACATCTCATGCATCATGTCTCATGTTTCCCAAAACCCAAAACCCGAATTGCCTAAGTCCTTCATGTCAAGTTTTCGAACTTAGAAGCATCTAAACATCTCATGCATCATGTCTCATGTTTCCTAAAACCCAAAACCTGAATTGCCTAAGTCCATCATGTCTCATTTTCCCTTAGAAGTATCTAAACATCTCATGCATCATGTCTCATGTTTCTCAAAACCCAAACCTAAATTTCCTAAGTCCTTCATGTTATGTTTTCAGAACTTAGAAGAATCTAAATATCTCATACATCATTTCTCATTTTTCCTAAAACCCAAACCTGAAATGCAAATGTCCTTCATGTCATGTTTCTGAAACCTTAAAATGAAGAAATGCATCATGTCTAAAAACATCTCATGCATCATGTCTCATGTTTCCCAAACCCAAAACCTGAAATGAAGCAAATCCTTTGTTATAGGTTTTCGATGCTCCAAGCATGATGACATGTCATTAATGTCTAGTTGTCTGAGCAGTTGGTACACGTGTCAAGTGAGGTGTATTAGCAATCATTCCAATGCACCAGATGAAGCTAAGATGTAGGGCACAATCCGAAGTTCTAGGAATTTTGAGACAAGCAGGTTGTGTTGAGGAAGACAAGGATGATGAAATAGAATAAGCATAATGTTTCATGTCATTTCAATCTAGAGATTGACATGTATTTTTCATTTTTGTTTCATCACATAAGAAGAAAATTTTGACTTGGTCTCCTACGTGAGAGTCAAGCAAAATAGGACTCTTGTTAAAAGACTATTTTCTAGGATTTATCCTATTTTCTCTCTACTCTTTTTATTATAAATAAGGGATGCTTATGCATTCCAAAGGGTTGATATTTTTGGAATATTGAGAACTATTGTGAAGAAGAAAAAAACTTTGTGTTTTCTTTTAATCATTTGAGGAATAGAAACCGATGTTATTTTTGCAAACTTTGTGTTGTGAGATTCATCTATCTTGAGAGATTGTTCTTATGTTCAAGATCTTAAGCTATTCTTTTTTTAGCATTCTTGATTATTTTAATCATTTCAAACATTACATTACATTTGTTATCTAAAACTCGTATGATTATTTCGTGCTCTATGTTTACTCGAAAAAAACGTTCCTCTCATTTCTTTTCCATTTGTTTCTTCCATAATAATAATTTCCTTTCTAATCCATTCCATTTCTAAATTACAATATCTTCACCTTGTTGATATGGATTTCGGGATTCTATCCCAACCCCAATGGTTAGATTAGTGTGAATATTTGTATATATTATTTCTGCTATGTTTTAGATTAGTAATAAACAGCGCCTCACCTATCTTTTAGGAGCCCCATGTACTGTGGTTTGAGGAGGGATTTAATCCCTTCCAATATACATTGATATAGATAATATAAATATATGAAAACTCTCATATATAAACCATCTTGAGCACACAGCAAGATAATATACAAAAGCTCAAAACCGTCTCATACATCCTCGCTCTCTTCACATGTAGGCCGATATATATAAAAAATAAAAAAAAATGGAGGTCTCGACAAATATTAATCACCTCCTCATAGGATACCATCCATGCCTATCTCACCTATCTCCTCCTCCTCCTCTTCTCTGTGTGGCATCCCGCTAACATTTCACCACCCTCTATGGGACTCAATTTGACCTCTACCGGTACCTCACCCGGAGATGGCCTTTATGAACTAGTGGACTTGCCTAGACCTTATCTCAAGGCTCGTTAGCCCCTGTACTATCCACACTGTGAGTGTGAGACCTAGTCCTCTCACTTAAGGTCTATTGTGCTCTATACTCTGCATAGGTAGGGAAATCTATCCCTATGGCCATCAAGTGATCCTGATAGTATCTTGCCTCACCTAGGGCATCCCTAAACCTAGCCATCGGTACTATCTGTGGTGGTGCCATCGGTATCTTACCTTATACCTATACCATGGGATCCTGTCCTACCCTTGATCAGTAAATGGGACGTTGTCCCCGAGGCGTGTGGGTGCATATGCCTATACACTGGCCTAAAGTTCAACAATCTATGATTGTGTAATGTCCAAATGGCCCTAAAACCTGCAACATGCACCCAGTATGGCAGCCACTTGTACCCCATCTCTATCTCCACCCTATGGGTGCCTCGTCTCTATACAACTTGGGCCTAAATGGCTACTACCTATTTCGTAGAGTAGAACTTACACCTATGAGCCTATCGATGCCCCCGCATGATGTACAACTATGTCACCAGGGTAGTCACCTACCCCTATAGGGCATCCCTCTGAACTATGATAGTGGCTAAGTCAGGTTGGTTTGGCCTCGGTGGTACTTCCCCGTAGTTATGTTTCCCACCACCTGCCTATATCTATCTATCAATCCAATGTCATCAATCCATTGGTCTCATCGCCTGATCCTCCTACCCTATCAAGCACCATCGGGTGTGGTAGAGGTGCAGCCTCTCCACATCATCCCTTCTATACTATGGGAAGGGGGAGGCACATCCTACGGAAACCCAAACTATTGTTTGTCCTTGTCTATAGGTATCATCTCATCCTCTCCGACATAATGTTCCTCTATGCATATGAGAAACTATAGCTCATGCATATCTATAACCATACCACTTCCTACAAGTCTTATTTCATTAATCCTCCTTCCAAATTCAAATTTGATTCCCCCAAAACCCATTTTTACCCAAACCTAATCTATACAAACAAATTCATCTAACAAACATAGAATGGGACCAAATCCTATCTTGTCATGATTTTGTCTTCATGGGGCACATATGGGCCACTGCGCAATAGTGGTCCACTCAACCCCTCTCCTACCTCTACCATCACTAAATTCCCTCCTCACCTCCAACCAACTGAATTTCTCACACCGATCTTGTGGACCCACCTATCGAATGACCAATCACCCACTCCGAGGCTTGCCAACTCAACTCTCTATCTTGCTCTGTCACTTTCCACTTTTCCACCACTCCTCTTTCATTTTATACTATTGTAAAATGACAAATGATTCCACAAAAATAAAATTTTCTTTTTAAATCCCAATCCTCTATGACTGACATCGGTCATATTTGTGCCCTAGTGAACTGGCATCGGTCAACATAAACCATCATCACTCACCCTTCAAACTAGTTTCCCTTACCCCGCTCCCTTTTCACCTATCACCACTCATGCTCACCCACTTTTTATCAACCTAGACACCGAGGAACCATACCTACAAGCTCAACCTACCCTTACAATTCCTTTGTTGCATCTTAGGAATTGGTATTTTACCTATACCTTGGCCTTACCTGTGCCATGACCTATTTTCCTGAACCTGACCAACTTGGTGTGACCATTGACCTTATGTACTCATTATACCTTGTGATGATGTTACTCGTGTTGTTTTATCCTAACAAACATACCTTTCCTATTTTCATGCCATTTATCCCAACCAAACATTTGGTGTACCGGAACATACCTAAACGTTCCTGCACCTTACCTATGTTGTGTTTCTTGACCATATCCTATACCTTGGATACCTGAATCAATTCACCCTTGTTTGGATAAACCTATCAATATTGATGATGTAGATTTTGCAATCTCTTTAACTTGGTACCATTTTACGATCTATTTGTGTGCGTTTGTTTGATTACCATTACCCATGACCCAATTTTGACCCCATCCTACTACCTATTACTCGAGTTAATCTGTCACCCTTTCCCTCAATACTAAAACCCTTCCCCACCTATCTCCACCACCTACACATGTATCAAACCACTCAACAATTCCATATTACACCTCATCAGTGCCCGGTTTGAGGGGATAACCTTCACCCACACATGGGGTAATCACTTATTTTTTTCAGCATCCACTTACCAACACAAGCTATACGCAACAAACAGGGGAAAATGTAGACACCAAAATTGGGTCATATTCCCCTTGGTCCCCTTTTGAATAGAAAACTTAGACACATTCACCTAACCATGACCTTTATACCCCACATTAATATTAATTTAATTATTTATAATTAAATTAATACTCATTCTTAATTCATTCATTATTTAATTATCTTAATTAAAAATAATTTCCACCTCACTCCACCACCTCACCTATACACCTCACCATATACCTATTCATAACATGTTTCTATAACTAACTATGACTTATCCCTACTTACCTTAATGAACTAAGACTTAGTATGAACCTAAAAGAACATGCCTATTCTTCCTCTAACCACATTCCCACATATCTAAGTGCAATGTGTTTCACTCGAATGATTCGTTCCTTTTAGAAATAGATAAGGTTAGGGCTAGGAGGAATACTGTAGAATGTCGAGATGGTGTGCGCGTAGAGAAAGATCGGTGACTACAAAGAACTCCTTTTTGTCTTGGAAGGACTACTGCAAATAAGAACACAAGACCACAAGATTTTGATTAGACAATAAATGAGGAAACTGCCTTGGGCCCAGGGAAATATAAAACTTCCTTTCGAAGGTGGTAAGTTTCCTCTAATATGAATTAACACAAAAGACTTGTAAAATATCAATTAAGTTGCTTCGTTGAACTGGGTAGGGGAAAGGCTGGTTTTCTGGTTTTGATCGGAGGAACCGATGCCGGTTACTGATAACCGATGCTGGTTACTGATAACCGATACCGGTGGGTTCTAGGATCTATAGGTTAGTTGCTTTGTGGGGTAGTTGTGTTGTTTGTAAGGCTGTATATAGGTGGTATTAGGAAATGAGGTGATGAGAGGTAGATGAATGATAGTTAGAGGTAATATGCATGCTAGGTAGTGGATTCAGGGATGGATTTATGAGGACTGTAATTCAAAAAGGCATAAGAAATGTTATAACAAAGGACATGCAAGATGTGACTTCTCGGTTTTGTGACGAAGATGCAAGCTGATCTCCTTTCTTTGTAAACACTTCGTATTTCCACTCGCCTGCTCTTCGTCAAGTGAAGATCTGGACTCTCTTTTCACTCCCAATGATCTCTGTTGATTCAAAATCATTCGACTTTGATCCAAAATGAAATTCTGATCCTTTGTTTTTGGTTTGGGAGGCCATTTACAGGGAACCGATGGCGGTTACAACAGCCCAACTGACGGTCGAGTAGAACCCGACATCGGTAAGGAAAAAGTAGGATATTTTTAGTAAAACAGCCCACCTTCCCTACTTTTCTCCCGAGAGATCGGTTGTGGGCTTGGTCAAGTGGCTAGAAGGTTGGTTTTGGGTGTGAGTAAGGAGGCATTAGTTATGGATGTGAGTCTAGACCAAGTCATAGGTCTTAATTAGGTTATTTTAAGGTTAGGGGTAGGTCATGATGAGGTGGTAAAATGAGGTGGCGAGGTAAGGTGATGGTGGATTTATCAATTACAAGGTAATTAATAAATAATTGTGTAAGGTTTAGGTAATGAGGTTAGGCTGCGAAATGGGATGTGGGTCACAAGGGGTCGTAAGACACGAATTTGGTGTCTACATTAGCCCCTTATTATCGTGTAGCTTGTTTTGTAAAGTGCGCACAGATAATAATATGAAGTGGTTTCCCTGTTAAGGGTATAGGTAATCCCCTCAAATCTATCACGAGATTGAGTGAACGGGAAATCAAGGATAGGGTTGATAAAGGGTAAATGGGGTAGAGGGGATGGTAAGATGGTGGGGTAGGTCCAAGGAAGCAGACGCACGGTAAAATGCAATAAGTACAACTAGGGTACATGATTTGTGAGCAAACCAAAGCAGGTGCATAGGCAAAGGTCGATAGTTTATCCAAACAAGGGTGATATAATCCTGGTATCCAAGGCATAGGAAGTAGCTCCAGGGTATATAATAGGTAAGGTACAGGAACATTTAGGCGTGTTCGGCAGTACCAAATGGTTGGTTTGGTTGAGATAAACGTCACGGTCTAGGTCTAGGCAAAGTTGGTCGACAGATCAAGTCAAGGACCCTAATCATGCTAAAACACGAACAGGTGAGCTCGATGGAACAAAAGGCTACATGATGGGTGGATAAAAGTATATGTTGTTGATGTTGGGCGAGGTATCGAAGTGGTACGGCCTTAGGTCGGGCCAAATGGTTGGCGCGGTGTTGGGTTGGGCCAAATGGGTAGGGTAAGGCCTTGGGTCGGGCCGGATGGTGAGGGTTGCGGCATTGGGTCGGGCCAAATGGGTAGGGTGAGGCCTTAGGTCAGGCCGGTTTGTTAGGCGAGGCCTTGGGTCGGGCCATAAGGTAGGCGAGGCCTTGGGTCGGGCCGGTAGGGTAGGGTGAGGCCTTGGGTCGGGCCGGTAGGGTAGGGGCGAGGCCTTGGGTCGGGCCGGTTTGTTAGGGTGAGGCCTTGGGTCGGGCCGGTAGGGTAGGGTGAGGCCTTGGGTCAGGCCGGTAGGGTAGGGCGAGGCCTTGGGTTGGGCCGGTTTGTTAGGGCGAGGCCTTGGGTCGGGCCGGTAGGGTAGGGCAAGGCCTTGGGTCGGGCTGGTTTGTTAGGGCGAGGCCTTGGGTCGGGCCGGTTTGGTAGGGTGAGGCCTTGGGTCGGGCCGGTTTGGTAGGGTGAGGCCTTGGGTCGGGCCGGTTTGTTAGGGCGAGGCCTTGGGTCGGGCCGGGCTGGTAGGCGAGGCCTTGGGTCAGCCGGTTGGGTAGGGGTAGAGGTTATGGTAGGGGATGGTCAAGCTAACCTTGGGAGACCCCATGTCTCCAAAGTGCTGCCTACATAGCCCCATTGCACAAAAGCAAGGAGGGGCCTCGGATCGATGTAGTTCTCCCTTAGGATCGTGAGAGGTGAATCGAGCAATTTGGTACGGTTTAGGCAATTGGTTGATTGGTAAGAATAATGATATTAATATTGGTAAGGTAAGGTTGTTGGTGTCGGAAATGAATTGGTGATGTTGTAAAAGGTATAAGGAAGCGAAAGTTAGCCTACCCAAGTGGTAGGGAACCATGTCCCGATTAAGATCAACACACAATCCTAGATGCGAGGCAAAGTGGAAAGAGTGCTCCGTAGGTGAAAAGAGCTAAACAAACCACCAAACGTAGAATGAGCTTGAAGCCCTAGGTACCGTGCATAGACGAGAAGTCCATAGGTGAAAAGAGTCAGTATGATCACAATATATTGGGTGAACATTACGTCCCTTGAGTTGAAACAAATGGTGAGGTGAGGTGGATGACATAGCCGAGGTACAGAGAATTTATTACAAAGTGAGTGTTCTGATGAAAGAGAACCTACCCTAAATAGACAAGTCCATGACCCAAAAAGTTCTTTTTGAATGAGGCTTTTATTTTACTGAATATAGACTGATCGATGCGGGAAGTCTACAAGGGATATTGATTGTGCTATTCTTGAGGTCTTCACGAAGCTGATCAATGCGAGAAGCTGCTGATAAAGACTGACTGTGTATAGCTGTCCTTCGAGGGAGCAAATGATCTATTTATAGTAGCAAATATGATTTTAGTGCATAGCTGTCCTTCGGGGGAGCAGTCTATATATAATAGCAGCAATAATTTGGCATATAGCTGTCCTTCGAGGGAACAGTCTATATATAATTTAGATAGCTAGATGTTCTTTTGGCGTGAAGCATCTAGTTTGGTAGGAAGTTTGACTCAAGAAAATCCCATAAGAATACGGCTTATTTTAAAACTTTGAAGTCATGGACTAGACTAAAAAGGGGAAGGCATCGTTTAGGTGAGGTGAGAATCAAACTATGTGAGCTTGATTTTTATTATGAGGTGTAGGAAACGAAGTGCATGTGGTGGTATGTGAGCTCAAGGGACGAGCGGCAGGTAGATAAGAAGTGATATAACACTAAATTCAACAATGAGAATGGTCGAAGATGCAAGGCATTAAGGGTTTAGGCTTAGGCTTACCATTAAGCAAAGCTAAACGATAGGTGCCTCGATCCATAGGTGAGTGATTATGTAAGGCCCAATCCAATGGGAGCAAATTTTCCACGTTTTTTCTTTTCTAGTTTGGTGACATGTTGATTCTCTTTGAGGACAAGATCACCAACCTTAAAGGTACGCTCATGAAGTCGCTTATCATAAGCACGTTTGATGCGTTTTTGATAGATTTGAAGGTGATCAAGAGCTATAAGACGGCGTTCGTCAAGAAGCTCCAATTGGGCTAACCGCTCTTGGTGGAAATCATCATTGGTGAGAATATCCTGAAGAGATATTCTAAGGGAGGGTATTTGTATTTCGAGAGGCAAAACAGCCTCGGTACCATATACCAAAGAAAAGGTGTGGCATTAGTAGAGGTACGAATGCTAGTACGATAAGCCCAAAGGGCAAAGGGAATGTGATCGTGCCAATTTCTTCCGGATTCATTGACAACTTTCATGAGGATTTTGGTTAGGGTTTTATTAGAAGATTCAGCCTGACCATTGGCCTATGGATAGTAAGGTGATGAGAAACTAAGTTTGATACCAAAGTTGTCACAAAGGTCTTGTAAACAACTTGTTTTAAAGATTTACCATTATCTGTTATTAGGCGATGAGGAATACCAAAACAACGAGATAATGTGATGGTTAATGAACTCGACAATTTTTCCTTTTTAGTTGAAATGAGTGGAATAGCCTCCACCCATTTTGTGTAATATTCGGTGGCTGTGATTATCCATCGGTGACGTTGTGAAGAGGACGGGTGAATCTCACCTATAAGGTCTAAACCCCATTGTGAGAAAGGCCAAAGATCTCATGCACTCAGCAATGATGGCTAGGAGTATGTTGAAGGTTGGCATGTTGTTGACACATAACACAACACTTAACATATTCGTAGCAGTCGTTATTGAGAGTAGGCCAATAATAACCAAGGCGAAGGATTCGTTTGGCCACGGCAAGGCCACTAAAATGTCCACCACAAATACCGTCATGGACTTGTTGGATGGTATGGGTGATCTCCGCACCGGTGAGACATCGAAGGAGGATGCCATCAAAGCCACGTTTATAAAGGAGTCCCCCCATAACTACATAACGAGAAACGCGTTTAAGAAAAGCACGTTTACCAGTACTAGTAAGGTCAGAAGGGAGAACAGAGGTTGTAAGGTAGTCATGGAATTGGTGATACCAAGTATCCTGTGAGTTAGCAGACACAATATTTATCGTACAAACAACCGGGGCTGAATAAGATGGGGCAAAGAGTTGTTGGACCAAGACAAAAATGTCAGAGTCAGTTGATGAGGCTGGAATTTGTGAGGCTAAGCAAGCCATAGTATCCGCAAATTTGTTAGTAGAGCATGGAATGGTTTGGATAGAATAGTGAGTAAATAAGGCTAGAAGCGAATCCACGTAGTGTTTGTATTTTTGAAGTTCCTCATTTTTGCATTAGTAGATGCCCATAACTTGATTGACTACCAATTGAGAGTCACCAAAAATATTGATAGATTTGATACCTAAGTGCGGTGCGCAACCCGGAGACCTGAGACAAGGGCCTCGTATTCCGCTGTATTATTAGTGCAAGGGAAATCGAGTTGGAATGAAAGAGGCATAGGCTCAGCGTCAAGAGGAAGGAGAACAACGCCAGCTCCTCCACCGTGTTGGCATTTAGATCCATCGAAGAAGAGGGTCATTTGATACGACTCTTCCCAAGTGAAAGAGTGGTGATGAGTTCGTCAGGGAATGTAAAATTGGTAAATTGTTCCCTAGGTAAAGGGGCTTCCGCAAGTTGGTCTGCGATGGTTTGTCCTTTGATTGATTTCTCGGTGGACGAACTCAAGGTCGAGGACGGCAAGGAGCATGAGCCATTGGGCGATGCGTTGGTTTAGATGAGGTTTGGCATACATGTAATGGATGGGAGTCTGTGTGTTGGTGATGAGGAAAGTTTTGTGATTCGGAAGGTAGTGTCGAGCTTGGTAGCCATGAATGATAGGGCTAGGCACAACTTTTCTACATGTGTATACCTAGTCTCATAATCCACCAAAGTACGACTTATATAATAAACGGCTTGTTCTCGATTCTCAGAGTCACGATGTGCAAGCATGGCCCCTACAGCGTGGTCAGTGGCGGAAAGGTAAAGGTAGAAAGGGCGGTCGTCTTGAGGTGGGATAAGCATGGGTGGCTGTAAGAGATAAGTTTTAAGAGCCTCAAAGGCTTGGTGGCACTCTTGGCTCCATTGAAAATCAATGTCCTTCTTAAGGAGGTGATGGAAAGGTTGACATCGATCCGAGAGTTGGGAGATGAAACGTCGGATAGATTGGAGCTTACCTTGTAAACTACGCAATTGTTTGAGATTGGTAGGTGGGGGCATTTCTATGATAGCTTTGACTTTAGATGGATCGACCTCGATGCCACGCAAAGAGACGATAAAACCAAGAAGCTTTCCCGAAAGGACACCAAAGACACATTTCTTTGGTTGAAGACGGACGAATATTGTAACAAAGCGATCAAAAATAATGGTTAAAACATCAAAATGTTCAACGCGATGTTTAGACTTGCAAGAAGATCGTCGACGTAATCTTCAAGGATAGTGTGCATAATGTCATGAAAATGTAGGTCATAGCCGGCTTACTGATAGGTCGCACCAAAGCATTCTTAAGGCCAAATGGCATTACACGGTAATGAAGGTTCCCAAGGAGTTATGAAGGCGCTTTGTGTTGATCGGCGAGGGCAACCAAAATTTGGTTGTATCCTGAAAAGCCATCCATGAGAGAAAGCATTTCATGACCTGCAGTGAGATCAACAAGTTGATCAATACTAGGTAGGGGGAAGTCATCCTTAGGGCAAGCGAGGTTAAGATCCCAAAAATCCATGCATATCCGAAGTCCCCCCGTCGCTTTAGTGACAGGTACGATGTTAGAAATCCATTGAGGATAGTCAATAGGCAAGATGAAGGAAACAGAAAGGAGTCGTTGGAGCTCCTCTTTGACCAAGAGGGCAATGCGTGGATGCATTTTTCTCAATTTCTGTTTAATTGGCTTGGAATCGGGTTTCAGTGTAATGTTATGGACAACAATGTCAGGATCAATTCCTGGCATGTCAGCGTAGGACCAAGCGAAAGCTTGGGTGCGAGCACGGAGGAAAGTAGTAAAGGTGACTTGTTCTGATGCGTTAAGGGATTGTCCGATCTTCACAATGTGAGGATCCTCCTCCGTGTGGATGTTGATTTCTATTGTAGATTCGTTCAGCATGGTTTGGGTTTCAGATGGTAAGGCTCGTTGAATATAAGAATCATCCGCACCAAGGTAAGTGAGGATGGAGTCGTCATCCTGACACTCAACAACATTAATCAAAGGTGAATCCTCTTCGATCATGTCTGGATACAGAAGGGGAAGAGAAGATGGGTCCTCATTATCGCGTTGATAAGTGAGAGGACCTATGAAGATAGCATTTATGAAAAAAAAAAGTTAGGAGGGATAGATTCAGGGTCTATAGATTCTGTGGGTGATGATGGTTTGGTAGGGGTGACGTCGTCTTCTTCCAGAATACAGCTGACACGAGGTGTCTCCTGTGTAGGTGTTTCAGGAAAACCGAGACCACTGCGATCATTATGTTTGCGTGTGGTGATGGGGATGAGCGTATGTCGGCCTTGTTCATAAAGACCAAAACCAAAGCCTTTCCAAGCACAGTGAGTCAAGAAGGTGAGGGCAAAGCGACGATTGGTAAGGTATTGAAAATCGGACTGGAAAGGAACCACACCAAGAGGAGGCTCAGGGGCAATGGAAGATGCGTCGACACCCCCATACGTTAGGTTAGTGCGGCAGTGAGGTGGTCCGTAGGAGATTACTTCCCCACACGACGGCCACGGCATAGTTAGGATGGGCATGTACCTGTCCGTACTCCTATGGGGTATGGAAAGAACTAACGTTATATAGGCGATACTCCCCCAGCGTAAGGCGCTGAAAAACATCTACTAAGGGGTCTGCGGTTGGGATGTTAGCTGCGGGAAGGGAAGTGGTTTTGCGATGGTGGTTTCATCGCTTAAAGGCGAGGTGCGATTGAGGTGGATGGTTAAGGTACATTTGAAGAGGATGGTTGGGTTGAATGTATGGGTGTCTTGATTGGTATAAGCACATCGTTAGGGCGGTATAATATATTGCAGGTTTTAAAGGGGGAGGATCAGCTTTTATGGTGTAGGACTTCCCTCGTACTCAAATTTTATGCATCTATGTAAGGTTGAGGAATGCATCCCATGGCCCGATCTAAGGATGACCCAAAGAATATATTATATTAGAACTCTCCCTCAAGGACATAGAAGAGTTCGGGTAAAGTACGTGGTCCTACCCAAATGTTGAGGATCACGGTGCCTAAGGTAGAGGTAATAGCGTCATTGAATGACCGTAACATGATGGGGTTGGCACACATGTAGCTAGAAGGGATATTCATTTGTTGAAAAGCTTTTGAAGAGATGATGTTTAGGCTAGCACCCCCGTCAATCATAACACGACGTACACGAATGTCCCGGATGTAAGCTGAGATGAACAGGGCAGGGTCAGGATCTTCTGTACCAAAATCGACAATTTCATCTTCGAGAAACCGACTTCTGACAGCTTATGGCATGCAGAAAAGAAGTGGTTGGGGTGGTGGGTTGTTTGGTGAGAGAGGCAACGTGATTGGGTGTTAGAATGGAGGCAACAGGCAGGGCTTCATTAGGTAAGACCTCGATCCCCTGAAGAATTTCAATGAGAGCTTGTCGATGAGATTCAGAAGTCTGAATGAGATCATATAGTGTCATTTTGACGGGTGATTGGTGAAGCTGTTTGATCATGGCTCGATGGGCAACTCCATTAGAGATGGGGTAAGCGGGTCCACGAATAACCACTTTGGGTGGTGGTGCAATCGGATGCTAGACGGAGAAAGAGAGGGCGCAGTGTTCTTTCTTTTGCTTTCTCGTTGTTTTTCTGCTCGAGTAGCAACACTAATCATATTAATCTCGTAAACCTGAGATGAGGAAGATGGTTGGGATAAATTATGGTCTTCAAGAGGTGGGGTTGTAATAATGATAGATCATGGTGAGGCGGGGATAGATGGTATAGGAGAGGGAATTGAAGCTAAAGGTCTCTCCCTTTGTAAGTTGTCTTTCTTAACCTTTCTATCTGGGAGAGGTGACTGACGAAGGATGGTTTTTAAAGCTTTGCATCCTCCACATCATGTCTTGGTGTGTAGTGATAAGCACGAGATCTTAGACTCATCATAACCTATAGGTTGAGGTTTAGACGAGTCATAAGGTCTAAGTGGGTGTAGGGAAATGGTCGCATTATCTACTAACATAGCAAGGATTTTGGCTTAAGATCCTTTGAGTGGGTCAAAATCAGAAGAGGATGAGGGTATTGATTGCACGGGTTTTGGTAATGTTTGGGCGTGGTTAGTTCGTATGGGTGGTGGTTTAACCGAGGGGTGTTGATATGTGTTTTTCACTAAACGTGGTTTCTTTGGCGCAGGGAGCTACGTCGGTTTGGTTAGATGATGAGGCTACGATGACATGGTAGCGGAAACAACCATGGAGAAAGGGGAGTGATGAGAAAATAAATCCTTTGATGATGGAGTTTGTTTAGGGTTGATGGGTGGACAGATATGTGGGGTGATAATGTTGATATACCCTTTGATCCTCAGTATGGGCGCGAAGGCGAGATCATTTTGAAGAAAACGCAGGAGGTATGATATATTGGTGCAAGGTGGAAGGATGAGGTCCTAATATGGAAGGTAGGTATGACGATGATGGTTTTGATTGTGATAGAGGCACGGGTTGAGTGTGTCTCCTAGGTGGCGGGGTGGCTTTATTCTTGGACAAATCTAGTCGCTTAGGCGGGTGTGTTAGACTGGGTATGGGTAAGGTCCCAAGCATAGGGGAAGATTTGGCTAAGTTAATAGAAGTGGACGAGGCATTTGGTAGAGGTGAGGGGGGTGAAGGTGAGAACATGGGCATTTTAAGCTTCTGTAAACACTTCGGGTATATGGTGGAGTTCTCAGGATCGGTCATTTGCATTTGAGTAGAATATGGCGTACTCAAACGTTCCCATAGGATTTGTCTATCCTCTGGAGAATGACAGTCTTCAGGCTTGAATTGTAAATTTGGTACGGAAGAAAGGTGGGTTGTGATTCCAAACATCCATGTGGGTGTGATACGCTGAGTAGATGAGGTACTTGTATCAATAGATGTTAAGAGGTCAACCGGTCATTGAAAAGATTTAGGCGATGAAGAACTAATAGGTAAGAGGGTGTGTTCGAGAGGATCCGTCATGGTTAAAGAATTTGGTGATGTCGGTGCAAGAGATTTCTTGTCTAAGGATGTCAAAAGGAGTGGCGTATCTCCCTCTTGTGTAGCAAGAGGGGTAGAAGGGGAAATCTGGGAAATAGATAGGTTAGATAACATCCGTTCGCAATCTTGTAGGGATGTGGTATAAGAAGACTCATCGATGGGAAGAGAAGTCTGGGCAGTTAACTCCTTTATGGGTAAAGGAATGATTTCACTTTTGTTTGATGGTGGTAAAGGAGGTTCGGGCTCCTGTGTTAGTGAAGAGGCTTGATTCAAAATTTTCTCGATAGAGGCTTTGGGCTGGGTATCAAAGACTACATGGATCTCATGAACACTCTCTTCGGCTAAGATATCCTGGTTTGTGTTACTGTTGGGAGAGTGATTCGGGAATGGTTTGTTGAAGATTTTCAAATTTCGGTTGGCAGGGGCATTAGGATTATCGAGGGTTATATCCCCTGCGTCAACCATTTCCTGCACTATGTTTTTCAACATCTTGCAGTTTTCATGACTATGTCCTTTTACACGGTGAAAGTTACAGAAGTCATTTTCTTTGTACCAGGAAGGTATGGCGCGAGTGGAATCAAACCCGGAATGAGGTTTAACAGGAGGTAATGTAATGGCTCCTACTTTGAGCAATTTTTCCAATATCACACCATATGTTTCTCCCAAGGGAGTGTAGTTGATGGGCTTGGCTTTGTACTTATAGGTGGTTTTTGGTGGGGTATTAGACGGTGTTTGAGATTTAACCATCACCGCGTGGACAACTCCTTTTGATTTAGAAGAAGTGGACGCATGAGGAGTGGTGGTATTTGGTTTATTGGTAGAATCAGGAGTTCGAAATTGGGGTTTTTGTTGCGCAACCGCAATTTCTCTTCTTCTAAGGCTCGAATTTCTAGTTTCCGAGCCATGGTAAAGGCCTCATCAAATGTGCGGAAAGTTTGAATTTGAAGAGTAGGAGAAATGTGCTTAGCACATGCCCGTGTGAAAAGTTCGATAAGTTCAGCCTGAGGCAAGGCATATGTAAGTTGGTTGATAAGGCCATGCCATCGTCCAACGAAATCTGTGATAGATTCGTCTTCGAATTGTCGGATGGCATAAAGGTCGGTGATGGATACTTTCTTAGCAATGTTAATGGAGAAGTGATCCAAGAAAGATTGGGCTAGTTGGTTAAAAGAGAAGATTGAGTGCTGGGTTAAAGCACTGTACCACTCCAAGGCGGGTCCTGATAAGGACATGGGAAATGTGCGGAGTAGCAAGGCATCATCATGGGCAATCAAATAACAAGCATGTCTAAATGATCGCAAGTGCTGTTGAGGATCCTCTTTACTATTAAAACGAGTAAATTTTGGCAACTCCCATTGAGGAGGATATGAATGAAGGGGGACAGAAGGGTGAATGGGCTCCTGACAAACTTGCTCGTATGTCAAGGCGCTACGACTTCCCGATACGTGCTTCCTCCAAATTTTGCATTTTGTCCATCATTTGTTTGATGAAATGTGGTTGGATGAGATGATGATGCGGTTGTGGCAAACGAGGCAAATTGGGCCAAGGGCCTCCACTGGACAATGGTGGAGTTAAGTGTTGATAAGGTATGGAGGATGAATATGTTGAGGCAACAGAATAGGGATGTCCCATATAAGGTGTTGAGGTTACTGGATACGTGTATGGGAATGAGAAGGTAGGCGGAGCTTGAGAAGGAAAGCTCGTGTGGATAGGTGGCAGAGAGCAAGTCATGAATGGAGTAGTCTGCAAGAGAGATGAGGTAGGGGCAGTCGGTGGTAATGATATGTGGGGTCCAAGATTAGCCAAAGAAAAGCCAATCTGAGTCGTATGAACCTCTGAAGCTGTCGGATTGGGAGACGGGGCTAGAGATGCAGGAAGCAAGGCGGTATTATCAGGCGGAGTGGGAGCTAAATGAGCAGCTATACTAATAGGCATACCAACAAGGAGCTGACCATCAGGTGTACGGTCAGGGGTATGGGACAAATAGTATTGTACAGTGCTAGAATTAGCATCCAGAAACTTGGCAAAGTCCTTATCTCCTACAGGAATTTGAGGGATCTCACTGGTGTCTGTAGGATTCCCCACAGAATGTGAAGGGGGTGATTCAGGTAAAGAAACAGAGCAAGCATGTGAAACCATGGCGGTGGCTTGCTTTCGAGTGATAACAACCATGGACAGTGTTAACAGTAGGGTTTCAATCTATCCGAAACAGAAATAGCCTTAGAATGGTGAAATTGGTAGGTCACTTTGGTTTGTCGTGAATCGGAAAAGAGAGTAACCGATATCGGTCTAGTAACCGATGTCGGTTACACTATAGCCGACGTCGGTCGGGTAACCGATGTCGGTGTAAGAAGTCTGGGCTAACAAGATATAAAAAGGCTGCTAATTTGATTTTTAACAACGTTTAGTATACGTGTCCAATTATTGATCACGTAAAAACAAAGTATGAGAAAGAAAACAGAACTAAGAACAAGCAAGATGCACACACAAATCCAGAGATTAACCCTAGGGTTAATTTTAATTATCGTGGGCTTATGCCTTTAGATGTAGAATGATGTAAAAATCCTAAACAAGAGACTTAGGGAAATGTCAAGTTGTTTTGGCTTATAAGGTTACCTCAATCGGGCGGAGGAATACCGCGGAAAAGGGGGATGTTTGAGTGTTGTGTTAATTGTGAAGTGATTCGGTATGTGTTGTGCAAAGGTGAATGTAAGATTAATTTCCCCACAATACCGTGGATATCACCCCACGTGTATGACCTGTTACTTAATCTATGTTCACTAGAATTGAAAAACAACAAGCAGGAATGCAATGCACGTGTTTTAAACCCAAATCGAAAATTATGTTCGATGAAGCAAGAGAGATGACTTTCACTAATGCAAAACTAGGAAAGCAAGACAAATTCTTTACGAAATATATAACAAAAGCAGCAACAACAAGTATGCTTCCTAAAATGAAAATAAGCAAGAGAAACAAAAACCCAAGATGGGTCCCACCGGGCGTGCCAAAATGTTTCACTCGGAATGATTCATTCCTTTTAGAAACAGATAAGGTTAGGGGCTAGGAGGAATACCTGTAGAATGTCGAGATGGTGTGCGCGTACCGTAGAGAAAGATCAGGCTGACTGCAAAGAACTCCTTTTTGTCTTGGAAGGACTACCTGCAAATAAGAACACAAGACCACAAGATTTTGATTAGACAATAAATGAGGAAACTGCCTTGGGCCTGTGAAATATAAAACTTCCTTTTCGAAGGTGGTCATTTTCCTCGCTAATATGAATTAACACAAAAGACTGTAAAATATCAATTAAGTTGCTTCGTTGAACTGGGTAGGGGAAAGGCTAGTTTTCTGGTTTTGATCGAGGAACCGATGCCGGTTACTGATAACCGATGCCGGTTACTGATAACCGATACCGGTGGGTTCTAGGATCTGTAGGTTAGTTGCTTTGTGGGGTAGTTGTGTTGTTTGTAAGGCTGTATATAGGTGGTATTAGGAAATGAGGTGATGAGAGGTAGATGAATGATAGTTAGAGGTAATATGCATGCTGGGTAGTGGATTCAGGGATGGATTTATGAGGACTGTAATTCAAAAGGCATAAGAAATGTTATAACAGAGGACATGCAAGATGTGACTTACTGGTTTTGACGAAGATGCAAGCTGATCTCCTTTGCTGTAAACACTTCTGGTATTTCCACTCGTCTCTGCTCGGTCAAGTGAAGATCTGGACTCTCTTTTTCACTCCCAATGATCTCTGTTGATTCAAAAATCATTCGACCTGATCCCGAAAATGAAATTCCGATCCTTTGTTTTTGGTTTGGGGAGGCCATTTACAGGGAACCGATGGCGGTTACGTAACCGACGGCGGTCGAGTAGGAACCGGCATCGGTAAGGAAAAAGTAGGCTATTTTTAGTAAAATAACCCACCTTCCCTGCTTTTCTCCCGAGAGATCAGTTGTGGGCTTGGTCAAGTGGCTAGAAGGTCGGTTTTGGGTGCAAGTAAGGAGGCATTAGTTATGGATGTGAGTCTAGACCAAGTCATAGGTCTTAATTAGGTTAGTTTAGGGTTAGGGCTAGGTCATGATGAGGTGGCAAAATGAGGTGGCAGGTAAGGTGATGGTGGATTTATCAATTACAAGGTAATTAATAAATAATTGTGTAAAGTTTAGGTAATGAGGTTAGGCTGCGAAATGGGATGCGGGTCATAAGGGGTCGTAAGACACGAATTTGTCTACACAATGTTCCATTTAGACTGGAAAAAATGAGCAAAATCTACAAGAGGATAGCAAAGATCTGCTATTTTAGGAAACCTAGGATATCCCATCTTAATCTTTGGTCAACCCAAAACCAATGTCGGTCACCCTAAACTGCCATCGGTTACCTTATATTCCTTTTGGTAACCTTGTTTGAAAGGTTAGACACATTCACGAGTTTTGGAGACAAAATATATCTTCCTGCAAGCAAGAACTAGAGATCTTTCACACATCCAAGTAACCATAGCTAGAAAAACTGTTGATCGGAAGGTATTTTCATTCACGTAAGTATTCCAGGAAGCACTATCATGACATTGATCACCATTTCATCGATCAACCATCACCACCACCCATCCATTGAGCCTACATAATAGTAAGTGTTTCTCTAACTGAACCATTTCATTTCTATTCAGTTTATAAGAGTTCTTCACCTTTTGTTTATTAAAACCATTTATATTTTTACCCAACCACTATTGCCTTCCTGTGAACTTGACCATTCCCATCACTCACAACCATTTTAATCACATATGTCTACTCCTGAGTACCTCTGAATATTCCCAACACCTCCCTAGACCTAAAACAACTCCTTACCATCTACGATTCAGTCTTAGACAAATCCCCAAAACCATGAACTATTGAGTTATTACCAGCCCACAATAACCGTCGTCGATTCTTACTAAACCATCGTTGGTCATACCAAACCGACATCGGTCTCTGTATTTGGCAGTCCTGCTAATACCAGATCCCAATAACCTTTTCCAAGTGACTCAAGTGACCCAAAATCTGACCTTGACCTGTTCCAACACCTTAATTATTTACCTCATTTCTAGATCTGATCATAGCCTAGCCTGTTATGTTAGATTTTCTTATTGTATTTGGATGAGATACCTAAATCATATCAACTACATTAAAAACTTATTTATTTATGTAATTTATTTCATTAAATTATATTAAACAAGGTTGATCGCCACCGAGGAAGTATCACACTTCCCGGATCTAGCAAATGCTAGGAAACCTATTGACATATATTGTTTAATTTTTTCTTGTGATCTTGTTGTGTATTTTAGGTAGTTCCCTAGCCAAAAGGAAACTCTCATAGTTAGCATTGTATTAAGAAGTCATAACATGTGCAACAACTTCCAAGCAACCATCACAATAGGTATTCTTCCTTGACCTATACCTTCATCTAAAAACTTAAAGAAAATGGTGAAACACTTAGCACTTTACTTTATCAAACTATGCATAATTTGACATACACTTTATCTTTGTAACATGCTAATGGGTTCTTCAGTGCAACATTTGTTTTACAGGATTATTTTCTACCATACTTATCTATTACATTGTTTGTTCTTTCTTATCTTTGTATGCTATTGTATGCAAGCCTTATCTTATGTCTTGTGTGCACACTTTCTCATTTATGGGAATTACATCCTTGAGTGTCTTGTGACATCATTAGTGGTGTCCCATGTTTGTAACCCACTTTTCATGGTCTACATTGTCTTCTTACATGTTTACATTATCTACTTATGTATTAGCTTGCACTTTGTCATCTACATGCATTTTTTTCCTTATCTCTTACTAACACTTATCTCCCAGCTAGTTATTTGCATGTGCATTGGTTTCTACCAAGCGCATCCCCTCCCCTTATAGGACACAATTTGAGTCGTTAGTCCTCTTTTGAGCCACATTATCCTACAAAGGTGACATCATATGTTCCCCTAAAGAGGGGGCATCATTACATAGTATACACAACACAACACATCACAATATCAAGATATTTTAACATAGTTCAAGGCTCGAAATTAGACTTTGGTCCTTTGTACAACAATTCCTTACTTAGAGCACCTATAACTAGGGTCATTTACATAGTGAGTGGGTTCATCATAGTTTATAGAAGTCCATACATAGTGGTTTTTACTAAGATGATTGTCCCGATCATAGTTCTACGGAGAAGTTAAAGGTTAGAGGATAACACTAGACCTTCCTCTCTATAATACTACTTTCATGGTGTCGATCACCCAAAACAAGAGACAAAACGACAAAGATCTCTATAGTATTGGGAAGTGGTTAAAGGTTGTAGGATAAATAAAACTTTTCTCCCTATACTTCTTCATCTAGTGGTATGAGATAACCCAAAACTCGCACTTCATCAAGAGGATCATTTCTACACCATTTTTCTCATCACGGATCTGGTGTACATGTTCCTTTTGAAATTTTGTGCTTTCTGTAAACAAAATTTTTACATACATACATGCATATTTTACATTTTTTCATACATATACATGTGTATTTAGCTACTTGATCATATTCTATTTTACATTATTGTGCATATAAGGGAAGCAATAAGTCAACATAAATAATAACATCACACACATCGATACTAACATGTAGGTACACCAAAAACATAGAAATATACACATGCACTTCTTTCCTAGGTTCATTTTCATTAATTTTTACACTTTTGCATATTTAGTCTCCACACTCCACCTTTTCTCATTCCATGCTTTATCTAATCCTCTAATGTATTTTACATTAATATACATGGTTTATTAGGTATGCATATCTATGTAGTTTATGTTATTAAGTATTTTTCTCACCAACATAAATTTAGGGAAAATGTAGACACAAAATAATGCATATTGGGTAATTATTTAGTCTTGGTTATGTACTACTATTCATATTATTCGTAAGTATGAAAAATTAATAATCAACCCATGTATTTGGCCACTTTTCTTTTCTTTATGTTTTTTTTTTTCAGTCTTGCACTTATACTTGTTCATTTTTTATTTTCACTTGTCATTTTTCATTCTAGACTGGAGCACCCAACATGGAAAACATCACCTAGGCACTATTGGCTCCTTTATGCACCCTTGTCCTCTCTTTACTTACTTTAACTATTTGGGTCATTTCTAGCCTTTTGAGCATTTTACCTTTTTGATAGTTGGCATTTTGGGGTTAATTATGAAATTCAAACAAGGGAATTATATAAATAAAAAGGTATGTGATCATAATAAGGGACCAAACACTAAACATTACTATCTCCATATAAGTTTGCATCCATCAACCATCTACGAGCTCCATTATATCCATCTAGCTCAATCACATGGGACAAAAGGTTGGTTTTCTACATACACTTCATATTATTGGAGTCTATTTTACTCCATGCACACATTATTTACATTCTACATCTAGCTACATGCTCACTACTTCCAAGTGCGACACACACAGGAGAACCTAGGTAATAATTCCTCACACACAAAGAACTACATTACGTCTTAAATGTACCGCAACACTAAGTTAGTAACTCCACTTTTGTGGTAGCCGAGGATGGTTCCATCCCTTCATTTCCATCTTTCTTTTTTAAGGTTAATGCTTTGTCTTGGGTTTTGCAGGTGATATCCTTTATTTTAGGTTTATAGTGACATAGAGATCATACAACGACATTCACTCAACTTAAAGGGAACACAAATGATTATTTAGTGACACCTCATAGGATGTTCTTTTGTCATTTCACATACTAGGGCACCTGCAATTCAGACAGGGCACCCCAAGTGCTGCACATCCTTCTTCAGGTGGCCTACTCTATCATGAAAATCAAGATATTCATTTTATTAGGCTCTTGCGCAATGGATTCATCCTCATGTTCAACTGATATCCATGGCCACACAAATCCCGCAATATGATCGAATCAGCTAAGTCTCTTCCAACCATTTCTTACACTTAGGGTTTTACATTTTGAATGCTTAGTTGTTTGGGTTAATTCTAGTATTTCATTATTTATTTATTTACTTCTCTATAACATTTATACTGGGTTAGAATATTCCGTTTTAGCGTAATCAATAGGTATTCCACATTACCCATCCCCTACAAAGTGTTTCCTAAGATTACCGCCATCATTACAAACTTCTTTAGCTTGGTCATTACATACTACAATCTAAAAACCCGAGCATCTTAAATCAAGCATATCTAAACATAAACAACTCTCTTCAATCTAATGACTAACATAATTGATCATTGGATCAAGGGAGGGAATAATATCACAAGATCTTCATCACAAGATTGGGGCATCTCTCGCACAAGGTTTTGTCTCGCAACCCGTGCCTACAAGTAGCTTGATAAATAGGGGAAAATTTAGACACTCCTTTTTTTACCCTTAGGTGACCTAACACACATCAATCAAATTAATCTTATCTATCTTATTATCCATATCCTAAGTATCATGAAATCCACCTTCGTAAATTCCATTCTACCACATAAAATACATTTGCCTTCCCAAAACACCCAAAATAACCTAAAAATATTTTACACCACTTAACCTAACCGTTTAACCTCTTACAACTTGGATTCCCAACCACCCACCATTTCCCACTAGCTTGATATCATGGATGGTAATTTTTTTACCCTTTTCCATCCTCCATCTTATTGGATTTAACCTTTGTGCTGAAATCAATGATGATCCTTAATCGACATTGATTGTTGTATATGCTATTGATTCTATTTAATCAACATTTGTCTTCCTTCTCAGGTTAATTATAGTCACAATCATAACTTGCGTGTAATATGAATTGCTAACTCCTAGACAACATCATCACAACTCAAGGACATCATCTTATTTCCACTAAGGCTATCGAACCTCCAAGAGATTTGTCACCTCACTAGCTAATATCTTTATTATCTCTAATTCATTATCAATGTCGGTATTGACATATTATCTCACTTTGTTACCTTATTTTACATAAGTTACAGTATACCAAATTGTCCTCATTATCATCTCAGAGAGGATTCTTGAATTCTACCTCTCCTTCACTCATCCATACCACCTATACAATATTAGTTATTATTCTGACAGGGCTCACCGTTGACCTTGAGCACCACTAATCAGCCCCTTTAACTTTATCTTTTCTATGAGCCTTCAAAATAACCCCAATTCCCTATTTATAGGATCTTATAGGTTTTAAAATTCCCTTAACTCATTTTTTTACAATTAGGTCTATTTTTTCATCATTATTTGTTTAATTAATATTTTTATTACACCAAAAAATTCCTTCCGATTATTATCGACTCCCTCGATCACCACCGATCGATGTACATAACACATAGCTCTTATTCTTGGCCTCATAAACATATTTGGCTATTTTTTTCTATCAGTCCATTCATGTGACTTTTATCAATTAATTTATAAAATAAACCCTTTGTCTCTAGTCATCATTGATTTATTTCATTCATAGATAATTTTAACATAAGTCATATTTTTATCAATGTGGTTTGATCTAACAAACTATCTCGGTAGAATGGATCTTCTATAAAATACTATTCCAGGTCAATCCTAACCAATCACTAGCATTTACAATCTTCTAATCATCCAAAAACATTCATGTGGAGTAATTTGGCATCCTCCATGAGACCACCTTATGCATCATCAAGTTTTCACCAACCTTTAAGGATATTGAAAAGAAGATCAATATATTTAATGAAATATGAGAAACAACTAAAGAGTATGGGTATGATTACTTCAAATACTTTGAGCTTACCATAGACTATTGATGAGAACTGGGTTTATGAGGTTGTATGGAAGACTTTTTCATAGAATACATTCACATGAAAGACGACGATACATTATTGTACAATAAATTAAAAAAACAAATAATTTATATAAAATGATTTATGACTACAAATAATATAAAACTAAAATTTTTTTACCTTCTTTCCTCCTTTAAAGAAAGATAATCATGGTAGGACAAATTGGAAATATCACCACTTATGGATTGCCGATCACAAGATGTGCAATGTTGCGATAACATCCTCACTAAAGGTGATTTATAATTATATGTTAAACAAAAATTATAATAAATTAAAAACATAAAATAAATTTTAAAACAATTTCATAATATAACTACAAATAAGATTATGTTGATTTCCATGATGCTAAAAGTAGTAAGTATTTGTTTTGGAACCATCATGTAAAAAGACAAAAGATAGAAAAAAACAATATTTTATATCCTTTGAAGCAAGTGAAACATGATAGGCCACCACAAAAATTATGGACCATATATCATGAGATGTAGGGGTCGTGAATATAGTAGAACTAAAGAGGTATATATTCCATGGTATGATAAATTAAAAAAATCAATAAATTTAAAACCCTAATGGAATTATAATCATGACTAAAACTTTTATTAAATAAAATAAAATATTACCTCCATTATATTGTATCATGTGATACAAGAATGCCAGATCTTAAGAATATCACTTGAATTCCATCGATGCATATCAAGATTATGATACACATCTAAATCTCGATGCCCATGATATGAATTTTGAGCCATATCATGAGTGTCATATGGAGGGGGAAATATTCCTCTATATGCCATGTGAAAACTTCAAGCACATTGCAGTAGCTTCTACCATAACCCACACTGTGCAACACCCTTTTCAAAAAAATGATCGATGTTAATGGGGTTTCTTGTTTTACATGGCTAATGTTACAAATAAATAAAAAGGTTTTATTAAATATAAGAAACCATAAATTTTCTTGTAAAAAAATATGGTTGGTTGTTTGTTACGAGCCTTTAAGTTATACAAGATATTTAATTAATTTTGTTAAATTAAATAAATTAATAATAATATAAGTTATAAATGTACTTTTAAATGTCATGTTTATTAAACGGGTCACATTTTTAAGTGAATGACATATGTAGTAAGTGGTAACTTGAGTTATGCTGTGAGGGGATTAATTATTTTTAAAATTAATTAATTATGTGAAGTGATTTTCATGTAATGTAAACACTTCCATATATGTGAAAAGGTGCATAATGCATTTTTATTAGAAATTAATGTAAGTGGTGTGAAAAGGAAGTTAGGTTAAGTTACCTTTACTTACACGTAGTTGTGTGATCACTTAAAGTAAAAGAATATTACAAAAGGCATGAAACAAATGTGAAGGGGTTTATTTTCCATTTGAAATAATGATTCAAACTATAATATAGTGTCTTTGTTATTTAGAAGTACGTATGAACAAAGTTGAAAATAAATTTATCTTTGACATATTTTTATCTTCCTAACAACCTTTGGGTTTTAGGAATTTAGCAATGGTCTTTGTATCACATATATGTCAAGATATTGATAGACATTATAGCTATTAATATTTTATTTTATTTTTATAGAATTCAATTTATTTGTCTAGAAAGGAGGAGATTGGATTTTCCATTTTTTTGTGAAATTTTTGGATGCTCTGAATCTACTACATCATACGGTATCTCAATCTTCCCTTTCTTTCCCATTTCTTCCACTTTCCCTATATTTCCCTTCATTTTACCATTTCCAATTTTCACATTCCTTTGCCTTATAGGTGTGAAAAATGAGCATGATTTTCTTCCGCCCCTTAACAAACCTACCACATGTATTCTCACTTATAACTATTATGGGTGAAAGATGTTCTTTAGAGGATACTACACTCATCGGTATTCCATATTATGGTCAACATAGTAGCCTACATTTCAAGTATGCTAATGCAAGGAGCTAGAGTTTCAACTATCTTATTTTTTTAAAAATTGGTGCTACTTATAAGTGCTAAAGTTAACCTCACATTTTTGTGGAAGAAAAATGATCATTTCATCTTAGGTTTTAATTTCACTATGAATGTTCGAATTTGAGATGGGAAATTTAATATAAATTTAATTAAATATATTTACAGAGTAACTACTATAATGTATGATATACGAGTCATAAAATACACTTGAATGGATAAGAAAAAAAACATGTACAATATGAAAACCTAAGCAAGGGGATGAGATAAAGTGACTTGGCTGATTTATGAGTAGTCTGAAAGTGACTTGGGCAAATGAATAGCTGAAAAAAACTAAGAAGAGTGTTTTCGATGTTTAATAGAGGTTATAGAGATAAATAATTTGTAGGACAAGAGTGCCCACTGGAGGATAGGAGCACCCACGGGAGGGTAGGAATGCCCACAGAGGACATGAGTGTCAAGATGATAGTGTCATTTATGGGCTCTAATGTCTATGTGAATGATTAAAATATGATATTTTCTATGTAGGAGGAGCTTAGTTTTTGGTTCCTATTTGTCACTATCATCTTGTTTCAATGTTGTTGATTACACTGTAACCTATTAAAAAAATGTCTATCTACACATACCCATAAACCACATCAAATCCTAAAAATAAATATGTAATATGTGGATTTAAACTAACATCGGTGGTCACCTGAATATTAAAATTAGTATTGAGTGTTATACTACATTTTGGACTCCATGTTGTTCTATGTGTAAGTGTATGTAATGATTCCTCAGGATTTCCTTGTCAAAGTTACATAATGATAGTGGGATAGATCTTAAATGTAGAAAATGTATATAATGTGTGAGATGAAATAGAATAAACTTCCCCTCTTATGTTGTGTATGTAGAGTGATGCAACCCTTGTCCCTTAAGTGAATGTGCTAGATGGATGATTCATAATTGTATTTGTGCCTTTTTATGTAACCTTAGGTGATAGTAGATAATGCTAGTGCTTGGACCCTTATTTGAGAGCTATAACTATGTATATATATGATTCCATTATTTGAATTTTATTATCGATAAATTGAAAGATGACCCAAAAGTATAAAATATTATCAAGAAGTAAAAGAGACCAAAAAGAGTGAGAGAAGGGGAGAAAGGGTCGAGCACCCAAGAGGGACATAAGCACCTAAAAATAGTGTCCTAACCGGGTGCTAGTGTTCGAGGCCATGAAAGATAAATCAGTAAAAATAGTGATAGGGTTGTAGGGTGTCTAAGGTCAATAAAAGCATAACAAACAAATAAAAAGGCCTCAAAGACATTGTCAATTACTAGTTTTATTTTTGGGAATCACATATATATTAGTATTCTTTAAGACCTAGAAATGTACCCAAGTGCTTATATTTTGCATCTACATTTTTCCCCACTTTATTTTATTGATTGAATAATCGATAGCATAAAGTATATATAAGTGCATACCTTATGATCATTTACAAAAGAGTGTATCTGATAAAGCATGTTGAGTGGACAATTGAAGTGTGGAGTGATCACAATGTGAAGCATGGAGACTAGGAGAGGGATGTGGATCCTAAGGGTGAAGTGTATACATAGTAACATGCAGTATTTATTGATGTGAGATGCTTCTTGTTATGAATTAAGGATATTCCTATAAAATAAGACCGAGAAATTGTTCAAATTTCCATAAATTGATGTAACATGTATATAAGTCAGTAAAAGTGTGAAAGTATGTTTAACGAAAGTGAGCACCTAATGTATAAGAGTGTAAGAGATAGAGAATCATCCTAATTTTCTTGTAGTTCCTAGATTTGAATGTTGATGGTGAGGTTTTTGGGATATCTCACTCCAAGAGTGAGCTTTCTAGGTGATCTCATGCCAAGAGTGAGTTTTTCAAATGATCTCATGCCAAGAGCGAGTTTTTCAAATGATCTCATACCAAAATAAGAGTGTTTGGGAGATAGGTATAGTTTTTCTCTACTTCCATAATGCTTCCTAAATAAACAACACTACAAATGGTACATCCATGATTTTTTCTAATTGTTATAATTTGTTATGATTTTAATTGTAATGCAAGTGATATAATGTATTCTTGTTATCATTTTATTTTGTAAGGGAAAAATTCAATGTTGAAACATGACAACTATACCCCAGTGTCAAAAAATTTCTTAGAGTGCTCTTGAACACCTATCTGGATCGATCTAACCTCGATGTCATGCCTATACCTGATCCTTGAAATTCCACATATGTGATTTATGTACTTTCCTCGATGTTGTAAATGTCAAAATATTTCCATTCAATCCATTCAATACATTTCTTCTGAGAGAGAATTATTTGGTAAGCCTAGAAAGGCTATTTTTAGCCTTTGGGACAAGTGTGTTTCCTCCTGGATAGTTTTGAAATACTAAATTCATCAAAAAGTGGTATGCAGAAGCTAAGAACATATTGAAACATGATTATGAATATTTTGGAGTGTTTCATAGGTTTAGGAATAAGTTGTCAAACTTTGGGTTTCTAAGATGCAAGGAGTGAGCAATGGAAAAAAAGATACCATTGAAAATATATTTAAATTCCCTACATGATGGAAAAATCAGATTGTTCTCAAGGCATAGGAAATTCTAAGGGTAGAGTAATTTATGTAGACTCACTTTTTCATCTTGAATGAAAAAGCTAGTTTTGGAGGTGGAGGTAGAATAAAGTTTTTACAAACATAAAATTGATCTCAAAATTTTCTTAGGAGGCAAATTGATATAAAATTTAACCTAAAAAACTTCCTAAAACTCTAGGAAAGTTCATTTCAATATTCTAGGAGTTATTCAAAGTCATAGCTTAGAAGCCCGGCATATTTTGGTGTTTAGATTGTCCCAATTTTCCCAACTATCCCAACTATCTAGGACAATTAAGATAGTGGGGACAATAGGGACAAAAAAATTCACCATAACCCCTTTTTGAATCCCTTCGACCCCTATGTAACCCTGGACATTACCGACAAGTGCTAAATGATCAAACATGCAAATTTGGTTAAGTTTTTGACCTCCTAGGCCCTACGTGCATTTTTATGCCCCTACCATCCCAACAATATAGGATATTTAGGACATTTGGGATAGTAAAATTTTACCCACCCCTATCCCCTCTCTAGTTCATCATGTGACCTCTAATCTTGCTCATTGGGTGTTGAAACCTTTCTCTCTCCTCCTCCATCCTCACCCACTCATTTCCCGCCACTTGTCGGCCTCGGAGAGTAGGGTTAATTTTATCATCCCAAGTGTTGACACCCCAAAATTACACACCTATTTCCACATGTTCCCAAGTGCTATCCTAATACACCCTGTTATTCACCCATTTGTGATTAATTGATTAAATTGATTAATTCATACACATTGTACCCTTTGGATTAATTAAATTAATCCCATGTATCCTTAGTACCCCTTTAGCTAAGTTAATTACCATTTATTAATTAAATAATTAATTAATTAAGTGTGTGCACATCCTAGTCAACTATCACTTGATCAACATCCACCTAGACTCCACTTGGACTCCCTATCCTTATCCTAGTTAACTACACTTTTAGAATCCTAGAAAGGTGGGGGAAATTAAATTGCACATACAACCACCTTCCCGGATGCAACTTCAGCACTTAATTCCATTTACTACTCGCTAAATACCCTAACACTATTGAACTTCCTCCAATGTTATTTTTAGCATGTGCATTAAACCGTATGTAACCAATTTTTAACTACCCCTACCTCTATAAATTACAAAGGTTTACTCTTAAAAATCCTCTTGAATCTTAAGTACAATAATTCTACTAAATTTCCAAGCCAAATTATCTATGTCGTATCATTTGCACTTACATTTGGACAACATTCAATAACACCCATATCCATTTGCAAGGTTCCATGCATAAATTCTCTACAAGCTTACCGAGGTTTTCACTAAGGATTACAAGGATGTTTACATTATATTTTGTTTGTCTTCCATTCTCGTAGTTTCCACTATTTCCATTTCAGCATGCTTAGTGGGACTCGCACCCCATCTTCTTTCATTTTTTTTTCCATTTTCCTTTCATTTTTTTCATGCAGCTTTTAATATTTTTGGGTGGTTTTATTTTCTATTGTGTTTTGTGTCACTTTTTGTTGTTGGGTAGGTCTAGAAGCAAGAGGTGTTTTCTAGAAATCGTAATTTTGCAAATGACAAACAAAAAAAACATATTTGTTGTATTTCTAATGTTCTATTGATTTATTCTAAGTGCAAAAATTGGTTTGAAGGTTGTTGTTTATTCGTGGTTTTATTCCATTTTTTCTAGTTGTTTTAATACACCTACACATAGAAAAATCCAATATTAGATTTTATTTTAAGTAAAAACTAGCAAAAAAATCAATAAATAGAATCCAATTTCTGAAAAAATAAAACAAAAACAAATCGAAACCAAAAATTAAAAACACGAAAACATTGAATATTTCCTAAAACTCCCCTCAACTTGATTGAGCTACCTCTCCCATGGCTTGACTCCCTTCTTAAACCCCACCCAACCCCTTTCCCCCGCCCACTGAATACCCTCACCTCTCATCGAGCCCGCCCCGAATCAATCCTCACCTCTCCTTAGACTAACCCATCTCGAAGCCCCCCTAACTAACCTAATTCCCTACCCCTCGCGCACCCAACACCAACCATGTTTTACCCCCCTGCAATAGCCCATCCAAACCTTCTTAGCGATCTCAGCTCATTGAGCCATATTCCCCGACCTACCTTTCCTACCTCCTCCCCACACGTGATCTGAAAATGCCCCCTTGCCCGACTACACACGTATCCAACTTGCCCCACCTCGTCCCACTCAAAACGCTAAGATATTTTGACCCTGCACACAATCCACCAAAAAAATACATTCATCTTTCATTTTCATTTGTTTTAGGTTTAGGTTACTTTTAAATTCATTGCATTGAGTATATATCGATATATATATATTTTTAATCTATAGTTAAAACTTAAGTTTTAGGGATGGTAAAATTAGGTAAGATTTAGGTTTTACTAGATTTTATTTTAGTTCTTTTTTTTACCTTTAGTTTAGATTTTATTTTGTGTTCGTTATTATTATTTTGTAAAAATAATCCTTTATTTTAAATAATTCTAATGTTACTTAAACCATCTACATAGATTTAATTCCTCGCCATGTCATTTCATTCATTCAATTAAGTCTTTTCCATTAACCTTAGGACCTTTTTCTTAATCATTTTCATCATTTTATTACCTTGGGCTAATCATGCCACTTGGTTTTGCAGGTTTATCGGATGCTTCACCTCTAATTTCTTTTTGATCATTTGTGAAAGTTGTTAATCTAGTGTTATTAGACGTTCCATTTCAAATTTTTATTCTTCTCTCACTTTTTTCGTTCTTTTGCACACGTTTCCTCATCTTTTGTATTCTTGACTAACGCTTTCTAACATGTTTTTGCATACTTTTCCTTTGTCATTTTATTTTGTTTTTGTGTGACTAATCATGACATGACCACACGTATGCTCTTCCCTCACGCTTTTTAAGAAATCTTGGGAATTAGAAACATTGTCATTTATTTTTGTTTTTGGGAATTAATGTTTCACTTAATCAAAGATAACACACACATATGCTCTTTCCTCGTAATTTTTTAAGTGACCTTGGAAAGTAGAAATGTGGGTTCACTTATGTTATCTTATATTTTACCTCATTCCAGGAAACTATATAATATTTTATTACAGACTAACTCTCACAAAAGGTGGATAAAACACTCAAAAACTACTAACTGCAGGTTTCTAAATAGTGTACAACCAAACCACATTAAGATCAAAAGATACAAAATAGACCACATTCAAAACAATGTATTTTTAGGTTTGGTTAAGAGCTACGACTCAACCGATTAACTAGAACATAACCCCCTTGGCATAATCCTTAAGATACAATAAAGGGGGTGGCTCTAGGAACCCCAATGTAGTCCACACCTTAAGGAATTGTGGACGAAATAGAAACCTTTTTATCCTACCCGACTGGTAAAGCTTTGTGAGTTAGAGTTAGTGATATCCTTATTGGTGACCCCAATGCGATTGATTATGAGAAATATATTTTCTTAGGGTTTCAAAGGGGGTAAATTAAATCCATCATCTAGCAATAGTATCACACTCACTCGGATATACTCCTAACACCTAGTTGAGAGAGCCACTTAGGAAGCCAAACATTTTCCAAGCCAATGTAAGGTAGAGGCCATAAACAAACACTTAAACAAAAATGTCTTATCTTCATTTTCTTCTTTTATTTTCTTTCTTTTTTATGGTAGTGTTCCACACTTGATTTTTCCCAGGCACTCCTTTTTTGGGATCCATCCTTCACATTCATATCTTTTCGTTATTTTCCAAACACTCCTTGTTTGGATTCTACTTTCATTCTCATTTCATCTCTTCTCGTCATCTTTTCTCTTCATCGTCAGTCATTCACTAACTTTCATTTTACTCTCAAAATTCCCCTTTTTGGAACTTTGTCTCTTTTTCATTATTTCAATATTTTCATCCTCATTGCGTTCTCCATTTGATCTTCTTTCATTCATTTGGAGTTCTCATTCACTTATTTGAGTCTTCCTCTTTTGCAATTCATTAAATTCTTCTATATTTCTTACTCAATCCATTTTTAGTTTATCTCCCATTTCATTTGACACTTAAACATTTGGATTACACTCCCTAAAGTTTAAGTTACCATATTATTTTTGACATCAAGTCTTACGTTTCGTATATCCACGTCTTTGCTCAAGCTAGTTCAAGCACTTTCATCTTACGACTCGCATCTTGACAATGTTGTGTTCCACTTTGTTACAACTCAATTTCATCACATCTTATCTTCATTATCTTCTTACATCCTTTAGTTTGACAACATCATCATTAAACTATATATGTTTTCTTTCTTCATGTCTCTAACTTGAAAAATATTTTTGTGTTTTAGACACTTCATCATATCTTCTTTTCCCAATGTTTACGTTGTCGATATTTGAGTCTTATCCCTTCATTAGCCTCTTCCTTATTAACTAATTCTTGTTAAGGGTTGAGCACATCACATACAATTTGAATCCTTTTTCATACCCTCTTCCCATTTAGCATTCACTTTGTTAGGTGGTAGAGTACATTTGTAATCAATCTATCCTCACTCCTCCATTCTAGCATTCACATTGTTAGAGGTTGAGCACATTTTGGACTTTTGTCACTATAACTCTCCTTCATTCTAGCATTCACTTTGTTATAGGGTGAGATCCTTCACCACATTAAACAACTCTTCCATCTTGGCATTCACTTTGTCAAGGGTCGAGTTTATCAAACACTTTTGCACACTTCCATCTTGACATTCACTTTTTTAAGGGTTGAATCATTCATATCTTCCAAAATTATTTCCCATATTAGCATTATATTGGTTAAGGGACAAGTTATTACCAACCTTAATCACACACCTCTCTTTCATCATCGCATTAAATTTTTTACTGGTTGAGTTATCTTTCGTATCTCTCTTTTTCTCCCTCCCTCTTTAAAAATGGTGGGAACACGACACAAATATTATAGTCCTTTTGGAAGGAGAAAATGATATCATAATAATTTTGGAAATTTTGATAGTGATAATGACCAAAACTCTGAGGATGATCAGAATGACATCTCACTCAAAAAATATTTCTGTGTCAAAAATATCTTACATATGAATAAAGACCAATTTTTGCTTCATCTCCTTGAGATGGGAGAAAAATTACCCTCTGATTTCGACGAGGATAGTCTACAAACATTACTTGGAAAACCACCACCTAACAAGGGTGAACCTTTCATTTCAACAAACAATGACGATGAGGTAGGCCCTAGTCACATGAATAATGATGATCGAAACAAGTCCACCTCAAACAACACCAAAGGTGATGAATCAAACAAATACAAATCTGATGAAGGGAACAAAGGAAAATCAATTGATTCGCCACCGATCCCACTCAAGCCCTCATGAATCAAATTAATGACATGGATAAGAAACTTGTTATCTTAAATTACAAAGTCACCAATTAATCCCATAGTAATGAGGCACCAAAGAAATCTAGTGATTCTTTACTTCAAATTTATACCGCACACACCAAAGATAAAAATATCTCTATGAGAAATGGATCCTTATCTTTCTTGCAGAATAACTCAACATTTTTCCAAGAATGGAAAATGATGAAGGAAACCATCTCAAGTATGCAACATCAACGTAAACAATTCAGATTTGAAGAATTGTGTCCTTACCCCTTTGATAAGGACATTTGGCGCGTCCCTTTACCAAATATTTCGAGATTCCCAAATTTGACAGATCATCTCAATGATTTTTATATGGCTTGTCAAGAGGTGGCCTATAGTGATGTCTTCTTAATGTGTATCTTTCCATGAAGTCTAGGTGGACAAGCCTTGGACTAGTTTCTACACCTCCCCAAGGGTTCTATACAAACTTTTGTGGACCTCTCAGAGAAGTTTATTAAACATTTCTCATTCAACCTAGACTCTAAAATTACAATGATGGATTTGTGTAATGCCAAACAACGAACAAATGAAACCTTTGCACAATTCCTACAAATATGGCATGGGATTGTTAGTCATTTCCCATGCTCCATGCTTGAGAAATAACTTGTGAGCATCTTTGTACCTAACCTCAATAGTGAGCTATCTTTTCACATGAAAATGCATTGCATTAATACTTTTGAAGAAGTTATTGAGAAAGGATTACAAATTAAAAATACCTTATTATGAAAGGTTTGACTAAACCTCATTTAAAATATAATGGGAAACATAGTAACCATCCTAATATATCTCACCAAGACAAATCTAAACATGTTAACCACAATCGTGATATCGTAAATGATGGTGTTACAGGCAACCAAAAATATTCACAACTTCCAAAACACTCAGACTAGACCAAACAAAGGTAAACAACCTCTTGTTATTTCTAGCAAAGAGGTTTCCTCCTCTCCTAATTCTAAGTAACGTCATTTCACTCCTTTGGGAGAACCTCTATCAAGTTTCCTTCAACAAATTGTTAATGCAAACATGGTTACCTATCCCATCACCAGACCTTGGGTTGAGGGAGAAACCAAGCCTACTTGGTATAAAGCTGATACTTACTGTGATTTTCATCATGCATTGACAATACCCAACCGATCGATGCGCTTTTCTTACGCCTCCATCCAAAACCTCCTTGATAGGGGAAATATCATTATTAAAGAGCCATCACCAAATAAGACACCTAATGAAATTCTCAATGTTTTCTCAAAAACATGGCGGTGAAAATAAAAATGCTAACAAAGGTTCCTCTACAAATAACACTGATTTCAGTTCCAATTATCTCATTTATTGAGGAAGTACCATCAATAATGGCAACCATTAAATTCAAACCTTCGAGTAATGGTGTGACCCCATGCCAAAGGAAGATATCGGTTCCCTCGAAAACCAACCTTCTACGACTTCAAAGATAACCTCAAACATCCAAACCAACAACTCCTTTGAATCAAAAGTCAAACTCTAATGCCAAATCTCCCACGCCGGTTAGTATGACTTCATCAAACAATTATTAACCATGTCAAGCACATATCTCTCTAATATAACTATTAAAAGATTCACCTAGCTTTCGTGATATTCTCACTTGTGCTCTAAATGAATCATGTGTTCCTCTTACTCTCAATGTTCAACAGCTTTTGGATATGATTGTAAACCTTACACATGTAACTCTTATCCTATATTTTGGGCCTCAAGATATGTTGAACCAAAATATGATTAAAAATAGATCCTTGTACATTGAAGCCTAAATTACAGATTATAAGGTCAAGACAATTCTTATAGACAATGGAGTGTCTCTTAACATCCACTCTATAAAAATGTTTTGCTTCCTTGGTCATATAATAGATGAATTAGATGCTAATATAATTACCATTCATGGTTATGATAATACCTAGCGTTGTTCCTATGGTACCATCACTCTTCCCATATAAGTAGGCCCACAACTCCTCGACATTGTATGTCATGTAGTTGACATATAAATTTCATATAACCTTCTTCTGGGTATACCTTGGATGTATACAATGCATGCAAGAACTTCTAGCTTCCATCAATGCATAAAGTTTATAAAAAATGGCAGAGAGTTCACCTTACGTGGCAATATTGACCCCTTTGAATATAGTAATGCTTTCAAAGGAAGGTACAAAATGCAAATTATTGTTCATCTATTGATAGCACAAATGTATCTAGTGCAATTCTGATTATTACCAACCATATTAACCCCGATGTAATATTACGCCCTCATGCTTCCACTTCTTCTTTTGAAGAATCTATATCCAAAGCATCACCCCGAGGATATTCCTCATGCCTTTGTACCTTCCTATGAAGAATCTACATCTAAGGTGTCACCTAAAGATACATTCTCTTGTAAAGGATTAGGCAAGTACACACTTGGAAATGCATTTCTTGTTAGAAAACTCCCATCATCACCTCATAGCTATGGGTGTCCTAACATTCCTCATCTATGAGAACCTCTAGCTTATTATCTCTAAACACTCTTTGGAGATGATATGGATATCTAGAAGATGAAAATATTGAAATATCTAACGATTCTTGGCTATATGAAGACATTATTACAGAATTATATGAATCCAATGATTAAACCAAGGGCCATAGAATGATGAAAAACATGAATTAGAAAGGAAGAGGCCTCGACCACAAGGACATGGTATTCTTGAACCTATGAATGTGTAGTCTAATCTTTACACATATGGTTTAGGATATGTCACATATGAGAAGAGGCCTATAGTCTTTGATGTATTACCTAGTGATGAAGAATCAAATTTGAGTTTCGAGACTAGTTCCGCATATAGCCTCTTCAAGACCTAGCTGAAACTACAATTTTCCTCAAATAATTTTTTTTTTTTTGAACCCTTGATGTTGTTTATCCTTCCCTCATTCATCATGCCCAACAAAGTGTCATATTTTCATGGACCTCTTTTAAAATGATGAGGCCATCTAGAAGTTCTTCAGTGGCTCGGGCCCTTTTCGCTTGTTGATAACAAGAAGGGTTTCAATATAAACCTTGATGTTACCACCTACTTTGGAAAATAACTTACAATCTCCAAATCTAAATAAAAATAAATTAAACACAGATAAAATACAAATTATATCTTGCATAGTGAAAACGTTTTGAGGCGTTATACAAGAATAAAAATGAAAATTAAAAATAAGGAAAATGACACATCTCCTAGTGAAAACCTTTCAAAGGCACTAGAGAGAGGAGATTCGGATCTAGAAATATCAGAAAATATACACAAGCTGATAACATCATTTCAAGATAATGAAACTTCTAATTTTTGGTAGAAGAGATGAAACCATCAACATTAGAATCAAGACCAATCAAAATTGTTACAACTAGGTACTAGTTTATCGTAAACCAAAATCAAATCCTTCACACCAATTTTAATCAAATTTCAGGATGTATTCGCTTGGTCTTACAAAGATATGATAGGCCTTGATCTTTCTCTTATGGTTCATCACCTTGTGGTACACCTAGATGCTAAACTCAGAAAGCAAAACTACGTAAATGCATCCCAAGGTCACATTGCTTGTTAATTCGAACTACAAAAATTATAGGATGTAGGATTCATATGGTACATTAACTACTCATAAGTGGATATATAATATGGTACAAGTTATGAAGAAGACCCCTAATCCATATTTTTACATATTTTCATGACATTAAAAAGGCATGTTCCAAGGATGACTTCCTTTGCCTAATATTGACATGATTTTTATTATAATGTGGGCCATGAGATATTATCCCTTATGGATGGTTTTTTTATAACCAAATTCAAATTGCTAAATAAGATGAACCTAAAACAACTTAAAAAACTCCCACTGGGGGACATTTTGTTACAAGGTCATGTTTTTTTGCCTTAAAAATGTTAGTGCAACTTATCAATGAGTCATGACTATTATTTTCCATGACCTTCTTCATGACATAATGGGGGATTATGTCGATGATATTATTGCTAAATCCAAGACAAGAGTGGATCATTTAACAATTCTTAGGTGTATATTTGAGCTATTAAGGGAGTACAAGGTTCACCTTAATCCAAAAATGTGTCTTCGTGTCACTTGAGGAAAACTTCTAGGATTCATTATCTCACAGAGAGGAATTGAAGTGGACCATACCAAGGTCAAAACTATAATAGATATGCCACCTCCTCAGAACCTTCAACAACTAAGAGGCCTACAAGGAAAAATACATTCTATTCATTGCTTCATCTCTCAATCGGCAGATAAGTGCCATCACTTCAACCAACTACTTAAGAAGTATGTCCAATTCAAATGGACACGAGACTTTCAAGACACCTTTGCAAAATTGAAAGAATACCTCGCATCATTTCTAGTACTTATGCCTCCTATACATGATAAGCCTATGTTATTGTATACATATGCAACAGAACATGCCATTAGGTCATTATTAGCGCAACACAATGATAAGGGTTAGGAACAAGCAATGCTTTACTTAAGTAGAACTCTCCTTGAACATGAGACCAAGTATTCACAGGTTGAAAAGGATTGTTTAGCGGTTTCTTATACTTTTGGCAAGCTACGAAACTATCTACTAAATAATACCACCAAACTAATTTCAAGGGTTGATCCTCTTAAATACCTACTTTCGAGACCACCATAACAAGATGAATATCTAGTTGGATTGCACTACTCGCTGAATTTGACATTAAAATGGTCAATCCAAAAGCTATCAAAGGTCAATCCCTAGTAGACCAACTAGCCACAATACGACAATAAGGATCACAACCATTAAATTTTGAATTTCAAGACAAAGACCTTTTGTAAATAGAAACAATACCCTTATGGATGTTATTATTTGATTCATCTTACAAAATCCATGGTTCTCGATAAGGAATCATCTTCTCGTACACCAGATGGACACCTCATACCTAAATCTTATCATATCAAGTTCCCTTACACAAATAACATATAGCAGGATAGTCACTATAAGAAGATAAATAAAATTTTCGAATGTGACTATAAATATTTCCCTACCTTTTATTTAGGTATCCCTCTTGGGGACAAGAGACCTTCTTGTTCGATTGGAATTTCTTAATCGAAAGGTTTGAAAGAAAACTTTTTGGATGGAAAGCTAATGTGTTATCCTAGGCTGGAAAGATTACCCTTCTCATCATTTCTCTTCAGAGTCACTGGTGTATGCCATGTCCCTCTATCAACTTCCTAGAGGTGTTGGGGAAAAACTAGAAAAAATCTAAAAATGTTTTTTGTGGAGTGACACTGAAAGTAAAAAGAATCCCTCTAGTGGCTCTGGGATAGAGTTTGTAAACCTAAAACTATTGGGGACTTGGTCTTAGAGACTGGACTAAAATGAATAAATCCCTTCTTGCAAAAATTGGATGGAGGTTAACTAAAGAAAACAGAGTTTGGACCAGAATTCTAAAGAAAAAATATTGGATGGATGTTAATGACAATAGATGGATTTTTAAACAGGCATCCTTCAATGGTTCATGCATATGGAAAGCTATTAACTGGGAAAAATAAATTGTTGCTAGGGCAAGTAGGGAAAATAGGAAAAGGAAATGAGATAAGCTTCTAGAAAGATAAATGGGCTGGGAATTTTATCCTTAAAGATCAATTCCCCCAAATTGCTAGTCAGCAAAGATAAATATGGGGAAAAAATCAATAACTATATGGCTGATGAAGACAACTTTCAGACATGGAAACTCATGGAACTAGATAGACAGGAACCCAATGAACACTTGAGCAGGCTCAATGATTTTCTAAAAAATTATGTTTCTTCTAACAACAAGGACCAAGATAGAATAGTTTGGGATACAAAGAACAAAGTGGTAATTTCTCTGTCAAATCAGCCTATTCCCTTTTTTTGAGGGAGAAACTAGAGAAGAAGATTTAAATGCTGGTAAGATATGGAACAAGAACATAACTCCTAAGGTTAATGTTTTCAGTTGGCTTTCAATAATAAATAAAATTCTTACTATTGATAATCTTGCTAAAAGAGGATTCCAGATGGCCAATAGATGTGTTCTTTGTGAAGTGAATATGGAAACTATAAATCATCTTCTCCTGGAATGTCCTTTTTCCCATCTAATGCTTTCTTCTATTTTGGGTTGCTTCTTGGTTTACTGGGTAATTCCTAAAGAGATCATGGATGCCTAGAATCAATGGAACTATCCTTTCTTCAATCGAGGCTCAAAATCTATAGGTCATGAGTTTGGGTCACCTCTAGTGGGAATTATGGAAAGAAATAAACAAAAGGATTTTCAAAAATAAGAAACTTCCCACTAGGTTGACTATAAACAAACTCCTACAGTCTGTTAGAAACAATTTTTCTATCCTAAGGAAAAATGAAATGGAAATTCTTGACAATGAACAACAATTCTTTAAGAATTGGAACATTATAGGTTACCCCAAACCCAAAATAAGTAATCCTCGTATGGGGATTAAGTGGAATTCACCTAGGGAAGGTTTCTTTAAACTCAAATTTGATGGGCAGTGAAAGGTAATCCTAGGGAAATCAGGGGGAGGAGGTGTTCTTCGGGACTCTCAAGGAAGATTTCTTCTTGCCTACTTCTTCAACCTGGGCCTCCAATCTAACAATGTTTTTGAGGAAGCTACGATGTTTTGGGGGTGAAGTTAGCCAAGGAGAAAGGCTTAAAACACCTTGAAGTGGAAGGGGACTCTTTATATATCATATCATGTTTGAAAGGAAAATCTCAACCTTCTATTTCTGTTGATGACTTCATAAATAAAACTAAGCTTTTATTATCCTCTTTTGAGGTCATATCCTTTCATCATGTGTATCGTGAAGGAAACTCTCTAGCTAATTTTATGGCCAATTTGGGGGTGAACGCAAGGGGTCTTAAGGTGGTAGAGGATCCTAATAAGATGCAAGCCAAATTTATTGAAATCATGAAAAGGGAAGGTATAACTAATAATACTCCTACAAATGAGGAGGCATTAATTCTTCAGACTCATGACATCTCTTTTTCATGATTCCTGAACTCATGCAAAATCTCCTTTCTAATCCTCATAGGGGTAGGCCGGATCTTTTTGTTTTCTAGAAGTGGGACGATAAGATCGAGGAAGGTAACTATTTGCAGAATAGAAAGAAGAACAGGTTTAGAAGCATGGGGGTGACTTAGTGAGAACTGAACCTAGCAAGAGGCAGGAGATGTCCATAGAGGCTGAGACCCTGCTTGAAAAGGTGGGTATGTTACCCTTTTTCAATATCTTTGATGGCTACGATGAAAAGATGAGTGAAGCTATGGTGAAAACATGGAAAGAAGGCCATGTTTGGGTTAGAAACTTCTCCTTTACCATTTCCCAAAGCTTATTTCCAAAGTCTCGGGTTTAGCTCTAGAAGGAAGATGCATCTACAAACCTAAGTCGACTATAGCTTGGAGATTGAATGCTTTATGTAAGGTAAGGGAGTGCCTATCTCTCTTCATAATGGTTATGCTCGGGGAAATTTTCCCCATCCTTTTGATGAAATTTCTTAGTTGTTTATGTCCTACATTACCTTAGAAGGGTGATATAAAGTGATATATGGATATCACTTCCCTATGCTTGAACCATGTCCGTAATGCTAAGCCCTATAATTTCCCTTTCTTCCTGTATACTTCCCTTGCGAAATCTATTGTCATGGTCGAGAAAGGTACCTTCCCCTTACCTTTGCACCAAGGCCTCATCAAATCCCTTCTCAGGCTGGGAACTCCCCTTTTGGGAAAAAATGATAAATTTGGGGCTTCTACCGCTGAATGTTTGGTGCCCAAGGAGGAAAGTTTTAGTGAGGATCTGTTTGGAAAACTAGTGGCTAAAAGAACCAGATCCAACCTAAGTCAAGGTGGCGTCAAGAAACAAAGTAGGGTAGAGGAGGCTCCTAAGATAGTTGAGGAAGTGGAGACAATATTAGATTCAGGTGAGAACCAAGAAGGTAACCCAAACCTTCGGTTTCCAAAGAACGATAAGGAAGTTTCAAGGGGATAAAAGTGAGGAGATGGTGAGTGAGAAAGCTTGAGACACTTCAAGATAAGAATTATAAGAACTCGAGAAGGCCATTGAAATCCTATATGCCCTTAAAACATCCCAAATGAAATTGTTTACCGCCCAGACTCTATCTGTCACGTATCATACTTGCATGCGGAATTTTATCATTGCAGGCTTGATACATCGATATTAATAAACATAAGATTTTTATGGTTTCCATGGATTTGAGGGAACTAACTGATAAAGTGGAAAATTTATCTTCTTTGGTTCTTAGTGAACAACTCAAGAATGCAAATGAGAGAAGCCTGGAGATGGAAAAGGATATGTGAAGATGAAAGAAGTTGTTTTCTAGATTCATGATGTCCATCTCCTCAATGTTAAAAGCACCATCCACCATCTCAAGCTATTAGCTGAGATGATTCATTCTATGGAACTTGCTAAGGAAAGAGAAAAAGAAGGAAAAGGCCCCAAAGTGGAGATTCCTGAGCCTAACTATAAGTATTGGAAAGCTACCATCGACTCCCTTGTCAAAGAATGGAATGGTTGTATGAATTTAGTGGGGGACCTGATAAAAGAGTGATGAAGAAAATGGGATATTAGTTTGCTGTTGTTAGTTCTATGTTTTTTTGTTGTTAGTTTCTTTGTATTGTTGTTGTTTGTTATTTCATTGTTTATCTGTTGTTTGGATACTTTCCTTTATGGTTGTATCTCTTTGTTATTTTTTTGTGATGATTTTGGTTTTTGGTTGGGCTTTAATGGTAATCCCTTGGCCTCTTTGTAAGGAACTGGTAACACTTTTTATGGGGTAGGGTCCCCTCAACCCTTTTTTGCCTCTAATAAAAAAAAATAGTAGGGTATGAAGAATTGATAACAGGCTTAGGGTTTTCTATCTCATGCCGCCTACAAGAATTGACATTTTTTTATTCTCTTCTTGTAATTAATCAAGTTAACGAAGAATATCAAGTAAAATATGAAAAGATATTACCTTATAAAAGAATGGTTGATAGCCTTAGAGGTTATTTTCGGATTATATATTTTGAACAAGTTCCTCTCCTATAAAACAAAGAAATAAATGCCATAGAAACTATCACCTCCCTTCTTTCATTTGACAATCGATTAAACTCGTAATGAGTTCATCATTGAACATATTTTGGTACGTGCATAAAAATTTCTAGATTCCACCATGGTTTTTGAGATTCTTGGTCCCAATCATCCTTGGTACCACAATATATATACCTTCATTCAAACTAAATCCTATCCTCCTAATTTGAATTCGTATAATAAAAGATCCTATGCATAACATGCTTCTTACTACACCCTTCTTACCGACACTTTGTATTAAAAAGGGAATGATGGGACTCTCGTTAATATGTCTCAATTAGGATGAATATAATAAGATACTAGCTGAATTACTATTAGGTATTTGCATGCCCATACCAAAGTGGAATGAGCCTTGTGAATAATATCTTTTGCATTGATACTTCTTGGAGACCATAATAGAGGAAGATTCCTACAACTTTGTGAATAAATGTTAGGCTTTCTAGAAACACGGTAATCTCATTCGTGCACCATCCTAAGCCTTGCATCCCATTACTTCACCTTGGCCTTTTTTCAAAATGGGGACTCAATTTAATTGGAAAATAAAGCCCACATATTTTGATGGCCACACATTTATTATAACTTCCACCGAGTATTTTACCAAGTGGGTTGAGGCTACACCTCTTACCAATGTTATAGGGTGTAATCTTTATAAATTCATTTTCAACCATATTATTTGTTATTTTGGCATCCTCGCTTCTATTTTCATTGACAATGGTGGTTCTTTCAAAAATAAGGATCTCAAGGCCCTAACTAAAAAATATAATATCCACCTCAAATGGGATACACCCTACTATCCATAATGTAATGTACCAATCAAGCGTCAAACAAGAATATAAAATCCATTCTAGAAAAAAAGTAGTCAATAAACATGAATGTAATTGGCATACGCAGGTAGTATCCCACCCTTTTGTCCTACCGCATTTCCTTCCATACACCTATAGGAGCTACTCCTTTTCACCTATTATATGGATTTGAAGCCAAATTACCTATAAAAGTTGAACTTCCTTCACTTCGTGTCTCCCTCCAACATCTCATTCATGAAGAGAATTATTGTGTTACATGCCTTGCAGAGGTAGAATTAATGGGCAAGAAACAACTTTGCACCTTAGACCATATGCATGTATACCAGAATAGAATGCATCGTATTTATAATTGTAAGATCAAACCTTAATAGTTTTAAATCAGTGATTTGGTCCTAAAGGAAAATCAGAAGAACACAACTAAACCATGAGAAAAAGGGAAAATTTGAGCCTAATTGGTTGGGTCTCAGTATGTTATAAATCTGCTAAATTTGGATCTAGCACATATTAAATTTCCGCCGAGGATGGCAAAGAGTTAAAGGAGCCTATGAATTCCATTCATCTGAAGAATTTCTACTCCGAATTCTCCGAAGAGAAACCCTTTCTACTTTGGGGCATATTAGTGCATCCATCTATTTTTCATTTCACTTTGTTTCATGCTTGTAACTTTTCACCTCACCGTGTGTCACATGTTCTCCTTGTTAGGTTGTCATGCCCATTGTCTACCACTATTGTTTGCCTTCCATTATGCTTTCATTCACTTCCTTCATGCGTAACATGTTGGTTTTGACTTGGGAATTTCCTTTCCCTCTTCTTTGGCGTGTGGTTCAAAATTCCAAAAGATCAAAAACATTCAAAAATCATTTCACAAAACTTTAAAAATAATATAAATTGTTCAAAATCCCAAAAATAATATAAAATTGTTCAGAAAATACAAAAAACATACAAAATGTTTCAAAAATGCTTTCCAAAAAAAAAAAACTTACGACTATGTAATTTTTTTTGCCATTTTCTTCATCTGATTGTTCCCAATCATCTTTTCCAATCGATCAAGTCACTCTTTGCAGTGTAACTTTGCTTAGGGACATCACTTGGCTTTGGCCTTTTCTTGGGGGAAACTTGACATATGTTCATTTCTTCATTGTATAAAACACTCAAAAAGTCTTTAAACATTATTGTTGTGAGTCATGTTATGTTATAGATTTCTTGTTAGTATTTAACATTGGTGTGTTTTATTCAAGAGCTTGTTTGTTGTATTTTCTTTTTTAAAGTTTGTACATATGGAATGTTTTCTTGTATATTCTTAGCTTAGTCTCTTATGTTTGTTAGTTACAATAACCAATACTCTGTGTATCTGGAATGTGCTTATGGACCAATTGCAAGAAATTTATTTACATCTTAGTTCACATATAACTTTGGTGTGGATCCTTCTTGTTCATATTGGGTTTGTTTCTATTGCTTGTTTTGTATCTTTTTGTCATTTACATGTGTTGTGTTTTTCTCCTAGTTTATTTAAGCCATGGAGCATTTTAATTTTTTCTGTGTATTCATGTTTGCTTGCATTTTCACTCCCCTTTGTCCCTTGACATATAAGCCCCCTTTATTACATTTACCATTAAATTAATGCTTTATCCTCACTATATTTATTATTTAAATATCTTATTTAAATAATATCTACACATATAGTTCACTTAGACACCTCACCAAGCTAACTCAACCTAAGACCTATTCTTAGCAAGTTACCATAACTAACTAAGACTTACCCAAACCCTAAAAATCAATGCCTACATTCCCTCTAACCACATTCCCACATGCTCACAAGAGGCTCTGAGTCTAATCCATGGGATAACGACATGAGATCCGAGGAAATCAAGAGGATCTCCTAAGTTTAGTAAACCTAGAAATCCCACCTTGACCGATGTCGCTTACCCTAACCATCGCCGTTAAGCCGGACCGACCACCATCGTTACCCCTTTTTAACCCAAAACAACCTTATTCTCAAGGTTGGAACTTGGAACTTGGAAGTTGGAAGAAAGAAAGTTGATGAACAAGAACAAATCTCAGAGAGATAACGCATCTTCAGAGAGCCAATTCCAGCAAGAACTCACATCCAAGGAAGGAGATTGAGGATCTTCTCCTACACAGCCATCCCAACCACATTTTGATCTATCTAAGCAAAGAGGAGTGTGCATGCAGCCCATGCAAAATATTTTCTTTCAGTTGGTGATCACTTGCAGCCTTCAAACCCATCATCAACACCTCCATCCTTCACACACAGACCTTCAGAATGAAATCCAAGTAAGTACAAACATCATACTTTCCTAGTTATTTCATTTCATCATTATTTTATCATCCATTGTTTATCTTTCTCCCTATTGACCTTCTCCAACATTTTCACCTCCATAGACCCATCAAAACCTCACAAAATCCTACTCTAGTCACCCATTACCTCATCTCGACCAACCAAAATCCTTTGTGTAATCACAAAGGAGACCAAAACCCTATTCTGTGACATTTCTAGATCTCACAGTAATCGGCACCGGTTATACCTAACCACGGTCGGTCACCCCTGACCGACGCCTAGTCTCTATGTTTTCCCACACAGCCTTAAACAGAGACCTACCCACCTAATTTTACCTCACCCTCACTCACCTGTGACCTACCCGAGACCTTTATCAGACCTGCAGAGACCCAAAACCTATCACTTGACCTTGGATTCTATTCTAGCTTAGCCTGTTAGATTAGATCTATTTCTTATTGTGTTTTTAAGTGAGATACCTAAATCATTTTAAAATAACAATAGGATTTACTTTGTTTACAACATTAATTTGTTTAAAATAGTGGATTGACAACCATCTAGGAAGTACCATGCTTCCCGGATCTAGCTCATGCTAGGCAGTTCACTGCCCATATTGTTTAATTCCTTCTGGTGGTTTTGTTTTCATTACAGGTAGTTCCTCCTAGCCAAAAGGAAGCTCTCACATGGTCAGCTGTGGATTCGAAGTCATACGCGCAACAACCCATCAACCGACATTTGAACAAGGTATTCCTCCTATGCCCATTACCCTATCTGTTTCATCAACAATTCAAAGAAACAATCTAAGAAAAAGGTGAAACATTTTGGCACACCTGGTGGGACCCATCCGGGTTCCTTGCATTTCATTCATTCCTAGGAAAAATTGTGTGTTTGTTTCCTTTCTAAAAAAAAAAAGCATACACACTAATTTTCTTCCCTGGTAATCCACTTCTTCTTTCTATTTTCTCTAAAGGAAACTTTTCTTTTGGTGTATTTAAAAAGAATCATTTCTTCATGTTTTCTGCATTGTAGTGAAAGAGCATCCCTCTTCCTCTTCATCTTATTGTGTCATCCAATTTCACATTTTCGATTTGGGTTTAAAAACAATCACATTTCATTCTGATTTATTGCATTAGCTCACATTAAATGAGGGCAACCTATATGCTTGGAGGTCATGACCAGCTGATGGTTGACAAACAAATCATAGAAAAGCACTTCTATCCTTTTCTTTTTCTCTGAGTCTTACCAAACCACACAAAAATTCAAATACATACATTCTTAAACAACATCTTACCTAGAAGAAGTTGTAGGTGATCACACGATCACACACAATGGGCACCTAGCTCACTGCTCTCATCGAGTCATACTTCAGAGCGAAGCCCGCCCCACCATAACATACCTAAAACCTCACCCTTTAGATCTCCTTCTTTGTAGGAAGCCATCCTCACCAAAAACTCTATTTCACAATTCATGTGTCAGTCCTTAAATAGCATAAGCTAAACAAACATAATAGAAAAGGGCACTCTTAGGATCACATTTTCTTAGTGTTTCTACTTGGCTTGCATTTTGAGGTGAAAGATCACGTTCATCACTTTTGTTCATCCTTGCATGCTCCTCATCATAGCTGGTGTATTCTGCTTCACCTGAGTGTGCCTGGGCCATATCACCATCATTCCTAGAATTCTGGGTCTGATTCCACATCAAATTTTAATTCACAACCACTTTTTCTCATCACTGTTTCAATTTCATAGTAATCATCATCATTACCTCTGACCGCCATCGGTTAAACCCAACCAATGTTGGTTCCAGGTCCTTTTGCTAACCTACTCAAAAGGACAGTTTCACTTCACTTTTTTCCACTTTCCACAGTCTCTGTCACTATCATTTTTCCCATTGACATTTTACACATCCCTAGATTTGGCATACTTGTCATATTTTTCCTTCTACCTCACTTGTTTACTCACTGTCTATTTTCTACAAAGTGACCGAAGTGGTTACCCCCTAACCGACGACGTCGTTTTCCCTAACCGCATCGGTTAGCCTGTTTCACATTCCACCCACCATTTGTTACTTCATCCATTTTTTTTATCACCAGATTCACCTGTTCTTGCTATTCTCTCTATATCATTTACAGAGAAGAAGCAGCCCTACCTGATCAATACTGGTTCACATGGTGCTGACCTGAAGACAAGCAAGCACCCTCGTGTTCCACACGCCAACCACTCCCACCTAGTCCTTCACCACCTTCTATTTTATCACCAGCCATGGATCCTATCCAGCCTACTAATATCACTACCAGAGATGAGGAGTTCACATGACTCCTTGACCAGAACCCTACCACCTTGCAGTTTTACCTCTCCCACTCATCCACTCGAGATGCCTCGGGTCAGTTGATATATGGCATGCCCGTATCTATCCCCCGACTCTTGCACCCACTTCCACATCAGCCCCATCTAGCTCCATGCTTCCCCACATCCACCTTACCCCCAGTCATTTTCACAGTTAGGTTCTATACCTGCCATGACTGTCATGTCTGTTATCTCTGTGGCACCCATTACATCCACCATACCCTCGACGATTACCCCAAACACAACCTCATCCACCCTCATGTCTCACACATACCTGTAGCTACATTCCCACCTCCAGTGTCGGTGACCCCTACCCCATTTCAAAATGTAGTTCTTTCCATTCCACAATCATTAGCCCCTATTGCCACTAGGGTTACCATGACCCTTCCTCCCCCATATACATACTACCAACAACCACTTGTTTCATCTATTATTCATTCTAGGTATGTACCCCCTATTTCATTACCTTCTTCTCCACCACCTTACATGGCAGCCCCATACACTGGAATGCCACCCCATTATATGTCAAAACAACCTCCTCATGCTATAAGAGGCATCCAATCATCACAACCCACCAATGACCTAATTAAATTGATGATGGATAAGATGCAGACACTGGAGGCATCGGTTTCGCTCCCACAACACTCTCACTTACAATGAGATTTGCAATGAGCCTATTCACCCATCCATTCCCATCCATTCATACCCTGTGCATTGGGAAATGCCTAAATTCAACCACTTCAATAGTAAGGAAGACCCACAACAACATTTGCGCTCATTTAAACATGGGTGTTATCTGATTGCTCATGATGATGCCTTACTTTTGAGAACTTTTCCCATGTCCTCTCACTGACTTGCATTAGATTGGTATAGTGGGTTACCCAAACACTCTATATTTTCATTCAATCAGGTAGCCCAAGCTTTCTTGGATCATTTCTCTATCAATATCACCAAGAAGGTTACCATGACCGATCTATATTCCACACGTCAATACGAGGATGAATCTATCACAGATTTTGTCACTCGCTGCGTAGCACTCCGATCAATCAACTTACCTTCCAACTACCACAAAATGAACTCATCGAGCTCTTCACATGAGCTTGCACCAGACATATCTCCCTGACCTTGCAGGTCCAAACTTTCCAAACATTCGATGAGGCATTCACTATGGCATGAAAGTTAGAGATTCGGGCCATCGAAGAGAAGAAAATCCAATTACAAAATAAGAATTCGACATTCAAGTCAAATGAAACCTCTTCTTCTTCCAAACCACCAACCAATTATTCAAAGGCTAAAGGTACCACTAATGCAGTGGTACTCAAGGCCGGCCCAAGCTCATCCATCCAATCAAGCTACACCTCATCTAATCTATCACCCATCCAGGCTTTTCGATTCAGACAAGAGCAGCATGAAAATATACCCCAATTGGGGAACCTTACTCTTTTGTCTTAGAAAATCTTATCAAAGCTTGGTGCCATCACCCTTCCACCCATAAAACCACACACTAGTTTTGACCTGCTCACCCCATGCCCGCGTGGTATAAGGAACAAGATTTCTATAACTATCACCGAGTGAAGGGTCATAGTGATGGCAAACTACATCACTTTTAAGAATATTGTCCAAGAAATGCTCGAGAAAGGTGAGTTGACTGTGGATAATCCCAATGCCACCCCCAACCAAAATCTACAAATCTTCAAAAAACCATTTCCCAATCATGCCCCTTCATCCAATCAAACCAGTGAGACATCCACTCACGATACCCATACCCGTGAGGTTCACACAATCTTTAACGAGGTACTGTCACCTCTCAATTACCTCACATCCCTTCCATAGAGGAAATCCTAGCCCAAATCCTCCTTCCACATTGGAACCAACCATCACTTGTTCCTTCACCAATAGAAGAACACCTTTCATCTCCTACATCACCTACGGAGGGAGTCTTCTACTAACATTGAGACCATCTCACCCCTAGCTTCTCCACTTAGAGAACCTTTACCTACCATACCTCCTCAACCCATAGAGGAGCTCCCATTACCTCCTCCACCCATAGAGGAGCACCCATTACCTCCTCCACCCATAGAGGAGCACCTATTATCTTCTCCCCCAGAGGAGCACCCATTACCTCCTCCACCCATAGAGGAGCACCTATCCATTCCTCCACTTATTGAGGAACTCCCATCATCTCTTCCACCCATCATAGACCCGGTGGAGATACCTTTGCCTCTTGGCGAGCATTCTCCATCAGCTACCCAACATCCAATAGACCTACTTTCAGCTCTCTTACCCACGAAAGCTGAAGCTGGCCAATTCCCCATCTCTAAGATGCATTTTATGGAATTCCCATTAGGTCCTCACCAACTCCACCCACAAATGTGCCATTCTCACATTTGGTCATCACTTGATTATGTGGATAGGGCTTTATTATGGGGGTGCCTCTTACTCCCTGTCTCAACATAGATGCAGAGATCCCTCGATGACACCTCCACTATCTACCCAAACACATTTCCACCCATCAAACCACATACAACCACTACTGTCACAACCCCTTCCACGATACTGTTAGCACTCACACCACACCCTTACCCATAACCCGACCTATATCTAAACCCAAACCCATACCCACAACATTTGCCTCCACTAAACCTATTACCACTTTAGGGGTCACCCCGATCACTAGCCTTACTCATCCACCTATTAAACTAAATTTAGCTACATCCTCCAATGTCAATACCACACCTACCCCGACACCCAAACCAAAGAAACAAACTCATCGACCTCATACCCCACTACACCAATCACACCCACACTTGTCCCATCTACCTTAAGACCTCAACTTCCCAACATGGTCAAGCACCCTTCACCCATCCATAAACCAATAACACAACCACCCATTCCTTCCTCACAAATCTCTAACCTACCTAGGCACACAACATGACTCATACCCACACTGCACCTGTAGTCTCTTTACCACCAATACCTCCGATACCTTCAGCCATTGCTTCACTACCCACTACACTTCAGTCATTATCCCTCACACCCCAAGCATGACCCACGTCATCTACCTTCATAGCACCCCCATTATCCCCATGGGTAACTCACCCTCTTCCTCCATCTACTTTTCCTTCTAGACCTCATACACCCACATCACCTTTACCCAAGAAGGTGCAACCCAAAAACAAAACCCCACTACCCCACAACAAGGTAGTCAAAAACAACCCCACACCCTCCTACCCATCCATCTACTATACCCTACCCAAACAAACCCGACCGATACCTCAAACCACACCGGCACCTAAACCCATAGCTCACCCATTCCTACTCTTCCAAAACAATTCCCGACAACCAACCACACCTACACCCAAACCCACATTCACTTCCCATTGTGATCCACTAGCAGGGTCCTATGCCAAAATTTTAACCAACCTCCTCGAGACTTCTGTTATCACATTACCGCCACTCCGACCTTACGACCCCCTCAAACCCAAGCCAAAGGGGTTTGATGATACCAAAATTTGTGCATACCATCATGTGCCAGGGCATGATGTGGAGAACTGCAAGGCCTTGAAAACCATCCTTATCCAATTGTGTCCACTGAAACCAACTTTGATGATGATGACCTTCTTGATGAGGATCCTACTTCACCTACACCCATTCCCACACTGCCCACTCAACAACCACAACCTCCACCCTCACAGCTCCTAGAACCACACACAAAATTTGAAATTAACATGGTTCACATCAGAGAACTTTCCACGCCACCACCCAAATGTCATTTGTGCCCAACTGACCTCACAGGATTTTCTCCTCCAGTAGGTTTTTTCCCTTCATGTCATTATACCACTTACCCTACACCTTCTCCATTTGAAAACTTCCCTCAAATCAACATGGTACACATCACTACACGTGTGCAAAAGGGTAAAGAAAAGGCAACTTGACCCACCAACCAATCCTATACCCAACATACCATCTACACCCATACCTAAAATAACTATCTATGGCCCCACATACCCCATTTCTAATGGTATCACACATCACACCATGCTCAAACAACTACACCAATCTCCCCTCAAAATGTCCTTATATGACCTCATCCAAACCTCGAAATCCCATCATCAAGCCCTCATGGAGGTTCTTCAATCTATCGAGGTTTTACCCAATGACCCTACACCCGTAGCCTCCATTATCACACCCCATCATGTAGCCTCTCTCACCAAATTACCACCTTCATCCTCACCTCACCTTGTTCACCAAGTGGCCTCCCTCAGCTTCTCAGAGGAAGAGATCATGCCATACCAAAATGATGACCCGACCCAGCCCTCTTCATCTCTTGTCCACATTGATGACATATAGGTACACCATGTGATGATTGATGGAGGCGCTAACATTAACATCATTTCATCCCATGCATTTTCTCAAATGCGCATACCTGACAATTACATGCATAAACATCCGGTCATGTTGCATTCATTCAATGATGCTATCACCTCCACACTAGGCATTGTCATCCTTCACGTTCATGTGGGCCCCACACTATTCTAGAATTGTTTTATGTTTTGGAGGGGGAATTCCAATATAACTTGTTGCTTGGTAGACCCTTGGATCCATGTCATGGGTTGTGTTCCTTCCACTTTGCATCATTGTGTAAAGTTTGAACATGAAGGACACACTTATACCATTCCAACTTTGACCCATCACCTTTCAAAACATGCAACATGCTTTACCGACCCAATGATGTGCTCATACCTATCAAGCCATCTACTTCCGCAACCAATACCACTTCACCTACACCCCCACCTACCAGTACAGCCACTGCTTTCACCACACATACCTCCTCTATTCCTACCACTACTATAACCTCCATGGCTGACCCATTAGCTTCCCAATCCATTAACTCCACCTCCGCATCGACCTCCGACACATCATCCATACCAGCTACCCACATACCAACCACTGATCCCTTGGAAGGTGTTTTTCAATGCCTCACTCTGGGGAGTACCACCTATATAGTGTCAACACATTCCTTACTCCACACAAGTATGGAAGCCTTCACCAACACCCTCGCTATGATCACCATATAGGAGAACACCTCCTTTATGGTCCTCCTCATCTTCGTACTAGTCTCACCTATGGGGGACTTGATACTACCACCTACACACCTGAACCACCATCACAACCCCGCCCATTTTCCACTGACTTCCAATCACTTACCAATCACCGTTTCACCCACACCTTCCTGCACCACTATGTGGAAGGGTTTTGGTTTTGGATTTTACGAGCAAGGCCACCATACCATTATTCCATGTACCACCCACAAACATAATGACCATAGTGGTATCGGCTTCCCCGAACCTCCTACCAAACAGGCCCACATTGAACTCATTGAGGACCCTAGCCCTTCTCCACCTTCATCACCACCCTCACCGACGGAGTCGATGGATCCTAAATCTATCCCTCCTAACTTTTTTTTTTTCATAAACACCATTTCCTTGGGGCCTTTGACTTATCAACGCGAAGGCGAGGCCCCTTCCACTCTCCCATTCCTATATCCTGAGATGATCGATGATGACACACCTACCATTAACATCATTCAATGTCAGGATGATGAATCCATACTCACCTACCTTGGTGTAGAAGACTCATATATTCATCGGTCATTACCTTTTGAGATGCAAACCATGTTGAATGAATCAACTATCGAGATCAACATTCATACTCAGATGACCCACACATCCTAAAGATCAAACAATCTTTAGATGTTGTTGAATAAGAAGCCATCACTTCTTTTCTCAAGATCATAACCACACTTTTGCTTGGTCTTACGTAGACATGCCCAGTATTGACCCCACCATAGTGGTCCACAATATCATAACCATTCCCGATGCCAAACCTATCAAACAAAAGCTGAGGAAAATGCACCCTCGCATTGCTCTTCTCATCAAAGAAGAACTTCAACACTTCTTTCCATTTCCTTCATCTTACCCATTGATTATCCTCATTGGATTTCTAACATTGTCCCTATTACTAAAGCAATAGGGGACTCCACATTTGCATGGACTTCCGTGACCTCAACCTCACCTACCCAAAGATGACTTTCCCTTGCCCGGTATTGATCAACTAGTTGACCTTACCACTGGTCATGAGATGCTCTCACTCATGGATGGTTTCTCGGGTTATAACCAAATTTTTCTTTCCCTAGAAGATCAGCACAAGACCGCATTCATTACCCCTTGGGAACCTTTTTCTATCGAGTCATGCCTTTTGGCCTTAAAAATGTTGGTGCTACATATCAACATGCTATGACTTACATCTTCCATGATATCATGCATCACATATTGGAAGATTACGTGGATGATCTCTTGGCCAAATCTAAATGTCACACCGAGCACCTCACCATCCTCAAAACCATCTTTGACCACCTCATTAAATATTACATCCACCTTCAACCTAAAAAGTGCATCTTCACGGTTCTCTCAGAAAAAACCTAGGATTTATTGTTTCCCTCCATGGTATAGAAGTTGACCCTACTAAAGTCAAGGCCATTCTAGAAATGCCTCCACCCACTAACCTTAAACAACTCCATAGCCTACAAGGTAAATTGCAGTCCATTCACCATTTCATTTCACAACTATCTGATCGGTGTCAACCATTTCATCATCTACTTAGGAAGATGTCTCCTTTAAATGGGATGATGACTATCACAAAGCTTTTGAGGCCCTAAAACAATACCTTCTCCAACCACCCATACTCATTCCACCGAAAGATGATCAACCTTTTTACCTATACATATCAACTACCGATCATTCCTTGGGAGCCATGCTCACTCATCACGATGAACAACATAGGGAGCAGTGGTTTATTACATAAGCCATACTCTTTTGGACTATGAAACCCGATACAACCATCCAGAAAAGCTTTTTCTTAGCCTTAGTTTTCATCACCACCAAACTCCGCCATTACCTACTCAACCACAAAACCTATGTTGTGACCAACACCGACCCTTTACACTTCATGTATGCCAAACCTTATCAAAATCAGCATGTCGTGCATGATGGCTTATGCTTTTAGCTGATCTTGACCTCAAATTCATTCACCAAAAGTCCATTAAGGGCTAGGCTATCACCACCAACTGGCTGATGCACCTATTGTCCAGGGACCAACCCTCTAATTTTGACTTTCCCGATGAATCCATTGCTACCCTTTCCTGGATGAACCCCCTTACCAAATGACATTGTTCTTCGATGGTTCCAAGTGTCAGCATGGGGGTGGGGCTGGTGTTATCCTCATTCCTCTAGATGGAGAACCCATGCCTTTGTCTTTCAAACTAGACTTTGAATGCACCAACAACATTGCCAGTACGAAGCACTCATACTAGGTCTCCAGACCACCTATGCCCTAGATGTCAAATCAATCCACATCTTTGGTGATTCACAATTGGTCATAAACCAAGTCAATGGTATGTACCAATGTCGTAATGAGATACTTCAAAAGTATAAACATCATGTAGACATACTTTTGACCACCTTTGATCGTTACACCCTTCAAACCATCCCACATTCAACCAAACAAATTTGTAGATACCATGGCCTTCTTAGCTTCCCAAATACCCACTTCCCCTACCGATTCCAAAATATTTGTCACTGTATAATGCCTCCATTCACCTTCTTATTTACCTCATGATGTTTACTCAATCGAACTGACACCCCTAACCCGAGTGACCTTTGGTATAAACAATACTCCACTACCTTTCCCTCTCCATCTTACCTCCTGATCTCACCCATAATGACAACGCACCTTCCTTAAAAAGGTCTCCCATTTCATTATCCTGGGGGACTCCTCTATAAGCATGGATTTGATGGTATTCTCTTACGATGCCTCACAAGTTCTGAAATTCCTTATACCATTAAGGAGGTTCATGATGGCATATGTGGAGGTCACTTTAGTGGCCTTGTTGTTGCTAAGCGTATTCTTCACCTAGGCTATTACTGGCCGACCCTTAACCATGATTGTTGTGACTATGTCAAATGTTGTGTGAAATGTCAACAACATTCCAACCTTCATCATACACCCAATCATGCCTTACAGTCACACTCATGACCTTTGGCCCTTCTCTCAATGGGGTTTGGATCTTGTCGAGAAATCAATCCTCATTCTTCCCAACGCATCATCAATGGATCATAACCGCTACTACCGAATACTACACAAAATGGGTGGAAGCCATACCACTCATCTCCACAAAAGCTGAGAAAATATGTGAGTTCATTAACCATCACATCATTTGTCACTTTGGTGTCCCTCATCACCTCATCACTGACAATGGAAAATAATTCAAAAAAAAAACACTACAAAAACTTTGCGATGCCTTTGGCATTCAACTTAGTTTCTCCTCACCTTATTACCCACAAACCAATGGCCAAGCCAAATCCACTAACAAAACCCTCAATAAAATTCTCATGAAAGTGGTTGATGATACTGGGAAGGATTGGCATACACACATTCCTTTTTCTCTATGGGCATACCGCACTAGTATTCACACTTCCACTATGGCTACACCCTTTTCACTGGTCTACAGTACCGAGGTTGTTCTACCTCTCAAGTCTAGATCCCCTCACTCCACATTTCTCTCCATGACATGCTTACTGATGATGAATTTCATCAGACCACTTAGCACAACTAGAGTTATTAGATGAATGTCATCTTAACGCTCTGGATCACCTTCAAGTTTACCAACAACGTATCAAACGTGCTTATGAAAAACGTGTTCATGAACAACCTTCCAAGTTGGTGACCTTGTTTTGAAAGAAAATCAACACGTAACCAAAGCAAAAAAAAGTAAACGGGAAAATTCACTCCTAATTGGCTTGGACCATACATCGTAACTCATACCTATGGATCGGGTGCCTATCATTTGTCCTCGCTTGAGGGTAAACCCAAACCTGAGCCCCTTAACACATTACATCTTCGACCATTCTATTGTTGACTCATTTTGTCCTACCTCACCCTTCATCTCTCTCCATGCTCATCCCTTGAGCACTATCCACTCCATCCACCTCCCTAATGATTAAACAAGAATCATGTGAGTACCCATCACTTGTTATCTTCTCTTGAATATGTGTACCATGACACTACACATAACATGATTCTCATGGATACTTTTCATCTACCTTTAGATGAGATCCCATGGTCATTCCACCTCACCTTTTGAACAAGAGTCCTATCCTTCACCTTGGTCTTGTCCATGATTTCAAAGACCTCCAATGGGACCAAACTCCTTGAGTCAAACTTCTAATAAAAAAAAGATGACTCCCTCAAAAGGACATCTTCCTCTCAACCAAATTGCTACTATAAATAGATTGCTCCCTCGAAGGACAACTATGTGAAGCTTTAAAAAAAAAAAAAAACGAAACCAAAGCTTCCCATCGATCAGCTTCACGAAGACCTCAAGGAGTACCATATTATTTATCCCATATAGACTTCCCACATCGATCATTCTATCAAAAACAAAACACTTTTTAGTCATGGACTTGCCCATTGTGACCTCGGACCTCTTGCCCAAAAGACCTGTCACTCAAAACATATACAATTAACTACCTTTCACCCACCTTACCATTTCCACTCTCATTTCCTAAATTTCCTTAAGGGACATCTTGGAATTTTGACATTTGGTGATCCTGTGACTACTTTCACCATAGAACAGTTAATCATGCAATGCCTTTCGGGTCTTGTATTCATCACCCCTTTTCAAGGTATGATCTACTCGGTATGATTCTACCCAATCAGGTGGCTTTATTGCCCCCTCTTATCTTTTAACCATCTTTGTTTACATTTTGATTACCTTATATAGGACTTGGTCCTCGACACTTACCTTTGGGGTCATCCTCCCCTTTCACCATAATCACCCTCACCTACAACATTTTAACTATCATCTACCCACACCTATTAAACCTAAACCCACTACATGCCCACAAACCTACCAACTCATTTTCATCTTCTTCCCTAGCTCATGGGAGAACTACATCGGTCTGAGGTCCCTTTTCACGGGACTATGTAGGTAGCACTTCCAGGGCATGGGGCCCTGGAAGGTTAGCTCGGCCACTCTTTACCCTAACCATTTTCCCCACCTTTACCTGATTTCTTGTTCATATCAAAAACCCAGAAATCTATCCCATATCCACATCATTCGACCTACATACACTCCTCATGTTTCACATACTCTTTTACCACTACCATTATTTCCCATATTCATCTATAACCCATATTTAAACATTGAACACCATTACATTCATTTTCATTAACATGTATTACCAAAATACCAAATACACATCCACACCTAAACCAACCTGACTTATCCATGCCTAAACCAACCTGACTCGATCCATGCCTAAACCAACCTGACTCGATCCATGCCTAAACCAACCTAACCATGCCTAAAACAACTCCGATCCATGCCTAAACCAACCTAACTCATCCATGCCTAAACCAACCTGACTCGATCCATGCCTCCATCCATGCCTAAACCAACCTGACTTGATCCATGCCTAAACCAACTTGACTCGATCCATGCCTAAAACTGACTTGATGCCTAAAATTCGACTTAATCCATGCCTAAACCGACTTGACTCCATCATGCCTAACTCACCTAATCCATTCATATCATAACAAAAGTAAAATAAAATACACATCACAACACATAATCATCTGAACCTCATACATCTCATCATATAAATACATATGTATCACAATAATGTACACTCATCTCAAAAAAACATGTGTCTCTCATACATCATCTCTCAAAGCCGCTATCCAATACAAAAATATCTTCGCTCAGGCCAATGGTATCATGTACAAAAAATAATAATAAATACAAAATCTCTTCGGCACGTAGGCCGGTCTCATATATAATCCATACAAAAATGACTCGAAGCATACAAAGGCCGGTCCATAACAAGTCAATCATCTCCCCATCTGATGTCGGGAATGCTCCCTGTGACTGTGTCTCTCCAACCCTCTACCACACCTGTCTGAGTGCCCGGCACCTACCTCACCTCCTGCTGATGGCCCCTCACCTGGGCTGGCCTCTGACACACTAGTGGCCTCACCACGACCCTATCCCTGGGCTCACCAGCCCCCTGTACTCTCCACACTATGTGAGTGTGGGATCTAGTCCTCTCACTAGAGGCCTGTTGTGCTCTATACTTGGCATAGGAGGGCACATCTAGCCCAACAGCTAACAAATGATCCTGATAATATCATGCCTCTGCTAGGGCATCCCTGAATCTAACCATGGTCACTTTGTCTGTGGAGGTGCCATGGGTCTCACTACCTGCATGTGGGTACTGTATGGGGGACCTATCCTCCTCAACCTCCACTTGAGCCAAGCTGTGCTGTGTACTGGTACTAGAGCCTGAGTCGGCCCTAGAATCTATGCCTGTGCCTATATCTGGGCCTGTAGGGTAGTAATTTGTGCACTGCTACTATGTCATTAGCCCTGCTCAGACCCATAACCTACCCTCTGCTTGCTGGCCAACGGCCCTATAAATCCATACATACTGCTGCCTATAGGTGGCTATCTCGCTCTCCTCTCCTACCTCCTCTCTCCATCTCCATCTCCCCCCTCCTCCTACTGTGCGGTACTTATCCCTACCTCCCCTAGCTAAGCTCGCACATCACTATCTCGCTGTAAGATGGAAACTGTGCCTCTCTAACCTATGAGCTACCCCTACATGATCCCAAGCTACATCACCAAAGTAGCCACCTACCCCTGTAGGGCATCTCTCTGAACCGTGATGGTGGCTAAGTCTAGGCTGCCCTAGCCTTGGTGGTACTACTCTGTAACTATGCCACCCACCACTACCTGTATCCATCTACAACCCCAGCATCATCAATCTGTGTATCTACTTGGCTGCTCCTCCTGTCCAGTCAAGCATGGTGGGTCATGGTGGAGACATAGGTCTCTCCATGTCATCTCTCTGTCTTGCGATGGGAAGGGTGGTGGTACATCTGGACTAACCCAAACTGGCACCTAACCCACTCTACGGGTATCCACTCATGCTCTCCCCACTCTCCTCCCTCTATCCACAGATATAGTTATAGCCCATCTAGCTCCATGGCCATCTATCTATATGCGGGGAAGCCCACATATGGCCTCCAAATGATGTCCACCCCAGACAACCCCTCCAACAACCTCCTATAGTAAGCTACATCATGAGTAGCTCTGCACCTCGGGCCTCTCCATGGCTGGTACCCACCACCTGTACCCAACTCTCAAAACTCTCCATGGGAATGCATCTCTGCTGGGCATCCCCACTGGTCAAACACAAACAATGTGCTCATAAGCCCAATAATGCAGTAGTATGCACAACAGATGTTGAACCTCCATGTAGTCACCCGTAGGCCCATAGCTCTCTATATACCTATCATGTGAATGTAGGTGCCCATGCAAACCATGTCCATTGTATCATCATGTCATGAAGGACTCCCATCAGTGACCTCGGGAATCTCCCACCCTCTGCATCCGGCAGTGCAAGCAGCACACACTACCCTCCATCAAAAGTACCACTAACCTCATCTCCTCTGGATGAGCTCTATACATCACTCCATAGCTCATGCTAGCACTATGGAATGTCAGGTCTACTACACCCTCACCAAAAATGGGTGCTAGTAGCTCCTCAGATGCCTCTAAAGAGATAGAATAAACCTGGGCCCCAATATGGGCAACCGCAGGATCCTGTAGATGTCCTCCAGGGTGATCGTCATCTCACCCATCGGCATATGGAAGGTGTTGGTCATCGAGTCCCATCTATCGATGAGGGAAACCATCAGACTCACCTCCCGACTACATGCTTGGTAGCACCTCACCCCTATCAACCCCACCTCTACAACATGTTTCCAACCTCCTCCGTGTCATGCTCACCCATACTATCAATAATAAGGGTGGCACCCGGGCCCTCATCCATAACTCATCTTGGGCTTGCATCCCACAAGAAACAATGTATTAGTACACCTTCCCAACTTACCCTATTTCACCCCACATCCCGACCTAATCTCTTTCCCCACCCCCATCCCATTGGCCTTATCACTAATCCAACCTACCCAAACCCATCTACCCTACCTATCTACCCTAACCCTCACCCAAACCTACCCCCATCTACCCTACCCACCTACCCTAACCCTCACCCAAACCTACCCAAACCCATCCACCCAAAACTATCTACCCTACCCCTCACCCAAGCCACCCTAAACCCTTCCCATCTCCCTTAACCCTTTTCCCTCTCACCTAATCCTTTCCCACCCTACCCTTACTCTATTCCCTTTTTTGTCCCAACTTAACCTTAGGTCGACTGACCCTGTTATCCCTTGACCGACCACGGTCTCCCCTTGACCGGCATCGGTCATTGTTCTTGTGACCGATACTAGTCACTACCCACCAATACTGTCACACACCCACAAGTCGACTCGACGTCGATCACTATCATTGTTACCCACCACGACTTCCCAACCCTACTTTTTCCCTCCCTACTCATTCTACCCACCCAACTCACTCCTTACACCCCTAAATATCCCTCTATTACCCTCTTTCTCTACACCCTACCCTTCCCCATTCCCTTTTCCCCTCTTTTTCCCATTTTGAAATTCTTCCCCCCCAAACCCCCCATTTTTCATACTTTCTATATTTTGCATCAAATTCACTAAAATAATCAATAACAAAGGTTTGGAACCTACCACATCCCATCCACCACCATGCCATGGTGGAACCTCCAGGCCTCTCGCACTCCTCCCGATCCCTCTCCAGCCTCTGCCATCCTCGAATGACCTCTCACTCTCCCAACCAATCACCTCGCTCGATCCAATCTCACCCCCACCTCTCGCCCAATCAATCTCTACCTATGTGGCTCATAACCAATATCTCTTCCGTTCTCTTTTGTCCTCTTCTTCCTCTTTTCTCTCTTCTTGTCCTTTTCTTCTTTTTAACAATGCACAAATGAATTTTAAAAATGTGGGTTTTCTACTTTTTATAACCTACCCGACTCAACTGACATCGGTTTCCCCTTGACCAACATTGGTCGTATGCCCTCGTTCACCACCATGTCGGTTCCTCACCATCATCGGTTCATCCACCACTATCGGTTACCCTGCATACTCATTTCCCTCACATTGACCTCATTTTCCTTACCTCCTCTTTCTTTTGCCTCCCCTACACCTACCTGACCACTTTACCTTCCCCTCTGGCCCTCCACCTTCTTCAACCTCACCTCATCCATTTGTTGAAGCCTCATTCTTTTACCCCTACCTCGGCCTTACCCATGTTGTGACCTATCTACCTGGACCCAAAAACTATTTGTGACCTTTGAACCAATGTGCTCACTATACCTTGTGACACCATTACCCATGTTGTTTGACCTCGTGCCCTTACCTTGCCTATTGTCGTGCTTGTCTATCCTAACCCTACCTTTGGTGTACTAAACATACCTAAACATTCCTGCACCTAACCTATGTTGTGTTTCCTGACCTTATCCTATACCTTGATATACGGATTCACTTCACCCTTGTTTGGATAAACCTATCGACCTTAGACGATGTAGAGTTTACCTGCTCTTCAACCTGGTAGTGTGTTGCTGTAGTTTATACGTGTGTGTGCATTTGACTGTTGTTACCTGTGACCTTGACCCATTACCTAGATTTCCCAAGTAGACCTTTCACCCTTTTCCCCTACACCCACTTGCCTTTTCCTCACATTTACCTTTTATCAAACCACTCACCACTTCACTTCGCTCTTTTGCCTCATCAGTTCTGGTTTGAGGGGATCACCTTCACCCTCACATGGGCAACCACATCTTATTTTTGTTAGCATCGCTTACCAATACAAGCTACACAACAAAAAGGGGCAAAATGTAGACACTAAAATTAGGTCACACTCCCCTTTTGTCCCTCGACATATAAGCCCCCTTTATTACATTTACCTAGCCATGACCCCTTCACCCCACTAATATTAATTTAATTAATTTAATTAAATTAATGCTTTATCCTCACTATATTTATTATTTAAATATCTTATTTAAATAATATCTACACATATAGTTCACTTAGACACCTCACCAAGCTAACTCAACCTAAGACCTATTCTTAGCAAGTTACCATAACTAACTAAGACTTACCCAAACCCTAAAAATCAATGCCTACATTCCCTCTAACCACATTCCCACATGCTCACAAGAGGCTCCGAGTCTAATCCATGGGATAATGACATGAGATCTGAGGAAATCAGGAGGATCTCCCTAAGTTTAGTAAACCTAGAAATCCCACCTTGACCACGCGTCGTTACCCCTAACCATCACCGGTTAAGCTGGACCACCGTCGGTTACCCCTTTTAACCCAAAACAACCTTATTCTCAAGGTTGGAACTTGGAACTTGGAACTGAAGTTGGAAGCAAGAAAGTTGATGAACAAGAACAAATCTCAGAGAGATAACGCATCTTCAAAGAGCCAATTCCAGCAAGAACTCACATCCAAGGAAGGAGATTGAGGATCTTCTCCTGCACAACCATCCCAACCATGTTCTGATCTATCTAAGCAAAGAGGAGTGTGCATGCAGCCCATGCAGAAGATTTTTCTTTCAGTTGGTGATCACTTGCAGCCTTCAAACCCATCATCAACACCTCCATCCTTCACACATAGACCTTTAGGAATGAAATCCAAGTAAGTACAACATCATACTTTCCTAGTTATTTCATTTCATCATTATTTTATCATCCATTGTTTATCTTGCTCCTATTGATCTTCTCCAACATTTTCACCTCCATAGACCCATCAAAACCTCACAAAAGCCTACTCCAGTCACCCATTACCTCATCCCGACCAACCAAAATCCTTTGTGTAATCACAAAGGAGACCAAAACCCCATTTTGTGACATTTCCAGATCTCACAATAACTGGCGCCAGTTATACCTAACCACAGTCGGTCACTCCACCGACGCGCCGGTCTCTATGTTTTCCCACACAGTCTTAAACAAAGACCTACCCACCTAATTTTACCTCACCCTCACTCACATGTGACCTACCGAGACCTTTATCAGACCTACAGAGACCCAGAACCTATCACTTGACCTTGGATTCTATTCTAGCTTAGCCTGTTAGATTAGATCTATTTCTTATTGTGTTTTTAAGTGAGATACCTAAATCATTTTAAAATAACAATAGGATTTACTTTGTTTACTGCATTAATTTTTTAAAACAGTGGATCTGACATCATCTAGGAAGTACCATGGTTCCTAGATCTAGCTCATGCTAGGAAGTTCACTTTGCCCATATTGTTTAATTCCTTCTAGTGGTTTTGTTTTTCAAGTAGTGTGATTACATCTTGGTTCTTTATAACCACGATGTTGAAACCTATTTTATATATTAGGTTTGTTTTCCTTTTATCTTTTCTTTTCTACATGCACTTATTTTCATCCATCTCGGTTTAACCATCTTCATTATTTTATAGTCATGATGATAACTTTATTGTGCAACAACAGAAATAAGGTTGTTCTAAAACTATTCTCTAAATGAACACTCATGCTATGGTCATAGTCCTTTCCCATTCTTATTCCAATCTCTTATTTTTCTTCCTATCATGGTTTTCCACCACCTTACTTTGTGTCATCCACCCACTTGAGGGGGAATTCCTCTACTATTCTTCTTGCAGGGGGGATCCCAATGCTTCATTTCTTCCTACTTGTTGGGTCCTCCTAATGCTTCACAATTTTCCACTCGCTAATCTACATGTGTATACTATCTTTAAAGAACTATTACTTTGGAATAGAAATTTAAAGAGGGGAAAATGTAGACAACCCAAAATTACACACTTGTTTCCACCTTCTCCTAGGACTATCCTAATACACCATGTTATTCACCCATTTGTGATTAATTGATTAAATTGATTAATTTGTACACATTATACCCTTTCATTAATTAAATTAATCCCATGCATCCTTAGTACCCATTTATCTAAGTTAATTACCATTTATTAATTAAATAAATAATTAATTATGTGTGTGCACATCCTAGTCAACTGCCACTTTATCAACATCCACCTAAACTCCACTTGGAATCCCTATCCTTATCCTAGTTAACTGCACTTCTAGAATCCTAGAAAGGTGGGGGAAATTGAATTACATACAACCACCTTCTCGGATGCAACTTCTATAATTAATTCCATTTACTACCCCTAAATTCCCCAACACTACTATAACTTCCTCCAATGCTATTTTTAGCATATGCATTCAACCGTATGTAACCAATTTCTAACTACTTCTACCTCTATAAATTGTAGGCTTACTCTCTTACAAATCCTCTTGAATCTTAAGTACAATAATTCTACTAAATTTCCAAGCCAAAGTATCTATGTGTCTCATGTAAGCAGCATTTCAGCACATTTGGAGAACATTCAAGAGCATCTACATTCATTTGCAAGGTTCCACAGATGAAGTCTCCACAACCTTACTAAGGTTTGCACTAAAGGATTATAGGGAGGTTTTCATTATATTTTGTTTTTCTTCCATTCTCAGGTAGTTTTTCACTATTTACAACAACTATCCTGGATAGTGAGAATATTTGGGGTAAAAAAATGTGCTCTACCCCATGGTTTCCAAACACAAAATTTAACCAAGTATTTTTCCATGTTGATTCTCCTTCAACCTTTCTGTGAAGTGAAAAATGCCACCGAAAAGTTTTGAGAGTGAAATAAAATTATGCCCAATTTATTATTTCTTCATATCTCCATAAATGCTGAGTGATAACCTCCATTAAAATTTTAAAAATGTCTAGAAACCTTATCAAATTCATCCCCTTGAGAATGGTCGATGCATCAAAACTTAAAAATTCACATCTTTCAAACATATGAACGAAATCGTGATGAAATTTTTCTTAGTTTATTCTCATTCCAAGAGCCTTCAAAAAAATTATAAAAGAAGAATAGATGATTCTCTAAATAATTAATGTTAGTAAACCCTAGTTTTATCCCATAACATCTTATTTTTTTAGTTTACGGGCATTCGATGGGAATATTGAGCTGAAATTTGGAGCATGAGATCGTAATAAGGAGCCTAATTCAATGATGTCATTTTCGTTACAACATAGGGTGGAAAAATGAAATTTATAAAAATAGTAAGTATCTCGACACCCATGTTTTTTAAAAATATTAACTTACTAAAAATATCAAGCCTCCTCAAATTATCGCACCTTCAGAGAACATTGAAAATGAGAAATAAGGTCACCTTTCCAAAAATAGGAAAAAGGAAGAAAAAAAGAAAAGTCAAAAGAAACTTCATAAAATAGAAAGTTTCTGAAAATGGTAAAACATCATCAATAGAGTTGAACTAAGTATTTGAGATGATAAATAAGTTCACATTTGAGAAAAATAGGTAGATTTTCCCAAAATAACGAGATCATTGTTTGACTTTGCTAAAAATAAAACAGTCTCCATTTAAGTATAGAAAGTTGCAGAGTAGGCTTAGTTTTCATTCATCTTGTTGCTTTTAAACATATACATAGAGTTTTAAGATAGTTCCTAGTTCAAACAAGTCAATCCACTCTTCACGGAAGGCCTAATACATCATTTTGGTCATAGTAGTAAGGCAAAACATCACTTGGCACAACAAGAAAGATCTAGGGACATTGGCAACCAAAGAAGTGAAACGATGAGATATCGATTGAGATTAAAGAAAAGTAGGTCATCATAACTCATCAACTAGGTTTAATCCATCCACACTTCCTTGGTGATTTTCTTGAGTTGATTTAGTCAAGTAATCTTAGTGAGTTATTCAAAGTAAGTTGGTTGAGGTAAATCATTGCAAGAAGAAGCTAACAAGCATGTAGTGAGGGTAATGAAAAAGAACACAAATTGATCCCATATTCCAGGAGAGATCATAAGTAGACAAAGGTCATTGGATATATCACAAAAACTAACATGCCAAGTAAGAGTGATTCGGTGCAGAGCATCCAAGTATCCAAGATGTCATAGCTTCCCTGTGGTGATCAAGAATTGATTCCACAACAATATCTTGAGAATGATATAATGAAAAACATCATGTCAACACCTAATGAGACATTCCCATGGATTCAATAAATGATTAGCATTGAGCCAAGGAAAATGAAAATTGTTTCAATACCTAGTCTCAAATCAATCTTGGGAACCTTGAAGTTTAAGTGAAGAAATAAGGCCCCTGCATAACATCCCGCTTCTTCAGTGGCCCTTTAGGTAATAAGTATGTTGAAGTTTCTAGGCCTAATATTGAAAATCCTATTAACGACATGACGTTTTTAGAATATGATTTAACTTGTAACTCATTGGGTAAATATTTGCATTAGGGGGTGTTTCGCATGGAATATTTCGCTCGCTGAAATAGACTTGCTTCATCCTATCATTCCTTTGAGAAATGAGATAAGGGTTAGGGCTAGGAGGAATACCTATGAATGTTGAGATGGTGTGTGCGTATCAGTAGAGAGAGAGAGATCAGATTGATGTGAAGAACTCCTTTTTGTCTTGGAAGGACTACTTGCAAGTAAGAATATAGGACCACCAGATTTTAATTAGACAATAAATGAGGGAGCTACCTTAGGCCCAGGAAATATAAAAATTCCTTTCGAAGGTGGTCAGTTCCCCTTTTAATACGAATTAACACAAATGATAACAAAGAAAGCTATTGCAAAATCACGATTTAGGTATCTCGTTACAAAGCAATAGAAGCTAAATTATCAATAATAAAGTGTCACGTTGTTTGTTCGGTTACTGGTCGTTGATACGTTCAGGTTGAGTTATAGGGATAAACCAGACTGGATCTGAGGTTGTTAGGTGGCAAATAGGTGAGAAAAGGGTTTTGGGGTATAAGTCACGATGACCGCCCGGTCAGTCTTGGGTAACCGATCAGCGGTTAGAGAACCACCTGCCGGTAGGGGATAAACGATACCGAGTAGGGTAAGCAATCTAAGTGCTTACGGATAGAGGTTGGTTGCGAGGTGATTGTGGGGTTATTAAGATTAGGGGATGGCTGAGGGGAATGATGGGAGGATAGGGAAGACTCAGAGTGTGGTAAAATGGCCTTCTGGGAAATATCAGGATGTATGGGTGAAGGTTAAGTGCAGTATGTTGCTGATAGTAGATCTGGGAATAAACTTATGATTACTATTAATCAACAGGCTCAAGAAAATGGTGCTTAGAAACATATAAAACACTACTTACTCGTCCCTGATGCAGATGCAGGTTTCAGGACTGTGATGATGAAGACAGGACCCAAGTTGGATGATCTGACAATCCAAGATGAGTTATCTCCTCTTCTGATGCTCGGATGAGTGTTACTAGGCTCTGGTTATTTAGTTGCAGTCTTGGGCTTGATGTCCTTCTCTGCAAACTCTTCCTGTTTCTTCACTTGTCTCTTGCTCGGCCAAGCAAAATCTGGATCCTTTCAATGATTTCTCCTCCTTTTTCCTGATCAAATGAAAATCCGATCTTTTGTTTTTGGTTGGAAGTGGTCATTTACGGGGAACCGATGGCGGTTAAGCAACCGACGGCGGTCGAGTAGGAACCGGTATCGGTCAGGTCAAAGTGGGCTATTTTTAGTAAAATAGCCAACTTTCCCTCCTTTTCTCCCGAGGGATTAGTTGCGGGCTTGGTCAAGTGACTAGAAGGTCGGTTTTGGGTGCGAGAAAGGGGTCATTAGTCATGGGTGTGGAATTGGACCAAGTTATAGGTCTTAATTAGGTTAGTTTAGGGTTAAGACTAGGTCATGATGAGGTGGCAAAATGAGGTGGCAGGTAAGGCGATGTGGATTTATTAATTATAAGATAATTAATAAATAATTGTGTAAGGTTTAGGTGGTGAGGTTAGGTTGTGAAATGAGATGCGGGTCACAAGGGGTTGTAAGACACAAATTTGGTGTCTACAGTAGCCCCTTATTGTCGTGTAGTTTGTTTTGTAAAGCTGCACGGATAATAATAAGAAGTGGTTACCCCTGTTAAGGGTATAGGTAATCCCCCTCAAATCTATCACAGTTGAGGTAGCGTGAAAAGAAGGGATAGGGTTGATAAAGGGTAAATGGTGTTGAGATAACAGTAAGAGGGTGGGGTAGGTCGAGGAAGCGAGACACACGTTGAAATGCAATAGTGCGACAGGGGTATATGATTTGAAGAGTAAACAAGCAATTCATAGGCAAAGGTCGATAGTTTATCCAAACAAGGGTGATATAATCCTGGTATCCAAGGCATAGGAAGTAGCTCCAGGGTATATAACGGGTAAGGTACAGGAACGTTTGGGCATGTTCGACAATTACGAATGGTTGGTTTGGTTGAGATAAACGTCCACGGTCTAAGTCAGGCAAAGTTGGTTGGTGATCAAGTCAAGGACCCTGATCATGCTAAAACACGAACAGGTGAGCTCGATTGAACAAAAAGGTACATGATGGATGGATAAAATAAAACGTTGATTGTGGGTATGGTATTTAATTGGTGCGGCCTTAGGTCGAAGCCAAATGGTTAAGGCGCACGTGCGGCCTTAGGTCGGGCCAAATGGGTTGGTTGCGGCCGTGGGTCGAGCCAAATGGTAGGTTACGGCCGTGGGTCGGGCCAAATGGTAGGTGACGGCCTTGGGTCGGGCCAAATGGGTTGGTTGCGGCCTTGGGTCGAGCCAAATGGTAGGTTATGGCCTTGGGTCGGGCCAAATAGGTTGGTTGTGGCCGTGGGTCGGGCCAAATGGTAGGTTACGGCCTTGGGTCGGGCCAAATGGGTTGGTTGCGGCCTTGGGTCGGGCCAAATGGTAGGTGACGGCCTTGGGTCGGGCCAATGAAGTTAACAAAGGGTTGTCAACGAAGGTGGATATAGGCGATGTTGGTAGAAAGGGCTATTAGTAAATAAGGGCCGAAATTGGGGTAGAGGTGAGATTAAACCGATATCGATTGTGTATGACCGATATCGGTTAGATGACCGATACCGGTTCCTTAGGGCACAATAAAACCGATATCGGTTATAGGTCAAAAACCTATAAAAAGAAAAATACGGCCGGTCATTGTCACATTGTCAATTTGAAAACCAATTGGAGTTGTCTGAGGTGGATTGTTGAGATTGGAGCATTTGTTGGTTGAGGTGGCGCTATTTGAGTGGAGAATTGAGTGTTTAGTGGACCCTAGTGAGTAGGAGGCAGCAGTTGATTGGTGGAGGACCCAGCAGAGGAGAGTTTATAGCCATGGCACAGCCAGGAGGAGCAGGAGGTGCTGGACCAGCTGGACCACCACCACCCATCCCACCACGACGACGTGTCGTCGTACCGGTAGGTTCGAAACCCCTCGTTGTGTGGATTTGAGTATATTATGCTGTATTTGGGTTTTGGGTAGGAATGTTAGATTTTGATAAAATAATTAATAAATGGAAATGATTTAAAAAAGGAGAGGGTAGATAGGTTAAATAGGCCAAGGCGGCTGGGTGGGTAGGTTTTTAGGGTGTTTGGGTGGGTATAGAGGGAGAAATAGGAAAAAATGGATTTGGGGGCCGCGCGGGTTCGGCTCAGGATTTTTCGATGCCCGGCCGATGTCGGTCACTAAGCGACCAGCATCGGTCATGAAATTTGTGGTGGATGGAGTTTTGTAAGTGACCAGTGTCGATCGTATAGTGACCGGCGTCGGTGAAGAGGACCGGTGTCGGTCATAAGTGACCGGTACCGGTCCTTAGTTATTTTTATTTTTGTTGGTTTGGGTTTTGTTGTTGGTTTGAATTTTTGGTTGTTGTTTGGGTGTTTTGGTATTATTTGGGTTGTTTGTTTGGGTGTTGTGGTATTGTTTGGGTTGTGGTGGGGGTGTTTTGGTATTGTTTGAGTGTTTTGGTATTGTTTGGGTGTGTTGATATGGTTTGGGTTGTGGTGGAGGTGTTTTGGTATTGTTTGAGTGTTTTGGTATGGTTTAGGTTGTTGTTTGGGTGTGAAGAGGAGGGGGATATCGTAGAGTTTTTTAGGGTAAGATAGGTGGGTGTAGAGCGTATAAGTAGATGTTGTGATAAAGAGTAGGGCTAATGTAGTGAGTTGGTTTTGCGGGCAGTCGGCGGTGACGATGCGGGACGAGATGCCCCATTGTTGAGACGGATGCGGCCACACATGTCCACAATGGCAGGTGGGGTATCATGCGCGAGGTGGGACTCGGCGGAGTCCAGCGAATACGAGAGAAATTGGCGAGGATCACGGTTTGATGGTTGCCCTCATCGAGAGATGGGATCCGGTGACCAATGTGTTCCATCTCCTAACTAGAGAGATGACCATCACATTGGAGGATGTGTATGTGCATTCTTTGATTCTGATTGATGGAGAGGCGATCTTTCAAGTTGACACCGAAGACTGACCATGGACAACATCCTACACATATTCAGGGGATGCGGAGCCGCGCTACGACATATCACGGCGTGAGTATCGTGTATGGGGATATGTACCAAGCCCACCGCCATGAGACACGACTTGCAGTGCCGATGATGATCGGGATCACCAGCCGCCCTCCTGAGACTCGGAGGGAGGCCGCTTTCCACTGGGCTTATGGGTGTGCTACATGAGATGGTGGAGGAGCACACATGTTATGCTTGGGCACTAGTATACAGTGCGAGTTATACCGAGAGTCTGTGGGGCTATCACCGGATGAGGCGATTCGAGGTTTGCTCGACATTTTTACTACACTTTGTTGGGCATATGAGCATATCGTATGCATTATACCAATAGGGCTGCCCTAGCGGCCGGGGCCACAGTCATATAGATACGGCTTTCAGAGGTGGTTGGGGGTCGTGGGCCAGCCATGAGTAGTGCTTGCAGGGCGAGACGTCACTTATTACAGACATATGTTAGAGGGCTTGACAGCGTTAGATATTATATGGAGACCTTATAGAGGTCATCACCCGCACGGAGGAGCCCGAGCATAGTTGCAGTGGATCCAGTATACATTCTGGATAGCGGGACGGAGGCCGGGAGAGTATGAGTGGATACCCCTGGAGAGGGTACGACGACAGCTTGGGCTACGACAGGATGAGCCACCTCCCTTCCCTCAGTATCGGAGGGATGATGTAGAGGCTCCATTGCCTGCACCACATCCTATGGACCCAGATTGGGTTGCTGAGAGGCCGGCAGATGATACCGTAGATGATGTTGGTGCATGCTGAGAGCATTTTGGTTTGGTGGGTCGGAGAGAGAGCTGCGAGAGAGCCTGAACCCACACAAAACAGCAGACTTGGTGGTCATTAGAGCGAGAGAGGGATCAACTCGGGGGCCAATACGGTTATTATAGGGCATCTTGATGCTGCCGTACGAGCACGAATAGGTGTCTTACGAGGGCAGCTTAGCCTAGGCTCGAGCAGTAGTAGCAAAGCACAGTACCACCACAGTGGCAGCTACAAGACAGGCACCACCAAATGCAGCACCAAAGAGCACCCAAGCCTTCACGTAGCGCCCAACGAGCACCAACATAGGCACAAGGGGCACTAGTATTAGGTGTCAGGGGACCAGCCCCAACACCTACGGTGGTTCGAGATCGTTATATGGAGGCTAGAGCGGAGGCTCGGCTACTATCGAGATATTCTTGATGGTACCGGGCTGATTATCGACCTTATGCGGCACATAGAGCGAGAGACCTCCGTGAGCCGAGATCTCGGGGAGGTGCAGCCACGGCCGGTGGGTCTCATGTGATGTAGGAGATGAGAGCGGCACAGGGACCAATAGGCAGAGAGCAGGCGAGGGCGGCGGAGAGAGGCGAGGGGTCCCTGCATATTTTTGTATTGGTTCATTGGATATGGGTACCCGGTCTGCGAACCTGCTATGTTTATAGAGGCTTGCGTGCTAGATATTATGTATTCATTTATTCATTCATTCATTTATTGTATATACCGGCCTGTGAGCGAGTACGGGTTGTGCACGGTTGAGACAGGGCTGCGAGGCAGTATGTTTTGATATGAGAGACCGCCTGTGGCCGAGTCGAGATTATTGGCGATTATTGTGGCCTGCGTGCCGGCTTTGTTGTATTATGAGATCACAGAGGCCCCTGATGCAGGGCACATTATATATTTGAAACTTTGTATATATAGATATGATGATTTGACCCACATGTTGTGCGTAAAAATGTGTTAAGTGTTTTGAAAATGGTTTGTGATATTTAATGTATGATGAGTTTGATTTACATGGTGTTATATATTATGATGTTGATGTCTTTTGTTGATGGGATGTATGTATGTATATAGATGATGAGTTTAATTGACATGTAGTGTTATGAAATGTTGTATGTTTTGTCACTGGTTTGTGAATATTGAATGTTTGTAGCTGTTGATTTGGATTCAAATGGTGTATAGATTGATGGTTTTTGATATCGTTTGTTGATGGCTTGGTTGTTCTTGTAAGATAGATAGATGATGTTGATGAAATTGTGATGAGATATGGATTTAATGAAAAATATGGATAATGGTGTTGTTCATGCAAGAAAAAGGGGCGGGCGCCACAAAAATTTGCGAAAAATGAAAAAAAGGCTTAGATTTAAGCAACGGGGGACATGACCAATATCGGTTATGTAACTGATGTCGGTAGCTATATGATCGATATCGGTCATGTAACCGATATCGGTTATGAAAGAATTATTTTCCTAAAAATAGAAGCTGTTTGGGTTGTGACTTAAGTTCTTATTTTTAGCATTCTTATTTTTAGAGTCATGCAATAAGTTAAATATGCAAATGTGATGCTATTTGACAACTACTACGGGTAATTGCATGAAAGAATTTGAGTGATAAGGAGGAAAGAGACAGTGAAGTGAGCGTGGGCTGAGATTCGGAAGGCGAGAAAGACAAGTTATATTTGAAGAGGTGGTGAACATGGTTTGAGCGAGGAGAAGCATCCAGTAGGCAGGGACGAGGGGGAAGACATGTTCCGCCCCAAGCTGCTGCATCCCGAGAGGTAAACTGTTTGGTTGTAATTTGATTCTTGCATGTGTTGTAAATAGGATGAAAGAAGTGTAAGTGGGTAAAGATGAGAAAAAAGGTGATAGGCAAGGGTTGGGGATGGTATGAGTGCTACGGGGTAGGTAAACAGGGTGGGCATGTATGTTTTTAGGTATAAATAGGAGTAAACGGGCAAAATAATTATCGTAGGTGTATGCTTTAAGCAGGGTAGGTATACTTTGACAGTGACCGGTATCGTTTGGAAGTAACCGGTATCGGTTTTCAAACCGGTATCGGTTATTTATAACCGATATCGGTCACTGTATGAGTTTCCAATTTGAGAAAAAACCCGTGGAGATTTGTTCTTTTGAATAATTACGTGTCGTTTTGATGTATGCGGCGAAGACGAGGTTAAGGATGAATGATATGTGCAGTGCTACCAATTGTTGTCACAATCCGAGTGGATGTAACACCAGCTGAATGGGCATTGATAAATCGGTTGGGGTTAAGTGGAATCTACTATTATTCAAGAATCGCGCGTAACCATGCTATGTTGCAGGCGTTGATTGAGAGATGGAATCTAGAAAAGAATACCTTCTATCTACCAACAGGGGAGATGACAGTGACTTTGGAAGATGTGTTCCGTATTTTGAGACTCCCAATGATAGGAAAAATAGTGTATCAGGCGTTGCCCAGCGCGGGGCGGGCAGCGATAACAGCAGTATTTGGGTCAGCTGCACGAGATTTGACACAGCGAGGTTTATCATTTACGTATGGTACAATGTATGCAACACACCCTGAGGAAACAAGGTTGGCCGTGCTATTAATGATAGCGGTGGGGTATTATGCATTGCACGAGGCGAGAAGGTGGAAGATTTCCCAAATCATTGATCATTGTTATTTGGGAAATGATAGAAATGAGCGTGACATTCGCATGGGTACCCACATATCCGATTGAGAGTTATATAGGGGTTTATGGGCATGCAAGCCGAAAACACAGATTCATTACACTGATTGTTTGTACTTATTACATTGTTGGGCCTATGAGCATATTGTTTGTGTGCATCCAATAGGCTAACCCATTGAGTCGGGAGGCGGGAGTGAAAAGGTTTGGATTCGGACGCATGGGTCCAGACAGAATGAAGCGATATCCCAAGCCGTGATAGATGACATCGAGTATTATAGATAGGTATGGGAGATGGTGATGATTGCGCGATATTTGTTGGAGGCCGTGACGGTAACTATATGGTGATTGAGAGCACATGGCGAGGAGTTGAGGGGTGTAGAGTGATTGAGGTGGATTACGGGCATAAGCCGGTGAGTACGAGAGGATTTCTATAGATCACATGCGGCGACAATTTGGGTTCGTTCTGTGATATTCCTATGACATATAGACCATACATGAGGATCGATGCCGAGGCAGCATTCTCACCGCTGGCCTACACCTCCGAGAAGGGCCGAAGAGATAGCAACCCGATCATAGTGTTATGGATGCGGGAACGATAGAGGCGTATAGAGTATGGTGGGTGGGTAGAGAGCTGTGAGGTGCACATGAGTGCCCCGACATAGCTATGATTACAGCGGAGAGAGATCGTCTGCGAGAATTTGGCTCACCAAATTCAAACACAGTAAATGAGACAATGGGATTGTTAGAGGCTTCACGATTCTGAGTGGAGAGACTGAGGCAAGATTCCTCCACGAAGAGGACGTATTTGTATGTTACAGGAGATGTTGGCGGATCAATGGGAGGAACCAATGGCAGTGGCACCTTTGAGGATGGAGAGGCCCACGGAGGGGCATCGACGATCATGATCACCACCTGATTCGGGAGGAGGTGTAAGGGTCTGAGTGAACTTCATAGGAATATAAGAATAAATAAGGATGCCGACCTGCGAGTCGATGATAGAGAAGATGTATTTGTTTAACATCTAAAATAAAACTAAATACGTATGCTCTTTTGAGTGATGATAATAATAAGAATGGTTGTGTTTTAAAATGTTGTTTTTGTTTGTTTTGAAAAAGGATAAAGAGGAACGTTGGCAAATAGAAATACATAAAAAATATTTATATTGACAACACATGATAGGGTATGGTAGGGGATGGTCGAGCTAACCTTGGGAGACTCCATGTCTCCTAAGTGCTGCCTACATAGCCCATTGCACAAAGCAAGGAAGAGCCTCAGACCGATGTAGTTCTCCCCTAGGATCAGGGAGAGGTGAATTCAGGCAATTTGGTTGTGGTCAGTCAATTTGTTGGTTGGTAAAAATTTGATGGTGGTAGGGTAATGTTGTTGGCGTTGGTAGGGTAAAGCGAAAGTTAGCATACCCAAGTAGTAGGGGAATCGTGTCTGATTAAGGTCAACACACAATCCTAGATCCGAGAAAAGAGGTAAAGAGTTTCCCATAGTTGAGGAGAGAGCTAAACAAACCACATATTAATGTAGGATGAGCTTGAATCCCTAGGTACCGTTGCATAGGCGAGAAGTCGATAGGTGAAAAGAGTGGTATAATCACAATATATCGGATATACGTCACGTCCCTTGAGTTTTGTTGCTTTGAAAAATGGTGAGGTGAGGTGGTTGATGTGGGCGAGGAGTGCGAGAGAACTTATTATAAGATGATTATTCTGATAAAAGAGAACCAAACCTAAATAGACAAGTCCATGACTCAAAAGTGTTTTGAAATACTTGCACTTTTATTTTTATTTTGTTTTTTACTTGGATATAGACTGATCGATGGGGGAAGTCTACATGGGATATGTATTTTTTTGTTCTTGAGGTCTTCACTACGAAGCTGATCGGCGCTATACGAAGCTTATGATAAAGGCTCACCGTGTATAGCTTGTCCTTCAAGGGAGTAGTCTATTTATAGTAAGCAGATGCTGCAATGTTTATGTATAGCAATTGTCCTTGAGGGAGCGAGTCTATATATAATAAGCCAAAGAATAGTTTAAGCATATACTGTCCTTCAAGGAGCGAGTCTATTCTATAATTTAGAGGTCTAGATGTCCGATTGGGCATAAAGCATCTAGTTTTGTAAGAAGTTTAACTCAAGAAAATCCCATAAGTGTTTTAATTAAGAATGTGTCATTTGATACTTTGAAGTCATGGACTAGACTAAAAGGGGAAGGAATCTTTTAAGGGAGGTGATAATCAAACCATGTGAGCTGGATTTGATTTTGAGATGGAAGAAACAAAGTGTATGCGGTGGTAAATGAGCTCAAGGGACAAGCGTAAAGGTAGATGAAGAAGTGATATAACACTAATTTCATACGAGTAGAATGGTCGAAGATGCAAGGCATTAAGGGCTCAAGGCTTAGGTTTACCATTAAGCGAAGCTAAGCGATAAGTGTCTCTGATCCATAAGTGTGAGTGATAATGTAAGGCCCAATCAATTAGGAGAAATTTTCCACGTTTGCTCTTTTCTAGTTTGGTTACATGTTGATTCTCTTTGAGGACAAGATCACTGACCTTAAAAATACGCTCATGAAGTCGTTTATCATAAGCACGCTTGATGCGTTTTGGTAGATTTGAAGGTGATCAAGAGCCGTAAGATGATGCTCGTCAAGCTCTAATTGGGCTAACCGCTCTTGGCGGAAATCATCATTGGTGAGAATATCCTGGAGAGATATTACGAGGGAGGGTATTTGTATTTCGAGAGGCAAGACAACCTCGGTTTACCATATACCAAAGAAAATGGTGTGGCATTAGTGGAGGTATGAATGCTAGTATGATAAGCCCAAAGGGAAAAGGGAATGTGATCATGCCAGTTTCTTCCGGACTCATTGATAACTTTCGTGAGGATTTTGGGTAGGGTTTTATTAGAAGATTTAGCTTGACCATTGGCACACATGGATAGTAAGGTGATGAGAAACTAAGTTTGATACCAAGTTATCACAAAGGTCTTGTAACAACTTATTTTAAAATATTTACCATTATCTGTTATTAGGCGATGAGGAATACCAAGCAGCCGACAGATAATGTGATGGTTAATGAATTTAATCAATTTCTCTTTTTTGATTGAAATGAGTGGAATGGCCTCCACCCATTTTTGTATAATATTGATTTGTGATTATCCATGGTGACGTTGCGAAGAGAGGTGGGTGAATCTCACCAATAAGGTCTAAACCCCATTGTGAGAAAGGCCAAGATCTCGTGTGACCTGTAGTGGATGGCTAGGAGTATGTTGAAGGTTGGCATGTTGTTGACACATAACACAATGCTTAACATATTAAGTAGCAGTCATTATTAAAGTGAGGCCAATAATAACCTAGGTGAAGGATTCGTTTGGCCACGGCAAGGCCACTAAAATGTCCACCACAAATACCGTCATGGACTTGTTGGATGGTATAAGTGACCTCATATGCCGAGTTAGACATCGAAGGAGGATGCCATCAAAAGCCACGTTTATAGAGGAGTCCCCCACGTGATGACATAACTTGAGAAACACTTTTAAGAAAATCACATTTAACCGGTTTACCCGATGGTCGTAAGTGGGAGAAGCACGAGGTTGTAAGGTAGTCGTGAAATTGGTGGTACCCAGGTATCTTGCGAGATTAGTGACACATTATTTATCCATACAAACAATCGGTCTTGAGTAAGGATGGGGCAAAAAGTTGTTGGACGAAGGCAGAATATGTTAGAGTCGAGTTGGTGAGGTAGGAATTTGCGAGGCTAAGCAAGCCATAGTGTCGCGCAAATTTGTTAGTGGATCAGAGATAGTCTGGATGGAATAACGAGTAAATGAGGTCAAAAGTGAATCCACGTAATGTTTGTACTTTTGAAGTTCCTCATTATTACATTAGTAGATGCCATAACCCGATTGATTACAGTTGAAGTCGCTGAAAATATTAATAGATTTGACACCTAAGTGTAGCAACGACACAGAACCCAAAACAAGGGCCTGCGTATTAAGTGTATTATTAGTGTAGGGGAAATCAAGCCGGAATGAAAGAGGCATAGGCTTCAATGTCGAGAGGAATGAGAAGCAAGCGCCGGCTCCCTCATGCCGCACTTGGAATTTGGATCCATCGAAGAAGAGGTCATTGGATATGACTCTTCCCACTGAGTGAAAAGAGTGGCGATGAGGTTGATAGGGAAATGTAAAATTGGTGGAATTGTTCCCCGAGTAAAGGGGCCTCCCATAAGTTGGTCCGCAATGGTTTGTCCTTTGATTGACTTCTGGTTTGTATTTAAACTCAAGGTCGAGGTCAGCGAGGAGCATAAGCCATCGGGCTGATGCATTGGTTTAGATGTGGTTTGGCATACATATAATGAGATAGGGTGATGTTGGCTGATGAAAAAGTTTTACTGTGATTAGGGAGGTAATGTTCGGAGTTTGGTGAGCTCACGAATGATAGAGGCTAGGCACTGATTTTCTACATGTGTATACCTAGTCACAAACAATCCACGAGGTCGACTTATATAATAAACAGACTTTTCTCAAGCGTGTAAATATCAGATGTGCGAGCAGTGGCTCCTATAACATAGTCGGTGGCGAGAAAAATTAAAAGTGAGAAAGGGTGATCATCCTGAGGGTGGAATAAGTATGATTGGCTTTAGAGATAGGATTTGAGAGCTTCAAAGGCTTAATTGGCACTCTTCACTCCATTGAAAGAGTAATGCCTCCTTTTAAGAAGGTAGATGAAGAAAGGTTAAACATCTGATTGAAGTTGGGAGATGGCTTGCCCAGATGGATTGAAGTTTACCACTGCAAAGCTACGTAATTGTTTGAGGTTTTTAGGTGGGGCATTTCTAGGATAGCTTTAATTTATATGTGGATCGACCTCATTTTGCCCGCATAAAGAGGCTGATAAAACCAAGAAGTTTTCCCGAAAGAACACGGGACATTTCTTTGGTTGAAGCGGCGAATACTTGTATGGCATAACGAGGATCGAAAATAATAAGTTAAAACATCGAGATGTTCGCGCGATATTTAGATTTGCCCAGAAGATCATCGACGCAATCCCTCAAGGATAATGTATAATGTCATGAAAAATGTAAGTCATAACTTAGATTGATAGGTATGTTTAAATTCTTAGGCCAAATGGCATGACACAGCAATACGTAACT